>WTXI01000014.1:0-659157 GCA_022376515.1 Lactifluus volemus
ACGTTGTCGGGGAATTCCATTCTGAGGAGGGTCGCGCTCATATTGCAACTGCAAGTACGCTGACTTCTGAGGCAGTTCTGGCAAAGGGATGAGAATCTAGGCGCCGTCGTGTTCTAGTTCCGGGTCAAGCGTTTCCAATAGGATCGTTTCGCTTCTGTAGTCTTCTAGACTGTCGCTCAGGATCTCGTCTGCTTGCTCGATGGTCTGAGTAAGTTCGTGGAGTTCCATCTGGAGCCTTCGCTTCTTTTCACCTGTAGCTAGGTCGAGTAGGAGGAGTACTGTATAGTATTCCTGCTCCGCGGAGATCCGGATGGCAAGCGCCTCTACCAGATGTTCAATGCGGTCGTTCGGGGGTTCTGCCACCTTTCAGTGGTGTGTGGGAGCTTGGACTTATGTTAGGGACTAGCTGTTCCTAGTTCCTAAGATAGGATCAAGTTGTTCAGGAGGGACCAACAGAGACGTGAGTCTAAGTTGGGTCTAGCTAAGTTATAGCACTTAGAGGGCTTCAAGAGAGGGAGGAGTCACAAGGGGATTCGTGAGGAGGTTCAAGAGGCTAGTATTGGAGAGAAGTCCAAGCTGGAGAGCAAGGACACAAGATGAGGGGTCTTATATACTATACAGGGCAAAGGGCGAGTGACATCAGTAATGATGTCATGAGCCTGGGTCTAACTACGACGTCATCGAAGTTCTAGGCTAATGATGTCATAAGGGTCACTATGAGTCAAGAACACGCTGTTCTGTGTCGTACAAGGTGAGGCTCTGTCCGTAAGCGAGAATGTAGACGGAAATGAAAAACATGAGGTAACAGGGAGGCAGAGGTCTGGACAATTCGTAACAATATGTGACATTTTCCTTAAGGTCAAACACGATCTCTTCCCCTTTCAGAAGAACCCCAAGGACATTGAGATCATCAGCTGGAAACTGTTTGTCTAATAGAGGGTAGTGGCCTGTAGTGCTACTAAGCAAAAAAGTTGATTAAACAAAATGATCATGGTTGGCAAACCTGTTGCAACCCAAAAATTCTTGATTTCAGATTCCTCAAGTGCAGACATGACAGATGCAGGATTGTATACACCAATCTTGCCACCAGCAATGTAGGAGTTATACTGAGCTCTAAGGTCTGCAAGCTCCAGTTCACTCTACAAGGCAGGTAAAAATCATCCAATCCACACTGAGATGGGTGGCTCACCCCAACTTCTGTCTTCAGTTGATTGACTTCAGATTCTGTGAACATCAACATGCCAGCAAAAGGAGACTTTTTTGTGTGTAACGCATGGATCTAAGTAATGGTTAGGAGGTGCTATGCCTTGGCAGATTAAGCAACGCACCTTGAGATTGTTCAACCCATACCACCCAGATTTTGCTGTTGGGGTAATACCAACTAAAACCGCATATTGTAGGCTTTCATTTGCCTAAATAAATTTATTATTACATGTTCCACAATGGAATTTGATCATGATCACCTTCAAGAGAATAGGAAGTACACCTTGCCCAAAAAACTCATTGGCCTGGAATACTTGTCCTTAACCCCAACAGTCATAGAGAGAGATATAGAGAACACACATTGTTGAAATAGCCATGTTCATAAGCATGATTGATTGGTGCCTCATATTCATCAATCAGTACTATAACTCTCTGACCAAATTTCTCAGTGATGAAGCAGGACAAATAGTACAAGCTCATCTCCAAGTCATCCATCGTAGCTGTCTGGTTACGAATAGATTCAAAATAGGTCCTTTCCGGGAGCTTAAGAGACTCCATGAGGCAATCTTCCCACTCCCCATAGAGGTCAGAAACTAAATCTCCAAAGTTCCAAAACATTTCATCCCAAGACTTGCCCTTGACATCCTGCTACATGTAAATGAGTTTTAAGTTTGGAGGGAAGATACACAAACTTTGAAGTCACAGAAAATGACTGGATACTTTCCCATGTGCTTTGTGCAGATATCCTGTCTAGATGCAATATGTAGGCCTGCAAAAAGCAGATGCAGTTCAGGATCACCATTGCGAGGGATGGAGAAAAAAGATCTGGTCAAAAAACTTTAGTATAGAGAGTGGATATAAGCCAATGTAATTACTTGAGCATTTGCAGCATGGTGGATTTCCCACAACATCTGGGTCGAAGAACAAGATCAACATGGCATGCCAGGAAGCAATTGTCAACAATGTTTTCAATAAGCTTTGTTTTGTCAACAAGATAGGGACCCAGTTCCGCTCGCAGCTCGGGGAAGAAGTTACCAGTCATAGAGGTCAGGTGGCCAGTGCTATAATCCATGGCATATAAGATTGACTTAAGATAATGGCGGAACAGAAGAAAGATTAGATTAAGGAGCCCGAGTACTTATACATCAAATGGTTACTAAAATAAGGACCGGAGTGGCGTGACGTCGGAGTTAACCGCAATACTCCTCCTACCAGTACCGTACTTAAAATTACTTAGCTTTGCTTAGACCCTCTTACGACCACGACCACGATGCCAGACCCAACACCGCACCGCACACCCCTCCGGCGCATCTCACAAGGCTCTCTCTCCGCACTCTCGCGCTCTGGTGCGCACTCTGACGCGCCACACGGTCTTGGATTTCTCGAGCCCGCCCTCGCAGAGCTAGCGGATGAGGCCGAGGCACTCCGCGTGAACGTGGATGGCCTGCGAGCGCTCAGCACGTCGCTCGACACGTTCAACGAGGCATTTTCCAGTTGGCTATACGTGATGGATATGAACGCGCTAACGGTGGAATGGTCCGAGGTGAGCGCGCGTGCAAGCCTCTCATAGATAAGCTGAACGGGAGGCGCGCTCTATCTTATAGGCTCCTACGGACGCGTCGTTCATCCTTGCGAGGCGGAGGGCTGGTGCGTTTCTTTCCTCGTGATGTTTGATTACCCTCACTCACGGGGGGTTTATGAACAGAGGAAGATGCGCGCGATGCACTGTCGGCCGTTCAGGCGCAGACGGCGGGGCACATGCTCGCTGGCGGAAAATTGGACGAGACGACGACGGCAACTATTTTTGCGGAAAATACGACGGTCGCGAACGAGTCGCTCGTGCAGGCAGAGTCGACGTCTAAAGCCGGTACGGTGAAGGTGAAGAAGAAGGGCAAGCCGAAACTGACGCCGAAGGAAAAGAAGGAAAGGAGCGTGCGTTGGTTTTCTTTTCAGACTTGGAGGTGCACAAAACTGCTGGTGCTTAACCCCTCTGCTTCGTCTAGATGGCGATTGACAAAGTCATCTCGTCGCTTCCGCTCGAATTTCGTGGAAGCGATCCGGTGAGTATGCTTGTAGAACACACTCTCGTGACCTCATATAATCCAGAATTTACGTCGCAATGTCGAGATGGTCATTGAACGGCTTATGGATAGCAACGGCAGGGGCCTCAAAAGTGGGTCCATATGTTAACCCTAGTCGTGAATACTGTCTCACCACGGACGTTTGCAGTGATTGAGATGATAGTGCCCCCGGACCTCAATCAAGCACGGGTGAACAAGTGCCTGATAGCACTCGTGAATCGAAAGATCGTAACGAAGGATAACAGCACGGTAGGTGAAAGAGAGATATCCCTTTGTCGACTCCATATGATACTGAGTGTTCTATAAGGGGACTGTATTATACCATTGGCAGGGTGTGCCAAACTGAGTGCTCTGTGAATGGGAAAACTTTGTATTGTACATGATACTAGATAAGCTGGCGGAAGACACGGCACTATCAATCTCGCGTGTCCATTACATCAGCAATGGTCCGTGCGCGCGCGAAGCTCTTTATAAACTCGTCGGGTAGAGAGAGAAATCCTCATACTTACCTTGATGGCATAGATCCCTTCATGTACCAGGGTTTATGGGCCGCGAGGGCCTCCCATAGCACGGCGACCCTGTCCTCAGGGGGACCTTGTGGTTTGTATGGGCTTCGGTTCATGCACCGTCTCAATATTTTCCTGTCCCACTCCGGCCCTCGGGCTGGGTGGGCCCCTTTTTTGTTCTTACGCTTTGCTAACCCTAACCTTAATTAACCGCTAAGTGTTATTAACTTGAATAATAATAATAATAATAATATCCATGGCTGGGCTGGGCTTCTTCTTTTTGACTACTGTAGGTTGACGTGGACCGCACAGCCAAGATGAAGCACGCAGTACAGGTGTCCAGGCGAATTTTGAGAGGCCCTATAGCCATGTGGACACTCGGGTTGGTTCGTGCCTTTGTTGGAGAGTGGAAAGGACTTGGAAGGGTGACTTCCTTGTGGGTTTGAGATATCGGATGTTTACCGAGAGATATTACCCCGTCTGCCGTTTTTCATTCTCTGACTGAGATAGGACAATGAAGATAGCTTTTATGAGTAAAGAAATAGAGAACTCGGCGTTGATTTTTTTTGAGGACGCAAAACGGGTGTCAACAAGTTGAACAAGGTTGGCCGAGGTCGATCAGTTAACTGACTGTGCCACTATTCCTTTGTCGATATTCGCTTTCCTCGACAACGTCAGCCAGCCTTGGCTCGACAATGTCAGGCAAGGCGCCCCCCACTGGTCCACGAGCTCTCTTACACTCAATAAATGGTGCTCCTACAAAGCGTCATCAACAGCCAACAGACCTTTATTCATCTACACATCCCCCTCCTCCCTCAACTTCCTCAACTTCCTCGCCCTCCTCATCCTCCCCAACTTCTCTCATCAATCGTATCGGTGCACTACCACCAACAGGCCCACGGAGCTTAGTCAATGGGAATACGCCAAGCAAAACTACTACCAAGCCCACTCTCAATGGTCACACCAACAACCTCCTTACTGCTCAGTCGAGGCAGCCCCCCACCGGTCCCAGTGCTTTGCAGCAGAAACAGGCTCACAAGGGCAAGCAAGTTGAGATCAAATGGAGTGAACAAGCCATCGCCAGTACCGTGAGCCTTTTCCCCCGTCATTTTCTCCATGTGCTTCCCATTTCTCATCTCCTGTCCCTTTCTAACAGTCCCGAAGCTCAGCCCCTCAACCTGGTCCCTCCTCCGGTGCAGCACGTCCAACACCGCTGGTTGCTCCGAGTCTCAACGGAAGGTCTTCTTCAGGCTGGTCATCCAGCTTTTCGACGATCGCCCAGCCGACGCCTCTCACTCCTAGGACTTCAGCTTCCTCCCACTCAAATTGCGAACCCCAACCTCCTCAGCCCACTTCAGAACCTCCACCTCCACCCCCACCATCCATAACACCACCACCACCTCCCCCTCCGTCCGATACACCTCCGCCTCCGCCTCCACCTCCTTCTGGGAGTCCGCCTCCACCTCCGCCCCCTTCCGACGATCCTCCCCCACCCCCACCATTACCACCGCCTCCTCCTAGTGTAGCGCCTCCTCCTTCACCTCCTTCACGTATCAAGTCTCCACGACGGACAACGCCTCCCCTCCTCTTTCAAGGCCTCTGGCCGTACCATTACCGCCTTCTCATCCACCACCCCCATCGCCGTCGCCCCCACCCCCACCACCTCCAACAACACAACCGCCACCACCACCGCCACCGTCAAATTCAGACTCGCGCTCATCCCCAACATCCATCCATCCGCTCCCTACACCTCCACCGACTTCTGTTTCACGGACCTCTCGACCGTTACAACCTGCTCCTAGCATACGAATACCGCTTCCGCCACGCCCCGATACTTCCCATTTATCTGTACCTCCCTCGACACGGGTGGCATCACCACTCCGATCACCGCTACCACCTCCACCGCCTTCATCCAAGCCTCCGTCACCTCATGCGCCCGATCCACTTCACCGGCATCTGTCTATTCCCTTCCGCCGCTGCCATCCTGGCCGCCGGCGCGGTCACAGTATCCGTCTGGGAGGAATTTCAAAATTCTGTTCGACCCTGCTATTGACAAGGACAGGGACCTCAAGTTCGCGCTGCTTATAGACAAGGTGCGGGAAGCGGGCGCAGGTGAAACCAGGATAAAGACGAAGAGTGGGAAGGAGACGTTGCTAAGATTTGATGGCGAGGTCGTACGTGGGGACCTGAGATTGTATTGGGAGATCCACGTAAGGCGGTAGGTCTCAGGAAACAGACCAGTCTTCGGCCTTTCAGGACGGAGTTGTACGAAGTCAAGTATGAGGTGCGTGGTGCTTTTCTCGTAACCTATTTTTTCTAACCGCAGCTGATTGGGCGATCTGTAGCACGACGAAAACTCTAGTGGTCCCCCGCCTCCTACTTCGGTTCTTGTAACCAATGTCTCCCCATTGGCCCCAAAGGAACAGATCCGACGACTATTTTCCGTGTACGGCCCAATCCTTATGTTCGAGCCTCAAGTAGACAAGGCCACTGGCGGCGCGCTGGGTATCATTTTCATCAAGTACGGCACTCATGCTGAGGCTGCCCGATGCGTCGAGCGTGAACACGGCCGGAAGCTCGGGCCTGCCATCCTGGGACTTAATGTCGGCGGTGAAGACTTTGAAATTAAGGTGGTGTTCGATGGTGAGCGCAAGCGACTGCGCGCCGTACTACATGAGCTTGAGGAACGGAAACGGTCGAAGCGTGTCGCGCCCATGACTGCGCATGGTCTACCGACACCATCTACCCCTTGGCACTCTTCGCACTCCAACACCCACAATTCATCTGCCTCGTCGCACCTCCGCTCGCAGCCCAGTGCATCTACCCCACCCGCCACGTCCAGCTCCAACCTTCCGTCGCTCGGACACCCACATGGCCTCCCGCCCAAACCAGTTACGCCCTCGTCGAGCTCACAAGCAAACGGTGGCTTCTCTTCCATGGCCGCCCGCGTGCGCCGGCCGCCGCCGTCGCTGGTCAAGGCACGGCGGGCGGCGCATTATTCAGGCCCGCATGGTAGCGGAGCGTCTGCCGACTCGACCCCTTTACCTCCGCTGCGTCCCACATCGTTATCTCGTGGTAGACGCGGTGGGCGGAATCGGCACATGGCGATGGATCATTATTCGCCACCTCATTCACGGTCATGGTCGCGATCGCGATCACGTTCGCGGTCGCGGTCGCGGTCTCCGTCGCCCGCATTGCGTCGACCGGGGCAGTCGAGTCGGAATGCGCAGGCGCGTCAGCGCGAGGCTGTGCTGGAGGCGCTTACGAGGAACCAGTATGATCACGTCAAGATTGACGGGAACGGTGGGCTCCTGGGCGGTGCTGTGACGGAAGAGGATGTTCGAGCGTTCGTCAGGGAGTTCAAGGTCGATCAGGTGCGCATGCCTACTTTTCTTCCACCTTGAAAGAGATGATGACACCATATTCTTTACTGTGTTGTCGATAGGTCTTGCGAGATCATACCGGGTGGTATGTCACTTTTAAGGCCTCTGGAATTGCCCGCCGTGCAGCGATGGTCCTCAATATGCGCTCACTCGCACACCACTCGGTCACACTCACCGTGCACCCACCTCCTTCATCTACTCATGCGCCACCGCCCAAGTCGAGCTGGACCGATGCGGAGCTGGTGGAAGAGGCGGGTCAAGTGATTAGGAAGGAGTTGCGGCAACTTCTCGAGAAGGATATCGTCGACCGTCTTGTGTCGATGCGTTTGCGCCGGCTCGTAGCCGACCATATGCGCAATGCTGCTGCGGTTAAGAACAAGACCGTGGCTCCGGTGACAGACGGCAAGCCTACTGCGGAGGTACCACTATTTGGAGCTGGCGCGGGACTCAAGGGCCTGTCATTCAAGAAAGCGAACAAGCGCACGAGAGAGGAGCCAAAACCCGCGCCGGTGCCAGATGCCGAGGCGGAGGTCGGAGCAGGGGTTGAGATCGAAGAGAAACCGTCGAACAGACAGAGGTTACCACTCCGCCAAAGAAGAAGCGGAAGAAGGAAGCCCGGACGGTAGTCGCTGAGATCGAGTCTGACGACGGAGAACAGGAAGAGGCGGAGTTGCTCCATGCTCCTCCTCCTACTGCCCTTACTCCAGCTGTTGTAGAGGAACGGAAGAGACCGTTGGTTAAGGATGAGGATGAGGACGTGCCTCCAGCCAAGAAAACAAAGACGGAGGTGGCGGATGACAAGGAACTGGTCGACATTTTAGAGACGGCCGTCTCGGTTGCCTCGGCGAAACGGTCGCAACCGGCGACGGCAGAGGTCAAGAAAAAGACGTCGTCTAAGGTCAAGCCAAGGCCAGTTAAAAAGGTTGGCATCGAGACGCCCGTGGATCAGTTCGTACTACCTGATGGCCACGACTTTGCCGCTCCTACGGTCACCCAGCTTCATTTTACATCAGATCGACCTTCCTCCTTGTCACCCTTGCAGTCACCTGCCCTCAAGCCGAAGCCGAGACTTCCGACCCCACCTCCAGACCCGTATGGACCTGGTCTTTGCGAAGATGACGAAGACCTGTACTTTGCTCGGCTCGCGCTCGCCGAGTGTATGGACCTCCCCCTTCCAGAACCGGCCCCGACTCCCGCCCCAGATCCCAAATCTCCCCCTCCCTTCCGCGTGCACCTGACCGGCTCGGCGCGGACGGAAGGCTACTACAAGATCTCGCACGCAGAGAAATCCGCCTACGTCGCGCAGTACGTGAACCGCGGCGGCGCGGCAGCAGATCCCGCCGAAACCCAGGCGCAGCAGCCGAAACCGGCCATGACGTCCTCTCGGTCGAATCGCGCCAACGCGCGGCGGCAGGCGCAGGGTCTGGAGGAGATCAACCAGGTGCAGCGCGCAATGGCGCTCTCCAAGGGAGAGACGGCGGCGGCGGAGCTATCGATCAAGTTTAACCAGCTGCAGACGCGAAAGAAACATCTCAGGTTTGCGCGGTCGCCGATTCACGATTGGGGATTGTATGCGATGGAACGCATCTCGCGTGGAGAGATGGTGATCGAGTATGTCGGCGAGGTCATACGCGCGCAAGTGGCGGATAAGCGTGAAAAGGCATATGAGCGACAGGGTATCGGGAGCAGCTACTTGTTCCGCATCGATGAAGACTTGGTGGTGGATGCTACGAAAAAGGGAAATCTCGGGTACGTCGTCATGTGCGCACTGATTGACCCCATTCATTTCATTCATTATTTCCTTTCATTAGCCGGTTGATCAACCACTCGTGCGATCCCAACTGCAATGCCAAGATCATTACTATCAATGGCGAGAAGAAGATCGTCATTTATGCAAAGCAGGATATCGAGTTGGGCGACGAGATCACTTACGGTACGTCACGCTCACCAACCACCCCCCGTTTTGTGTCTAACGCCACAAATTGCAAACTACACGCACAGATTATCACTTCCCAATCGAGCAGGATAAGATTCCGTGTCTTTGTGGCTCCGCCAAATGTCGTGGGTACCTCAACTAGAACGGACAGAACCCCCACTCCCCCCCCAAACTATCATCATTTACTTACCTGTCCTCACATACCCTCTCCCCCCGCCCCTCTCTCCTCTCTTTTGTCGTTGCTTGCTGTCACTTTTCATGGGTTCACCTCGCGCTTGCGGATTTGTATCATCTATCATCCATTCGCTCACGCTGGCTCTCGCACTGCATGGTAAATGTGATTTATTATAACTTTTTTCTTCTTCTTGTAGACTGTATGCCCCCGTAATGTGTTCCCCTCCCGGCAGCACACGCACTCGCACACATACAAATGAAATTGTAACATTTTTCTGTGTCCGAAACTTGATCTCGTGTATGTTTGACGGGAGCTTGGTATCATGACGGGTAAAGTCGACACCTTGCGCGAGGGGTGCCTTGTCAGAAAAGTTGATCGTGCACGCGCTCCAGCGCACGTATTGCTTCCAAGCGTCACCACCAGACTCGCGGCCCCAGCCTGTGCTCTATTGGAGTAGGATGCATCAGCCCGTTTCCCCCCAAAAAAATCAGCAAGGAAGGGGGGAGGGCTAACCTTGTTCCCGCCAAATGCAGCACCAATTTCCGCACCGCTCGTGCCAACGTTGACCTACGGGGCAAAGCGGATCAATCAACCAAACCACACGGGCTACAACCAAAGCGCAGCTTTCCCAAAAGGAGAAGTTACACACAAAACCAAAACTCACGTTGACGATGCCCGTATCTGAGCCGGTGGGACCGATCCACTTGCCCACGTTCCGCATATCACGCGTCCACAGGCTACTCGACAAGCCCTGGGCACCGCATTATTCCACGCGATCGCCTGCTCGAGCTCTTCAAACTCGGCAACATACAGTATAGGTGCGAAACGTTCGGTATCCCACAGCGATGACGACGTCGCGGTCGAGGTCGAGGTTAGGGTAGCTGGTGGAGGCACGGCGATCGTCGGGCGCACAAAATTTCCACGATCCAATGGAGGAGGGAGTCGTTCGACGCCGTCGTCGTAGTAGCGCGCTCCACCGATGAGGATGTCGGCGCCTGCGGTGCGCAGCTCCCTGATCGCGTTGTCGTATATATCGAGAGCGGAACGGGTGTGCAGGGGTCCGAGGAGCGTGCGTTGGTCGAGCGGGTCGCCGGGTTTGAGGGAGGTGTAGAGGTTCTGAAGGCGGGAGAGGAATTCGGGAGCGATGGTGCGGTGGAGGTAGAGGCGTCGCGTGGTCGTGCAGCGTTGGCCGGCTGTGCCTACTGAGCCGAAAAATACTGCCGGGACGGCGAGGGAAAGGTCTGCGTCGGGCATGACGATCGCGGCTGATGAATGAACAGTGTCCCGTCAGCAGCGTGTGCGGGTGGTAGTACTAGGAGAGACGAACCGTTGTTCCCGCCCAGCTCAAGCAGGACTTTGCCAAATCTAGACTGTACGTTCTTGCCAACGATTCTACCCACGTTCTCGCTTCCGGTGAAAGAAACTTATGCAAATCGAGGGTCTGTTATTGGTTGGGTTTTGTTGACTTGGGGAGAGGCATACGTACCCATGTCTACCTCTCGACTCTGTACCAATGCCTCCCCGACATCTTTGCCACCCGTGACGAGGCCAGCGACAGCACCAGGTATACCATTCTTCTCCAAGACGCCAGAGACGATTTTAGTCACCGCGATGGAGCACAGCGGGGTAGTGGGTGAAGGTTTCCAAATCGTCGCGTTTCCCGCAGCCATCGAGATTGAGAGATTCCTGAATTATTCATTCATACAATTAAAAAATCGAACTCCCGAGGGAAGAAATGAATATACCAACCAGCCATATACAGCAACTGGGAAGTTGAACGCGGACAAAACGCCAAGGACGCCAAGGGGATTAGGAACTGTTTTTTCGGTTAGAAGAAAAGCGGAAAACTCTGAGCAGAAGCAAAAACTTACCTTCGAGAATTGTATGGCCTGGTCGTTCCGAGCTGACCACCCTCCCGTTCATCATCCTCGAGAGGCCAACTGCATAATCGCACTGTCCAGTCGATGCTCAACAAAAAAAGCGCCTGTCCAACGCAACAAAATTCACACTCACGATGTCTATGAATTCTTGAACTTCGCCTATACCCTCCGTACGTATCTTACCCATCTCAAGCGACACGAGCTCGCCCAGCTCATCGCGCTACACACCCAAAAAATAAATAACGTGTGAACAGTCATGCGCGCACATACTGTAGTATATATAAAAACGCACCTTGGCAGCCAAAGCCTCGCGAATCTGACGAATCACCTCGCCTCTACGGGGCGCAGGCACACTCCTGAAATAGACGTAGGCCTCTCTAGCCTTCTCCAAAACCTCATGAAGTTCCACCGGCGAAGCCTGAACAAATCCCCGGTCAGAAATAAAATAAAAAATAAATTTTGAAATTTTTATATATTTACGGATTTGACATGAGCGAGGACCTCTCCCGTCGTCGGACAAACGCTCTCGAAAGCGTCTCCGGTCCCCTTCCATTCGCCATCGTAGACGCCCGGTAGCTCGATGGGCGTGGTCGTGGTCGTGGTCGTGGGGATATCGAGTGCTGCGCTGAGTACGGCGGAAGCTCTGCTTGAGAGGCAGCGACGTCGCGAAGACGAAGTAGATAGTGGCCCGGCGGAGAATGCTGTTCTGAGAGTCTTTCGGGCGAGCAACATGTTGATTCAATTTACTGTAAAATAGGCTGTAAAAAAGTCGTGGTCACAAAGTTGCAAGGAGTTGGGTCCACCTGGCCGGCATCCAAGAGAGCCAGGAGATCCGTGCCGATACGCGCATGAACCACATGTTTTTCTCACATGAACACAACATGCCAAGCGGTGCCAGTGGGCGGAGAGAGAGCGAAGTTAACTTTGCGACAATTATTTACACCTAATCTACACGTATCATTTTACATGAACAAGATAGAGATATGAAAAATGTGTGATGCAACGAGACGACGACTTCCGAGTGGTTCTAGATGCGTGATCAAAACAAGATGCAAGGGGGGGAGGGGGGCGAAAATACCACGGGTATATGTAACAAGTGGAGTGGGATGGACGTGCCAATGCCAGAGAGGAAAGAAGAATGGTTAATATCAAGAGAGTGAGGTAAGCCTCAGGTGAACAACGCGGTATCAAGGTTCTGCGTAAAGTCCAGAACAACGATCCTTTGATCGTGAGATGTGCTAGACCACGCAACAACGTAATCAGACCACTGCCGGCATGCACATCACTGTGGTAGTACACACCTCACTATCCGATGAACATCAAACTTGACGTCAAAGATATGCCCAAGATGGTGATGCTTGAACTGTTGCACCATACGCCCGGTCCGGAGGTCCCATACCTTGACCACCTTATCATAGCTCGCGCTGACGAGGCGTCCAGAAGCAGGGTCAAGTGAGAGTGCACGGACGAGTGCATCGTGCCCGACAAGCGAGCGTAGACACTCGCCTGTCGTCGCGTTCCACACCTTGATTTTGCAGTCGCTCGAGCCGGACACGATGAAATTGTCCTGTTCATAAGCGTGTCATTCGACTTGAATATTACTTGCCGCAAAAGGAAGAGATGTACCTTGAACTCGATACACGCCAACCCGCGATCATGACCATCAAATGTACGCAGGCAGGTACCACGTTCGATATCCCACAACATCATCTTTGTGTCTCCGCTGGCGCTCACGATAAGCCCACTTTGCAACCCAATGGCATTAACGGGACCTTCGTGTCCCGAAAGAGTGCGATAAAGTTCGAGCGTTTCACGATTCCAAACGCGGATTTTGGTGTCCTTCGAACTGATGGGAGTAGGTTGGTAGCCGGTTCGAACACGAGGATGGAGATGCAACTGACCAGCTGACAATCCACTGATCGTCGACACGAAGATCCAACACCCCATCGAGGTGTCCCCTCAACACTGCCCTCACCTGTGCACGCACGTCACCATTCTCCTCGAGCCATATATCCCAAACGAAAGCCTTCCGATCGCTACTACCGCTGACCATGAATCCCTTCTTGCCGTCTCCCTTGATATCCCAGTCCTTTTCAAACTTGAGACAAAGAACACTCCCATGGTGGCCTCTGAAAGTGCCCAGACAACGCCCAGTGCGGATATCCCAGACCTTGATAGTCTGATCGCGTGAACCAGAGATGATACGCTTACTGTCGAATTCGAGACAATAGACGCTGTCACCATGGCCTCTGAGATAATTTGGATGAGGGACGGAGCTAGTCCAGCGTGCGTCCAAGGCAGAACGTGTCTGATACAAGTCGCGCCAAGGGAGGAACAGAGGCGCATGTACAGAAGTAGAAAGCGGGAGGTACGTGTCATTGGATGTTCGGGGCTCCAAGGTGACGACGGGTGTGGTGAAGGGAGTAAGGGACAGGCGGCGGGGCGATGTGAATGCTGGCAGTTGGCGTGCTTGAGGAGGAGGAGAAGTGGAAGTGGGTCCGCTATAACGGACTTTTTGTGCTTGACTCGTCGGGCTGTCTGGGACGTCAGTCATGCTGGTAGGGCTCTCCGTCAGGTCGTGCGAGGTGGGGAGTGCCCAACCCCGTGAAATGGCACGCTCCAAATTAATTCCCCACCCTTGACGACGGTAGAAGAGCTCGCGCCAGACGGCACAGTCATTAGCGAGCATGTTCCATGTGCGCGAAACGCTCTGACACGCGACTATGGAGGACAGATCGAGGAAGCATAGCAGGTAGATGGCGATTTCCGGTGGAAGACGAGACAAGAAATCTAGTGAGGGAGGAGCTCAGTTGCTGTTTGAAAGAAGAGTGTATGGAGAACGGACCGGTAGAGTGGGGCAAAAGGATTGGAACTGCGTCGTAGGTATCAACGTAACATGCCTCGTCAATGAGCTCGCCCTCCTCGCCATCGAGTGGTTGAAGGTCAGCGTAACTGACGTTGGAGGGCAAAGCGTATGATTTCCAACGGTTGGTTTTCCGTCTACCTTTACGGGTTGGAGAAGAAAGGGCACCCCAGAGACGAGGGATGATGCATTTCATGGATTTGCCGGATTGAACGGTTCGACGGTTTAGAGGTATGGGGATGGCACGATAGGAGGAAGGGGTGGCGTGAATAGGGTTATAACGTTTGTCCCTGGCCGAGGAGGATCTTGACCAATGGGAGGGGAAGAGGGAAGATTGAGAACTGCCAGAGGGGGAGGCAGATAAAGAGTCAGAATTTAGAGTAGGACTGGGCGGACTGATGATGGAAAAGTCGAAAGAGAAAGAGGGAGAGGGTGGACGTGTGACGGTCATCGCATGATGAACGGGTGAAGAAGTACCGTCGATAAAGTCGAAATCATCTAAACTATCGAGTTGAGGAAGGAAAGATGAAGGATAGGTAAAGAGTGGGAACATGGTCGTGTCGGTTCAAGATTCAGCTGTATTCACTCTTTTGAACATGGTTCACGACGACCCACGCGACACTTCACTCGAAACCAGATTCACAATCCCTAAATCATGGTCTAGTCAAGATAACCTCGGTTCGATATCTCTCTCTTTTTTTTCTTTTTCTGTCCCTCACTGTGCAACAGACGGGCTTGCGACATCGGGCATGTTTCTCGCAGGACTCATCATGGTCACTCGAAATAGGTCAAATCTCTAATACCCTATCACCACAATAAACTCATGCTTCATGCACAGGATCCTTGCTTGGCCCTCTCTCCTCCTCGGTTTCGGCGCCTGGATCAATCAACACCCACTGCGCACCAAAGAAGGTGGTACACCGCCTATGAGCAACCTCATGTTCGTTCTCTACCTTAACCCTTCTCTCCCCTCCGATGCTGAATTCACACAGTTTGGGATTTTCTGCCCTCGTCGTCGCCTATCTTCCTCTCATCTTGAGGAACGCCCCTGCGACTCCCGTTAGACAAGTTCCCTTGGACTAGTGTAGTTGTTTTTATGTATCCTGGTTCCATGGAAACACGTCACTCTCTCTTTTTCATCTCATTTCAATGCCCTGATGGCGTCTCCACGACCAGCACGAGCGAGGTAACCTATGCACTGTATGCCCGTTGCGAAGCGGGGGTGTAAGCCAAGGGATCATGATCGATTCTCCTAGGCCTTAGGGATACAGAGCCTGTGCGCTCCGGCGAGCACTACCCTGGGTTCATCATATGTTGGCTTCAGGGTTTGCTCGCTCATTTCGACAATCACTAAACCCCCTTCAATTAGACGTGAACGCGTGAACCGAGATTTGAAATGGCTCTGTTATCGCACATGAGGCGATACGTTGTCATTAGGAGGCCACCGCACCGCACTGTGACACGGCTAACTAGAAACCAAGCATCTCACAAGCCCGAAAAGAACGACGGGTCAACGTCCACCTGGTTTCTCCTCCCCCTTTTCGATGGCTTCCCCTTGAGATCACTTTTCTCTTTCTTCCGTCTCTTCCTTGGCTTGGGCGCGTCTGACTCATCTCCGGACGTCTTCTCATCTGCCTTTTCCAGGTCGCCGTCACCGCCTCTGTCCTTTTCTGCAGCTCCACTCTTCGTCTCGGAGTCCGAAGCGTCCTTCTTCTCCCCGTCTTCGTCTTCCGCCTCCGCCTCAGCACGTGCATCTTCGTCCTCAAGGACTTCCCGCAAGTCCGTCATCCGCAGCACCTCGTCATGTCCGACGCTCCCGATCCACCTCCCCTCACCACCGCGATCGATGGCGATGCGCTCAATAGGGAAATCTCCGTGGTCCGCGATGACGCCGACCAGCCGCGTGGGGAGGAGTTCGATGACGCGAAGGAGCCCGTCAGAGGAGCCCGTCAGGATGGTGTTACTCGAAGAGGGGTAACTGCAAGGGAGCGCACAAAGTGCGTCGACCGAGTGTGGGTGCCTGTGCGACAATCAATTTGGAAGTGCGATCCCGCGTTAGCTGCGCTGATAGGAGCTAAAAGGTAGAACGGCGTGTTTTTCTTACCCGGGAATACGGTCGACGCAGTCTCCCCAACCCTTGGTGCGGTTAAAGATGGAAATAATACCCAGTTGAGTGCCAACGGCTACTTTTGTGCCCCTGTGCATGACAGATGAGAAAAGAAAAAGGTGAATGCTGGGCGGAAAGCGTGTATCACCCTTTGAACGGTACAATAGACAACAGTTCGTCTTCCTGGTCTTCCGAATGTGCAAACGGTTCGGGCTTTTTCGAGCGCACGTCCATGACAGATAGGGTACCATCTCCACTAGACACATGTTCTCATTCACGAGGGGGGGAAGGGGTATAGATAGACAGAAAGGGGGATCCTCGACGCACCTCGTCGCGACGAGCTGCCTTTTGTCTTGCAACCACATGAAGTCCGAGATGAAGTCAAAGTGCTGCGTATATGCGCGTATGGCGTCCTTTTTCCGCGGGTCCCACAGCTTGCATCCCCACACAGTTTTGTACCCTCAACGTAAAATGGAGAGAGTCCTCACCTTGATCACGCCGTCGTCATCGCCGGTGGCGAGCAGATGCGAAGTGGGGTGCATGACGCGGTTGATGGGTGCACTACAAGGGGAGCATGCTGGGTTCATAAACGCACCGCCGGCTTGGTGTGACGTAGCGACTCACTCGTGTGCACCTTGGCGTGTCTCGGACAAGCATCCAGTGCTGGTGTCAATGATACTTTACGAGCCTCACATTAACATTTCGCATAGCATTGGGCTGGTAGTGACGCAACTGAAGAGATTTATTCTTTCCCACCGCGTAGAGCGAGGAACCATCTGGGCTCAAAGCCAGACCGCGACAAGATCTCTTTGAGATACGCAAGTCAAAGGCGGGGGAATGGGCGCCTTGTTCATCATAAGTAAAAGCTTTGACCTTGCCATTGAGAAGACCAGTGTATACGACATCGGAGGATGGGTGGAAAGCGAGGTCAAATATTTGAGAGTCGACAGGGATGACTGGCATAGCAAGTGAGTGAGGCAGTACAGCGCTTGAGCTGGTAAAGCCCTGGCGCGCTAATTGTACGAGTGATTGTACCTTTGCCGCCATCATTCATGAGGATGAGCTCTGCCTCAACCTGAACACTTTGCTAATCGTTATGTCTATATCCTTTCCTTCCCTTCTTCACCTTTACCTTTTCTTCTTCTTTATTCTCTTCTTATTCGCAACAGCAGTCGCAGACTCACTCACTCTCCGTCCTGATCTCGACGTTTACCAAAATACTCTCAACGGTCTCCACCTCCTTCCCCCGTCATTCCCCCTCGGTCACTCTACAAACGACGACGACCCCCTCGAACTCCTCAATGTCGTCCTCGTAGCGTCCGTCGATGGCAAGTTTCACGCCCTCAACCGTTCGACCGGTGCCAAACTCTGGTCCATGCCCTCTTCGCCCCCGCCTTCCTCAGCCCCCCACGGCTCGGCGGCTGCGCAGTCCATCCCGTCCATCCTCGAGCCTCTCGTTTCCACCAAGCACATCGATTTTAATACCGAGTTTGATGACGACGATGACCCATTTGCGCACGAAACGTACATTGTCGAGCCGCAGTCTGGCGATATCTACGTCACCACCTCGAACTCTCCTACCGCGCCCCTTCAACGCCTCCCACTCTCCATGTCCCAACTCGTCGATTTATCGCCCTTCTCCTTTGGAGGGGCAGATACCCGTCACTTCGTGGGTCGTAAAAAGACCTCCATACTACTCATCGAGCTCGAGACGGGCCGGGTAAAGGCTGCCCTCGATTCTGAGTGCCCTTGGGATGGCTGGGGCGAGTTTACCGAACAAGACGTCATGGACATTGATCTGGACGAGCTCGAGGGTATCAAGCCATCTCGGCAGTACCCAACTGAGATATTCATCGGTCGTACTGGTAAGTAAGATCTTTTGGCTGCCTACTTCTTCGATATTGGTAGTGACTACCGAGTAAACAAGACTATCATGTTTCCATACACACACTTCCGTCTTCCCACTCCTCGCGGTCACCTGTTCAGCATCTGTCTTTCTCGACCTATGGGCCAAATAACCAAGATCTCGAGTCGCAAGCTGCGTATCATCGTAGCGTAGATGGCCTCTACGTTGAAGCTCTTCCTAACGGTGAGGTCATATCCTTCAAGGCCCCAGTGGACGTCAGCCCCTCCGGACCCCTCACGGAAAACCGGCCTCTGTGGGGTCAGAGGTTTCCCAGTCCTATGTGAGTTTGCATCTTTCACTTTTTTGTGGACATTGAGCACCTAACACTCGCCTACGCCAGCGTCGCTGTGTTTGACGTGGTCAAATCTGCTCGACGTACATCACCTTTTGTGCTTCTCCAACCACACCTCCGTCTTCGGGATATCTTCCCACGCCACCGTGATTACCCGAACGATGAGACCGCCTTTGTCGGTCTTGTCCCCGAGACTGGCTCTCTCTTTGCCCTCAGCCCGAACCACTTCCCACTCGTCGCCTTTGGCGAACCTGAACCCACGCAGGGAGTCGAGAGAATCGAGGCTTCGTCCGAAGATGGTGTTCCTCTCTCTCATGAGCACGACAAGTTGCAATGCTATGACGGTAGTACCGACAGACGGTGTTTGACTGGTGTAAGAACACTCGTTGCCGATAGCCACTCGCGTCTCGCACGCCTCCTTGATGGTGTCCCAGGTCCAGCTGTGCCTCCTCTCCCTACCGCCACTGGGACACATGCTCGCCCCGGGAATACCAACTCCCAATCGTATGCAGCCAGCGAGTCCGTCGTGACGTTGGGCAAGGGAAATACGCCGGTCGTGCCATGGGAATGGCTCGCCAATATCTCAGAGTCGATGGCGCCCCGGCAATCCTCGTGGGTACCGTCTAGCTCTGCGTTGCTGTTGACACTGGCGTCGGCTGTGGCCTCGTTGCTGTGGTTCAAAAGGAAGGCACCACGCGAAGCACCATACGCCGATAAGGTGGTCCACCCGAACACCTTGGCCGGGAACTCGGTTTCTGTATCCCCACTAGGGAATGCGATGCATATATCCCCGCAGAGGCTGCATGCTGTCGAATCTCGATCAGAAACGAAGGCGACTTTGGCTAAGAACACTCTTCCTATGTCTACGACGCATGAATCATCGACTGTATCTCCGGAGACCGTGGCGGATACTCCTGTGCCTCCACCTGCGACAGATGACGGCGCCAAATCTTCTCCTGCCAAGGCCGAGTCCCCCGAAGGGGCAGAGGATGGAGGTGAAGTTAAAAAGAGACATCGTAAGCGACGACGCAGACGGAAGGGTGAGACGAAGGATGCCACTGCGGAGGTTGGGGATGAGCCTGAGAATGAGGACGCCGACGGTGGGGAGGACGGGAACGCGGTCTTGCAAGGGTCGCCATCGCTGGTCCCTCCACCAACCCCAGCGCCACCAGCTTCATTGTCACTGGTCGTTTCGGATACCGTTCTTGGTACGTTTCCTTCGCTCTTGTCTTGTGAACTTCATACTCATCGAAAGCTAGGGCACGGTTCACATGGCACGATTGTCTACGAAGGCTCCTTGCAGGGCCGTGCGGTGGCCGTCAAACGCCTTCTTCGCGACTTTGTTACCCTCGCACATCGTGAAGTCAGCCTCCTCAAGGATGCCGACGACCACCCCAATGTGATTCGGTATTTCTATCAAGAGGCGCATGCAGACTTTCTCTACATCGCCCTCGAGTTGTGCCCGGCCTCGCTCGCGGACATCATCGAGCGCCCCGACCAGTTCCGCGATATCTATGTCTCTTTCAGCCCCAAACGTGCCGTGCGGCAAATCACGTCTGGGTTGCGACACCTGCACGCGCTCAAGATCGTGCACCGCGACATCAAACCGCAAAACATCCTCATCTCGGGCGCAAACAAGGGCGGCGAATCGAACGGGCATAGGATGCTGATATCCGACTTTGGGCTCTGTCGTAAACTCGACTCGGACCAGACCAGCTTTTTGCCCACCGCCGGTAGTGGCGCGATGGGCGGCGTGGGTACGTTTGGGTGGAGGGCTCCAGAAATCTTGAGAGGCGAAGTCAAGCTCGACGAACCGACCGGCATTGCCGACGATAATTCGCAGAGCTCGCGTGGCAGCGTCGAAACCGCCAACGGGAACAGCAGCATCAGCAGCAACCCGCAGACGACGACGGGCGTGAGCAAACCACCGGCACCCAAGACGCGGCTCACAAAGTCGGTCGACGTGTTCGCTCTCGGTTGTCTGTATTATTACTGTCTCACCAATGGCGGACATCCGTTTGGAGACCGCTTTGAGCGGGAGTTTAATATCTTGCGAGATCACAAGTCGTTGCAGGCATTGGAGATTTATGGGGAGGAAGGTTCAGAAGCGATGGATCTCATCAATTCTATGCTTGCTCCCGAAGCCGCAGACAGGTGGGATACTTTTTTTTTAAAAGTTCCAGATATTTGGACTTTGTGGGTTCTCTGACACTGGCGCTTTTTGTTTACAGACCCGATACAACGACGTGTCTAATGCATCCATATTTCTGGGACCCTGGTCGGCGACTGGGGTTTTTACAGGATGCTTCAGACCGCTTCGAGATCATGTGTCGTGACCCGCGGGATCCGCATCTCGTCCTGCTCGAGAACGACGCTGTCAATGTGGTAGGCAACGACTGGCCGTCGCGCCTCGACAGGATCTTTGTGGAGAACCTAGGCAAGTTTAGGAAGTACGACGGTAAATCGGTGCAAGACCTCCTTCGCGCGCTTCGGAACAAGGTGCGTGTTCCCCCAAAACGAAGTGTTGCAATGTTCTTTTTCTAATGACACGTGCGTGTTTAGAAACACCACTACCAGGACCTACCCGAGAACGTCAAGCGCCACGTCGGGTCCATGCCAGATGGATTCCTGTTGTATTTCACGCGCCGATACCCTCGCCTCTTCCTCCACGTGCACTCGGTCATCGCCAACTCTTCACTCCGCCGAGAATCCATGTTTCGCTCATACTTTGATCTCACCGATTGACCACAAATCACTCACTCCCTACACAACTTATATTTATTGATGTTCTTGCATACCAAACCAAAAAAAAATTGTGCTTCATCTGTACTACTATTTTAGGCCCCCTTGGCCCACCACTGACTAGTTAGTTTAGTTTATGCTTTTATTCTTCGGGAGAGCTGCCGTGACAGATAATTGTAGGTGGGCGGTTCTTGAGCTAGTAGAAGTGGAGAAAAGGAGGGCTAAATAAATAATATATTTTCATCATCATGTAGAGGACAGTGTGACGATGAGAGTGGTGAAAGTAGGCGCTCACCACGTCAGCCAACAAACATGCGGGTCAGTTCGGCCCGGAAAGAGTCGGAAAGTGGGGGACGACGCTTCGCTACTGGAGCACATAGTACGGAAACTAGTATTGAAGTAAAAATAAAAAAAACGAATCCGAGACATAAAGATAGGAACGTGGCCTCGGTACCGTCGTGGCGTGAGGAAAATAAGGCATTGAAACATGGGCAGAAACGAATGGGATAATAACCACGCTCTGACCTTACGCCGCACCTCTGCATCGTGAGACTTCAAGTTGACGAACGTAACCACTACCAACTTCTCCTACGTCATGCCGTCCACCGTGATAATCTGGAGAAAGCTCCCAGCCATGGCACAAAACCCACCCAAATGGGTTTTCAGCGCATGAACATGACGGTCTAACCGCGTCTGCGTGAAGAACATAAAAGTATGTCTGTCTCTCTGCTGCCGCTGCCCTTTTCCAAGCCTCGACGGAGCAGCTCTGGGCAGCATCCCGCCGCCGATGAGGGCCTGTATTTTTCCGTTTGCTTCCCTGCGTCCCTCTGCGATGAACCAGCCCCCACGATGCGAAAAAGCTTGCCGAGAAGAGTACCATCGGCATCAGCGGCCGACGTGCGACTGCGGCGCCAGATGAACATTTTCGATGATGAACCACCACTTCCGCTTTCCGGAGGAAGTGGGCTCGTGCGAGCGTGGACACGGACCGGCGCGAGGCTCTACATCCGCGTTGTTACTGTTGCCACCACTGCCAGGCGGTACTGTGGTCGAGGCGAGTGTGGTGCCCTCCATGACTCAATCCGACTCTGGAAATTGGTCAGGTCCACCGGAAAGCAGTGCGGCTGAGGTGTGGACGGCTGGATGGTAGTGCGCATCTACAGCACCAGCTGCCGCTATGGGAGCTTCCGTGTCCTCGGCGTCGCCTGAAATTGATGAGGTGAAGACGAAGCTACCTGTGCGTTCCATTGGCACAGTACTAGTGTCTTCGTACACTGTCGACTCAGAGATGAGCTGTGTGCTGGTACTATGAGCCCTTCCCCGGTGGATAGTGATAGGGTGACCGAAACGATGCAGTGCAGCTATGAATGTTTGATTTCCCTCTAGGTAAAGATCGGCCAGTGCAGGCAACACTTCTGTGACCAATTCTTCACTGAGTCCTTGCAGAGCCAACACGATGGATGACCGAAGCTCGCGAGATACACTCAAGGTTTGGACAGCAGTGAATGGGTGGAAAAGCTCTATCCATTGTGTGGTGTCCATGTCGACTTGCAAAGACGATCCAAACAGGCCAAAGCAGAGTATGTAAAGCCGTTCGATTCCGGACAGGAGGAACGAAAAATGGCGGCATATTTGTGCCATGGAGGAGACTTGCCAATCTATCCCCCCACATCTTATTTCCAATATAAGAGAGGAAGATGTTATCCTCTGTGAACGAAGCGAAATCTGGATGTAGTCTCTGGAAAACACTATCTCTGCTTGGTTGTAAAATATGAATATTGATGCATGATAGATGAACTGAGGGAGTTGTCGGGTGTCAAAGACGAGTTGATTGAAGAGTGTGACTTTGACTGCGTCGAGTAGAGGAGCATTGATTCCGGCCACGAGGTCCTCCAAGTACTCGCTGACACCGTAGAAGCGGAAGTGGGTGAGAGCAGCGAGGACAGCGCGTGTGAGTGGAGGTGGATGTCGGGTCCATCTATCAGGGCAAGAAGCCGGCGATTCAAACCCGATAGAAAGGAACGTGAGCCTGGTCAAGGCGGAGATGGACCGAACCATCGCCTGGGGTGAGATATAACCACTATGTGGTGTCTGCAAAAGGGAGAGACGGGAAAGGTCATTGCAAGACAAAAGAAGTTTGGGTAATGTCGGGAATGGAATGCGGTCCAAACAGAGTGATCGTAGACGTGGGGCAGTTCCACCTAAGAACGTATTGGGAAGTGGCGGTGGTGGCGCAGCATACGTCTCCAGTTCCAGATAAAAAAATTCCAATGCTGGAAATGGCTCCTGCATCACTGTGACCAAATGCTCCAGTGGTGGGTGTGTTTCCATGAACCAAATCCCGCATATGCGGTCAGGGTGCTCAAGTGCAGCGGTGATGTTATCCCTAGGACTCTTCGCACCGACTGACCATATTTCGATGGGCAAGGGCGGCCAGATATCTAACGTCTTCCTCACCGGAGTATTTTCCGTGCACAAAAGGCGAAGATTAAGGCGGAGTGGAGATGCAAGCACGACATATCGCCATCTTCGGCATACATGCACTAGCTGATACCACGCCCGTGTTTGGCGTGGAGGGTGCATAAGACCTGGTATGCATTCCTCGAAGATGTCTAGGAGGACATTATCTGGGAGTGCACCGATTGTAAGCCGTGGTGCCAGTGAAACATGATCTGCACCTTCTAAGTCATCGTTATGAGTACAGATCCACGACACGTACCTTGTCCTTGAGCTGTGTCTAATTCCTTCCCGTATCGTACCACGTCTTCCTGTCTTGTGAATCTTAGAAAATGCATCCATTTGGATCGGAGAAGTTCAAGGCGGCGAACAATAAACATTACAATGATGATGTTACGTATACGGCGGCCGATAGGTTTTGCACTGGCAGTATAACGTCAGGTATTCAACGTACTTATTGTTTCACCAAAGAACGTGATGAAAACGAAGAGAGGAGAAAGGGAAGTTATATGGCTGATGGAAACTCGAGGGCTGTGTCCCGGTTCCCGCCGTGTATACCCGCGGACGCCCGGGCCGGACACCACTGGCAACGCCGCCCCAATCCACATTCATTAGTACGAAGCACCCCCCCTGGAACCTCAGCGCTCAGCAGCTGGGGCGACAGGCTCACCCGGGACGCCAAAGTGCGACACGGCGACGAACGGAAAACGCACGCTGCCACCCTCAAAAACGAAGTGTTCTCTAACCCCCCATCCACCAAACTGGTAATATTCTGTCGCGGTGCCCTCACTAACTCGAACAGAGATGATGACGCCCCAATAGGCATCGCAGCAGCAGTTGCCTATACAAAGGGTAAGGAGGTCCGCCACTCCGAACGCCCTCTGGGAAAGACAGTCTCCCTTTTCGACACTGACCTCGCAGCCCTCGACTCTGGGATCTCCCTCGCTCAAACCATATTGGTGGGACTCCCAGCGACCCACATCCTCATCCTCACCTCAAATGCCTCAGCAATTGAGGCCATCCTCAAGCCTGGGCCTCACCCAGGCCAACCCTTCTCACTCTCCTTCAGACAAACTGCTAACAACCTCCTCACACTCCACAGGTCCCTGGATATCAGGTTATCCTGGGCCCCGCCCCACAAGTCTCTGGTCGGCTTTGCGCGTGCGTGCCACCTCACAGACACGACCGCCCCGCGCCCCCTCCCACCAAACCTCCGAGAGCCCTACACCATTAGCTACCAACGTCAACTCGCAAAAACCGGCCTCATCGAGGAGTGGGGCTCCCGCTGGCGGAACAGCGACCGCCTCTCCCAAATTTACATTGCCCTCCCTGAACCCCCCTCCGGTAAGCCCCCCCAGTCATCCAAGGCTCAAGAGGCTGCGATCGCGCCATCTTCTCCACCCTGGTCCGGCTCATCACCGGGCACGCCTTCATCGGCTCCTACGCCGCACGCTTCCTCCCAGGGAAACCCATATCCTGCCCCTGCGGGGAACCCCTTCAGACCGTAGACCATGTGATCTCGCATTGCCCACTGTATACAGATGCCCACCAAGAAATCCTCCGCCCGATCGACCGCGATATTTCCCTCCCCGTTTTCCTAGGCACAGCCGAGGGTGGTGCTGCCATGACCCGCTTCCTGAAAGTCACGCGCGCCTGCATAGCCCCGAGAGAAGCGTGGAACCTGGGATGATGTCCCCTTAGATAGATTGTACACCTTCTCACTGTAGATAGTACCCACTCTCTACTCCCTTCCCCGCCCCAAAAACAGCCATCCTTCCGTCCAGCCCAACGTTATACCTCACCCACACTCCCCCCGCCGCCTGATCCATTCCTGTACCCATAGGGACCGCGTCTTTGTCATAGTCACATATTGCGGGATATAAATGCTGATTTTAAATAAATAAATAAAATTAGTACGAAGCATTTCAATATAGTAAATCCCCCATTTCTTTCTATCTAGGTCTGTAGTCGTCGTTTTCTTTCATTACTTTTCGGTTAAATTAGCGAAGTACAGTACCATCTGCTACTTTCTCCTGCGCCATGACATTTGAAGATTCCGGTGCCTTTCATGTCATCCTGTCATTACAGCTCATACCTAGTGTCCGCAAGCCAACCATGGTATACCCACTGCGCACGCTGGAACACACAGGTGAGTTCGAGAGTGTCATTGAGGGAAAGATTGGTGATGCTTCGCTACCTTTCATAGTGCAACTCCAGTTCAATTTGCGAGCGCATGTGAGCCTTTGAATGATACATCTTAGATAGTAGTGGAGCACATAGTACGGAAACTGGTACAGTATTGAAGTAAAAAATATCGAAATATTCAGGCGCGGGAACTTCGAGTGAGGATTAAAGAACCATCACGTGGCCGACATGGAGTCGTGGCATAAGGGAAACAACGCAGAAACGAATGGGATAGCTCTGACCTTAGGCCACACCTCGGCATCGTGAGACTTGAAGAACGTAACCGTAACCAACCTCTCCTGCGTCATGCCGTCCACCGTGATAAATCTGGAGAAAGCTCCCAGCATGGCACACCACGCACCCAAATGGGTTTTTTTCAGCGTATGAACACCGTTCTAACCGCGTCTGCGCGAAGAACATAAATAATGAACGCGGGTGTCCGAGTCGCACCTGACTCGGTCTCACCGTTGCCCCCTACTCTTCTGCAAGCCTCGACGAAGCAGCTCTGGCGGCATCCCGCCAATGGGGTCTGTTTTGCCCTTGCCCATATAACGGGCCATTGCGTGGCTCTGGAGGTGCAGTTTCCACTATGTCAGGACGCGCGTGGCATTGCTTGTCCGTTTTGCTTCCATCGGCGATGAGCCAGTCCCCACGGTGCGAAAAAACCTAACCCCCAGGAGAGCACCATCGGCATCAGCGGCAGACGTGCGAGTGCGAGTGCGACGCGGGCGCAATAAGATGCGTGCTGTTCGGATAAGAGATCTCGCATGCATGCACCGGGGCCAGATGAACATTTCTGATGAGCCACCAACTCCCACTGCTGGAGGAAGTGGGCTCGTCCGTGCGTAGGCACGGACCCAAGTGACGCACTATATCCGTGTTGCCACCGTTTCTGCCACCGCCAGGCGGTGTCGTGGTCGAGGTGAGTATGGTGCCCTCCATGACTCGATCCGACTCCTGCCAGTGGAAAGTCGGTCGGGTCTACCAGAAAGGCAGCGCGGCGGCCGCTGTAGCTGATGCGCAGACAGCTGAAGAATAGTGCGCATCTGCGGCACCAGCTGCCGCTATGGGAGCTTCCGTCTCTTCGCTTCGCTCTAGCGTTTCCGAACGCTTTCTACTCTCTATCTCCGAGCGTTCCCGCGTCATTGTACTTTGCCGCGAACAACCCCTCTGCTCCTCTTTCTGGCATCTCCTCTGAACTCTCTTCGAACTCACTCGTACTCCTTGGAGTACAATCACCGGTGTCGCCTGAAAGGGATGATGTAGTGACGAAGCTATCTGTAAGTTCCAAAGGGCCTTGGTAGACGGGTAATTTGCCACCATAAGGCCTTTCCCAGCGGTGGACAACGATAGGGTGATCGGAACAGCGACGTGCAGTTATGAATGGCGCAAACGCATTCTGGTCCGTAACTGCTTGATCTTCCTCTTGATAAAGATGGGCCAGCTCAGGCAACACCTCCGTGACCGGGTCCTTACTGAAAGCCGACGCGATGGACGATCGAAACTTGCGAGATATACATAAGGTCCGGACAGCAGCGAATGGGTCAAAAAGTTCTAGCCATTGTGTGTTGTCCATGTCAACTTGTAAAGGCGATTCCGATGATTCCAACTGGTCTTGGATGTCAAGTCGTTCGATTCTAGACAAGAGCAACGAAAAGTGGCTGCATATCTGTTCCATGGAGGAGAGTTGCCAATCTATCCCTTTGCATTTGACTTGGAATATAAAAGAAAAAAGAAAAGATTCGTTTGGTGAACGAAGCACAAAGCAGATGAAGCCATCGGAAAACTCTATCACTGCTTGATTGTATGATAGGAATGTTGGTGCATGATCGATGAACGAAGGGAGTTGTCGGATGTCAAAGACGAGTTGATTGAAGAACACGATGTTGATATTGTCGAGTAGAGGAGCATCGATTCTGGCCACAAGGTCCTCCAAGTACTCGCTGACACCGTAAAAGATGAGTTGGGTGAGAGCAGCGAGGACGGCACGTGTAAGCGGAGGTAGATGTCTTGTCCTTCGATCAGGGCAAGAAGCCGGCGACTCAAACCCTATGGAAAGAGAGGTGAGCCTGGTCAAGGTGGAGATGCATGTAACCATCGCCTCAGGTGAAATGTAACCACTATGTGGTGTCTGCAAAAGGGAGAGACGGGAAAGGTCATTGCAAGACAACAGAAATTTGGGTAATGTCGGGAATGGAATGCGGTCCAAATGGAGTGTTAGTAGACGTGGGGCAGATCCACATGAGAAAGTCTGGGCAAGTGCCGGAGAATCGGTGTGTAGACTAACTTGAAGACATGCCAGTGATGGAAATGGCTCCTGCATCACTGTGACCAAACGCTCCAGCGCCAGTGATTGCATTTTATGGATCCGAACCGTGCGTATGCGGTCAGGGCGCTCCAGTGCAGCAATTATGTTATCCACATAAATGGCACCGACTGACCATATGTCAATAGGCAAGGGAGGCCATATATCCAACGTCTCCTTCGCGGGAGTATTATTCTTGCACAAAAGGCGCAGATCAACACCGAGTGGGGACGCGAACACCTCATATCGCCATCTGCGGCAGACGTGCACTAGTCGATGCCACGCCATTGACCGAGACATATCGTCCTCCAAAAGTCGTAAGAATTCTTCGAAGATGTCTAGGAGGACATTATCTGGGAGTTCCGAGATTGTAATACGTGGTTCCAGTGAGATACGATCTGCACATTCCAATAAGATATGATCTGCAAATTCCAATGAACGATGAGCACAACCCATAGTACGTACCTTGTCCTTGAACCATGTTTGATTCCTTCCGGTTAAGTACCCGTCTTGCGAATTTTAGAAGGCGTATACTTTTGATTCGGAGAAGTTTTAGGTGGCGGATGATAGACATTATCGATGTGACGCGATGAGCACTGAGCTTTTGAGTGCGTCTGACTAGGGTTTCAAGGTTTCAAGAGTACAATGTTGGGGTAATTAATGCACGTATTAGATCTCACAGAAGAATGTGACGGCAACAAAGAGGGAAGAACTAGGGCGGCTCAAGGGGTGGTTATATGGCTGATGAAGAGGCTGTGTTCCCAACCAACATGTATAAATTACTTTCCTTGAAAAGGTCTGTGGGGGTCGTAATTTGATAGTCTGTGGGGGTATTTGATACGGGCACCAGGAACACAGATCATATGCATCTGGGAGTGAGAGTTATGGAATCTTTGATCTGTTCTGCCGACACGTTAACACTTAGCTAAGTGATTCCCACGCCCCACTCTGGCCAGCAAACGGTTTGAGGGAGCACAGAAATTGGAAACTGAAGTGCATTCAGACGCGAGAGCTACGGGTGAGGATTCAAGAACCATAGCTGAACAACATCAATACAACGCTACTGTACACCGAATATGAGGCGAACATGGTTGAGGTGCATGAGGAAAAGAAGCAAAACAAGGCAGGAACGCATGGGATAGTAATCCCAACTCGCGAGATATATGCAAGGTCTGGACAGCAGTGAATGGGTGGAAAAGATCTAGCCGTTGTGTGTTGTCCATGTCGACTTGTAAAGGCGATTCCAACAGGCCAATCTGTTCTTGGATGTCAAGCTGTTCGATTCTGGACAGGGGGGTTGAAAGGTGGCTGTATATTTGTGTCATGGAGGACACTTGCCAATCTATCCCCCGCATCTGATTTCCAATATAAGAGGGTCTCTGGAAAACATTATCTCTGTTTGGTTGTAAAATATGAATATTGATGCATGATCGATGATGTCGGGTGTCAGACGAGTAGATTGAAGAGTATGATATTGACAACGTCGAGTAGAGGAGCATTTATTCTGGACACGAGGTCCTCCAAGTACTCGCTGACACCGTGGAAGCGGAAGTGGGTGAGAGCAGCGAGGACAGCACGTATGAGCGGAGTTGGATGTCGGGACCTTCGATCAGGGCAAGAAGTCGGTGATTCAAACCGATGGAAAGGAACGTGAGGAACATCAGTGCGACGACACATAGAGATACACTCAGCATCATAAGACTTAATGAATATCACCAACTTCTTCTGCGCCTTGCCATCCGCCATGACATCTGGAGAAGCTCCCAGCAGGACCACAACCACGCAGATGCAAACACGCGTGCAAAAAAGAATGGTGCCTTTCTCCAAGTCTTGACTAAGATGACAAGGCAATAACCCTTTGACGGTCTATTAGAATCACTCAAGGTGACGAACCTTTGCGTGGCTCCGGAGGTGCGGCCTCCACAACATTAAAGCCGGGCGTACTTTTTCGTTGGCACGCGGCTGCGATGAGCGAACCTCACGGGCGAACAAACGTCTGCCCAGGAGAGGACCATAGGCATCAGCGGGAGACGTGCGAGTGGAGCGAGGATGCTGCTGCCAATGATTCCTGCCGGAAAGCAGGGGAGCGGATGAGTGAGCGGTGGTGGAAGGGAACGCTCATAACCCATAGCCCAGGACATCAACCGATCATTATTATGGATTATGCCTGTTAGGAGGGAGTTGGGTGTAGTACTGTAGAACATCGTTCGATCAACGACGTATGCAAGCAAAGATCCCTAAACACATGAGGTTCATGACCTAATGCATGTCAGATGCATGTCAGATACTAGCAGAATGTGAAGTCTGCCAGTTGTCAATATAGCTATAGAGGGCGCTCCGCCCGGGCGTAAATGGAAGGCAACATGGAATGTCAATGTGTTACATAAACGTGTAATGCACCACGAGTCAACAAAAAACTCCGAAACCGAAGAGGAAGTCATCAGCAAAAACTCCGAAAACGAAACTCAGCTTGTGGGCGCCTGTTGAAACTGGCTGGTTGTCGCCGTACGCAAAACGACCACACACTAGCACGCATATAAGGACCAGGCACTCACGAACTGCATAACAGCGACTCTGCGAAGCCATGGAGTTACGGTGGACGTGGCAGTCCTCACCTCTGGCGCTACAGCTCACCAGCGCTCACCCCGGATCTACCACGTTCTCATCTAACTTACATTCGCTCTCCACGTGAACGATCAGCGGTCCTTGGGTTTATCCGATTTTCACAGGAAGCTATCGATACTAGCCAGGTCACCCCTTGCCTACCAAAGGTGTCCAACAATGGTAGCGGCGTTACGCTACCTATCTTATTGTAGGCATCATGATGCACGTGTAGGTGAAGGTCAGGGTGTAGTCTGCGTGCATCTGTTCTCTTTGATCGCCCTATGCTCAATCACCTAATTGACAGACAGCATTAGACCATTTCTGGAAGTTACTGGTCGTCCCGGGGACATAGCTACTTTATGTGGAAAGTAACGAGGGCGTAAAACATGAGGTGATATGAGAGAGAGTACCGATTAAAAGAGCACCGTCTCTGTCACCTTCCCTGGGCAAACATCCCATCGCATTGGGATAGCATTGCGTACAATGTCGTCTTCTCAACCCGAGATTTACTCAAACGACCCCTTGTCCACGTATGTGCATATGCTGCTCGGCTTCGGGAATGTTCCCCAATGGCACAACATCCTCTCCACCCTCTTCATCTGGATGATTACCACGGGTTTCATAACCATCCCTCCTGCGTTGATCAGTTACTCGACGGACAACAGCAACCAACAAACAGCAGTAACATCGAGCAAGGTCAAAGACACCTTCGTGCAATTCGTCCTGAATGAGCCACTGTATGTCCAGTTTCATTTTCACCGCTTTCAGTGTTGATGTTGACCAATCACCAGGTTCGCGATCGGCGTCTCGATATTCTTCGTCGGCTTGATCGGGATGCTTGTGCTCACCCGCTCCCGCTATCAATTCTCGAATACGACGTATGCCTTGAAGGACAACCATTTCTGGCTCCTCCACAAATACTATCTCCGTGTGGCCGAGGGTGGCGTGTATGGCCTGATCTCATTGCTCGTGAGCATCTTTGTCTCAGGTAACAATCAGATGGACCCGCAAACCATCGCCGTCCTTACTATCACGTGCTTTATCACTGCCTTGTTCGGCCTGTTGACAGTCTGGTCGTATTTTAAGACGAGACAAGCGAGGAAGGCGCACGAAACACCACGGCCTCAGACCGAGAAGCCTCAAACTAAGGAACCTCCGAGTCAGGCCGAGAAACTACAGGCTGAGGAGGCCTGAGCGCTGAGTACTGAGTGCCGAGGTCTGAGGCGCCCATTTCTCAGGCTCATCTTAACCATTTACGGAATCGCTAGTTCGAAGTATCTTGAAATTTCACAATAGTAAATCCCCCATTTTTTTTCTATCGAGGTCTGTAGTCGTCGTTTGCCTTCATTACTTTTCGGTCAAATTTAGCCATGTACGGTACCCTCTGCCACTTTCTCCTGCTCCATGACATCTGAAGACTCCAGTGCCATCCATGTCAAAATTTACAATCCTGTGATACCTAGTAGTGCCTGTGAGCCGACAATGTATACCCACTGCGCACGCTGTAACACACATGTGAGTTCTCGAGGGTGCCAAGGAGAAGGGAAAGATTGGTGACGCTTCGCTACCTTTCATAGTGCAACTTCAATTGCGAGCGTTTATATACAACTCACTGTGGTTACCAGTACTCTAACAGTATAGTACTGACATTGCAGTAAAACTCGAAGCACCTGACGCGACCGGACTCGGCGCGACTCCTATGGGTGAGGATTCAAGTCCATGGCTGAACAAGGGAGAGCGTCAGTGCACACTACACCGAATCCCATGCATAAAGATAGGAACGCATTCTTCCAGGGATAGCGGTTACACGACGTTACACCACAACTTGGCATCATAAGACTTGACGAACGTGGCCAACTTCACCGTGTCGTCTGCCATGATATCTGGAGAAGCTCCCAGCACAGCACAGAACCACGCAAATGTGGACGTGTGCGCGAACCAGAATGAGCTTCTTCTCCTTCAATTTCGTCTTCGTCCGGAGTCCTCTCCGGCTCTCCGCTGCTGGCCCCCATCTCCAAGTTATGAGTGAGCGAATCTGGCAACAACCCGCCGACGACCGGACCTTTGAGCAACTCTGCCAGTGAAGCAGCATCCTGCAAAACATCGAAGTCGTGCGTGCATTTCCCTATTCTTCCCGGCATCCCTCAATGATAATCCAACTCACGATGAGGAACCGGCCCTACGGCACGGAAACGCCGGCCCAGAAGAGCGCCACCATGATCAGCATCAGTGGATGTGCGAGCGTGGCACGGGTGCGATAAGTTGCGGTCTCCAATTGAGAGAACTTCCATCCACCGAAGCAAGATGAACGGTTTGGAAGAGAAGCTGCCGGGCCGCCGCCGCCGCCAGGTGGTGTCACAGTCGCGGTGCCCTCCATGACTCTGTCTGAGTCTGATAATTTGTCGGGGCTGCTGAGAGCGGTGTACATTAAAAGTTTTAATGAGTGAACGGTGATGGTGCCCGAGGGGTCGTGGTGCGCACCTGCTGCAACTGTCGCTGGTATTGTAGTTTTTCTTGGCGTCGGATGACGGAGATGGTTCCGTGGCATAGAACTCTGTGCGTTCTGACGTAGTATCATTGTAGATGAGTCGTGCGGATGCACGATGTGACAGTGGGGAATAGATCAGGTGAATGTCTGAAGGCGGGATGTTCCTGTCCAGTGAGTCGCGGAGATCGACGTTGCGTAAATCGTAAGACGCCACAGAAAGCAAGTACGTCATCGAGCCTGTCTAAAGAAGGCATGAGGGAACCACGATCACGAGTTACACCCAAGCTCATGCCGATTACTCAAGGTATGAACAGCAGCGAATGGATAGAAAAGTTCCAGCTACTGTGTGTTGTCCATACCGACTTTGCAAAGTCGATTTTAATAGGTCAGTCACGGTGTACCCTTGGATGTTAAGCCAATCTACTCTCCGCATCTGAGTTCCAACCTAAGAGGCTAGGGAGAAATATTCTCATTGATGGTAGAAGCGAGACCACCATGTTACTACTACCGTGAAACACCATCTTGGCTTTATTACACTGCATGTTATGTCGACATCTTCGACTAGAGGGGCGTCTATTTGGGCCATGAGGTCATCCAAATACTCGCTGATACCATGGAACTTGAGCGTCGGTTTTCCGGGTCTGTCAGTGCGAGAAGCAGGGGATTCGAAACAGATCACGATGTCAAGGTAAGTGAACCGGGTCAAGGTGGAGACGCCTCTGACCATCACCTCAGATGAGGGGTAACCACCGTGCGGTATATTGCGAAGGGAGAACCTGGAAAGGTCATTGCAAGACAAACAAAGTTGAGGTGATGTCGGAAATGGAATGCGATCCAATGTGAGTGATCGTACTCTCGAGGAGGAATCCATGGGCTGAAGGGGAATCACGAACGTTGCTTGGACCAGCCATCAGAAATTCCAGCTGACCGTTCTTCTAAGCGTGACAACGTCATCTTTCATCGGCAAATTGTAAAAAAACACGCGCAGTTTCACCTGACTCATGATCTATCTTAAGACAAAGGTGTTCCAGTGTTGGAAATGGTTACTGCGTCACCATAATAAAACGCCCTGGTGATGAGCGTATTTTAAAGAACCAATTTCGCACACACGGTCAGGGTGCTCGAGTGCAGCAATGATGTTATCACCAAGCCTGAACTGAAGATCTCCGAGTCTAGTGCTAGACCATATTTTGATAGGCAGGGGGGGACTCGGACAGACACCCAATGGCTCCCTCACAGGAGTGTTAGAGGTGCAGAGGAGGTGCAGATCGAGACGGCGTAGACAGTACGCAGCCTGAGAATTGGAACAGTCAAGGAGGACATTATTCGGCAGCACCCCAATGACTTACATTAAGTTATCATCAACCGCGTGAGCGCAACCCATAACACGTACCTCGTCCCCGAGACAGGGCATAATACAGTAGTACCAAACACATGATCAGCTGTCCAACCTTGATTTGGTCTAGCCCATGTACTACTATGTTATCTCTGGCCTCCTCTGTTTGTGTTAGTGGGAGAAAGTCCCGAACACCGTATAGGTTCATGACGTGATACCTTTACCCAGCTATAGACACAGGTGAGGGCGCTCCGCTGGGAGTGAATAGAAGGCAGGGCCTGTATTTTTCCGTTTGCTTCCCTGCGTCCCTCTGCGATGAACCAGCCCCCACGATGCGAAAAAGCTTGCCGAGGAGAGCACCATCGGCATCAGCGACAAACGTGCGACTGCGGCGCCAGATGAACATTTTCGATGATGAACCACCACTTCCGCTGCTGGAGGAAGTGGGCTCGTGCGAACGTGGACACGGACCGGCGCAAGGCTCCACATCCGCGTTGTTACTGTTGCCGCCACCGCCAGGCGGCACTGTGGTCGAGGCGAGTGTGGTGTCCTCCATGACTCAATCCGACTCTTGAAATTGATTGGGTCCACCGGAAAGCAGTGCGGCTGATGTGTGGACAGCTGAAGGGTAGTGCGCATAAAACCTGGTATGCATTCCTCGAAGATGTCTAGGAGGACATTATCTGGGAGTGCACCGATTGTAAGCCGTGGTGCCAGTGAAGCATGATCTGCACCTTCTAAGTCATCATCATGAGTACACATCCACGACACGTACCTTGTCCTTGAGCTGTGTCTAATTCCTTCCCGTATCGTACCACGTCTTCCTGTCTTGTGAATCTTAGAAATGCATCCATTTGGATCGGAGAAGTTCAAGGCGGCGAACAATAAACATTACAATGATGTTACGTATACGGCGGCCGACAGGTTTTGCACTGGCAGTACAACGTCAGGTATTCAACGTACTTATTGTTTCACTAAAGTACGTGATGAAAACAAAGAGAGGAGAAAGGGAAGTTATATGGCTGATGGAAACTCGAAGGCTGTCACGGTTCCCGCCACTAATGAATACGTAATGGTTAAGGTAAGCGGGTAAGCGGATTGGGGCGGTGTTGGTGTCCACGAAGCATCTTGGAAAGTAAGTAAATCCCCCATTTGTTTCTATCTAGGTCTGTAGTCGTCGTTTGCTTTCATTAATTTTCGGTTAAATTAGCGATGTACAGTAGCATCTGCTACTTTCTCCTGCGCCATGACATTTAAAGATTCCAGTGCCCTTCATGTTATCCTGTCATACAGCTCATACCTAGCAGTGTCTACAAGCCAACGGTGGTATACCCACTGCACACGCTGGAACACACAGGTGAGTTCGAGAGTGTCATCGAGGGAAAGATTGGCAATGCTTCGCTACCTTTCATTGTGCAACTTCAGTTCAATTTGTGAGCGCATGTGAACCTTTGAATACATCTCAGATAGTAGTGGAGCACATAGTACGGAAACTGGTACAGTATTGAAGTGAAAAATATCGAAATATTCAGGCGCGGGAACTTTGGGTGAGGATTCAAGATCCATCACGTGGCCGAGATGGACTCGGGGTCGTGGCATGAGGAAGGGACAGCTCTGACCTTAGGCCACACCTCGGCATCGTGAGACTTGAAGAACGGAACCGTGACCAACTTCTCCTGCATCATGCCGTCCACCTTGGTAAATCTGGAGAAAGCTCCCAGCGTGGCACTCTACGCACCCAAATGGGATTTCAGCGCATGAACACGGTTCTAACCGCGTCTGCGCAAAGAACATAAGTAATGAACGCGGGTGTGTCGCACCTGACTCGGTCTCACCGCTGCCCCCTACTCTTCTGCAAGCCTCGACGAAGCAGCTCCGGCGGAATCCCGCAGATGGGGCCTGTTTTTCCCTTGCCCACACAACGGGCCATTGCGTGGCTGCGGAGGCCCTGTTTTCACAATATCGGGATGCGCGTGGGATCATGACTGCTTGTCCATTTTGCTTCCCAGCGTCCATCGGCGATGAGCCAGCCCCACGGTGCGAAAATGCCTAACACCCAGGAGAGCACCATCGGCATCAATGTGAGTGCGAGTGCGGCGCGGGCGCAATAAGATGCTTGCTGTTCGGATAAGAGATCTTGCTTGCATGCATCGTTGCCAGATGAGCATTTTTGATGAGCCATCAACTTCCACTGCTGGAGGAAGTGGGCTCGTGCGTGCGTGCGTAGGCACGGACCCAAGTGACGCACTATATCCGTGTTGCCACTGTTTCTGCCACCGCCAGGTGGTGTCGTGGTCGAGGCGAGTATGGTACCCTCCATGACTCGATCCGGCTCCCGCCAGTGGGAATTTGGTCGGGTCTACCAGAAAGGCAGCGCGGCAGCCGCTGCGGCTGATGTGTAGACAGCTGAAGAATAGTGCGCATCTGCAGCACTAGCTGCCACTATGGGAGCTTCCGTCTCTTCGCTTCGCTCTAGCGTTTCCGACCGCTTTCTACTCTTTATATGAATCCTCTTCGGACTCACTCGTAGAGTAGAATTTGAAGCTCCGAATTGAGAAATGAAGGAAAACGAGTGGGGTAAATGCGAGAACGGGAAAGGACGAAAGTAGGCAAGCTGATGCCCTTACAACTGATCATTCTAACCTCCATAGTAATATAGCTACTAACTGCTACAATCAATGCTGAAACGTGTATGAGCGCGAGGAAATGACGAGTGGGCACGCTCGATCCTCGAATGAGACTGCAGTCTCATAAAACGCGAGAGGGGGCCTCCGAAATAAGTAGAACTATCTAAAAGGAATGTAGGTCAGTTCGAAACATGAAAGGGTATGATAGAATGAATGGCCTGGGTGTCTGCACCCAACGGGGAGTTTTTCGTGATCCAATCCAGGCTACCCTCAGGGTGCCGATGACGATGGCATCTCCTTCCCCGGGCTCATCTGACCTCCTGCAGTCAATTCCCCTCGGCCCTTGGCATCCAACATCTCTTCCAAGGCCCCATTATGTTCCAATAACTCGTACTCCTCAGGCTTGGAGTACATTCACCGGCGTCGACTGAAAGGGATGATGTGTAATTTGGGAACAAGTAGGAATTTCGAGAGGTGACGAAGCTATCTGTGTGTTCCAAAGGACCTTGGTAGAGGGGTATTTCGCCAGAATAAGGCCTTTCCCAACGGTGGACAACGATAGGGTGATCGGAACGGCGACGTGCAGTTATGAATGGCGAAAACTCATTCTGGTCCGTGACTGCTTGATATTCCTCGAGGTAAAGATGGGCCGGCACAGGCAACACCTCCGTGACCGACTCCCCACTGAAAGCCGACGCGATGAATGATCGAGACTTGCGAGATATACACAAGGTCCGGACAGCGGCGAATGAGTGGAAAAGTTCTAGCCATTGTGTGTTGTCCATATCAACTCTTAAAGACGATTCCGATGATTCCAACAAGTGGAAGTACTCTTGGATGTCAAGCCGTTCGATTCTGGACAGGAGTGACGTAAAGTGGCTGCATATCTGTTCCACGGAGGAGACTTGCCATTCTATACCTTTGCATCTGATTCGGAATAGAAAAGAACAGTGTAATGTTTCGCCTGGTGAACGAAGCGCAAACCGGATGCGGTTGTCGGTAAGCTCTATCACTGCTCGATCGTATGATAGGAATATTGGTATATGATCAATGAATGAAGGGAGTTGTCGGATGTCAAAGACGAGTTGATTGAAGAACGCGATGTTGATCTTGTCGAGTATAGGAGCATCGATACTGGCCACTAGGTCCTCCAAGTACTCGCTGACACCGTGAAAGAGAAGCTCGATGAGAGTAGCGAGGACAGCACGTGTAAGCGGAGGTAGATGTCTTGTCATTCGATCAGGGAAAGAAGCCGGCGACTCAAACCCGATGGAAAGGGAGGTGAGCCTGGTCAAGGCGGAGATGCAGGTAACCATCCCCTCAGGTGAAATGTAACCACTATGTGGCATCTGCAAAAGGGAGACGGGAAAGGTCACTGCAAGACAAAAGAAATTTGGGTAATGTCGGGAATGGAATGCGGTCCGAATGGAGTGTTAGTAGAATTGGGGTGGATCCACATGAGACCAAATTGAAGACATGCCAGTGACGGAAATGGCTCCTGCATCACTGTGACCAAACGCTCCAGCGCCAGTGATTGTATATCAAAGATCCGAATCGCACGTATGCGGTCAGGGTGCTCCAGTGCAGCAATTATGTTATCCACACAAATGGCACCGACTGACCATATTTCAATAGGCAAAGGAGGCTAGATATCCAACGCCTCCTTCACAGGAGTATTTGTCTGGCACAAAAGGTGTAGATCAAGACGGAGTGGAGACGTGAACACGATATATCGCCATCTATGGCAGACGTGCACTAGCTGATGCCACGCCATTGGCCGAGACAGATGATCCTCCGAGAGCTGTAAGCATTCTTTGAAGATGTCTAGGAGGACATCATCTGGGAGTTCAGAGATTTTAATACGTGCCACAGGCACTGGCAGTGGTTCCAGTGAGATATGATGTGCACATTCCAATGAATCATCCTTACTTAGTATCACGATGAGCACAACCCATAACACGTACCTTGTCCTTGAACCGTATTTAATTCCTTCCGGTTAAGTACACGTCTTGTGAATCTTAGAAGGCGTGTACTTTTGATTCGGAGAAGTTTTAGGTGGCGGATGATAGGCATTATCGATGTGGGCCGATGAGCGATATCGATGAGCACTGAGTGCGAATGTTAGGGATTCAAGGTTTCAATGCACGTATTAGATCTCACAGGAGAATGTGATGACAACAAAGAGGGGAGAACTAGGGCGGCTCAAGGGGTGGCTATATGGCTGATGAAGAGGCTGTGTTCCCAGCCAACATGTATAAATTATTTTCCTTGAAAAGGTCTGTGGGGGTATTTGATACAGGCACCAGGAACAGTCAGTCGTCCGCGACACATTAACACTTAGCTAAGTGATTCCCACGCACCACTCTGGCCTGCAACGGCTTGAGGGAGCACAGAAATTGGAAACAGAAGTGCATTCAGACGCGAGAACTACGGGTGAGGATTCAAGAACCATAGCTGAACAACATCAATACAACACTACTGTACACCGAATATGAGGCATAAATATAGGAACACGGTTGAGGTGCATGAGGAAAAGAAGCAAAACAAGGCAGGAAACGCATGGGATAGTAATCCCAACTGGCGAGATATATGCAAGGTCTGGACAGCAGTGAATGGGTAGAAAAGATCTAGCCGTTGTGTGTTGTTCATGTCGACTTGTAAAGGCGATTCCAACAGGCCAATCTGTTCGATTCTGGACAGGAGGGTTGAACACTTGCCAACCTCCCCCCGCATCTGATTTCCAATATACAACGCTATCTCTGTTTGATTGTATAATATGAATATTGATGCATGATCGATGGACTGAAGGAGTTGTCGGGTGTCAAAGACGAGTTGATTGAAGAGTTTGATATTGACATCGTCGAGTCCAAGCAATGTTGTGCCGGTCGCATGACTGTCGCCGACTGTCACCGACTGTGACTTCTCGCAACCCAACATGACCACGACCTTATTGAGTGCCAGGGGGTGTCCCAGTATATTATGTAATGCAATTGATGTTTGCATAGTATGTACATATGGGATATCGTGTTCGCACAATGAGTTCTAAGTAGAATAGGTCTGATGTAGCCACGACTCTTGCGCGCAGAGGCAGGACCCCATGGCAGTGATGGCACCACCCAAAAGTCACGCCGTTGACGACCTTTAGTGACTTTCTCACGATTTATGGTCAGTGACTTTGACCTCAGGTCGCCGACCGGCACAACACTGCCTCCAAGTACTCGCTGACACCGTGGAAGCGGAAGTGGGAGCAACGAGGACAGCACGTGTAAGCGGAGGTGGATGGCAAGAAGTCGGCGATTCAAAACCGATGGAAAGGAACATGTGCGACGATACATAGAGTCGCGTTGAGATACACCCAGCATCATAAGACTTAACGAATATCACCAGCACCGCCATGACTTCTGGAGAAGCTCTCAGCACACGTAAATGCAAAAATGGGGTGCAAACAGAATGGTGCCTTTCTCCAAGCCTTGGCTAAGATGATACAGCAATAACCCTTTGACGGTCTATTGCTCTTCCGTTAGCATGCGGCTGTGATGAGCGAACCTCACGGGCGAGAATGTCTGCCCAGGAGAGTACCATAGGCATCAGCGGGAGACGTGCGAGTGGGGCGCGGGCGCGATGAGATGCTGCCTAGAAGTTCTTGCCGGAAAGCAGAGGAGCGGATGATGAACGGTGGTGGAAAGGAACGCTCATTACCCATAGCCCAGGACATTAACCGATCATTATTAGGGATTAGACCTGTTAGGAGGGAGTTGATTGTTGTACTTGTAGTACATGGGCCTCAACCCGATCGCTCGATCAAAAACGTAAGCAAGCAAAGATCCCAAAACACATGAGGTTCATGACTTGATGCATGTTGTACGACACTTGTACTAGTACCATCCTGGATTCATTGTAAAGTGTGAAGCTATAGAGGGCGCTCCGCCGTGTTAAACATGTAATGCACCACGAGTCAACAGAAACTCCGAAACGAAGCGGAAGGCATTACCTTGCTTGCAAGGTATCAATGTGGTCAAAAATTGACCATGTGCCTTGCAGATTCAGCGAATTCTATTGGTCCGGATCATTTCCGATCAGTCTTCTGATTGGCAGATCTGTATGATTATGTCTCCATTTGGAGTTTGATGTTTGTAATTTGATATGCTTACAATATATTTTCTAACTGAGATAATTGGGATATGCGATATACTCATAGTAACTGTACACACACAGCACACAAACTTAGACTGTCAATACAACTCAAATTGAGGTACTTATAATCTGAGAAAGTAAGGCCCAGGGTTCATTCACCAAGGTAGTGCCGGAGTGGCACATGCAGGGGGCACCAAGGGGAGGTATCAGAGGGGGGGACTTGGGTGAGGGGTTGCAGCGGTGGTGCCCCGCAATGGCGGCATCGGGACAGCAGCAGCGGCAGGGTTGGGGGGTAGCGGCGGCGGCGGCGGTGGCGGGGTAGCACCAGCGACGGGCAATGGCGGCGGCATTGGGGTAGCAGCAACCACGGTGGGGTAGCGGCGGGAGTGTTGGGGTAGCAGTGGCCACGGCAGCGGTGACGAGGGGAGGGGGACCCGGGCAAAATGTTGGGGAGACGTCACACAAGTGCCCCAGTCGCAGGCGTCAGGCGTCGGACGGTCGCAAAAGCGACGCCCGAGCAACCATGACGCCATGGAATGTCCATGCGTAACGACCCCCTCAGTGCGGGCCATCCCTCAAAGGAAAAGGGAAATCAGTGTAAGCAGTTAAAGAAAAAGTTACGACACACCGGCATGTACCATACTAACAAGAAATCAACGGAGTTGTAGTGGCAACAGGGGGCGGGCGATGGTGGCGATAGAGACAACCCGAGGGAGGAGGCGAAGATGGCGAGAGATGGCGAGAGAGGGGGGGGGGGGAAGACAGTGACAGCTGACACGAGAGGAGGCAGAGTGGAGGGCGGGTGATAGCGATGACAGCCTCAAAGGGGATGCGGACGCAGGGGACGAATGGAAGGTAAGGTAAGGGTCAGTGTAAGAAGTCAAAAAAAAAAATCTTGACACACTTGCATGGACCATGCTCACAGAGGCATGGGAGTACGTTGCCTGAAGAACCACCACATCCGCTCGTTGATGGAAGTGACACCTTTGACTGTGTACTTGGCTTAGACCGTCAAACCCGCGTGAACGACGAAAATTTGTCGTCGCCCCCTCCCAGCGACACCGGCGTCCCTCGGGCCGGGGCCCCTACTCCCGGTCGGGAAGTCCCACCCCCTTGAGTACCCTGTCGACAATTGTTGATGGTGGGGCTCCATCGAGTTTTTTTGTTTGACTGGAATTAGATTGATCACAGAACCTTTTTCGTGCGACCCGCCTACAAGCAAGGTCGATGTCGACACCCGTCGGCATTTCTAGTTAGTAAAAACTCCGAAAACGAAACTCAGCTTTTGGGCGCCTGTTGAATCTGCGCCAGCCGTACGCAAAACGACCACACACTGGCACGCATATAAGGACCATGCACTCACGAACTGCATACAAGCGACTCGGCTGTACCTATGAAGCCATGAAGTTGCTGATTCAACGGTGGACATGGCAGTCCTCACCTCTGGCGATACAGCTCACCAGCACTCACCCCGGATCTACCACGTTCTCATCTAACTTACTTTCGCTCTCCACGTGAACGATCAGCGGTCCCTGGGTTTATATACCTCACGATAGCCAGGTCACTCTGCCTACCAAAGGTAGGCAAAGTCATTTTAGGTGGGTACAACAATGGCAGCGGCGTTACGCGTCATGATGCACGTGTAGGTGAATGTCAGGGTGTAGTCTGCGTGCAACTGTTCTATTTGATCGCCCCTATGCTCAATCAACTAATTGTCAGACAGCATTAGACCATTTCTGGTCGTCCGGGGACATAGCTACTTTATGTGGAAAGTAATGAGGGCGTAAAACATGAGGTGATATGAGAGAGAGCACCGATTAAAAGAGCACCGTCTCTGTCACCTTCCCCGGGCAAACATCCCATCGCATTGGTATAGCATTGTGTACAATGTCGTCTCCTCAACCCGAGGTTTACTCAAACCCCTCAGGCTTGTCCTATGTGGATATGCTGCTCGGCTTCGGGAATGTTCCCCAATGGCACAACTTCCTCTCCTCCCTCTTCATCTGGATGATTACCACGGGTTTCATAACCATCCCTCCTGCATTGATCAGTTACTCGACGGGCAACAGCAACAAACAAACATCGAGCAAGGTCAAAGACACCTTGGTGCAATTCGTCCTGAATGAGCCACTGTATGTCCAGTTTCATTTTCACCGCTTTCAATGTTGATGTTGACCAATCACCAGGTTCGCGATCGGCGTCTCGATATTCTTCGTCGGCTTGATCGGGATGCTTTTGCTCACCCGCGTCCCCTATATGTTCTTGAAAAAGACGTATGCCTTGAAGGACAACCATTTCTGGCTCCTCCACAAATACTACCTCCGTGTGGCCGAGGGTGGCGTGTATGGCCTGATCTCATTGTTCGTGAGCATCTTTGTCTCAGGTAACAATCAGATGGACCCGCAAACCATCGCCGTCCTTACTATCACGTGCTTTATCACTGCCTTGTTCGGCCTGTTGACAGCCTGGTCGTATTTCAAGACGAGACAAGCGAGGAAGGCGCACGAAAAACCACGGCCTCAAGCCTCAAACTAAGGAACCTTCGAGTCAGGCCGAGAAACTACAGGCTGAGGAGGCCTGAGCGCTGAGTGCCGAGGTCTGAGGCGCCCATTTCTCAGGTTCATCTTAACCATTTACGGAATCGCTAGTTCAAAGTATCTGGAAATTTCACAATAGTAAATCCCCCATTTTTTTCTATCGAGGTCTGTAGTCGTCGTTTGCTTTCATTACTTTTCGGTCAATTTTAGCCATGTACGGTACCCTCTGCTACTTTCTCCTGCTCCATGACAACTGAAGACTCCAGTGCCATCCATGTCAAATTTTACAATCGATGCCTAGTAGTGCCTGCGAGCCGGCAATGTATACCCACTGCGCACGCTGTAACACACATGTGAGTTATCGAGGGTGCCAAGGAGGAGGGAAAGATTGGTGACGCTTCGCTACCTTTCATAGTGCAACTTCAATTGGGAGCGTTTATATACAAGTGACTGTGGTTACTAGTGCTCTAACAGTATAGTACTGACATTGAAGTAAAACTCGAAGCATCTGACGCGACCGGACTCAGCGCGACTCCTATGGGGTGAGGATTCAAGTCCATGGCTGAACAAGGGAGAGCGTCAGTGCACACTACACCGAATCCCATGCATAAAGATAGGAACACATTCTTCCAGGGATAGCGGTTAAACGACGTTACACCGCAACTTGGCACCGTAAGACTTGACAAACGTGGCCAACTTCTCCGTGTTGTCTGCTATGATATTTGAAGAAGCTCCCAGCACAGCTTAGAACCACGCAAATGTGGACGTGTGCGCGAACCAGAATGAGCTTCTTCTCATACCTCTCGCCTCTTCTCCTTCAATTTCGTCTTCGTCCGGAGTCCTCTCCGGCTCTCCGCTGCTGGCGCCCATCTCCAAGTTATAAGTGAGCGAATCTGGCAACAACCCGCCGACGACCTGTTTTCCCTTGCTCAAACGAGGGACCTTTGAGCAACTCTGCCAGTGAAGCAGCGTCCTGCAAAACATCGAAGTCGTGCGTGCATTTCCCTATTCTTCCTGGCATCCCTCAGTGATAATCCAACTCACGATGAGGAACCGGCCCTACGGCACGGAAACGCCGGCCCAGAAGAGCGCCACCATGATCAGCATCAGTGGGAAACTCGGATGTGCGAGCGTGGCACGGGTGCGATAAGTTGCTGTCTCCAATTGAGAGAACTTCCATCCACCAAAGCAAGAAGAACGGTTTGGAAGAGAAGCTGCCGGGCCGCCGCCGCCGCCGCCAGGTGGTGTCACAGTCGCGGTGCCCTCCATGACTCTGTCTGAGTCTGATAATTTGTCGGGGCTGCTGAGAGCGGTGTAAATTAAAAGTTTTAATGAGTGAACGGTGATGGTGCCCGAGGGGTCGTGGTGCGCATCTGCTGCAACTGTTGCTGGTATTGTGGGAGTTTTCTTGGCGTCGGATGATGGAGATGGTTCCGTGGCATAGAACTCTGTGCGTTCTGACGTAGTATCATTGTAGATGAGTCGTGCGAATGCACGATGTGACAGTGGGGAATAGATCAGGTGAATGTCTGAAGGCGGGATGTTCCTGTCCAGTGAGTCGCGGAGATCGACGTTGCATAAATCGTAAGACGCCGCAGAAAGCAAGTACGTCATCGAGCCTGTCTAAAGAAGGCATGAGGGAACCACGATCACGAGTTACACCCAAGCTCATGCCGATTCACTCAAGGTCTGAACAGCAGCGAATGGATAGGAAAATTCCAGCTACTGTGTGTTGTCCATACCGACTTTGCAAAGTCGATTTCAATAGGTCAGTCACGGTGTACCCTTGGATGTTAAGCCAATCTACTCTCCGCATCTGAGTTCCAACCTAAGAGGCTGGGGAGAAATATTCTCATTGATGGTAGAAGCGAGACCACCATGTTAATCACGATGTCAAGGTAAGTGAACCGGGTCAAGGTGGAGACGCCTCTGACCATCACCTCAGGTGAGGGGTAACCACCGTGCGGTATATTGCGAAGGGAGAGCCTGGAAAGGTCATTGCAAGACAAACAAAGTTGAGGTGATGTCGGAAATGGAATGCGATCCAATGTGAGTGGTCGTACTCTCGAGGAGGAATCGGAGGATCCATGGGCTGAAGGGGAATCACGAACGTTGCTTGGACCAGCCATCAGAAATTCCAGCTGACCGTTCTTCTAAGCGTGACAACGTCATCTTTCATCGGCAAATTGTAAAAAAACACGCGCAGTTTCACCTGACTCATGATCTATCTTAAGACAAAGGTGTTCCAGTGTTGGAAATGGTTACTGCGTCACCATAATCAAACGCCCTGGTGATGAGCGTATTTTAAAGAACCAATTTTGCACACGGTCAGGGTGCTCGAGTGCAGCAATGATGTTATCACCAAGCCTGAACTGAAGATCTCCGAGTCTAGTGCTAGACCATATTTTGATAGGCAGGGGGGGACTCGGACAGACACCCAACGGCTCCCTCACAGGAGTGATAGAGGTGCAGAGGAGGTGCAGATCGAGACGGAGTGGACAGTACGCAGCCCGGGCCTGAGAATTGGAACAGTCTAGGAGGACATTATCCGGCAGCACCCCAATGACTTACATTATCATCAACCACGTGAGCGCAACCCATAACACGTACCTCGTCCCTGAGACAGGGCATAATACAGTAGTACCAAACACATGATCAACTATCCAACCTTGATTTGGTCTAGCCCATGTACTACTATCTTGTCTCTGGCCTCCTGGGAGAAATTCCCGAACACCGTATAGGTTCATGACGTGATGCCTTTACCCAGCTATAGACACAGGTGAGGGCGCTCCGCTGGGAGTGAATAGAGGGCAGCAGAGTTTGAATATCCTCGTCACGGTGTGAATTGAAGCCACCCATTCGGCCACACCCATCATTTGGACACTTTGTTATACTGTGTCTCGCTCATTTCTGGCTGATATTTGGCAGGTATCATATAGTAGATGTCTTTAAGGTATTTCAGGTGTTTGGAGGGCATGAAGTGTAGTTTTTAATGTCTGCTCGGTGTCTGCTCGGAGGGTTGAATCACGTGCTGTCCGAAGCTCATGAGTGTTGTACTAACTTGAACTTAATTAACGTGCTAACTACTACAGTAAAGTTGTATCTGCATCTCAACATGGCCACACACACATATAAGGTTCAGGCACGGACACTCGCAGAGTCACAGGCCTTACCTCCTGGTGCTACGGCTCACCCCTGGATCTACCACGTCCTCGTCTACTCGCTCTGCACGTCAATTCCAGATCAGCGGTCCCTGGGTTGTTGGTAAAGGTATCAGATTTTTACAGGAAACTATCGATATACCTCACGCTAGCTAGGTCACCCCTTGCCTACTAAGATGGGCAAATCATTTTAGGTGGGTACAACAATACGCCCCGTGCTGGCATCACCATTCGATTGTTCCTATGGTCAATCAATCATCAATCACCTTGATTGGTAGAGAGCATACTGTGCTAGACCGTTTCTGGATATTACTTCTCATGTCAGCTACTACTATGAGAGAGTATCGATTAAAAGAGCACCGTCTCTGTCACCTTCCCCAGGCAAATACCCCATCTCATTGGTATCACACTGTGTACCATGTCGTCTTCTCAACCCGGGAGTGGCTCAAACGACCGTTTGTCCCCGTTTTTAGAAATGCTGGTCAACTTAGGATCACTTCCCGAATGGGTCAACGTCCTCTCCGCCATCTCAGTCTGCGTTGCTACCACGGGTTTCATAATCATCCCTACTTCGTTCCTCACTCTCTCTGAGGACGGCACCACGTACTCTCTCAGCCTGAATACGAAGCTGTATGTCCAGCTTCATCTCACCGCTTCCCCCCTCGATTTTCATTTAATTTTGGTGTTGATGTTGACCAATCACCAGGTTTATAACCGGCTACCTGATGATCACCAGCGGCGTTTTCGTGATGGGTTGGCTCTCATACTATCCTTATGCGAGTTTCAAACCTTTGGGGAAGAACCATTTCTGGCTCTTCCACCGATTCTATCTGCGCATGGCCGAGGGTGGCCTCTTTGGGCTGGTCTTGGTGCTCGTGGTCTTCTTTGGTATACGTCAGAGTAACCTGAATGCAGATATCATCGCCGCCATTGTTGTCGCGTGCTATATCAAGATCGTGTCTGGCGGTTACGCAATCCGGTCGTATCTTATATTGAGAATAGCGAGGAAGACGTACTGGCGCGAAACACTTCAGCATCAGGCCGAGAAGCTTCCGGCTCCCGAGGATTCGTATGTGCAAATGCTGCTCGGCTTCGCGACACTCCCCGGATGGTTCAGTAACCTCTTCGGCTTCCTCACCTTGCTGGTTATCATAGGTTTCATAACCACCCCTATTGCGTTGATCAAGCTCGAGGAGGACATTAACCCAATCAACGGCGAAATTAAACTTATTAAGAAACTTTCCGAGAGTGAGCCACTGTATGTCCCGTTTCATTTCACCGCCCGCCCCCCCCCCCCCCCCCCCTCGATTTTATGATAAGAAGGATCTTGTGCTCCAAATCCCTCTTTCTCTTTTCAAAACTCCTTTTTTACCTTCTTTTCATTCAATTTCAGTGTTGATGTTGACCAATAACCAGGTTCGCGATCAGCATCTCAGTATCCTTCGTCTGCTTGATCGCGGCGTTTGTGCTCTCCCGTTATCAATATCGGGATCAGATACCTTTGAAGGAGAATCATTTCTGGCTCTACCACAAATACTACCGGCCCGTTACCGAGGCTGGCATCTATGGGTTGATCGAATTGTTCCTGAGCATAAGGGTCTTGGGTAACGAGATGACTCCGCCTACCATTGCTGCCCTTTGTATCACGTGCATTGTCACGGCCTTATTTGGCCTGTTGGCAAGTCGGTCGTATTTTAAGACGAGACAAGTGAGGAAGGCATATGAAACACGGTTAAACGCCTCAGGCTGAGGTCTGAGGTTTTGTTACAATTATGTCTTGAGGGACCGTACTAGTCCCTCTTTGCCTCACTGACTTACATCCTTTCTTGGTCAATTTTGGTTTTGGTTTGTAACTCTATGTTAACAGTTTTCAGACTCATTGTCATGTATGTAGTCAGTCCGTCGGGAGGGAATCCGAGGACATGTTGATTTAAGGTCTTTTCCTGGACAGATATTTGATCGCAGTTCGGGTCACGCGAAGGGACACACTGTAGAAAAAACATAGCTGAACCAGTAGTCACGCACGCAGGCTCTGCGGCATCAAGTGTGACCATCTCACGGTTTGGGGTATTCACGGAAGGCAGGTGAAGGCCATGACCATGGCGAGTTGGGTGGTAGATGGGGTCGTATCATTCAGGAAAAGTCACGGTATAGCCTGAGAAATTTGCCACATATTTCAGCGAGCTGATCATGATGACGAACTTTGCACGTTTCTGAGTTGCAAGTCAAGATTTCGTTACGCAGAGCCAACACCCAGCGAGACCGAAACCGTGACAGTGGAACACCCCAGGCATCGGGCGGTGGCAATGCCAGGCGATCCATGGGCAATAGATGGGATCATACCATTCAGGAAAAGTTTAAGGACAGCAATAAAAGTCTGGATTCAACGTGTATGTACAACTGACAATTAGCAACATGGTCAATATATTCTCAGGTTGTCAACAAGTGCCCTTAGAGTCTTCACCCGTCTTGGATTGTGGGGGGTGGTCACCAGCAAGCATCTCCAGAGGGCAGGCAATTTAGAGCACCACCTCAACTGCGACAGCAAACTCGGAGTCCTTCTTGCCCACCCAAGCGCAGCAAATCAGCAGACATCAGTGATGTCATGAATCTTGCAGTGCACGACTCACCATACGACTCACCAGTAGTCGGCTTGGTCTTGGTGCAGTCAAGCTGGGCAGTTGCACAGCGGCTGGACCTGGAATGGACTAAATGGTTTTGTCGGGAGAGGGTAGCACAGGTGCACGACGTCCTCGGTCCTCAAGGGTCATGGCGGGCTCTGTGGTGGGGGATTTGTGGAGAGGGATGTTGGGTCAGGGGGTGTGGTGGTAGTGGCGGCGGCGGTGGCAGTGACAGCACCAGCGAGCTCTGGCTCGGGGGTTCACATGTCAATAGGGCCAGGTGAGGAGGGCGCTATGCCAGTGTGACATATCATGACGCCGAGGTTGATATCATGAGAAAAAAATTCTACTCGGTACCTTTTCTGCCATCGGTACAGACAGGCACGAATCCGACAACCAATTCGGGGTTTTAGAGACCGGAGATGTTCGCAATGAACTGTGTCACCTCGGGTGTGCCGATGTTGTTGTTTGCAAAGTTCAGCGCGAAGCACCCAAGCTGTGCACAGAAGACGAGACATACATAGCAGGAAGACCGAACTGCGGCGGCTCTCCTGGCTCATGATATGCGATCATATCGGCCTGCACCATGAGGGTCAAGTTTCTATTCTCCTTGTGCAGTTTCTCTACAGAGGTCCATCAATCGTCAGAAATGGAAATGACACGAAGCCGAAAGAGAGACACCAGCAGCGAACCTTCAACCACTCCGCTGCGACGCGCGCACCCCGAAGAGAACAAGTACCGAGACTCTATTCCGGACTTGGCGTCCTTGCCCATGAAGAAGCGGACGTCGTTCCACATCTGGGCAAGACATATGTTAGGGACGATCTTCACTACGTTTGGCTTAAATTTGAGAGACGAGAGTAGATCGCGGACGCGGGCGATAGAGGTTGGTTCAGCTGCAGTCGCAGTCGTCGTTGTCGTTGTCGATCTGGAAGGAATGGATACATGAAATTTAGCAAGGAAAAGAAACACTACGGCCGTGGCAAGAAAGGCATTCCAGCTTACTTTATTATGGAGGCAAATGAGGCAAATGCCTTGGGCTTCGGGATGGGAGATCCTGAGGTGCAGGATAGAACGTTGTCGAAAGAATGAAATGATGAACTCGAGCAGCGATATCATGTACGATATGCAAGGTCCTTACAGTACGTTAGTCATGGGTGAATCAGGAGGTCAATCGCGAGCAAGTGTGAGATGCCAATCTCCCTCTCCTTCTCGGCATGGCAGTGTCGGGATGGACCTTATTATCGTGGACAATCTTGACAGTGCTGTAATTTGACTCTGCGGCCAGAGGCGAGAGGAAGAGAATGGCGGAAAGAGCAACCCCCAGCCAATTCAACCTTACTAATAATGACTCAGAGGAACGTAGCCTCATAGCCTCTCCATGTTGAAAGCAACTGACCCGCCCAAGTGCACTGACACAGAAGGCCCTGAGTATGCATCGCTCGTATCCGTCCACACACCCGTCTCCAAGAGTACGTAAAGTTTTGAGCTACGTTTAGTCTGATTAGTTCATATTTCCGTCTTCTAGTCACAACTTCCTTGGATGCGTCTCTTTATGATGCCCGCGCTCAGACGCTCGCCCTTCTAGCCCTTCAACGTAACCCGCCCATTCGGCCATTCTAGCTCATCGCACCAGATCACACATTTCTCAAACACGGTTCTCTCCTACAGTTAGAATGTGGCTCGTTTCTGAAAGAACACGACTTTCTTCTTTCTCGGATTGTGTTCTCTGGGTTGCTAACCTCGACAAGGGTGACAGCAAACCTACTGATCGTTCGGGACTGGAAAGGGGTCAAGGTGCGACCCTTCCCAGGTCCAATGATGGCGCGTTCACGCAGCCGCAGCGACGCAGAGTGGGTCTGTCAAAGGATTGAAGCGAGGTGCTCAGGAGTTGGAGTAGGTAGCGTATCTCTCCCCTGTGAGTTGGTTCCATGAGTCAGACATGCGTAATTGAATAGACTTGATCAACTAGCCCCATGTACTACATCTAGGATATATCTCTGGCCTCCTCTGTTTATATTAAGAGATCCCGAACACCGTATAGGTTCATGACGTAATGCTTTTGTCCGCCTCTAAAGGAGTACAGTACAGTACATTGTAAGGTCCAATGTTGGTAGCTATAGATTCAGATGAGGGCGCTCCGCTGGGCGTGAATAGAGGGCAACGGAGTTTGAATGTGTGGTGTGAGCGTTTATTCGGCTATTCAACAAATCTCCGAAAATGAAACAGAAGAAACTCCGAAAACGAGAACTCGGCTTTGGCGCCTGTTGAGCCGTTGAGACGTGCCATGTCGCATGGAACTAAGCCAGTCGCACGCGAGCAGACACGGGCTCTCCGTCGTCACCTCCGGGCGCTACAGTTCAGCGCTCAACCCTGGATCCACCACGTCCTCATCTACTCGCTCTGTACGTGAATTCCAGGTCAGTGGTCCCCGGGTTGTTGGTAAAGGTATCAGATTTTCACAGGAAGCCCTCACGCTAGCCAGGTCACCCTTGCCTACTAAGGTAGGAAGTCATTTTAGGTGGGTACAACAATAGTAGCGGCGCTACGCTGATGCTGGCATCGCATTCCATCGCCCCTATACTCAATCAATCTATTGACGGATAGCATGCTATACTAGATCGTTTCTAGAAATCACTGGTAGCCATGCCAGCTACTGTGTGTGGAACGTGATGACTCGGAGCGCGTACGACATGAGGTGATGCTATGAGAGTGAGTATTGATTAAAAGGGCACCATCTCTGTCACCCTCCCCAGCAAATATCCTACCTCATTGGCGTAGCATCGTGTACCATGTCGTCGTCTTCTCAAGCCGAGAGTTGCTCAAACGGCGGCTTGTCCCCGTATGTGCAAATGTTGGTCAGCTTCGGGAATGTTCCCGAATGGCACAACCTCCTCTCCGCCCTCTTCATCTGGCTGATTACCACGGGTTTCATAACCATCCCTCCTGCGTTGATCACTGTCGTGGAAAATAACAACCAAACAGGCAACGGTCAAACCTCAGCGGACAATAATAACCAACCATCACAAACAGGCGACGGCAATCCCGGCCTTCTGCTGCAATTTGCCCTGAGCGAGCCACTGTATGTCCTGTTTCATTTCCCCACATTTTCCCTCCTCGATTTTATAAAATCTGGTTCTCTAAAAATTCCCTTAAAACTTCGTTTTTACCTTTTTTTAAATTCAATTCGGTTTGATGTTGACCCATCACCAGATTCGCGATCGGCGTCTCGATATTCTTCGTCGGCTTGATCGGGATGGTTGTGCTCTCCCGCTATCGAAATTCGAATCAGATAGCTTTGAAGGACAATTACTTCTGGCTCTACCACAAATACTATCACCGCGTGGCCGAGGGTGGCCTCTATGGGTTGATTTCATTGCTCGTGAGCATCTTTGTCTTAGGTAACAATACGATGGATCCGCCTACCATCGCCGTCATTTGTGTAACGTGCGTTATCACCACCTTGTTCATTGGTTTGGCAGGCTGGTCGTATGTAAAGACGAGACAAGCGAGGAAGGCGCATGAAACACCTCAGCCTCAGGCCGAGAAACCTCAGACCTCGGCCTGAGGTCTGAGGCGGCGCATTTCTCAGGCTTACCTTAACCATACGCATTTATTAGTACGAACATCTGGATAGTTTCGTTATACTGTAGTAAATCCCCCATTTCTTTCTACAAGTCGTCGTCTGTTCTCATTACTTTTCGCTCAAATTAGCGATGTACAGTAACCTCTGCCACTTTCTTCTTCGCCATGACATTTGAAATTTATTTACAGTCCCATCATACCTAGCAGTGTCTGAAAGCCGGCAATGGTATACCCACTGCGCACGCTCAGGTGAGTTCGTCGATAGTGTCAAAGAGTGAAAGATTGGTGATGTTCTATGCCTTTCATAGTGTTGGGAACCTTATTACTAGTTTACATCTGACTGTGGTCAGTAATATAGTGGTACGGAGCCCGGATGCATCAAGGTAGGAGGAACGTGTCTGAGGTGACATTGTGGGAAAGAGAAGAACGAGGTAGGGAACAGATGCTTCCAAGGATAGTGGTGACACGACCCTACACCACAACTTGGCATCGTAAGACTTGATGAACGTGGTCAACTTCTCCATCTGCCCCGTGCCGTCTGCCATGATATCTGGAGAACCCCAGTAAAGCCCACCTCTTGATACCGGCGTGTCGGACCTTTCCCTTTCCCAGAAACAGGGTGACCGGAACGCCCAGGCTGGCGTGCAGTTATGAATGGCATGATGTCTTGTTACTCCGAGACCGATCGAGATACCTGATATCGCTCTGGGTGAAGGTCACCCAGTGCAAGTGACACTATTCTCAAGGTCTGAACAGCAGGAAACGGGTGGAAACGGTCTAGGCACTGTGTTTTGTCCGAAAATGTTTGCCCAGGAGAGCACCATAAGCATCAGCGGGAGACGTGCGAGTACGGCGCGGACGCGATGAGCTGCTGCTGCCCAATGAGACCCTTGATAATAGTGCAAGACCAGCGCTTCGGATGATGAGTCGAGCCGCCGCTGCCGCTTGACCTGAGCTAGGAGGTCTGCGAATTGGTCAAGTCTGCCGGAAAGCAGTGGAGTGGATGAGTGAACGGGGGTGGAAGGGAACGTTCGCTGTTTACTGCTGCTTCTGTGGGAGATTTTGTGTCCTCGACGTCGTCAGAAATGCAGCGAAGAAGCTGCCCGTATGTCTAGAAGTGGGACATTCAATGGCGGGAGAACGTCTTCCCTTTCCCAGAGGTGGACAGCAATGAAGTGGGCGGAAGGCTGCCGTGCAGAGATAAATGGCTCGATGTCTCGTTGTTCTGATCCATAATCCGCATATTGCATTACATAAGAGTTCCTAAGTGTGATGGTGTTAGATGGTTGGTTTGACTTGCCCTCTGTGGATGTAGATAAGCAACTGATGGAAAGATGTAAGTTACCATACCGTCAAAACAGTTGTGTAGTAGATTTTACGTGACCCACGCATCTTTCCGAAACTCTCACGTCTCAACACCTCCACCTGATACAGTATTTTCCACTGCTCGCGCTTCCGAGCAGCCCGGGACCGCCGACTTCTCTGACACTCTCACCTAGCATCATTTGAGCAAGGGATGATGTCGCCGAGTCAGTCTGAGCGCTCTATGGCTATGTATTGATGCGATCCGAGATAGCCGAGAGGATCAAAGCAGAGGGGAGGCCCTGGCCAAATTCTTTGAGGAAACACAGGCTTGTGTCAGGCTTAGGAGAAGAGAACCACCCCAAGAAGATGGCTAGACGCATAGGGTGTCGGGCCCGAGCCCCACTCACACTGCCCACACACTGTTCACACCACTTTCTATATTACAGACACTACACGTACCTAGTTTGTTCTTATGTGGCAGTTGAGCCCATCTTTGTTGTTGTTAACATCCTGCGCTATATACAATAAATGCAGATTTAAAAAAAAACCCCCCGAAAGTGAAATGGAAGAACTCTGAAAATGAAACTCGGCTTTGGTGCGTGGCCATGTCGCATCTAAGCCAGTCGTACGCAATATATCCATACATGTACATAAGGATCAGGCACGGGCTCTCACCGTCGTCACCTCTTGGCGCTTCAGCTTAGCGCTCAACCCTGGATTCACCACGTCCTCATCTACTCGCTCTGTACGTGAATTCCAGATCAGCGGTCCCTGGGTTGTTGGTAAAAGTGTCAGATTTTCCCAGGAAGCCCTCACGCTAGCCAGGTCACCCTTGCCTACTAAGGGTAGGAAATCGTTTTAGGTGGGTACAACAATACTAGTAGCGGCGTGACGCTGGTGCTGGCATCGCCCCTTCACTCAATCAATCACTTAATGGACGGATAGCATGCTGTACTTCATTTCTAGAGATCACTGGTAGTTATGCCGGCTACTGCGCGTGGAACTTGACGACTCGGAGCGCGTACGACATGAGGTGATGCTATGAGAGTGAGTATCGATTAAAAGGGCACCATCTCTGTCACTTTCCCCGGCAAATATCCTACCTCATTGGCGTAGCATCGTGTGCCATGTCGTCTTCTCAATCAAACGGCGCCTTGTCCCCGTATGTGCGAATGCTGGTCGGCTTCGGGAATGTTCCCGAATGGCACAACCTCCTCTCCGCCCTCTTCATCTGGATGATTACCACGGGTTTCATAACCATCCCTCCTGCATTGGCCAGGATCGCGGAGGATAATAATCAATCAACACAAAGCGACGGCCAAACCTCAGCGGACAATAACCAAACCTCTGGCTTGCAATTTGTCCTGAGTCAGCCACTGTATGTCCAGTTCCGTTTCATTGCTTCCCCCCCCCCCTCGATTTTACAATAAGAATCTGGTTCTCCAAACTCTTTCTCTTTTTAAAACTTCCTTTTTATCTTTTTGTATTTGATTTCGGTGTTGATGTTGACCAATTACCAGGTACGCAATCGGCATCACGATATTCACCATCGGCTTGATGGGGATGATTATTCTCTCCCGCTATCGACATCCGAATCAGAAACCTTTGAACGAAAACTACTTCTGGCTCTACCAAAAATACTATCAACGCGTAGCTGAGGCTGGCATCTATGGGTTGGTCTCATTGCTTGTGAGCATCTTTGTCTTAGGTAAAAAAACGATGGATGCGGCTACCATCGCTGCCATTTGTGTCATTTGCGTTATCACCACCTTGTACACTGGGTTGGCAGGCTGGTCGTATATAAAGACGAGACAAGTGAGGAAGGCGCATGAAACCGAGAAACCTCAGGCTGAGGTCTAGGGTCTGAGGCGGCGCATTTCTCAGGTTCACCTTGACCATTACGCATTCATTAGTACGAACATCTGGATATTTTCATTATAGTAGATTGCCCATTTCTTTCGGAGGTTTGTACTTGTCGTTTGCTCTCATTACGTTTTGGTCAAATTAGCCATGTACAGTAGTCTCTGCCACTTTCTTCTTCGCCATGACATTTGAACATTTCATTGACAGTCGTGTCAAATTTACAGTCCTATCATACCTAGCAGTGTCTGCAAGCCGACAATGGTATTCCCACTGCACACGCTGGAACACACAGGTGAGTTCGGGAGTGTCAAAGAGGGAAAGGATTGATTGATGATGCTTCGCTACGATTTCATGGTGTCAATGCAACTTCAGTTCGGAGCATGTATATACTGTATCACTAGTAAATCCTGTGGTTACTAATAGTCTAATAGTAGTGACGCATATAGTATGGACATTGGAGTAAAAGTCGAGGCATTCTGACCCGAGGACTAAAGGTAAGGATTCAAAACCATGGCCAAGCAAAGGAAGAGCTTCGTTCACGCGGGACACGGTGGCTGCGCGCTGAGTCAGATCACGTGCTGTGTCCCGGGACACGACGCGCTCACGTTTATGTCAGCGTGTCTGGCGCAATCTAAAGGTTGCTTTCTTCCCCCTTTTCTACTGTCACGAACTATTACGGATACGAGCATTGCCACAATTTCAAACCTCGACACTCTCATGGATTATAGCACTGGCGTCCTGAACAGTATGAGTTCTAACTTCTTCCCCCGGCTGCGAAGGGAACTGGGCCCCTATCTTGTTGACAAAACAAAGCTTATTGAAAACATTGTTGATGGTTGCCGCCTGACAGGCCATGTTGATCTTGTTCTTCGACCCAGACGTTGTGGGAAATCCACCATGCTGCAAATGCTCAAGTAATTATGTTGGTTTATATTCACTCTCTATACTAAAGCTTCTTGACCAGATCTTTTTTCTCCATCCCTCACAATCGTGATCCTGAACCATGTCTGCTTTTTGCAGGCCTACATATTGTGTCTAGACAGGATATCTGCATGGAGCACATGGGAAAGTATCCAGTTATTTTCTGTAACTTCAAAGTTTGTGTATCTTCCCTCTAAACTTAAAACTTGTTTATGTGTAACAGGATCTCAATGGCGAGTCTTGGGATGAAATGTTTTGGACCTTCAGAAACTTAGTTTCTGACCTCTATGGGGAGTGGGAAGATTGCCTCATGGAGTCTCTTAAGCCCTCAGAAAGGACATATTTTGAATCTGTTCTTAACAAGACAGCTACAAGGGCCAAGTTGACAAAGAGCTTGTACTACTTGTCCAAGTTTCTCACCAAGAAATTTGGCCAGAAAGTTATAGTACTGATTGATGAATATGAGGTGCCAAACAATTGTGCTTATGATCATGGCTATTTTGATGAAGTGTGTTCTCTATATCTCTCTCTATGACCATTAGGGTTAATGACAAGTATTTCAGGCCAATGACTTTTTCTGGCACAGTGTACTTCCTGCTCTCTTGAAGGTAATCATGATTAAGTTTCATTGTGGAACATGTAATACTAAATTTATCTAGTCAAATGAAAGCCTAAAATATGCAGTTTTAGTTGGTGTTACCCCAGCAAAATCTGGGTGGGATTCCCCTTTGAACAATCTTAAGGTGCATTGCTTTAATCTGCCAAGGCATGGCACCTCCTAATAGACTGTCCGGGGGCCGGGCCGGGCCAGCAATTTGCTGGCCCTTGAGGGGCCGGGCCAGCACCAGGGTGGCCCTGCCCTTATTTCCAGGGCCAGGGCCAGAGAGTTTTACGACCGGCCCTTAGGGTCGGCCCTAGGGCCGGCCCTGCCCTGGCTACCCTAAACAGGGTGGTGTGGCGGTGGGGAAGGGGGCGCGCTGCGGGCGCGCAGAACAGTGGTGTGGGAGGCGTCGGGAACAGTGCAGGTCCAGCGACAGCGGCGTCAGGACAGCACCTGCTGTGTGGGCCGCAATGGTCGCATCTGGAACGGCGGCGGCGGGACAGTAACCGCTGCGTCGGGCAGCAACGGCCGTGTTGGGAATGGCGGCGGAGAGGGGGGCGGCACACTGCGTTACTGCCACGTTGGGAATGGCGGCGGGCAAAGGGGGAGATGGCAGGTGCGGCACAGAGTGGAGGGGACCCGCGCACGCCATAGCACAAGTCACTGGCGTCAGGGGCTCGGACGGTCGCAACAGCGACACCCAAGCGACCGTGACGCCAATAGACTGTCTACGGGTGGGTGCAGGGACACCCTCGAAGGGGATGTAGGAGGGGAAAGGGAACAAGAAAGTAAAAGAAAGATTAGTTGTGAAAAGTCAAAAAAAAGAACCATGACACACCAATGGACCAAGCTAACAGGTCACGGCAGTGGTAGCGGCGAGGGGGAGGTGTCGCGATGATGGCACCAGAGGGCGGGGCGACAGAAGAGTCCGAAAATCCGAGGCGTGAGACGGGGCGATAGCGGTGACAGAGAAGGTGCGAGAGAAGGGAGGGAGAAGACAGAGGTAATGGCGGAAAACGAGTGGGCACGGGCACAGCGACACGGGGCGAGAGAGGATCACAAGGCAAGCGCGAGAATTCAACATGTTGAAAAAGTAAACCTGGGCGCGGACTGAGGCAAGACAACAGTTTAAGAGAAGCTATGGAGGAAAAAAATATCAAGCTTGGATGGTGTAATGGTAAAGATGATATTAGCTTCAATTTTTGTGTGCACTGGTTGAGAGTTCAAATCCCGCGTTGTGCAATTATCAGAAGGGGGCCTGTGAGTTGATTATGTGATCAAGTGTGAGAAAGTTTTACCAGAACTAATTAATTAACTAAATAGTTTTTTTAAGGGGTGGGGCCGGGTCGGCCCCGGGCCAGCCCCGGGTCGGGCCAGGGCCAGCCAATGCTGACCCTTTAAGGGCCAGGGCCAACTGCAGGGTGGACTGGCCCTGAGGGCCAGGGCCAGGGCCAGGGCCGGGCAAAATAGGGGAGGCCGTGGCCCGGACCGGCCCCCGGACAGTCTACCTCCTAATCATTACTTAGACAAATGCACTACACACAAGAAACTCCCCTTTTGCTGGCATGTTGATGTTCACAGAACCTGAAGTCATTCAACTGAGGACATTGGCCAATGTGAGTCATCTATCTTGGTGGAGGATGATTTTCACCTGCCTTGTAGAGTGAACTGGAGCTTGCAGACCTTAAAGCTCAGTATAGCTCCTATGTTGCTGCCCACCAGATCAGTGTATACAATCCTGTATCTATCATGTCTGCACTTTCAGAATCTGAAATCCAGAATTTTTGGGTCGCAACAGGTTTGCCAACCACAATTGTTTTGTTTAATCAACTTAGCAGCACTATAGGCAAATTCCCTCTATCAAACAGACAGTTTCCAGATGGTGGTCTTGATGTCACAGTCATTGAGGATCTTCTGACTGGGGCAGAAATCGAGTTTGGCCTTAAAGAAGATGTCACATATAGCAGGTGAGCCTACTTTTATACTGTAACTTAGTCCACTGTGGTCCTGTATTCACACTGGGTGGTTTAGCTTGGCTTTAAGTGAAAGGGCAACACTGTCTTTATTGTACTATGCTGGCTACCTGACCATGACAGTATGCCATTTCTATCTGATGTTTCCTTCCATTCTGATCTCTGTCAAGGCCAATGATCAATTTAAAATACCAAATTCAGAGGTTATGACAGACTGGGCTAGATGGATCACTGATGATATAGGATCCTCACACAATATTCTCAAGACATGCATGGAGGGTCCGGTAAATGACTTTATGATGAAGTGGCCAAATTTTATGCAGCAACAACTCAATCCAAAGCTAGTCCAAGTTGACAAGGAGCAAGGTGCCCTCAGTCACAAGACTGCAGAGAGAATCTACCATGTTTTGTTTTGGGGCCTCATGCAATCCCATAGAGAGAAAGGCTGGGAAGTCTCCATTGAACCTCAAGCTGGTGGTGGCTACATTGACATTCATCTGTGCCATAGAAGGAAGTGTATGGCTGTCCTGATTGAGCTTAAGTCTAGTGAAAAGGAGGGAGACATGAAGAGGGATGCTAATAAGGTGCTCACTGGCAAGCAGATTGAAGAGATGAATTATCGAAATCCGGAAGGTCTTCCGAACATTCGCACTCTTCGAGAATATGGTATCACGTTCTCTCACCTTTGGTCACATGTCAAAGGGCGATACTTGGAGCTCGATGGTCAGGATCAGTGGATAGAAAAAGATGATCCAATGATGAGCATCTGATAGAAATACTTGTATTCTTTGACCCAATTATCGATTCCAACTTTAGCTGTCCAGTGACGCTGTCCCATGTTCTCCAGCTAAATGAGCCATGTCCTAAGCGGATCATCAGGAAAACTCGAAATGTATTAACGCCATTAGCGCTTACTTAGACGTCATTAACGCCATTAGCGCATACTTAGACGCCATTAACCCATGCTTAAACCAGTTAGCTTATTTTGGTTAAGCGGTCTAATTAAGTTAATGAACGGTAAGCACAACTAAGCGATTTTGTTATGATCTAGGTAAACGCTAAGCAAATTGAAATAAGTTAAGCAAATCAAGGGGCTTTTAATGGTGCTAAGCAGACAGAAACAGTTTAACAAAAGTCACAAAGTCGTGAAAATTTCGCTAAGTCGTTCCATGCACCAATCACGTGCATGTGTTGTTTATTCTTGTTGGCACGATGTTGATTTTCGTGCTCACCTTTTTCTGCTGCGTCCTTCTGTCCCTCCCTCTGTCCCCCTCGGTCACGTCGCCGTCTACTTCAAGTTGTCGTGGGCTCTGCTGTCGCCACCACCGCTCCGTCCGGCACCGCCACACGTCTCCACGTCCCGCCCCAATGCGTCCCACTGCTGCCTCTGCCTCTGCCTCTGCCTCTGCCTCTGCCACTGCTGCATCCTCATCTGCCTCCTGCGCCTCCACCGCTTTTGTCTCCTCCACATCAGCGCATTCTCCTGGACCCACTGGCACTGCAGGGTGGTCCATGGTGTCACGGTGCCTGCGCCGATGCCTTCTGTCCCTCCTCCCCGGTATGTTGTCACGCTACTTGCCCCGCCCCAATGTATCCTGACTCTTCTTTCGCCTTCTCCGTCTCCGCCTCCTGCTCCTCCTCTGCCTGCTCCGCCTCCACCGCCTATGCCGCTTCCTGCGCCGCTGGCCTCCCCCGCCTGCACCAGCTCCTCCGCCACCTCCGTCCCTTCCGCTGCTGCCTTCGCACCTCCTGGGCCTCCCGTGCCCCCCGCATCTCCCGGGCCTCTTGGGCATCCTGTGCTTCAGGTGCCCCTCGCACCTCTTTCAATACACGAGGATGTCTTCCTGCGGAATGGGTTGACAAAGTAAGAAAATCATTTATTTCTACAGCCCATTTGAGGTCATGATTGAATCTGTCTTGTAGTGCGGTATTTGTTCCTGAAAAGGACATCCGGATCTCGCTCTCTGCCACACATCAGCTCACTGACAAATTCTTTCACCAAGGGACCTGTATCTCGATAAGGCGCTCCGTTGTCCCACGTGCGCCATGAAACGTCGCATAGTTCGGTCATGAAACTACCGAATGCCGAACAATCGACCCCGCGCAGAGTTGACCGCAATTGTCGGCCAAAGTCATATCTAGGGTGCAACACGGGTAGGGTAAACCCCGGGGGTTGGTGGGTAAGGGTCTCATGGGTATGGGTCAGGGTCTCGATTTTCAAACCCACACCCAACCCGTACCCATAGGCACGGGACCCGTACCAAACTTGCGGGTTTATGATTCAGCGACTCACATATTCACAGCTTAGTGTTCGATTGACTTATGTATATGAATATGCCTCAAGCAGAGCTCTGAGACAGTGGCACATTGCCAGCGTTATACACGCGTCGTAACCTGTCCCAACAGGAGTCACGCCCCCCCCCATACCACAACTCCGAGATGGGGCCAAGTTCCAAATTCCAATATATCAATAATAATCTCCCCCTTATTCACAGGTACTACATGAAAATCAAGCCTTTCTTGTCTGTCTGCCTCATGCACGCCTGGGGGGCCCCGAGCGCGACGCTGCCAAACGATGGGTTGCAACGCGCAGGGGGCATAAGGTCCGCACGCTGAAGAACGAGCGGGTGGCAGAAGGCGGATGGATTGGGATAGTGCTGAGCGCAGTTGCGTGTGCATCGAGTGTTGGGAGACGAGTGGTGAAGAACGAGCGGGTGGTGGAAGGACTGGGATAGTGGTCACGTGTGCATCGAGTATTGGGAGACAAGTGGCGATGCTGAGGGTGGTGTACGTCGCGTAGATGGCCATACTGTTGTAGTGGAGCATTTGCGTGAATTTGAAGTCGTGTTGGTCAAACCAGCGGTCACAAAGGCGGCAGCGAGAGGAACGAGTCCAGCGGAGAACCACCAGAATAATTAGTCCGATATAATCCCCGACTCACGACAGGGAACGGGTTCTGAGCGAAGCTGTGCTAAAACCGAAAGGAGGAGTTCCAATCTGCTTCAGAAAACGCGTAGGATCAAAAAAAAAATCGCACCACCTCCCCCCCCACCCCTCCTTGCCAACTGACCAACCCATCATGGCCCGCGACGAAGTAGACACCACTCTCATCACGAGCGAGCGCCGCAAACGAAAGCTAACATCGTATATTACCAATGATGATAATATATCCGCGGATCGAGATGAAACTATTAAACGATTGAAGGAGACCGTTAATCCCACCCCCGCGGGCCAATCCAGTTAATATCTCGTGGCTGTTAATAAATTGAAAATTGACTCACTACTTGACAGAAACCAAAGTTCCCCTCCCCCTCCCAGCTAGAAGAGAGCCTGGTGTTCAGACCGCTCACTCTCAAACGGTGGTGTCTCCGGGCATCGAAAGAGTTGAAAATGGGGGGACTCGCCCACCTCCAAACGTTACGCGTTGTGTCCCGGAATCTTCTGATGATGATGAAAACTGTCCTAACTCCCGCAACGGCCATCAGCTAAAAACATCTCAGCAAAGCAAAAAACGAAAACGCACCACATCAAACGATTTCGAAAGTGATGCCCCGGAGACCACTGATGACAATGATCATCAGGCAAAGTCACGGTTGGTCTTGAAGAAGAAGAGACCTCGGATGCGTGCCAACACACAAGCTGAGTCAGAGTCAGATTCCGATGTTGAAATCGTCGAGAAATCAGAGGACGCTGCGGAAGAACTTGGTCAGTCAACCAAATTCAGAATGTTACAAAGTGTGGTGGGACTTAACTTATATTCTGCAGAACGATTAGCAAAAGATTGGACCTCTCCAATCTATGCCTTCTTTCACCCACGCCCAACAGTGGAGACAGTGAATGGCCGGCGTTGCCACGAGTTCATATGCGCGGCACAATACTGCAAAGGAAAAGGGGGACGAGCTCGCGTCGTCCGACGCTTTCTTGACACGAGTGATGCGAAGTCGACTGGTAACCTTCGGAAGCATGCAAGAATGTGCTGGGGCACAGAAATAGTTGAGCAGGCCGATGGCGCTAAAGACATTTCCAGTATCCGAACTGGCCTCGCTGCGGCTAAAACACTTAAGAACGGGTCAATCACTGCAAGCTTTCAGCCACAAATGAAAGGAAAAATGACGTACATGTCACGCCAGTACACATACAAGGAAGCGCGGTACGTGGGCCACCAAGTACGGACATATGGAACACTCACCATCATCCGGCAGGGTCGAATACATCCGATGGCTAGCCGAGGATAAGAGGCCCATAAAAGTTGTCAAAGACAAAGGCTTTCATCGCCTGATGAAAACCGGGCGCCCCCACATCCAAATTCCGTCAACGCAGACGGTTTCACGCGACATCCACACTGTCTACCGAAAAGTCAAGGATCGTGTCATAAGGATGTTACGAGTGAGTTCCCTTTGGTTATAATTAACATGAAGTAGACTTACCGAATTGCCAGGAATATGATGGGCAGTTGAATTTCGCCACGGACGCCTGGACGTCCCCAAACCACAAGTCTTTCGTTGCCGTGACGGTCCATCTCGAACAGAACGGCCAACCTATATGCTTGCTCTTGGATATCATAGAGTTGGCAAAGTCGCATTCAGGGAAGAATCTCGCCAAGGCGTTTGCGAAGATTCTCAAAGATTTTGAGATCTCGGACAAAGTAATGATTAATAACCACCTCTGCAACCAGAAAACTTGTTGACTTACCTTATCTGAATAGGTCCTTGGCATCACTTGCGATAATGCCAGTGCCAATGACAAGATGATCACCACTCTCAGCAAGAAACTCCGTGGCTTCCCCGGGCCTGCAAACCGTGTCCGGTGCTTTGCTCATATAGTGAACCTAGTAGCAAAGATAATATTGCGTCAGTTTGATGTATCAAATACGCACGCCAAGAGTGAGGGTCATGAGGACGAACGTAGCGACTCAGAGGACTCGCTCACAGAAGACGATCTTGATGTCGAGGAGTCGGGGCTCACAGATATCGAAGAAGATGCCAGCGAAGAGGAAAATGAAATGTCGGAAACAGATGATATCAACAGCGACAAGATGGAAAGGGATCTGGAAGAGTTGGAGGAGGCGATGAAGGAAGAGATAGACGACATAGCCCCCAGGGACGTAACCCAGCCACTTCGACACGTGTTGCATAAGGTAAGCGCATGGGAAAGAACCGTAGACGCGGGTTGCTCATTGTTTTTTTTTTTAATTCTTGGTACTTCGAAGCTTCGAAGCTTTGCCCGTGCTGTTCCAATGTCGACCACTCTGCTCTTGCCGGAATGGAATAGTGTCATCAAGAAGCTTGCTGCAGAGGCCGATGACCCGAAGAAGGCGCTGCCCAACCATCTCGTGCCTCGCGATGTTAGGACACGCTGGAACTCTACATACGAGATGCTAAAGTTCACATACATGTATCAAGAACCCATCAATCAAGTCACGGACAATCGCACTATGAAGCTCGGCCACTGCGTTATCTCAAAGTCCGAGTGGATGCTTGTCAAGCAGCTTCGGGATGCGCTTAAGGTGAGTATACTAATATTTTGGTCATTCGATCTTACTGACTGCTGTATTTCAGATCTTTAAGACTATCACATTACTTTTTTCGACCGATACCCCGAGCCTCGCAGCCGTCATCCCAGCCATAGATAAGATACACGACGACCTCACCGCTGCATCACAGAAGGAATCCAATCATCCCGCGCTTCGATCTGCGCTAATGATTGGATCAAAGCTATTAAATAAATACTACTCACTGACAGACCACTCCGAGGTCTATCGCATCGCCTTGAGTACGTCACTGCTTTCATTCAGCTTTGTGATCTGGTTCTGATTTAATATACACTGCCAGTCCTCCATCCCAAGTACAAGCTTAAATACTTCAAGAAAAAGGGATGGGAACAAGCCTGGATCGATACAGCGAAGGATATTGTCAGAGAGCGGTTCGATTCTTCATATGCCGACTACGTCATCGATGGTGCCTCAAGTGCCGCGCACGCATCAAGGAAGAAAAGGGTAAGTTCAAGTTTTTCGTGCATGTTCCTATGCTCATTCAAGTTGTCATTGCTATCTAGGCGTCGCAGTTGTCCGAGAGCGATGTCTCAGAGGCCGAAATTACGAGCACAGATTCTAGCTTGGGCGATGACGAGTCCATGGACGAGCTCGATCAGTACCTCTCAACTGAGCGGCTCAGGAATGTGACAAACCCACTACGCTGGTGGTTCGACAATCGAGGCACCTATCCTCGTCTATGGCGCATGGCAAGGGATTATCTCACAATTCCAGGTAAGTGTCATTGTATTAGTATCGCCCCACAACTTGGCTAACATCATTGCAAAGCCTCGTCTGTTGCTGTCGAACGCGTGTTCAGTCAAGGTCGCCTGCTCTTACCATATACCCGTAACCGGCTTTCGGCGCAGTCGACACGAGCTCTGCTTTGCATTGGTGAATGGGACCGATTAGGGTATGTAAAGATTACGGACTTGACAACACCAGCTTCCTCGTCAGCGATTAGGGTTGGAGGTTGATAGTCGCGTAGTGATTGAGGTCACATAATATGGTGAGTTCACTTAGCACTGCCATTGTCGTCACCTTTGCTCATCGTTCCTGCACTTCCCGCTCATCGCATCCCGCATTACGTCGCAACGTCCATCCCGCACGCTTCTCTGTCCCGCTCTGTGCCCGCTCATCGCACCACCCGCATCCTGCATACATCGCAACATCATTCCTGTGCTTCTCTGTCCCGCTGCGTGCCTCAACCCACTCATCACACCAATCGCATCATCACAAGTTCGCAACATCGTTCCTACGCTTCCCCGTCCTGCCACGTGCCTCATCCTGTTCGCGACACCACCTGCATCCGCCATAGTGGCTTTTACTTCCTGATTCCCTTGTTATCTGATGCAGATCGTGCAGTGGACAGTGGACACTAGAGTAGAGTATATTGTTTTCAAATTAAAATTTAGAACGTTCGAAAAGTAAGGCAAAGTATGACTATGGTAGACTACCCATACCCATTACCCACTGGGTATGGGTAAACGGGTCACCCGCAGCCAAAAATGCGGGTAACCCACCACCCGTGGCTGTGGGTGTGGGTTTGTGTGGGTTGGGGTCAGGGTATCTGTAAAAATACCCATGGGTTACCCGTGTTGCACCCTGGTCATATCTCGGGCAGGTGCACGATCACGGGTTCCTGAGCTTGTTCGTGAATGCGTTCTCAAATTATCTCTTGCTGCAGACTCAGCCTTCAAGCAACTTCGGTGTAGCGGACTCACCTGGAGAATCTCTCTTGGGCCTCAATGGCAAGCTCAAGATTGATGGCTTTGGCTGGAGTATCTACGCACCGAGAAACTGCCGCGCTACTCGTTGTAGCACCCTTGATTACCTCCCACCCGATAACGAGTGCTTTCACTATTTGACGAGTTGGATGTGAGCGTCCACGCCTCCCGCACCTCCCGCGCCTCCTGCGCTTCCCGTGCCTCCCACGCCTCCCACGCCCTTGCGCCTTCTATGTGCCAGTTTGAATTACATGGTGGAGCCTCATTTGCCTCTTCTGCATCGCATTACAGTGCTGGACTTTACCACTATTGCCTTTCCTTGTTTTGATGCCTTTTATTAAACCTGCTTAAATGGTTTATTAGCCCATTCTTAGTGTTTGTTAAACTTGCTTAACGCAATTAAACTGCTTAATGCAATTGCGTTAAGCAGGTTTAATGGGAAGGATCTGATTAAACCAATAAATATGTGCTTGTGTCAATAAAGTTTTAATTAAAAAGCTGTTCCTCTAAATCTTATTAAAACCTTATTAAAACAAACTTGAACGTCTTTTAAGTCGTTTTAATGAGTGTTAAGCAAGTTCAATGAAATTCGACTTTTCCTGATGATCACGCTCCCTCTCCCGATTAACATACTCGCTCTACCTCGCATACACTTCCTCATCGTTGCGAACTTTGGGCGAGGTTCAAACATTTGTTTGCGCGAAGACTTATGACACTTACACTTCTTTCCGCTCTACCACATAATAGTCTCGGCAAATCTAATGATCCTCCGCAAATTCCCTTTGTGACTTGTATTACTGTAACCGACTTATCTGAGACTGACGCACTTGTTCATGCGTCGAGTGCAAAATAAATGAAACCGTGATTCCTTCAGTTCCTCTTTCAAGCTTGTCTGTAGGGCCTAGATCACCCTATCCTCAAACTCAACTGCTTCGTCTTTGGCGATCCCCGCCACGTATTCAAATTTGCGAAAAAAAAATTGCGAGTAACAGAGTTCATCGGCACCCTCAAGGAGCCCATCAAGCAGAAGAAGGCCGCTCTCGAACACGTTGACGCAGACGCCCTCCGACTCTGGATTGTTTCCATACCTCGTCCTCGACCGCATCTGATTCCTTCCGGTAACGTGATGGAGGGAGTCATCGTGACTGATTGTGACTATTTCGACGTGACGCGAGTATCTACTAGTTACTAGCACCCCTCTATCATGGCCGACATGGACGTTGACGTTGACGTGCCCACAGTGGCATCCAAGAAAGATGACTCAAAAAAGAGATTTGAAGTCAAAAAGGTCTGCACAATTCCCTACAAACACAGATTCCTCAGGTCCACTCACCGGCATACAGTGGAATGCAGTAGCCTTGTGGGCATGGGGTAAGTCCCTTCATCATTTGCCTTGCAATATATAGCTTTAATCAAAGTGGTTTTTTTTTTTTTTTTTCCGTTCTCAGATATCGTCGTTGACAACTGTGCAATCTGTCGCAATCATATCATGGACCTTTGTCTGTACCTGCCGATTAGTTCACGTTTTCCACACGTGTTCAACTCCTGTCTCTTATTCCAGGCATCGACTGTCAAGCTAATCAGGTTTCAGCCACCAGCGAAGAGTGTAATGCGGCTTGGGGTATTTGCAACGTACGTCCCTCCCTTTTTCCGGGGACATGTGTACCTAAAATAACGCTTATCATTCTCAGCATGCCTTCCACTTCCACTGCATCTCACGCTGGCTGAAGACTAGGAACGTTTGCCCTCTAGATAATCGCGAGTGGGAGTTGCAGAAGTATGTCTCCTTATCGGTTTTCGTCATTTGGCCCCGGGATGTTGTTCTCATTCCCTTTGATTTAGGTATGGTCGTTAAGCAATTGCCTCTAGTTGTAATAATAGCATTTTCTTGGGCGGTTCCATCGTGATGAGGGAAAAAAAGAAATAAGGATACAACCACCAACACGGCAAACCCACCTGCCTCTTGGTCACGATAACTTCAAAGAAAGGCAGATAACGCGACCCTGGACACGTGCTTTTGTAATTCATTTAGTAAGTCAAGATGCTTGACATGGTACCGACGTCATGTAGGAGACAAGTACTAGGCAAGTTACAGTAAACTATGAAGGGAAAATGGAATACGTCGCTGCGCCGCAGGCCTGTGTAGACGGTCCTTTGAGCTGTATCAGTAAAAAGACTCTTGCGGAGAAATTTGGAAGAGCTAAAGAGGTATATGTCGCAGGTCGACTTGTCGCAGAAACAGCGTCCGTGTGTAGGAATTCATAAGTCGAAATCATAATAATCATGCACCCCACCACCCCGAGGCAACTCCCCATGAATATAATAGTCGAAACGCTAAAATGTAGACAAACCACATCTTCATCGGGTCGAGGAGCCCGAAGTCCCAATGACAACGAGCGCGACGATGAGAGCGATAAGGAGTATCAGGGCGCTCACGACCGCCGCAAGCCGACAACGGTACACCCACACCTCGGCATCGTAAGACTTGACAAACGTGACCATCTTCTCCTTCGGCGCCGTCGTGTTTTCCGCCATGATGTCTGGAGAAGTTCCGGGAGTGACACACAACCACGCAAACGGGTTCCAATGCGCGAACGCGATCCAAGCGCGTTTACGCGAACGCAAATGCGGGGGTGGACGGGAACGACCCTCTTGTTGCCCCTCCTCCACAGCGCCCCTCTCCAGGTCTTGACTTGGCGGATCTGGCACCACCCCACCGACGACCTGTTTGCCCTTACCCTTGCCCTTTCTCAACCGACGAGCCTTTGCTGCGCTACCACTCTTCCCAACACGTGGCTTCCACAACTCCAACACGGGGCGCGCCTTTCCATTCGGTCTCCAACGGCCCTCTGAAACGAGCCATCCGCCGATGAGCCAGCACCAAGGCGCGACAAAGCCGGCCCAGAAGAGTATGAGGAGCGCGGGAGGCAGACGGGCGACGAGTGCGGCGTGGGCACGTCGGGCGGCGGTGAAGGAGGTGCGGGATGAGGAACTGCTGCCGCCGAACGAGAAACCTTGCGTCCATCGACGCCAGATAAACGTCTCGGAAGATGAGCGGCGGCCACCGCTGCCACTGCCGGATGACGTGGGCTCGTCCTTGGGTGGGCGCGGACGCGCGGGAGGAGGATCCACGTCCGTGGTGTTGCTGATGCTGCCACCGCCAGGTGGTGTTGCCGTCGCGGCGAGCGTGGTGCCCTCCATGACTCGGTCCGAGTCTGCGAATCGATCAGGTCCGCCGAAAGGCAGCGCGGCTGACGAGTGAACGGTCGTGGTGCCCGAGGGGTCGTGGTGCACGCCATCTGCTGGAACGGCTGCTGGTGTCGTTGGAGTTTTCATGTCCTCGGTGTTGGCTGAAGATGGTGCGGTCACGTAGCTCTCTGAGCGTTCCGACGCAGTGTCTTCGAAGACCGTCGAGATGAGTTGTGCGCCGGCACGATGTGATACTGGAGGGTAAATCGGACGAAGATCTAGAGTCGGGATGTTCAAAGGCGGCAGGGTCGGGGGTTGCGTGGGAGTTGCGTTTGTACCAAGGGAGCTCGTTGACGTTGCGGAGATCGACCGTCTAACGGGACGCCGCAGGAAGGCTGAGTACGTTGAGCCTGTAAACAAGAAAGCATCACGACCGAGAATCACAATCTGACGGAACGCAAGCTCCCCCTCCCCATTCGAGCTCACCTACTGAGACTGGTGAGCTTGGCTCCATATCCGCTTGACATAGCTCCCGCCTTGGGGTGGAGACGTAGGACTGTTCAGAGATGGGAGACAGCTGCTTGCTGGTATGCTGCGCCGCAGCCGCCTTGGGATTCGAACCGCTCAACTGGTTGAGCTGTAGAGAGTGATTACTGACGAGAGACGATTGTCGACGAAGTGACGGTGCTGGTGCTGGAAGGGCAGAGAGTGAGGCCGAACGGTTTAGTCGTACGCTAGGAGGGTTCTTGGGCATAGTTGGCCCTGCGTGCGTCGACGGCATCGAGTTTTGCAACCAGCTAATATGCGAAGGACGGCTCTGGCGACTGTCTGAGGGAGAGTCACGGTCGTCACCGCCTTCTCGCAACGTACTGCGAGAGGAAGTCCGGCGGAGGTAAGATGGTGCAACATCTATGCGCGAGGCAGCGGGAAAGAAATTGGCCATGAGCTAATAGCACGAGAGCGCCTGGACTGTGTAGAGACAGCGAAGGGGGGTGAGTATGTTATGCCATGCGCATAGAAGCACCAATATATACCTCTCTGAGGGTGCCGCACCTTGAAAAGCCTGTAACTCTCGAGGCCACGAGGCGTTGATGAGAAGTCGATCATTTAGCTACTGGTCGGAAGGTATTATAGGAAGGGAAAACCGGATGCTGCATTTGCTTTGCGATGCTGGTCTTAGTTTCCGGAGGTCAGGCCTATCAGGTCTCGAGTGAAGTGAGTATCATGAATCGTAGAGAGAGAACAGAAGGCTTTGCGTAGCGCACAGGAGCCGGTAAGGATGCGACACGCTTCGATCACTGAGCACGGTTACAGTGCAAGGCGGGTAGTGTATTGATACCTCGTTTAAGGGACGGTCACCTTAAGACATAATTTCAGTCAGAGAGTAATTCCATAGGCAGGTGGAGCGCCAAAGGGTAGAAGTGTGAGAGAGAATATGGTTATGGGGAAGGAAGATACAGGTGTGTAAATAAAGAGTGTAAAGAACTTGGACAACATGGACAACAGTTAAATAAAGAGCAAAGCGGTCTTGGACGAGCTCAACTGGGACTGTCACGGCGTGCCACTGAATCTGTCGAGTCAACAACCTCATCGCTACTGGCCACTGGGGCAACATCCGATTTCTCCTCTTCCTTCAAGTTGTCAGATTTAATGATGGACTCCATGACGTCCGCCGACTTGGGTGCCTCCTCTTTAATCGGGTCGTTTGAGCAACTTTCAGCGATCGTTTCTGACTGATCGGCTGGGGTCTCATTGTCGACCACAGTAGCATCTTGAGACGAGCCATCGGTTGTCTGTGGTACTTGGGCGGGGTCAAGGGGAGGTGAAACGCTAGACTCGCCCTCTGCCAGTTCTGAGCCTTCCTCAGCCGTGACCTCGTCTTCATCTGCGGAGCTTCTTTCTCCTTTATCCTCCAGCTCGACCTTTTTGACCCCCCTTGTGACGTCCTTCACCCCAGGGTCAGTCTCACTACCCTTGACGCTCAGCTCACCCAACTCGGACGTATCCTGGCGCTCGATTTGGCCACGACGTTTCCGCGTGGACCCCTCATCCTGCACACCTTCGTCCTCTTCATCACTCAGCCTTCGCTTGCGACCTATCGTGGGTGCATTTGACGTAGCTATCGGCCCCTAGTGAGATGTTGCGAGAGATAGAGAAAGAGGTGAGATGTACCATCATCACTCCAAGGGCGATCTGGTCGGGGGTATATGGAGGAAGAGATACGGCGAAGAAGCTTGAGCATGATTGATAGAAAAAACAAGAAAGTAGGAGGGACGAGATAGATATCAAGAAAGGAGTTGGTTGGGGTACAGTACAGGTCGCGACTTGAGTTAATTGAAATAACACGTCCACGTGATTCACACTCACTTCTGCCACACTCGCAGGGAGCTGTAGAAACCTGGAATCATGTATACGCGATTGCCACCCAGGTAACACAGTCCTATAAAAATGTTGGCTAGGGCACACAATTGATCGGCCAAGCATGATTCAAGACTCGTGTCCCATGTGGGAGAAGGGAGACTGATGGAAAAGGGTTTGAAAATGGCCTAGTGAGGAACTGGACGTTTCTATACCAACTAATTCACCGTCATTTCACATTCATCAAAGGCCAATGCTGTCGTCATCAACGCAGAATCAACGCGATGATGTCAACTTCGTGACGTTGGGGACCGGAGAGTCTCTGGGACATTAGATTTGCTTTGTGATTGGATAGCACTCATGCGCATTGTGTTGAGTAACTGGTAGAATGGGGGATAGGGAACCAGCGGGGTGAGGAGTATGGTGTTACCTTGCTTGCATTTACACCTCAACGACAAAGTGCAAATCAACAAGTCCTTATAGTCCCAATCAATGTGTCATTGAATAATGAGTTATGTCCTGACTAGAGAGGGTGGCAGAAATCGATTTCCACCGGTGGTCCAGGGTTAGCCGGTCCGGAGGTAGGAATGCTTATGTGATGTCAGGGACAACTCTCAACACCGCATGACTTGATTCCGAGTCCTGCTATGATCTACCAGAAACACTCCCAAGCGCTGAGGATTATACCCGATAACTATCCGGGCTGAGGATTATACCCGATAGCTATCCGGGCTGATATACGTCCGTAACATGGCTTCAACCTTTAAATACTCGCTACGATGATGCTGTCTCATCGTCCGAAGTCTCCCCGATCCGGCAAAGGGATCGTGTCAAACTACCTTGTTCAGCAAGGTCCCTACTAATTTTCCCGTTCATCTCATCTCATACCAACCAAGCCCTTATAACAACTACCTATCCCCAATAATTCATAGCCCATGCCATCCCAACTTCACCCAAGGACTAGTGTCGCACGTATGCCCCTTCAGCAGGTCTACTACACACATGCACATGGGCTAACTGATTTATAGGAAGGGCCTTATCTTTCTTCCACTTCTTTCGCAAGACAGACAGATCCCACAAAATACCAGGTCCGATAACTCAGTCAGGGTCGCAAATTGGCCAGACTGAAGGCTCTGTCATCACAAAAATTCCGTCAGATACAGCTGAACGGAATCTAACGTGGAAGGAATGGTGTCAGATGTGGGATGAGCGACTCTGACTTCCCGGGATTCCATCAAAGGAGGGGGTTGCCTCCAATAGAAGGGCCAGAAATTACCATTCCCCGAGTACCTTACCTTTCTACCACAACGTCGCTCTGTCTTTATCTCAATGTACTTTGATACTGCGTTTCGACCCTTCTAGACCGAATTGTGTATTTAATTGCTACATCTATCGCAGTTGGTTAGCAGAGTCAACGTCTCATTACAGTGCAGCAGAAGTACACGACCGATACACGCATCCCGAAGCCATGTTTCAATCCAATCAATTCAGGATTTTGAGTTCTCGCATTGCGAGCAACCATCGGTCTGTGACTAGGCAGCAGGGTAGAATTTAGCGGTCAGTGGTATGGTCGCGTACCGTAACCCATACTACTGCGCGACAGACGGGACGGACTCCCCCTCAGATCTCAGATTCTGAGGACATCCAAATACGGCATTTTGTGTTCACGACCATGTGATACCCAACTCGATCACCTGCGCTGGCCGCATCTCTAAGCCTTGAGCAACCTCAATTCAATTTCAATGTCATCTCCTCAACCTGCCCAACCACTCAAGGTGGCCTCCACAAATGGCTCTTCCAAGGGGGATGGCTCCAGGACCCCACGGAGTTCTTCTCCAGGACCTTCAAAGCCCCTCGCCAACCCTGGTGATATCTCAAGTCCACACGAACTCACCGCATTTGTGCGTTGAAGCAACTTTCTTTCCTTCTACCGACGCATCCCTATTGTCTGACACGACGTTTCACTCTCATTTTCTAGGTAGAAACGCTGCTAGAACAGCTTGATTCCAAGTTCGACGATATGTCTTCTCAGATAATCGATCGCAGTGCGTTTTTTGTCCCCTATTCCTCCAAGTTTTGTCATTCACACATCATGAGTTCAGTGATGCAGATGTCCCAGCGCGTAGATGCTCTTGAAGCGTCGATTCAAGACATCATCAATGGGGATGCACCCTCGAGTTCGACACCGAGCTTACCAACGTCACCGGGTCCTAGTATCTCAGGCTCGTCAACTCCATTACCGAAGCGCACCCGTAGCGGACTGCAATGATTTCGGTAGTGTTACCATCACTGATCTTGTATCAATACCATCGCGTTGATTTGTCAATCTATGCTTATTTTCGACGAAACTGGTGACTCCGATAAGCCTCATCCGAAGTGAGAAGGTCCCCTACATCCCATCGTCACGTCCATCTGGACACGAGTTGTTTTTCCGGGACGACTGGCTTGCCACAGTGTTCCCTGTTCTCGCCCGTTACAGTATCTTCGGCATTGCACGACGCAAGGGAGGTCATACTACCACACAACACGAGAATTTCTAATATCAACTTTGCCCTGGGGTTTCTTCAGCGTCAGAAATCTTGCTGGTTCCCGGACGCCCTTCTCTCATTCATCACGTTGCTGTACGCTCGTGGTCTCCAATGTATTTTGCTCCTGTATGTTTCAATGCGAATTACGATCTTATTTGTAATACCTGAACATATCTGAACGCAAGTCCTCTCTCTGCCTGGTATTGCATACATTGCACCAAAACATGGTCTCATCGTCTGGTGGAGATTCGGGTTCAGGCTGGTGTCAACTCCCTCATTGGGCGAGAGCATGTTCCTTAGGTAAAAATATGTCCCCCGCTTGCAGTCGCCAGCTTGCTGGTGAGAAGACCTCCTCGTAAGTTACGATTATAACATTACGTTGGATGTGTAGAGTTCGATTAGCTCAGGGATCGAAAGCTTCTCTAGGAAACTTTGCAAGCCCAAGGTCTGTCGTATATACTGTCACTGAGCCAAAAGACGGTCACCGCGAATGCCATGAATACGGACAAAAGCATAAAGTACTCGATGTTGTGGGCGGGGTTGAGCTATGAGAAAAGCGAATGAAAACAGAGCCAGGAGACATGCCAAAAAATGTATGATTTTCGGCAATTTGCTTTAGATAATTATGTAACTGAATAACTATATCTTATCGTATTTGACTCATACCATTTGGGGTACTCACTGATCCGTGTTGCTAGACATTCAACCCACAACCTCACTCAGCCGCCACGCCAGGAAGAAACAAATATCAATTCCAAGAAAATGACATTAGACGTAACCACTTTCATCGACAACAAAGGGGGGAACTCGCAGGAGATCCGCGAGTCGCAGCGCAAGCGTGGTCATTCGGTGGAAGTCGTGGATGAAGTCATTCAGATGTACCATGACTGGGTAAAGAGTACGTCGGTTAGCTTTAAAACACATGCACACTTTACAACGTGTCCTCTGACAGTTGACTTCGACGCCAATCAATTGAGTAAACAATCGAATGCATTACAAAAGCAGATCGGTCTCAAGAAAAAGGCATGCACGGTCTATACAAGTGCAGCGCAAATTCCATTGACTTGTAGCAGGCAAAAGAGAATGCGGACGATCTCCTCGCAGAGAAGAGGGCAATCGACGCACAGGTAGATGCAAAGCGAAAAGAAGCACGAGATGCCGAACTTGCTATGCGTCACAGAGCAGGCACGATCGGCAACATCGTCAGCAAGGGCGTCCCCGTGAGCCAGACAGAGGTATTCTGGTCATGCGCGCATATCTCTCGCATCTTAACACTGTCCAGGATGACAACGCTACAATCAGGACATGGCACCCTGAAGGACCTAATGGCCAAGTGGTGAAGAGGACAGATATCTTGGCACACCATGAGGTTCTGCTCCGGCTAGACGCAATGGATCTCGAGCGGGGTGCGCCTTCCATTTCCCCTGTTCAATCTGATAATTTATTTCTCAATGACATTTGCAGGGGCAAAGATTTCGGGTCATCGTGGCTACTTCCTCACAAATGATGGTATCGACCTCAATCAGGCACTCATCTCGTACGGCCTTGACTTTCTGCGCAAGCGGGGGTACAAAAAGATTCAGCCTCCATTCATGATGAACAAGGATGTCATGGGGAAGACTGCCCAACTAGACCAGTTTGACGAGGAACTCTACAAGGTGCAGCCTACCCCGGATTGTCGAATGCGCCTCCGTAACCCCCCTTGCGCACACAGGTCATTGGAAGCGATGACGAAAAGTACCTCATTGCTACTTCGGAGCAGCCCATATCGGCGTTCCACTCGGATGAGTGGTTCGAGAATCCCGAAAAACAGCTACCGATCAAGTACGCGGGCTATTCGACATGCTTCCGCAAGGAGGCTGGTTCGGCTGGCCGCGACATGTGGGGCATCTTTCGCGTGCATCAGTTCGAGAAGATCGAACAATTCTGCATTACCGAACCAGAAAAGTCCTGGGAAATGTTCGATTCGATGATCGCCGCCTCGGAGGAGTTCTACCAAAGCCTCGCGATACCATATCGTGTCGTCGCAATAGTTTCTGGCGCTTTGAACCTTGCGGCGTCGCAGAAATATGACCTCGAAGCATGGTTTCCCTTCCAGGGGGCATACAAGGAACTCGTTTCGTGCTCGAATTGCACAGATTATCGTACGTGTCTGTTGCCGTCCATCTTTCGGTGTCTATGCTAATGCTCCGCGACAGAGAGCCGAAAACTGGAGGTCCGTTGCGGTCTGAAGAGTAAAGAACAAACACGAAAAGTCTACGTGCATATGCTCAATGGCACACTCTGTGCTACCGAGCGTGCATTGTGCTGTCTAGTCGAGAATTACCAAACTCCCGAAGTGCGTCCGCATGCACTCTAACAATTCCGCGCTACTGACATCGCCTGTAGGGCCTGCGAATCCCAGAGGTTCTTCGGCCGTATATGCAAGGCCGTGATTTTCTTCCCTGGGTGAAAGAATTACCCAAGAGTTTGCAACGCAAACAGGTTTGAAGACGATGGGATGAAGGGTTTAACGTGCAAGTGCCTGCTTAGAAGCCCATTTATTAATGTACTCCAGTTGCAACGCAGTTCCTTGCGTAGACTATAAGAATTCCGAGATCGCATCGAGATAAAATTTGTAATGTCGACAAGAATGCTGCATGGCAACGACAAGGCGAGGGTGTTATTCTCAGCTGCGATCAACGCTAGCCTCCAAGAGACAGTATGCTGAACGAAAGGGATGAACTCTCCCCGTTCTGTACGATTGTCATCTCAGAGCAACATGCTTGACAAGCAGTGCCAGAAACGAGCGCTCATGCAGAACGGGGAAAGAGCCACTTTCAAACAGCACAGTTTCTCCACGGAAAAAAAGAAGACGAGGGTATAGTTGAAGCCTAGGAAGAGTGCATTCATGTAGATTCACGTCGAGTACTCCCGGCTGCTGCGCAAGGCGACTCGAAAATGACTATGTAAACCCCGCCGCTGAGTTTATAATTCCACGTGGCGATGACTCGTCGATGTGATGTGAGTGATCCACTGATCTTGCTCGGTTCCAGTTTGCTCATGAAGTATTTTTCCACTCGTGGTGGGGATGATCTTCTTACTTTCGAAGAGGTCAATCGATTCTTCTTTTTGCTTAGTACACCGCGTTCTGAATATCCTCTGGCCTGCTTTAGGCCGTCTTGACCGGTCTTGCACCCAATGGCGGGTTGTACATCCCCGAACGCATACCGTCTCTCCCCCAAAACTGGCAAGAGGAGTGGAGCTCGTATTCCTTTGTCGATCTTTCCGTTGCAGTGCTCTCTCTATACATATCACCTGACGAGCTTTCGCACGATGAGCTTCGCGCCCTCGTGAATCGATCTTACGACACATTCCGGCATCCCGACATCACACCTGTGGTGAAGCTCAACGACAAGGAGTTTATCCTAGAGCTCTTTCATGGTCCCACCTTTGCGTTCAAAGATGTGGCACTGCAGCTCCTAGGCAACCTCTTTGAATTTTTCCTCTCAAGGAGAAACTCGCGCAAATCACCAGGGGAGCGGCCGGAAAGTCTGACTGTATTAGGTGCTACTAGCGGCGACACGGGGAGGTGCGTACTGCATATAAATGATAGCGTCGATACTTGAGAACGCGTGGAGTGTAGTGCTGCTATCTACGGCTTAAGGGGAAAGAATAACGTCTCTATATTCATCTTACATCCCAAGGGTCGTGTTTCACCCGTGCAAGAGGCACAAATGACAACCGTCACAGACTCGAACGTGCACAACATTGCAGTGAGGGGCACATTTGATGCTTGCCAGGTATGTTCTGCGCGCCATTGAGGGAGATACGATTCGTTAAGTGTCATATTTCTCAAGGACATTGTAAAGGCGCTATTCGCGGACAAGCCTTTCAATGACAAGTATCACCTCGGCGCTGTCAATTCCATCAATTGGGCACGCATTCTTGCCCAAACAGTCTACTATTTCCTTGCCTACTTCCATGTCCGCAGACAAATCCCACATCCCGAGAGCTCCGAGATTCAATTCGTGGTCCCAACGGGGAATTTCGGTGATATTCTCGCTGGTTATTACGCGAAGCGTATGGGTCTTCCCATGGGGAAGCTTGTTATTGCGACAAATTCCAATGACATCCTTACCCGGTTCTGGCACAGCGGACGCTACGAAAAAATAGACTCGACCCTTGGGAGCACCTCCGGAAAACAAGCCGATGGGGGGGTGCAGGCGACGCTAAGTCCAGCAATGGATATTCTCGTGTCCAGCAACTTTGAGCGCCTTCTCTGGTATCTTGCGTACGAGTCATCTAATCCAGCTTCCGACAGCACGAGGCGCGCCACTGCTGGAGCAGTGGTAGATGACTGGACGAAAAGTTTGAAAAGCACCGGGCGCGTCGAAGTCCCTGTGGAGGTGCTGGAACTGGCGAGGCGGGACTTCTTGGCTGAGCGTGTATCGGACGATCAGGTACGTTATCTAGGTGTGTCCTCAAGTGAAAAACTTTGATAGTGACCCTGCTTCAGACGCTTCAAACGATAAAACAATTTTTCATTGGAACTCCGTCATACATAGCAGATCCTCATACAGCCGTGGGGCTCTCTGTCGCACGGATTATTTCTGCCAAAAAGTGAGGTCTATCTAAGAGGTAGCGTCCCATACGTATGCTGAGTTTTGCTTCGCCAGCACGCCGTCGATCGTTCAGGTCGTGCTTTCTACTGCCCACCCTGCAAAATTCTCTGAGGCTGTCACCAAAGCACTCTCCGCGTCGCAGGGCTTTGACTTTGATCGGGACTTGCTTCCACAAGAATTTCGCGGGTTGTTAGAAAAAGAGAGGAGAGTCATTGACGTAGACGAACCAAGCGACGATCTAGTAAAGAAGGTGATTGAAAGCAAAGTAGGGTCTGCAGATCCCGGAGTTAGGGATGTCTGAAGCAGTATCACCAACGGAATCCTGGAGAAGTTGTATATAATAGGGGACGTACGACTCTGACGTTCAATTATCCGGATCTTCATCGTCAGGCAGCACTGATTGGTACTGTTGTGCCACCTCCCTCCATTCTTGGACTACGGCGGCCAAGTCAGGGCCGCGTAGCACCACCCTTCGACCCGTCTTCATGCGAGCTTCTATACCCAGGACGAAGAGGGCTTCGTCAAAGCGCGCCAAACTCTTCTGCGCCCTCTGCGCTTCCTTGGGAACAGTCGCCTTGAGAAATATAAGCACGGAATCGATGCTTTCTGCCTCTTTCCCTTCGTTGACTTCTGCATCGGAGGGTTAATCCATTCCGTTTCTCAACGGGAAATGTTCAAGGGACGCACCTGATGCGTCGGCGCAAAAAGCAGCAGCCGCTTTCCAAAGTGCGGATGCGGCGCACGCGATGGTGCTCGCCCCTGGCCCAACTGAGTGTAGAAAGGGAGAGACGATCGACCCAAGTGCGAATATACTAGCGAGTGCGTTGAACAGATACTTCAACCAGCCCAAGATTCGCCTCGCCGTCGACGTTTTCTTTCCCACCTCCATCTTCTCTAAAGCGGAAACGAACGAACGCAGGTTACCCTGCATCTGCGTGACGTGCTTCGAAAGCGAGCGGGAGGCTTGGCTGATATCGTTGGCGAGCCTTGTCGTATCTGTTCCATACTTCAAACCCTTGAGCCACGACTTTGACGCGTTGTCGATCCGTTGGGCAGTCACGTACGCGAATTGCGCGTGGCAGAGGAGAATCTCGTCCGTTGCCCTCGAACACCAGCTTACATCTTCCTTGAGAAGGTCGAGGTGATGTCTCAATGCTAACTCTCGTTCCTCGGGTTTGTGCTTGGAGGAACTCGGTACTCTGTTAAATTCTGTTATCAGATGGCACGTGACCGAAGAAGCGGGGGTTTAACTGCACACTTGTCCAGCTGAGTTGCCCAGCCATCGAAGATTTTCGAACATATTCGGATGTCATACACGGCGCCGAGGATCAATTGAACATATGCAGGGTCAGGTCGCAGTTGCTCAACTGGAACACCCAAGGGGGGCATTGTCCAGTTTAGGAAGCGCTTAAATGGTGATTTCCCAGGTACGTATCTTCCTCACTGGCTTTTGAGATATGCGAAGACAAGCCGGGAATTAATGTGCTTACGGGGGAGGGCTATCTGACATTTGGAAGAGAAAGGGGGGAGAGGAAGGGAAGTATGGGATCCAACCGTGAGGTCGAATTATGATACGGGGCCGGGCATGTTCAAGTTGGGCTAGTAAACTTTAGTCGATAGCTAGTACCACGAGGCTCAAGCATGTAAGAAGATAGGAGCTTTTCTGCTTTTGATGAGACGTGATTGCTGTCTAGACTCAACATGTGCTTTGACTTGTGATTAAAACCTATCACAGGACCTCTTGTCCGGCTACAAGGAAATTAAAAGTCGTGTGACTTGCAGAAATGGTGAGGTCATGTTGGCGCCGAATCCGCGTATGGCACGTCACGAGAATGAATGCACGTGGTTCCGTGAAGAGCTCTTGTATGGGTTCACAAATGTAACATTCTTTCACCCACGTGTCGATGTGAAAGACAACTGTGTTGTGACAAGGCCCCCAGGCCGACGAAGAACAAAGCTTTTTAGATAAAGTTCATCTCGATGGCCTAGACAGCATCGACTCGGTGTAAGTTAGTGTCATCGGAATCGAAGCTCTGGGCCGCCGATAGTCGAACACCCTCATGATACTGTTCGCAGCCATTAAAAGAAGGTGAGGCGGTGAAAAGTGAAGACTGACACATGCGGTGTAAACTGAAATTGTCACTCAGTCCTTGGCTTCCTTCTCCCACTTATCGGCGACGTCTACCAGCTTCTCCGAGGGACGGTTTACGTACCCAAGTTACTTAAGGGAGTGAAGGAGCCATGGGAAAACAGATTCGAACGCTTCCTCTTGGCGCGTCCGCCCCCAAACCACAAGATAAAGCTCCAGTTTAGAACTTGAGATCTGGACCTCACTGGCGGTTGTCGTTCTCTGTGCGACAGATTCATCTGCATCAGTGAAATGGGAAGATACGTGGAAAGTGGGATCAACTGATACTGTGTGTGCAGAGCGGTGGTAGTAAGTTTTACCGCTCTGCACGCACAGAGTCCTAGGAGAGGGAAACCACGATACGCACTGGCAGGCAGGGGGAAATGTCCACGTAGGATCAGCACTCAGCGCTGAGCGCTCGAGGCGACGATGGCGATTTATACGCTTTCGCGCTGATCCTCTTATTTCCTTCACAATTTCCAAAGTTAAGTCCAAGGTCGCCAAATTGTGGGACACGAGATCCACACGTAGCGATCTCACTCGGTGAGATTTGTCGCTAACATCGTCTAATGTGATGATCCATCACGATTCTACATCAGTGTCATGCAACAGTATAACACACCTCGACTCCGATAGCGATAGTCTAGAATCCCTTAGATGTCGCCAATGCTAAATTAGGTACTTGCTCTTGAAAACTTCCCCTGAGGATCGATCTCACGAGCTTTGGCCGGTCCAAGGATAAAAGGTGTCGCGGCGGGCGTCTGCCAGTGCCAGTGACCGGGGGCGCGAAAGCAAAACGTGCCATTCGAATCGATTGTGGTGATTGGTTTTCAAATTATAGTTTTGAGGCTGGCGTCGCTGGCATTGGAACAATTCAGTAAATGACCTGAGTAGGACAACCATTCATCGGAGACGTAGGCTGAGTAGAAGAAGAGGTGATATTACAGCACGTCGCGGCATCCTGATGCGTGCAGAGGCTCTTGCCCTGCCCACTGACTTCTAAAACCGCCACTGAAGCCCTTTCAGATCACACGCCACCGGTGAACTTTACAATAACACATTCGATGCCATAAGGTCATTCTGGAAACACTCGTTCAAATCTGTGCCCCTAGATATTGTGAATCGGGGCAGACCTATGTGATGGCAAGTAATTTTACCATTTTCTGATCGGTACACCTCATACAAGGGCAAACACAGAAGGAGGTCGTGAGAGGAACTTGAAGACCAAACAAGGGGCTAAAATAAGCGACCCAAACATTTATTATGCACTGGTACTGGCCCCGCAGAGTGACCGGTGAGCGAGAGGCAAGGTAAACGATAGAAAGGAGTGGTCCCATTCAATGCTTATGCCTCGCTGAAGCGCAACCCGAGTTTGTTCCAATGTAGTTAGTAGTTCTATATGGCAACTGACAGACGGCTCTTGGAGTCATGTCGCTTGTACAGATAGGAGCGGCGTCCGTTCAGTAATTTGTGCACGCAACAAGTGCAATGCCCTTACCAGGCACGTGAATTCACAGGACCCACGACCCTGAAGACGGATCAATCAACCTGTGAGAAATGCAAATACAACAAGTTCAAAGAACGTAAAGATGAATTGACTATACAATACTATTGCTGGCGAACTTAAGTTACCTGGACGGGCGCAAATATTATCAGTGATAATCGAAATAATTGATGGCCCAATGCGAATGAATGAAAATGAAACGGCAGTGTGGGCACGGGCACGATGACGCAAAGCCACATGTTTCGTAACTTACACATGGTCCGTGATTACATAATTTGTGTGCACCCGTGTGAACGGAAGGGGTGTCTCCCGAGTGGTGAGCCAAGTGAACAAAGTCGATAATCATGTCAGATTCTGGGTCTACGCACGGCCCTCGACGCTCACAACGTGAAAGGAAACAGGTAACACACTTTACATCGGGTCCGTCTTATTCAATTTTATTCTCTCTCTATGGCACTTCCTTATCCACAAACTCGGTCTCTCCAGTTTCCTTTCAGAAGAGAAAGCGGGATGAGGTTGATAGCAATACAGGTGACGATGAACACGTAGAACGACATCTTTCCGATCTAGACGATGTCCCGTCTCCCGATGAAAACGAACAAGACGATCACGGTGCGCAAAAACCTAGGGGCAAGCCTCCTGGTCCAACCAAGAAGAAAACAAAGTCGAAAGCACCCAAACGTACGCGTGTCACCAAGCCCGGAGAGTCTAGGGAGCCCTCCAGTCGCAAGCCTAAAAAGCATCAGACCAATGGCGACGCGTCAATCGCGAATAAAATCCCCCAAGACTTCAAAATCAACACGGACAACGCGCTCTTCAGTGCGTGTTGATAGTTACTTCCATTCTGCCCCCTTTACTCATGTTCCTGTTAAAGATGCCATCATGAACCCATCGGCCGCTCTTCAATCGACTGTAGAAGATTTCCTAGATTCACTAAAGGAAACCCCTGGGGCGGCTCAGGCCGAGCTCGTGAACTGCGTCCTCCGTGCTTGTGGCTGCAATGACACTGTGAATGAAGACGAGGCGGTCGACTATGATGGAGTAGTCGATGCCCTAGATAACTTTACCGAAGCATTGAAACAGGTACGTCGAACGAGCTACGTCTATTTCCAACTCACCCCCTTTCGTTTCTCAGGATGACTCGCCCTTATACCCTCTAACATCGAGGTTGCCCATATTCAAGAAGTTTCGCAAATCCCTCTCCGAATTCATCGAACGTCTCGTCGTTTCTGCCGCTGAACTCGGTTTACTGTACACGACGGACTTGATCGCGACCATCCAGACCTGGATTACCTGCATGTCATCCTCACAGCTGAGGAGCTTTCGACATACTGCTACCGTTGTTGCCTTGGAAATTCTAACAGCTTTGTGCGATGTTGCCGCTGCCGTGGAAAAGGAGGCCGACGTTCTGGACAGGCAAAGGGCCGCAGAGAAGAAACGCAAGGCGGGGAATAAGACCAAAACAACCACAGGTCGAGAGAAGGAGCTGGAAGGCAAAGCAACCGAGGTGCGCGAGCGCAAGGCTAGCTTGGCCGAGTTCCTGAAGGAGCTCGTGGACAGGTACGTGGCCGCTCATGTTGATTGTACTTCCCACCCAAGCAAGTTTTTCCCCAGTGTCTTCGTGAATCGTTATCGTGACTTGGATCCAGCTATCCGTGCCGAGTGCGTTCATTCCATAGGACTGTGGTTCAAGAAATATCCTGGACACTTCCTCGATGGCACATACCTCCGTTACGTTGGTTGGGTTCTCTCGGACGCGAACACTCTTGTCCGTCTCGAGGCCGTCAAATCGCTCTCCGGCGTTTACGAGAACTCCGACTACATTGCGTCCTTACAGACCTTCACTGAACGCTTTAAACCGCGTCTCGTGGAGATGGCGATGCGTGATACGGAGCTTGCTGTGCGCGTTGCGGTCATCAATGTCCTCGGCGCTATTGATGGGCATCAATTACTCGAGGACGAGCAACGCGAAGAGCTGTGTATGCTTGTCTTTGATGAGGATGCCAAAGTTCGCAAGGCTGTCAGCGAGTTTGTTATGGGCGTTTGGTCTGAGCTCGTTGAAGAGCAACTCGCAGGCGGGAAGGTGGGAAAGCAGGAGCGCACACGCGCGGGTATCAAGGCACTCGGCAAACTACTCGTGCGCCTCGCGAAGCCTGTAGGCAAGAAGGCTGCCGTCGCTGAAGACGATGAGGAATCCCTCAATGGCGTTGCTTCTAGTCCTGCGTTAAGACGGGTGCGTGAGGTTGCCGCGCTTGTCGGTGCGGAGCAGCGAGGAAGGATTGCGCTCGCCGTTGAAGCTCTCTGGAATGACGTTGAACCGTCAGCGACTGGGAGACATTGCTAGATGTTTTACTACTGGACCATTCAATCGAGACCGAAGCCATCCAGGAGTCCCGAGGCCGGAGGTCGAAGAGCAACAAAGCAAGTACTGATTCGGCAGGAGGCGAGGTATGGCGTCTCGAAGAAGTTGAGGAAGCTGTCCTCCTGGAGGTCTTTGTCGGCTCTCTAAGGAAGGCAAAGGTTCACGCGGCGAGCGCAAAGAAGGCACGTGCTCCTACCGTTGTGTCCCCAGAACATTAGTTCACATGTTACCCTCGCAGGGAGAAGAGGAGCCGTTGTTTCGGACATAACGCGCGCTTTGATAAAAAGCCTCCCCCGATTGTTCGCTAAGCATCAAACAGACGAGGCGCGCATTGCGGTAGTTCTCTCGATACCGCTGCTGATGAACCTTGACCTCTACCTGGAGATGAGGATGACAGCGGTCGGTCGTGTGATCTGTTCCTCATCCATACAACTGATCTGTCCTCCAGGCCTACGCCAGTCTGTGGGATGATATCGCGAAGCAGTTCACTTCCCACTCGTCGCCAGTCGTTCTTTCGCACGCTGTGGCGGCCATCCGCCACCTTATGGATGCAACAAGCCTGTCTAATACGAACAGCACAAAGATCCTCGAGATAGAGGACCAGCTTGCCACATCGTTGCGCGATGCCGTTGCGGGCCGCGATGAACTCGAGATTGCGTCATTTACGGAGGACGAGGTGCTCTTACTCGGAGCGATTTGCGCACGTCTTCTATGTTGGCGGGTGCGCGGGACATGTCATCGTGGATGGAGGAAGATGAAGGTGGCAAACAAAGCAGCGCGTGGGACATTGTCTTCGCTCTTCTGGACCGAGGTAGACTTGGGTACAAGGAAGAGGAAACGGTGCGTACGAAGGCATCTTTAAACAAACTAGCTGATATTCGGGTAGATGATTGATCAAGCGCTTAACCTGCTAACGTTACACGTTATCTGGAAGGCAAAACGATTACCGAATGACGTTCCACAGTCCCCGGACGATGGGCGTCTCGGGGAGTCTTTCCGCGAGCAGCGAGAAGCACTGTTAAAGAGGCTCGTCGAATACGCTGTGGGTTCACAATCAAATACAACCGATGGTGTCCGGAGAGCAGCAAGTGTTTCCTTTACTTTCCTCCGGAACGGTTACCTGACATAGCCGGCTATGCAGGCTTTCCAAAACCTCTTGAATCTACACATTCTCTTCTGCCCATCGCAGGATTCGGAAGCTGAAGATTCACCGTTATCATTAACTCTCGACGAGGAGGTTCAGCTTCGCTGCGCTGCTTTAGTACAAGCAGAAGTCGAACGTTTTGTGGATGAAGTCGTTGTGCATAGCGACACTAGTGACGGGTCAGATGACGAAGGTGCTTCTGGTGGAGATGACACGACTGCCAAGAAAAGGAAAAGTAAGAAAGTAAACGGAGCAAGGGCGACAGGGGCCCCAACCTCAGCTGGTGCGTCAATCAGAACTTTGTGTGTTTTGACTTGTAGTAATTGCTTCGCGAAGCAGGCAAACAAACTACGCGTGCCCAACTCGAACGAGAATACGTGTTTATGGGCGTTATTTCGACGTTCCTGCGCGCGATCCGTGCCGGAGCCATACATCCAAGTCATTGCGCTGTTCTCCTTACGCATCATGGGCGGCTAGGAGTAGCCTTCGATCATTGCTCGAAGATCGTGGTTGACGTTCTTCGGGAAGAAGGCATGTATAAAAACCATGGTGATCTTGTTGTCGACGTCGTTACAAGCGCTCTCAAAGATGTGAGTAGTGTCAACGGACCTTACTATCGTCCTCGTTTGCTGACTCCGTGAAAGTCTTTCACCCTACTCCTCGAAGGTATCGCACATGATGAGATGCATACTGTCTCGCTCGCCAAGTCGCTCGTGCCCTGTATCATGATGCGTGGGGCACAGCTGGCCGTTGTTCGCAAGCTTGACGGCGAACACATAGTTGCCATCCACACGCAGTTGTTGGGTTGGGTCGCGAAGCGACTTGGCGCCTACGAAAGCAACAAGAACAAGAATAAGAGAGATGCAACCATCCTGTTCTTCAAGGCTCTACAGCCTTTGTTGGCTCCTTTAGAGAGTCGAGACGCCTTGACAATGTATAGTCATTTATACTATGCCTGAGACGCTTAGGCTAATCCAAACTTATCTCCGTTTAGTAAAGCTTACATGGACCAAGTTCTCGCTCAAGCCAAAGTTAAGGTTTCTGCGACGTCCTCCATTTGGGAGCCTCAGCGAGCATATGAGCGGCGCCTCACCAATATCATGTCTAAAACCAAAGGTCTACCCCCGCACATAACCCTCCATTCTTTGGCTATGCTGACGCCGCTCTCACAGGTGGTACATCCAAGTCTCGTGCCAGGGCTGCCAGCAAGCCAAGGGAATTTGCTACGAGTGACGAAGAATCAGGCGGTCAATCAGGCGATGACGCAGTACCGCAAGACCCTGCGCCCAAGCGCCCACAACCTCGCGCTGCATATCGCACCAGGAGGACGAGCAAGGAACCAGACGCAGCATCCGCCAGTGAGGATGGAGAAGGCAGGTCAGAGGCCGAGGGACTGTCTCCAAGTAACAAAAGAAGCGTTCGTCGTCCTGGGTACGTCAGACTGTGTCTCGTAGCAGGTCTCGAAGCAAACGGCCGCGAGCGCGATCGGCGGATCCCGAGGAGGTCCGACCCGGATCTAGCCCAGAAGGGGAAATCACTCCAAAGGCTTCCAGGAAGCGTGCGCGAGCTGCTGCCAGGCACGAGCAGGAGAAGAAGCCACCAAAGGTGGAGAAGGGGAGGGAGAGGAGGGGAGGAAGGACAAGGCACGACCCAACAAGAAGAACGTTCCCGAGCGAACGGAGAGCATCCCCCAGTCCTGCTCGATCTGCTGCTTCTCGAGGCAGTTCTGCCAGTGCCTCCGGAGAATCCACGTGCGTCGGAAACGCGCTCGTCACTGATTGAGTGGAAACGGTTTGGGTGGTTTGGACGGGCGATATAGCTAGCATATTTTCCATTTCCTTACCGTATCATTCGCGCTCGATTATCCTTATTTCCCTGTACCACCACTGCCTCCGATGCTATCCATCTATCGCTTTGCTTCTTTCTTTCTTCAACTGATCGCAACGTTCATCAAGATTTGATGATCCATTTGCGGCACGTGGATAAATTAATGCTGGCTGTCCGTATTGTACAGCAAAACTGGTATTTGAATGAATGATGGGGAATGATGTATAAGGTACCGTGAGAGCAGAAGGAAGAAAGTAGATGCGGTGGGAGTGAAAAACAAAAATGGTATGAAGTGGTCAAAGTGAATATGTTCAAAAAGGAATGAGATCAGTGGTATAATGATAGTGGCACCGGCGCTCATTTTAAAAGATGCACCGTAGTCAAGGTGGTTGACGGGGCAACGAGCTATCGAAGAAGGTAAAAAGTCCATCATGTGCCAAAAAAAAAGTCTCCGGAATTAGGGACGCTCGCCCTTCTCGTCCTCCATAAACGTCTGGAATCGATCGAGATAACCACCACGTCTTTTCATCCAGCGATCAGTGGTGGTATCAGACATTCGCTTTAGCGCCTCATCCCGCGCCATGGAAGATAATGCGGTGGGGGACGCGGCGATCGATGACCGTCGCCGTAATGGGGAGGGCGTGAGATCAGGGTCGTCAATGCCGAGGTACCTGTACAATTCAGCTTGTGCTCGCGCTAGCGCGTGGGCCTCGGCCGAGAATGACGACAGCTCCGAGGGCGCTAAAATAAAAAATAAAAATGGAACCACACACATCATCAGTTTGGCGGGAACAAAACATGTTTCATAGAGACGGGAAATGGGTGCTTACCGGAGCTCCAGCCTGATATGGGAGTCGTGGCAATGAGGTTGAAGGCTGATAATCCGTGGGGAATACGGGGCACAGGTGGGACAGGCTGCTCTGAAGTCGATACAGGTGAGCCAACGGACGAAATATAACTCGAACGGCCAGAGCCCGTCAGGCTTGCCATTGAAGCCCTGCGGCTCAGGCGAAGTCCCGCCTTTGATAGACGGAGGCTCGACTTGCGCGAGGCCATGACGCGGCTCGAACGGCGGCTAACCGAGCGCGTAGGAGGATTCGAATTCGTGTGCAAGGTGTCATTAAGGTCGTCCAGGTCTCTTGCCGCTGATTGGGCTTGGGTCCAAGCTTCATCACGCTCGGCCTCGAGAGTAGAAATATATTCCTTCATCTTCTGCATCTCCACTGTTCGTTTGAGGAAGCTCGAGTGGAGCTTGCGCAGAGCCATCGCGAGCGCGCTGCCGGAGTGAACAGCGAGCATTCTTGAGAGCTGCGCAGCCTGATCACGCGCGTGGTACAACTCTTCTGCAAGTTTGTCGAGGCTTGCCATGGTTTCGTTCAGCTCTTGCAGCTTGGAGCGGACGACAGTACAATTGAACTCCGGGGTGTCCACGTGTGCACAGGTTGCTTTGAGAAGCGCATCTCGTTTGCGAACCTGTAACCGATACTGCACTTTGAGCTCATTCTGTAACGCGTTGAGTCGCTCCAGTTCCTTGGGCACTTCGTCGAATGCTGCTTGTTGTGACAAAAGCCGAATGAACGATACGTCTCCTGACTGCATGATTGCCTTGGACACAATCGCTTGCAACTCTTCCTGAGGCAACTTCCATTTCGCAGCCTCCAGGGTGAAGCCTTTGAATTCAGGCGGAGACGTCTGAAATCTAGGCCCATAGTTGTGGTTCGAACTAATGCTGGAGTGTGCTCGTAACACATTTTCTGAAAGCATCACTCCAGAGACAGAATCTGCCGAAGTAGACCCTCCACGTGGCCTGAGGTTTCCACCGTCAGATGTGCTGCGGTAGGGGCGTGGACCGAGCGGTCGAGCGGGACGATCGGGGTTGTACCCAGTTGGCGGAAGGGAGGGATTGCGCGCAGGCAGCACTGCCCCAGGGTGGGTGGGCAGTGCGACATCATCCGGGGGGTTGTCCACTGCCGGGGCATCAAACGGAGGTGGAGGTGTCGATGGGGGCCGTGCAGCTGGCAAGCGAAGCGGAAGAGATGGAAAGTTCACGGGGACTCGCGAAAGTGGTGGTGGTGGAGGTGGGAAGAGTTTAGGTGGTGGAGGTGGTGGGGGCAATGATGGTGATGAAGGTGAAGTCGGGTTGGGCACAGATCTCGGAGACTTGGGTGGAGGCGGAGGCGGAGACGGAGACGGAGACGGAGGAGGCGGGGCTTGAATCTTTGACATTTGAGACTCCGATTGCTTATGCTTATGACACATGAGCCGCATGCTCGCAGAGTCTTCTTCACTGGCCTCAGCCAGGGTGGAGGGAATAGATACATCTTCGGCGACCCGAGATTCATCTGATTTTGAAGTATCAGAGTCGCTGAACATCTCCGTGAAACGTGATGAACACTGCCCCGAAACCTCGTCATTCGTAGTGTCGTTGTTGGCTGGCGTTCCCCTGGGCTTACTCCTGGTCGTCGGCCATATCCGTGTCTTTGTCCCCATGGAGATCTTTGCTGACGCCGATCGTCCAACGACAAGTCTTTGTGACGGCCGGGTACTATAGACACGTAGGGATCTGGTAACGGCTGAGTGGCGTAGTTTTGGAGAGCGAGAGAGAGCGTCTGGATTAGCGAGCACACGCGACGAATCTTCGCTCTGTGAGAACCTGGGGCTGAAAGCACTAGGCGTTTCAGGGAATGTTTGATTGCCCCCTGACCCACCCGGTGATGTGATGTATCCGTGGGAGAAATGTCGTTGTCCCATAGAAGTGCCAGTGAGAGGCTCGCTAGGCAGTCTCTGGTCAGATGTTAAGTCATGACTAGGTAGCCACATGTCATACCCGTCAGCAATCACAATGTTATCGAGCAGGTCGGGACTGGCAAGAGGACTGGGCGACCTTAAAGAACCCGAGAGACCGGGACTTATGAGCGAAGACGGATGGCGCGCACTTTCTGGGAAGGAAGGGAGCTTGGATATGTCCGTCGTAGCCAGTGTTGACGGGAGAACGGATAAATCCGCTTCCTCTGTGGACTGTTGTTGAGTGGTTACGACTGATTCACTCCGGTTTCGAGAGGAAAATCCGCCAATAGGGAGTAAAATGGCGGGGTGTAAGAGGAGGGTGTTCACAGAAGCAAGAGAAGGTCGCGAACCCGAACGTGAGCGTGCCGCACGACGAGCGCTCAGAGAGGTGCCTGATAAATTGGAAATTATCAACGAACGGATCATTTATCACGCTCAATAGAAATAACGAACCCGACTGTCGGACTGCGGCATGGGTTGCGCTCGAACCTGCCGGTTCATGGGATGGTTGGGGGGTGGCTCTGTGTTCTCTGGAACAAACTCGGAATTCTTGGATGCGGAAAGAAGGTTGAGAAAAATCGTGATTTCTTCTCCCGTAATGGGTGAAGAACTAGAGCATTGCCGAGACCATGCGGATGGTGTCGAGTCTGACGCAGCAACTTGTATTTGCGTATCGGGAAAATCCACGCCTGCGGAATTGCCCGAGTCGTTGGTTAAGTCGGGGGTCTGGGGGTTGGAAGGCGATAGCTCAGAGATTGGCGAACTTTCTTGTGGTCTGTCTGGGCTTAATTCCGGTGGCAGAATCGTCGTGTCCTCATCTTGATCGCCCGAGCTGCTCACCCGATCTAAACGCTCGCCCTCATCACCAGTAGGTCGATGAGCAGCTGCATCACTGATGCCGGAGGGTAGAGGAGGCACGGGAGGCACAAGCATTTCCCCATCTTGGTTGACCTGTTCTCCGTACCTCCATGAGTTCATATAACGACCCTCCTCACGTGGTAGAGTAGCAGAGTCTGTGCGTGTGATACGACGTGACTGACGATGGTCACGCGGCTGATCCCATGGAGTGTCCATACATTGGCGATTAGGGCTCCGGGGATTGTAATACCTGATGCAACAGACACGCTGTCGTCAAGGATAGGAGAGTCGCTAGAATGGGTGCCCGCTAGGTCTGTCACCGCAGATTTGTCGGCCGACCGTTGAATCTGCGCCTTGGACGTGCGAGGGGTTAATGGAATCTTTATTGGGCTGGGTATGGTTTTCGTTGTGGAACGGGGCCCGGATGTTTCACATTCACCCTTAGTGGGGTTAGTGTCGATGCGTACCCGAGAAATGTTGTCAGTTGACCCTGCACAATAATTACCCTGAAAGGACATCCTCAGTTCCAATGCTGCAGACTCGAACAAAAGGATTCGCACCGTTTGTCCTGTCGATTGGGTACCCTCGTATGGCAGTTCAGATGAAGTACCAGAAGGTCCAGAGCGGGACACCTGATCCTGCGACTGCTTTGCATCTGCCGACTGGGCATTAAAGCCGGGAAGGAATGTGTCGCTAGGGAATAAAGGCCCGGGTGTGATATCTACATCGACATGGAGTTTCACAGGGCATTCAGTGGATATCCTAGACGGGTCGCCGATTTCTACGACGGTTGGAAAGACAGAACTAGATGAAGAAGGGGGTGTTCGAGCCTGAGAGTGGGGGGAGCGTACAGTGACGATCTTCTTTGCTTTGCGTTTAGCTTGGCGAAATTTGAGGAAGGACATGCTCATGGCCCTTGAGAGGAAGTGAAGGGGGGAAGAGACGCCAGGAGATTAGGATATAGAAAGAAGCCAGGGGATATTAAGCATGTTCGGGTAAAGGGAAGGGTCGCTGTGGGAGAAATGCGGTGATGGGAAAGAGGATCCACTTGACCGGTACAAGCCCTACGGTTGCCATCAGCTTTGAAGACGCATGTGGCCGCCGGATATCAGTTGTGACAGCATTAGGTACATCTCTATCGCAAGATAGACGACTTGGCCTGTATCCGGGTGGGTATCTCCGGTACCTCGGATATTAGCCACCAGTTTGGTCAATCATCAAATTCTCTTGTTGCGGTCAGAATCAGTGATGACTGACGTACCCACAGAATTCAGTCTAGTCGGGCTGATTGGCACGACAGAAAGAGTTTAGCTTCCATGCCGGCTAGTTACTGCAGCGCACTCGGGTAGCGGTAAGGCAACCTGGGCTGTAAAGCGCATTGCATTGGATTACTTTAAAAGCTATGACCCCAAGCTGTGATCACGATCACGATCGCACGTGTACGTGCAATTACTCTTATCACCATCGTCCTCACTCCCGCGGGTCTCATACCATATCTTCGCAGAAAAAAAAACTTGAAACGTGTGTCGTGGATCACATTTATTACTCAATTTTTGCACTGTTCAATAAAAAAAATTAAAATAACTAACCAATTGAGCTCGGACAAGCCTGAGGGTCCGGCCTTGGGACGATGTACAGATAAGTTGGGAAATCAGCCCGCAGTGCACTACGTGTGTAAATGTGAGACGTAGTAAGTCGCATGCGCTAAGCGAGCCATGTGCGTATTGTAACGGAGTTCGAAATTAGGAAGGGCAAATCCGGTGAACCCTATACCACCAGCATATGTACACCACGTAGTGTCCATTCATCATGAGTCTTCACCCTGCTATCTCAACTGAAACTTACCGAGAAAAGGCACTACGCAAATTCAAGCAGCAGCCCCTCGTCCCTGTTGGTGCGATATCACTGATTATCCTTTCCCGAGCTTCCACTTACTGAGCACCTTTACAGGCGCCGCTGCCACCACAGTGGCCCTCGTAATCGCCATGACCAAGATGCGCAAGGGCCAGTCACGCTCATTCAATAATTGGCTACGGGTGCGTATCATCGCGCAGGGACTTACAGTGGCCGCTGTCGTTGCCGGTTCATGGGCGTACGGCACCGCAAAGTCTACCAATGTACCCGACGTATCCGCAGCACAGGACAAAGCTGCACAGGAACGGGAGGAATTCCAGATGCGACTGCGTCTAGCCGAGGAGGCTACACGCATAGAATCAGACATCTCTTCAACAAAGGGTACACAATCATTTACATCGGTGGCAGTCCCAGAGGCCGTGCTCCCATCAGCGTCAACAACACGTCCACATCATGGCGCTCATGGTGGAAGTGGAATGACTCGAAAGGTAGTAACGACCGACCATCATGAAATCCACACCGTCTCACCTCCCCCACCTCGTTTCCCCTGAATTCTACCCTTTCTCGTTGGAAAAACAGAGCTTCAGTTAAAAGTACCGTATCAGTATTTGAGGGGGTAATTCCATCAGTTTGCCGGCGTCAGCGGTGGCGCGCCGCAGAGAAAAACACGTAATAAGCGCAAATACCGACATCAGACCGTCAGATTTCCAGAATATATCACTCGTAGATATTTGGGCACGGATCAATCATTGGAAATCCTTTCTTTAACCTCCGTGTAGAGTTGAAATGAACACGATCTCATCACCCTCCTTAACTTCGTATTCCCCCTCCCCTTCAAGTTCCCAGTCTGTATCGTTCACCAAGACCAGAATTCCAGGTCGTCTATGCCCCAAAATTAACCTATAGTAGTATATACATGCAAACGAGACGCTACGTACACGGTCCCACTTTCGATGAATAGCTCCGGACGCTCCTCGAGTAAATGATCTTTGAGCCAGTGAATCAGAAAGTTAATGTCAACAGGCTCCCCCTTCCTATGGCCCTCGGGCACTGTTGAAGGGACAGTGACGACGTGTTTCCGTTTGTTCGAGAATAGGAGCTCGAGTCCCCCGCCAAACTCCACCTTGAGGTTCAGATCGGCCATTTACTGGCTGGAGGAATGGGAGAAGCCGTGTTTGTTGATGTTACTGGTTGGTGGTCATCGGCTCCGGATCCGGATCCGGGTGCCAATTCAGGTAACTTAGCACACTCACGAATCGTACTTACACCGGAACTATACATACATGCATAAGTACTGTTTTATGATACACAATGTCAGGCAGTAACAATTCCAGAATGTCCGTGACTCCCTCTCATCCTCCAGTATAGCTAGGCATAGGTATTAGTATACCGGTGATTGCATCGATCGTGCCTAACTCCAGTCTGCCTGGATCTCACGTCCGCCTAGAACTGACCGTTGATGATCTGATTCTTCATCAGGAGGAAGACGAATTCGACCCTCCTGTCTTGTCCTTGTAAAGTGCCTTGTGAGGACCGCCGCAATAAGCGAGAGTGGATGTATGACAGTGAACACGATGGTAACAACCTGTCATGCAGATCATCAGGCAGATGGATTGATTTTAGAAAAAGGGAAAGACAAACATATATGGCTATTGGTTTTGGCTCCTTCAACCAGATAGATATGCACACCCACGTAGCACCAAGGCACCATACCCAATCGCGACGCAGAACTACGATAAGTAACCCAACGATATTGACGATTAGGAGGTACGTAAATCCTTCCCATTGTTTCCTGTCGTACTGATCCGGGTGCGAGGGGTTCCATGCATGTCCAAGTGTAACACTAGTGTGTGATAGTTAGGCTCCTGTCAACTTAAGGTGAGGACTCGAGAACCTACAAAAGGGAGTAGGGGAACAAGAGAGAAAGTGGTAGAATCAAGAAGAGTCGGACGGGTGCATGGATGAAAGCCAGATCAAGGGGGCGATGCCACGTAGGCACATGATACACAAAGAGTACCAGATTAGAATATATCAATAGGAGGGTAAGGATGCCAAGGAGGATCGTGGAGGTTAAAAATGCTTCAAACACCTGTGAGAAGGTACTGAGCGACAATACCACCCAATGGAACTGGTGCTTACCCATGCAATGGCCCAACCCGCCATGACCAGTTTGCGAATACAAGGGCTAGGCCCACGCCCTTGACTATGGTATTCTGTTGCATCAACCCAAGTCAGAGAAGGTAATATCGACCCTTGAAACTGAACAGACCTTAGTCTCTGGTTTTCGAGCAACTACAAGCAGAATACTGTATCCAACTTGGCACAAGTATAGTGCAAAGATGTATGCCGCAATGACTGGCACCGAAGGTGATATCGAAGCAGGATGCGAGCGAGTGATATCTCCTGTATAGAAGTTCATGAGAGGGACTTGGTAATATGATTGGACTACAAACCAAGAGACGGATGGAGAATGAGAGCACACACAAGTATGGTTCCAATGTTTATCAATAGTGATAGTGGGGTGAGCACTTGTAAACTGGTCTCAAGCTCATCAGTTCCGATTCATGGTTGTAAGTCATGTAATACCGGATGAGCGACAGGTAGTCGCGAACCTCAGGGTTGGAGGTGTCAATTGGAGGATCTGAGTCCATCATTTTGCGTGAGGATATGAAGAACACTGGATGCCTGAGTTCAAAGGTGCGGGTAGGGAAAACTCCAATGACATCATTGCAGATGGCTGGCATTACCAGGCACATATGAATGCTTACATAATATGCGCTCAACGGTGGTGACCGCTTGGCGGCCTGAGCGCGTTGCACTACATTGAACCTGAAGTACTTCGGAATCTTTGATGCTATAGCGGGTCATTTGGTGCTTTGCCTGTTACCGTGACTATTCTGCACGTCATTCATTCCCGCAATCGAAATGTGGTCGACATTCTCGATCCTCGGTTTGTCCACGGGGGGGCCGCGTTTCCTCCGAGTGCCAGTGTCTCTTGGTGAAGTGGAATGGTCCCATCAGTTTTCTAACAGGCATAATTTCCGAATAGCTCATCCCACATTCATGATTCGCTCGTTCCGTCATGATGCATGCCGGAATCCACCTGACTTTCCTGTAAATGTCTCGCCTCGTGGCATGCACGCCTCCGCCGCGCCCCCAGCACGCCCCTCAAAAGCTGCTCAAATTTCCCAGCAGAATCGACCCCCATCGTCGCACCATCTCTGCAGAACACTTCTTGTCGTTATGAGCGAACTGTTGCTCCACATTCGTTCCCGTCACCCCAGCTTTCGCGGGAACACAGTCCCATTCCCGCGCGCTCCTTCCATCAGTCGACAGTCCCTTAGCCTTACACAAACAGACATTGAGAGCATTGGCTACTCCTATTCTCAGGCTTATGACAACCTCTCTCACGACCCAAGGCGACTCACCAAGCACGGCTTTCCCGCTCCCCTGCAGGGTCGGTTCGCAGTCATCGCGCACGTCCTGCGGCACAGCAACTCAGTCCCGTCGTTGAGGAGAACGAGGAGCGGAGACGTTCGCGTGGTTCAAGGTCCCCTGCGTCATCTCCCTTAACCCATCGCTCTTCAATACCTCCATCACTTGGCCAGCCTCTTGCAACCGAGATATTCCCCGAGGACATAACGGTCGCGATCATGTCGCTCCTCCCCCGTGTGGAAGCTCGTACTGCAGCTATTGCGAAAAGTCGCTCGAAGCGATCCAAAAGGCTCAGGGTCAGGGCTTATAAGCCCGCCAAACAGCTGGCGAAGGCGGCAGGGCGTGCGATTTCGACTGTGACCAAGGCCATACCTACCTTCTGCCTAAAGCATCGGTACTAGCTTGGTCGTCATAACTTTCCCGTCGTATTATGCCCGCCTTGACACCACAGTGGCCGCGCCTTCCCCGATTTGGTTATGTCATCATATCACCTCCCGAGGCATGATTCTGTCCTGTCTGTAACCATTCCATCTCAACGTGTCCGAACACACGACATTGATTTCTCCTCACCGCCTCGTGATGCACGTGGGGTTCATGCAAACCAGCGAGCGGCCACGCCTTAACCTGCCTGTTGATCACGTGCAGCCATCCGGCCGCACTTCACATTAAAGAACGTCCACCACACCTACATTGTCCTCATCGTTCCGCCCACAAGCACACCACACATCCTTCCACACTTGTTCAAAGCTTGGGAGAGTGATTCTTTTCCAACATGCCGTCGCTAAAAAGGACCCGAGTTGGTTCGGTTCTGCACGTCGGGTTCCCCTTAGATGCTACACACTCCTCACCCACATCTCCCCCGCCACCTTACTGCAAGATCCCCCCAAGAAAACATCGGCGAATTGACGACGTCAGAGCACCGCTTTCAGACATGAGCAACGAGCCCGGTAGTTCGCATTCTCAAATTTCCCCGCGTACTCCCAAAGTCCACGCTGTCTTTTCTCCACCTGGTTCTCCTTCTCCTAAACCGCGTGGCAATCCAAAGGCAGCTCCTTTATGTCGCATCCGGTTATGCGAGCAAGAAGACCCAGAAGACGCAATCACCGCTCTTCCCGTAGTTCCTCGCCGCACACCACCCCCGCCATACTCGCTTCGGTCCCAAAACAGACACTCATCATACATACCACCGCCAGATTCGACGCCAGGACCTTTTCACATGCTAGAGTGTATCCAATCCGGTGGTTTCGCTACCGCTTGGGCTGCTCGTGATTTGAGCACGTCACGCATATTGTGCTTCAAGGTCACGTCCAAGAAGATTGTTTCCGAGTACAAGGCTTCGCGGCTAGCACTTGAACGCGAACTCGAGGCATACCAACGCCTCGCGGCATGCATTGAGACGCCGTACGTGATGCAGCTGCATGGTGTCTTTCAAGATTCTAGCAGGGTGTATTTTGCCATGGTGAGCTCACTTCGTTCTTGACGGGACAATAATTCGTAAACAGACAATTTTCAGGATTTGATGGAATGCGATTTATGGGAAGCCACCGCCAAGGGTGTATCTAGTGCGCAACTACGACGGTGGACAGCCCAAATTGTAAGTTTCCCGACCGGTAGTCATCTTTTATCCTCCCCCTTTCTGCATTTTATTCACCTTTCTTCTCTCCCAGGCGCTGGGACTCGACGCTCTCCACAATATGGGCATCATGCACCGAGACCTTAAGCCGGAAAACATTCTTCTCTCCCGCTCTGGCGACGTCCGGATTGCCGACTTGGGCGCCGCATATGTACACGATGCCTCCCGCCTGACGCGGGGCCAGAGTTACGCCCGCGATGCCGTATTCACGCCAGGATATGCAGCTCCCGAGTTAGTTGGGAGTGCTTTGCGTGACGACGGAGCATGGATTGCGCCTGGCTCACGCTGTCCACGCTACGGCCTCGAGGTCGACTGGTGGGCGCTCGGATGCATCATGTTCATGATGATGGCCGGGTGCATGCTATTCTCTGAGAAGACGGACCTAATCGATTACGTGGACCGATACAAAGCCCATCGAGGAAGAGCATGGCTTCGCTCGCGGTGTTCAATGTCAGAGAACGAGACGCGGGTACTTTACGGGGTGAGCCTTTTTTTATATTTGAGGGCCGAGGCGTGTCGGGGCGGTGACTCATGTCAAAATTGTGCTACTACAGTTGATGCACGTCTCGATCAGCAGGCGGTTTGCCTTTGAAGACCTCGAGAGAGAACCGTTTTTCGAAAACGAAGAGTGAGTGGTTTTTTTCTCAACCCCCGTTGGGCTTCGATTCCACTCAACAAACCTTCTCAACAGCGGCGTTGACGAGTTTACGCATCTCGAGCACCGCGCTCGCTCATCCCTCAAGGGTCTCTATCGTCCTGAGAAACCGAAATATAGGTTGGCACCTTCGGATTCTACGATCACACTCGACCTTGTCAGTTCTACAGACAAGACGCAGTCAGAGGAGAACGGTGACTGGGATTTCTGGCGCTGGTTCGCATGGCATAACCCACAGGGGCTTTGGGCCGATTGGAAGGGCCAGCGTCGATGGTGGGCTCTTCACTGACTTGACTGACGGACTATCCCCGCACACATCACATCACATCGCACCGTCCGCCAAACTCCCGCAACACGATTTTATCATTATTCTCATTTGTTACTCAAGTTGTCGTTCTGTGTCGCTTGTTCTCTAGTCCACGGGGCACGGACTTTGTTGCAGAAATGGTCTTAAAGGTTCTGGTACAAGTGCCTAGATTACTAGGTTTGATATTGCGGTTTGTAAAACCCATGTAACTTCATAAGTCGTAGGAACATAGGCAGAGAAACTTCCAACGGAAAATCATTTTGTCTCTCCGATCGTACCAAGGCGGATGGAGCCTTACGCCGGAAATTGGTGTCCCGGGGCTCTCTGATCCAGCCACTACTTCCCATATGATCCACCTTTCTATCTGGCGTTAGCACCCCTCAGAAAAAGGTCTTTATTTGAATCAAGGGCATCGATTTGGAATGACAATTACACCCCGCTTATCAACTTGAGAATCCCGTGTCTAGTGCATTTTGGCGAGGGCTGTGGCGTAGGGGTGAGTCTGTCGAGAATGGCGGAGACATGGTTGAGAAAATGATTTTTTTTAGAGACCAAGTACGCGTCCGAGGCAAGCAGTATGACACAGGGCTGCGTTGAGTTGGCCTCGAGGTGCATTGCATCCGGGCAACGTGCTCGACCAGCTGACGTTACCTTACACAGGCACAAAGTTGAGCCTGGCCAAACACAGCGCTTTCAAAGAAAAACATGACAAAAAACAAAAAAGAACAATAATAATAGGAATGAAGGCGCCGGCAGTGAGAACATTCCGGTAATACGCGCAGAAACTCGAAAAATGAGGTCCCGTGAAAAAAAACAAACATATTCCGGAAGGCTGTGGGGCCCGTGCTTTCGAGTCATTTTTGACATTTATTTTTATTTCGATCAGATGAGATTGATAGTGGGGAATGCGAAGATCCACATACCGGACCTTCGCAGCACGGAGACAAACGGAATGGTATGTGGGGAGATCAGAGGGGTTGACGCGGGATCAAAAACCTCGCGTGGGCGCAGAAACGGACCCACGCGCTCCTAGTATCGTAGCCAAGCTTCTGGAATGAAACGCAAAGAAAGGAGAGGGAATGGCTGGGGAGGATGGGAGGATGGGGCGGGGGTAGGCCCCAATTTAGCATTCGTAAGCTGCTTGGGGATATCCGAATGGATGCCTCCGCGGTACGTCGTCTTGTGGTACTGGGGCTCTTCCATTCGATTTGGGGACAAAGAGCGTGGGTTAAGAGCTGTTTTTCTCAACTTGTCATTTGCCGCTAGTGGTGCGCGTCAGAAGCTTGCCCGGAATTTCTTGAAAAAGATGAACAGGTGCACATGACTAAAGAAGGGAAATGAGATAATTCCCACACCAAATCAGAGGGACACCCCACCCGTATGGAAGGGAGGTTCCAACCATCTCAATGATCTCACCTCCAAAAGTGTGAAATCAGAACGAAGGAGGGCGCCTTTGGAATGAACAAAAGTAGAACAATAGAAAGGATGAAACCAGCCTGGTTGTTATGTATCTGATACGACGTATTTGTGGCACATCGGAGGAGAGTCGGGGAGTCGGGGTCCGCGAATACAGTACCAGTACGATCGCGGATGCGGGCTCCGACGACTAGGCGTTCGGTGGAGATGATCGTGGCTGAAATATTCGTAGCGACGGTCATTATTTTTCCGGCGCGCCACCTCTGGACACTTCTGGACTTTCTGTTGGTCAATACATGGCCCAGAAAGGTCACTCATAGGTGAAAAAGTAACCTAAAAGAGTCTATTCTGTACAATGGTATACCGATTCGGCTGAAGAGAAACGAGATGGTAAGACCAAAAAGGTGATCGAGAATGAAGGGTAAGCGACGCTCGAGAGCATGTGTATGTGTGAAGGGATGTGTTCACTCGGCGCGAATAATGATAACACGTTGTACTTCTCCCTCGAAGCTCTTTCCCTGGGTCTCGCCGTGGAAAAACACCCGAGAGCAGCGGGGCGCTCAGTGCTAAGACTGAACAAATCTGGCAAACAGATTGTATGTTACTTCGCAGGGCCGAGAACCCAAAAAAAAAAAACTTCTCGGGAAGACTCGGTGAACGGGTCCGAAGATAACATAACTTTGTAAGTTTAAAAAACTACGGTACACTCGATGCAATTTCGGACGCAGACCAAGGCCGATCAGAGATGGTTCAGCACAGGTTCAGTTACGGGAAGTGAATATGAAGAGAACGCGAGGCTCATGGCGGTGTCCAGGGGAGAATGATAAGTGCTGCGGAGGTCTACTAGTAAGGCGGTACATGAGAGTCGATCAAGAGGTGCGATGACACGGGGGAGAGAAAAATTGGGTAATAAAAAAAAATAAAAAACCAAAAAAAAAATAGAGCTCCCCACGGAAGAGAAGCCAGGTGCCAGGGGATCGGGGAGATAGGGTAGATCTTAGAAGAAGGATTCATTTCCGGAGCAAATAGATGGAAACAAAAAAGGAATGGTAATTGGGTGAACTAATGCAGCCGTTGAAACCATAAATCGTAACCGTAACTGTAACCATAAAAGTATCCCGCTCGAGATGGTGAACCAGCGCCAATGTTGGTCCCCGAGTGCATATACATACGACTCACTCCCTCTGCGGATGGACCCTCCCTCGCTGCCACTACATGGCTACCCCTTCCCGTCCCTCCACAACCTCTTCCAAGTTTCGATCAAAAACTTCTGAACTTTCTGACCTCTTTCGTACGAAACCACAACCCTCTCAACCGACACCCTCCTTCGACGGCTCACACAAACCCAAACGCAAACTTCCACTCTTTAGTCTACGCAAAAAGTCCCCTCAGACACTCAACCCCAATGACCATGCTCACCCCCCAACCGCTCCCACCCCTGCCCCAATCCGCAGATCTTTCGCAAATACGTACGTCTTCCATCAGCGCTTGCTTTTACTCTTCACATCTAATTCAATTTTATTTTCAAAAATAATAATTTGACAACCAGTGTTCCTCGTTCGTCCGCGGAGCCCGCTCCCAACCAGGCGCAGGCCCTACAACTCTCAATTCCGTCATCGTCCTTCTCCCCGTTACCCTCCTTTGAGGACGCGTCTTCTTCATCCAAACGTTCATCCACTTCACCCAGGACCTCAGGCTCAAGATCTACTCAATCCGTCACTCGCCATTCCCCAAATAGTTTAAACAAGTCACGAACTCCAACCCCAACATCTGCCGTCACTTTAGGCGGAGGTTCATTCTCAGATTCCGAGCCACCGCGCTCTGCTAACGTAAGGACGCCCACCACACTTCTCAGATCATATGTTTCGGATGATGAAGAGCGGAGGTATCTCTCTGCCCGCCGCATCCCTCCCAGCAAGCCTGCTCCTACAAAGTCACTGCCACCACCTCCCGAAAGTGCTTCGTCCTCAACAGAACCCTCCTCCCCGACCAGCCCTCTGGTTTCCTTTCCCAGTCCATCAAGTTCCTATACTCAACTTTCCTCTGACGCCAAGTTGCCCGGTGTTCGCAGGCTTGCCGTGTCCGCATCACGTTCTCCTTCATTCAAATTAACGTCAGGAAGCGAAAGCGCTTCAGAGTCCGCTCACGGTTATACAAGTGCGAGCGGATCTGAATCTGCTGCAACGGGTCTCGGTCTCGGTTTTCGTATTCGAACAAGATCGACTCAGGGCATTGGTAATGACAGCTCCACGTCGCGTGCCGCCACCCTTCGTGTCGGGCTTCTTCGCACGCCTAATTCATTCACAGCGCCTAAAGTTACATCCCCGCCCTCCCCACCAAAATCAGCCGCCGCCGTCTCGTCCCTCAAGTCATCGACTCCCGTAATTTCAACACCCCCCGAGCGGATGGGATCGCAGCGCTCCGCTCCATCAGCGAGACGTGTTAGTCCTCCCATCCCGAATCCTACTTCCAAGACCTCTTCCGAAATATCGGCCGTGCGACCGGCGGATCCTGTCAAAACAGCGTCTGGTGCAAAGCATGCATCTTGGCTTGTGATACCCAAAGCCGCGGCTAACCCATCAGGGGTTGTTGGCGGTCAAGTCTCTGTAAGTGGCATCGTGGTAATTCGCATCAATCATAAGGGTTATATGTGGGATCAGGTACCATCCAAACTTCGGGCCCGCGCAGCTTCGGATTCTCGCACACACTCCAAGGCGGCTGTCGCATCATCAGTTGGCGCTAGTGTTTCGGCATCTTCCGCTGTCGGCGCTTCTAACCAACCGATCAATACAATGCGGCCTTCGTTGGCGCGCCCTGTGACACCACCCTCGAACCTTTCCAAGTCGCCGTCGGTAACGGTACCACAGACACAAAACAATCAGGTAGGATCCGGCACTAGTTCTCCACCAGTCGGACCATTGCCGAGGCTGCCCCGTCCAAACCTTACCCGTACATCCTCCGAAATATCCCAGCAGCCAAGCACCCCTTCTACAAGCTCTCCGTCTTCTAGTGAATCTTCGACCCGCACCCTTACGATATCCCCGATCCCACCATCAACATCAAATGCTTTGTCTTCTTCTGAGAACAGTGTCGTAGGCACGGACTCCTCGAGCGCCCTGCTGTCACATCCCTCTGGGTCACGACAACATCTGTCGTGCGGTCTCCATCTTCTACGCAGTCCCCAACAAGCGGGAGTGTCCGGCGCGCAGTTTCACCAACTATAAATAAAGACAAGAGCAAGGATTCGACATGGCCTACTAGGTCGACGAATCGGTCCTCACCGACGGTGTCGTCTCCGCTCGTCCAATCACATACGTCGCCCGAGTCCCCCCCATATGCCTCTCCGTCTTCCTTCTCGGCATCAACAACAAACTCACCTCCACCCCCTTCACGTGCGCTTGTGCCCATTCCACCAACGCCGGCAAATATATTTGCCTTGCAGACCGAAAACGCGGATCTTCGTGCAGAGATTGCGTCTTTACGCACACAACTCGAGTCGGCGGACCGTCTTGTACGGCGTCGTGAGCGTGAGATCCGTGGGCTGCGCTGGCTCTTTATTAACTGGGGTGGCGACAAGAAAGACACGCTTGGCTTTGCTACGACAACAGAGAAGCGCCCGAGTGGTGACACAGCAGAGTCCCAGGAGGAAGTACAAGCTGCCGTACGCTACTTGCGCGCCGAGTCCGAATCGGGTTATGGATCTGGTAGCGTGTCTGGTTCCCACTCCCGCATGAGCCATTCTAGCGCGTATTCGAGTGTCTTCCCAGCTGAGAGCGTTTCAGACGGGAGCGGTAGCGAGGTGAGCACCGCTCAGCGCACTCCCTACGGCCCCGGCCCGAGCGCGCGTGCATCAGAGGAGAAAGCATTGGATGCTATTCCCGAGCGTGCAGTGGCGGGGAGCGAGGACACGGAAGCAGGGGAGGCAGAGCGCCGTCGGAAGAAGGACGAGCGGCGTGCGTCTCGTGCTCTCAAGAGGCTTTCGGCATCAACCGGGTCGGACTCGCACGGTAGCGGCCTCGACGAGGTCGTGGCGCAAGCGATGTACCCGAACAATCCGGCCCATAGTCGTGCGTTGAGCATAGAGCAAGTGATCGAGGATGACCGTGCGCGTCGCGATCGTGTTGGGCTGAAGGGCATGGATCAAATGCTCGACAAGCTACGTGCCGTAGCTGGTGTCGACACCTGAGATATGAGACTGGGAGCCTGTGCTATGACTCTATGAGCGTCGAGATGACAACTATAACGCACAAAGCTGGGATAAACGACAGGCGATGGCGTTCGTTTCCACTCATTTCATTCCCGTGGACTTCATTTCTGCAAGTTGATATTATTTTGCACGATATTCGGTCATTCATTCCCCTTTTTATAAAATCAATCGCATCCCTTACTTTGCGATACACCGTTCTTTTTCTTTTTTTTCGTCCTCGATTCACGTACTCTGCATGCACTGTACATCGTTATCATCGGCCTAGCATCCTACATTCGCTCCATTTCTGATCAACACAATTAAAGTATTTGTACAACTTCGATTTACAATCCCAGCCAAACTGGGCCAGCTGCAAGATGCAAGAACACCTTGTATACTAACGTTTAGAAGCGTAGTCGACCTCTATCTTCGTTTCTGAGATTGAGTCTCAAATTTAGTGCCAAGAAATTTTTAAGCGAGGTAACATGCTTACTGAAATCAACACCAACATCTTCCAGGCGTGAGAATGTACACCGAATGACGGTCAGTTGCATATCTTCAGGGGCATTGATGTCAAAGTTGACCAAAAGCTGTCTTTTCCGAACACTCGTCGTTGTCGTCGTTGTCGTCTCGCTGGTACTAGCTTGAGTGCTTGCCACTTGGCTCATCTCGCATGACCATTCTGGCAGGCACGTCCGCCGGAAATGAAGGGGCTCAACGAGGACCGTTGACAGCGCGTTCTCGTAACGTAGTATGTTTTCCTCGTCCTCATTGGTCGACTGTGCGCCCCGCACTGGAGGCGCGGTGACATCTCCCGGTGCCCTAATACTAGCAGCGGCGGCGGCCGCGGTAGTAGTAGTAGTAGACACTACTACTAGTGTCGTGTCATCATCATGATCAACGTCGCGACGGCAACCCTGCTCCTCTCGGCCTTCTTCTATCATCTCGCTTGTCTCCTCTTCCCCGTTGGACAGTTCGGGGACAGGCACTGGCAGGGCGGCGGCGGCGGCGTCGGGGGAAGTAGATGGCGTTCGATATGTTAGCGCTTTTAGATCCCGATCGCCCCGACGCCAAGCTTGCCATTGCTCGTGTGTTCGTGGGTCATCTTTGACCACTCGGCTGTATCCTTGACTGATCCGGTTCCAGACGAACGCGTCGAGTCGGGTGCTACAAGTCATGTCCTCCTTGATGTGTGCTCCCAATCTTGGGAAAAGAAAAAAAAAAAGCATTCGTCAGTTTTTTTTTTTTTTTTGGCGTTCCACAATGTCCAAAACATTGTTTTAATATATTGTAGCAACCCAAGGTATTGAAAAAAAAAAAAAAAGTTCGCAAAAATATATTTGGCGAAAGTAGTAAGCATGCTCACCCATATCGGCAATGTCGGGCGCACTGTAAGGAACGCGGCCCTCTTTGAGCTCATCTCGCCAGTACGCGAGGCGCTGATACGCGTCATGACCATAACGCTTGTACATTCGATGAAGGTATCCGTGGATATGATCGCACTTCCAGTTTTCGTCCAAGCGCCTTTCATGATTCATGTCAAAGACGGACTGCAAAAACTTGCAGCGGAGCCTCCATAGATAAGTGTACTCTCTCAATTCCCTCTGTTTGACGCTGGGAGACCTGTCGGTGAGGAGGAGTCGAGGTTCGCCATTCGAGTAGCATTGGGCCTCGTAAAACGCGAGTCGCTTGTTGATCAGGATCAGGGGAATGGCGTAGTAGCGCGGAATCGCACATGTGTATTCTTCCTCGGCGTGACCGTTATTTTCCTCGAGAGACATGATCCGCAACATCGTCCAGGGACCATCAACGCCCGGATTATAATCGACCCTGCAGCGGGGTACGGATCCGTGCTCGGGGGCGAGAAGGCACCTTCGTGACGGATACGGGAATTCGGTTTTGTACCCAACTCGATAGGGCTGTGATCTTTTTCGGCGGGGCATATGAGGAAAGTGCGTTGACTAGAGGGACGATGAACGTGAGGGAGTTGAGGTAAAAGGAGCCGACTTGTACTCGGCACCACGAGGTAGCCTCGAGGTAGATAACGACTTCGAATTCCGCTTGACCCAGTATACTTGGATCTTCGTCAAAAAGCTTTATTGTATACCTTTGCTCATTCGCATGCGAATAAATTCTACTTCAAGCGATCCAACAACATCGATTTGAGTCATACAAAGGGGATTTCTCTCGCAAATAAACTCGCAAGACATAAGGAAGTAAAACGAATGGTTCGGAAGACCAACATGAAAAGGAAGCAGAGGAGCGCATAGCCAGGCCTGATAGCAGCCTAGCCCTGGACCATCCTCAAACTGAGGTTTGTGGTCAGGGCGGGCCTGAACAGCCGCCGACGCCAACATCTCCGAGCGACGCACGGTATCAGGCCATCAACACTGAGCGTGCAAGAAGTGCACGGACATACAATCGTGTCACATGGGATAGAAAGGAAGCCACAAATTCCTCGCTAAATGCATATGAGGCCGTACAAGGAACGTACGAAATCATCCAGCGTCCCCCCAGACGCCACCTGCCCGCTGTTGGCGAACACCTCCGTACTTTGGAAAGCTGAACGAGGGATGTGTACCATGCGACATAGGGTTGTTGCTCGAACGACCGGCTGCCATAGATTGATAATATGGCGGATCGATTGTCGACGATAGCGCCATCGAGTTGTCGAGTGCACCGGACAAGGTTTGTCGTGCAAGGTATGGGTCCGAGAGATGTGACGGTAGAGGAACTTGGTGGGGACTGGAGGCATAAACGACGGAGCCTTCGTACCCAGAGTCGAGATTGGTATGGGTCACGCCAACCGAAGAGCCAGAAATACGCCTATGGCCACGCTCCACAGACGCAGGGAATGTCGATGATATGTGGGCGTTGATGTGTGTTGACAACTTTTCGTCCGTATGATCATAGGGTGGCCATGGAGCCTGTGTCCCAGATGCTACTGCAGGTAACCCACCAGAATGATCGCTAGCATGTGTTGATGGGGTGCCCAGCACGGCTGTCTGCAAGCCGGGATGTGCTAATGGTGCCAACCCCAAGAGAGGTGAACCCGGCAGAGTCCCGCTTGCCTGGTGGCGAGGACTAAGACCGAGGGCGCTCTCATCGGGAGCCGCAGACCATATGGAGAGACCAGTCGCGCCACTGAACAAAGTTTGTGGTTGCGACGATGAGGATAGTCTTTGATGATGTCGGATCGGGGATTGGAGAGATTGTTGGTGAGTAAAGTGAGGCGGAAGGGAAGGCTTTGCATCAGCTTTGGGTGCAGGTCGTCCAAGGCCCATGACATTGTTCAAAAGATCCTGGGCTGTCGTCTTTGGGGTGCTTGAAGCCTGTCCAGCAACACTACTACTCAATGGTTGCAAGGGGGACGCGAATGAGTCAGAAGCGCGCTGAGGCGATGCAACATTGATGCCAATGCTACGTGCTGTCGGGCTAAGAGCGCCAAGGGAACTGAGGCCAGCCGTACGACCACGCGAGGTAGATTGGCTTGACACAATCGGCGTGACACTTGGAGGAGATATAGGCCTACATATCGTCGTTAATGTGTCATAGTATACAGGGAGCTCAGATTACGTACCGAGGATTCCAGACAATTTCATCTTGTTCGTCCTCTGACGAAGGGACGCCAAGCACCTCCCTAAACGCATCGCCTACCGGGTCTGTTGTCTCTGTCCTGGCGTCTTCTTCTGATTGTCGGTCATCCATTGCTGACTGAGACCCGAGAACCGGGGATACCCTGTTTTTACCGAGGGCCGTCTCATGAGTCACAGCTAGTTCATGTTCCCCCACAGAGTCGATCAATGAGAACTGAGCCCGGAAAGACTCCATTGGCGTGCCGCAGGTTTCTGCAATCAAACGTGCATCATGACCTATGTCCCAGATACGCATAAGTTGTTCCTCGTTTGGATGAACCTGCTCTGGCGCGCGAGAATCCTCATTTTCGGTCTCGGTCGGGGAGGTGTCCTGTGCCAACATGTTTCCCAGAGGAAGGTATCCACGAGAGTCGACATCCTCTTCTAGAGGCCGCTGTAGCTTCGGAAGGCTTGTTGGGGGAAACACCAGAACGACGCGGGTGGCGAAAGACGTATATACGTCCCAGAATGTAGAGATGCCGCTAATGACAGGGCAACCCTTTGGTTCCTTTGTGGCTTTGCGGGCATCTCCTATAATGTAATCCAGGTTCATTCGCAGCCATTTGCTTGCGATGCGCAAGGCTGGAAGTGTACGACGAAAAGTTGCTGTTATCCGCATCGCGAGGTCCTCCTCCACTATCTTCGCTGCTTCATCAAGCTGAGTAATGCCGCTTTGCAGTAATGCGTGATAGAGGGCGAGAACGTGACTGGCGATCCGTGATTCCATGGAAACGCCACTAGCTGAAGCGTTGACTTTGCGACACTCGCAGAGAGCGCCTTGGGCGATTATGACGACCTTGGTGATGGTGTCGATCGAGAGGCCTCGATCGGAAACGAGCTCTGAGAATTCCTTTACGACGTTCTCATCATGTTTAGGGGCAATAGAATCCATCCTATAGAGTTTAAATCCTCAGCCCTCATAACAGAGGCAGGTGGACACTGAAACACTCACTCCTTGACGTCTAATCTCCACAGTGCATGAAGAAGAATAACATTGTCCTTGAAGGATGAAGGATTAGCCTTTGGCCGGCTGGGTTCTTCGGGTGGTGCCGGTGCCGGCCTGCTCTTTCTTCTGCGTTTCCAAGCTTCCAAGAATTTTGACAGTACATTACCCATATTTTCCGCGGCTGGGTCATACGCAAAGCGCACGCACAGGGCTTTATAATATTGCACGAGGCTCTCAAATGTGTCCTTCTGATAGGAAGCAAGAATAGCGAGCTGGTGCGACGCATTGCCGTCGTCTGGCATGAGATCCCGGGCACATTCATAGCAAGCGCGCGCCTTATCATATGTCTTCGTACGGGGCAAATCGGCCTGAGACCCACGCCCGCGTGCATTACGACCACCACGCTCTGGTCCGCCACGGGATCGTGTGGCTCCTTCATTGTACTGCTCGCGGTAGCGCGCGAGGTCGCCCAGAACAACAAGGGCCTTGCTCAGCGTAGCACGGCGGCTACTACGTTGCGGAGCGGTCGAGGATTGGGACGAAGCGTTTTCCATAGACTCTGGAGGGAAGCGGAAATGGTCATGCTTTTCAGCATCGGTATCATCAACCTCAGGCTCTGTGTCCGTGACGATGGAAAGAGTGGCGAGAGCCGAGCGTGCTTCGGAGAGAGCGAATTGTCGTTGAATGCGCACGACTAGTTGAGTCCAGAACTTCTCCTCGATTGAAAGGAATTGTTTGAAGCGCTGCATAAGCTTGCGATACTCGACCGGACCTGGCCGCTGCGATCGCGGGTGTTGTCGTTGAGTTCCGGCCTCGTGAAGAGCATGTTCTAGAGCAGCTATGCGTGTTTTATAAACAGAGATGAGTGCGTAGGATGTCTGCATCCACATGTGTGTTTCTGCATCTTTGGATTCCTTGGCATTGGAATGAACTAGGAGAAGGAGAAGATATTGTTTTTGAAGGCTTATCTGATAATGAGAGCTTTTTAATTTGTAACAAGACAGCCAGGCTCACTTTCTGCGTTGAAATTCGACTTCTTTATTCCATGGGTCGCGGTTTTTCAGGAGATCTTTGAGGCCCTGCTGGAGGGCCTTCGCTTCTCTGTCTGCGGTGAGGAGTGCGATCTAAGAAAGATCATTTGCAGCGTACTTTGCGATAGCGAGAGGATCTTCAGACATGTACGCATACAAGCACGAAGCTAAGAAACTGTGGACATTGAAAAGAAAAGACTTAAAACCACTGGCACTTGGTGAGAAGTGAGCAGGCTGCGGGCTACGGCCAAGAGTGACGTGATCGTAACAAATGGCGTGACAACTGTGTGACCAAATTTTAATTCAGTCATGTGACCGTTCATCGCGTTTGTGGACGGCATTTTAAAGACTCGCGACGCGTGCCTCTTCTTTTATCATCCATGGAAGACATGTATGAACGCAATTCTCACATACATGTACCTCTCTTGCTAAGATTTTTCTCTATTCAGCCGTCGAAGACTAGCTCAGAATCCCACTCTCCCAGTTGGTGCGAACAACAGCAAGAGTCGCACTGTAACTCCCCCTGCTGCGGTCAGCACTGAGAATGCATTAATTTTAAACCCTTTTCTTTAATCTCGACATGAGCAGATCGCCTCCTCAAAGGTATGACATCTCTGGATGCGCAACTACAGCAGCCTACGGTGTACACTATATCTGACGATGATGACCGGTATATCACTGATATTCATCTCAGTTGAGTTTGGCCTGATGATGTCACAAACTTAGGGCTAAGTCGATTGTTGCTCGAAGCCGCACTGGGCCTGCGCAGCCTATTCACATTCCCAGCAATGCAGACCTCCCTCACAATGACCCCTCCAGAGCGACCGGTCACTGGGAGACTTCTCATGAAGGTCTTTATGAATCCCGAAAATCGGTTGTTGAGGCAGAGAAGATCTTCAGGACCTCTTGCAGCAAAGTTTTGATGGGAAAGAAGATGGTGAGGTCGCTCACGATGACATAGATATGTCCAAAGCCATCGTCGAAGGCTTTCGTGAGGGGATTCGCCTTTTGCCCCACCAGGTAGTTGGCCGAGATTGGATGGCCGAGCGGGAGAGCGGTAAGAAGTACGGTGGTATCCTTGCAGATGACATGGGTCTCGGAAAAACTATTCAGACCCTCACGCGTATCGTTGATGGTCGCCCACGCAAGTCCGACGGAGACGATGGATGGGCCGCGACCACTCTGTGAGTTGTTACTGATGACATATATTCATAATTTCTGAATTTATTATCAGTGTCATCTGCCCCGTCAGCTTAGTATCTCAATGGGCTTCTGAAATCTCAAAGATGGCGAAAAAATTGACTGTTATTGAGCATCACGGTGCCTCCAGGACAACCAGTATGAACGATATACGGATTCTTTGTCGTTTCATCTCCGATGACTCATTCTTCGCCAGACCCGGAAACGCTAAGACGTGCACACATTGTAGTAACCAGTTATGCCATTGTTGCGTCTGAACACTCTACGTTTCAGCCCAAAAGCAAAGACGAATCCAAGTCCAAAAAGGGCAGTAGCTCGAAGACAGATTCAAGTTCTGACACAGATTCTGAAGCTGACCACTTTGGGCGAACGCTTGGGAGCAAAAAAGTGCCATCAACTACCAAAAGCAAGAAGAAGGATGCGCTATTCAAAGTGAGATGGTGGCGGATCGTGCTAGATGAGGCGCACAACATCAAAAATCGCAACACCAAGGCCGCTCAAGCGTGTTGCGCTTTGGAAGGCAAATACCGATGGTGCCTGACGGGCACGCCTTTGTGAGCCTCCTCATCGCTTCATGCGATCTGTTATAATGGTTGCATGTATATCAGACAAAATAATGTCGAAGAACTCTATTCCCTTCTCAAGTTTCTCCGCATTAAGCCCCTCAATGATTGGCAGACGTTCAATGAGCAGATCAACAAACCTGTCAAGAGTGGTCGTTCAATTCGTGCGATGAAACGTTTGCATGTGTGTATCTTCTTATAGTTGTCACTTCTCATCCCCTAACAGGATTCCGTCATAGGTCGTTCTTCGCGCCATCATGCTTCGACGTCGTAAGACGGATGTTTGAATGGCAAGCCGCTAATTGAACTTCCGGAACGTCATCTGTCCATCGTGCCCTGTGATTTCGACGAGGATGAGCGTCAATTCTACTTCGCTCTCGAAAACAAGGTTGAGGAGGCCATGCAAAAGTTCATGAAGAATAATGAAGTTATGAAAAACTATACAAATGTCATGGTATTGCTTCTTCGTTTGCGGCAAGGTAAGCCTATGATCATGTCCATTATTCTTTCGCTCACTGAGTTGGAGTAGCGTGCAACCACCCATCACTCGTCACTAAAGATTACAATGTAGACCGTGAGGCTATTGAATCTCGACCGGCCCCGAAAGACGATCACGAAGATGAAGAGCTTACGACCATGTTCCAGCAGCTTGGGGTTTCCAAGGGCAAAAAGTGCCAGCTCTGTCAGGACGAGTATGTACTATGCCGTTTCTTACTTCGTGTGATTGTTAACACCCTGTTATTAAGATTGACTCCAGAGAACATTGCCAAAGACGGAGAACACTGCAATGATTGCAGAGAACTCTCTCAGAATGCCCGCCGCAAGTCCCTGTCGCGAGCTAAAGGCTCAGATTTGCCACCTGATTCGGCCAAGATCCGCAAAATTCTCGAGTACTCAGCGAGATTAACTCGCGCGAGAATGAGGAAGGGGAACCCCTGGGCGAGAAGACAATAGTATTCTCCCAGTTTACGACGATGCTTGATATTATCGAGTTATTCCTCAAGGACGCGGGAATCACGTTTGTGCGATGTGAGATCTTCTCTGTGTACGAATATATCATTTAAGCACGTCGCTGACAAACTGCCTTTGCTGACAAGATGACGGGAGCATGTCTAAGGACAAGCGCGAGATCAGCCTGAACCAGATAAAGAGCAACAAGTCATCAATGTTATTTTGATCTCGTTCAAAGCTGGTAGCACAGGTGAACGAACCATTTACCCTTCGAATGCAGACGAAAATCTGGACTTACCCCTACGGCTAGGCCTCAACTTGACCGCATGCAACAATGTAATCTTGGTTGACCTGTGGTGGAACCCAGCACTCGAGGACCAAGCCTTCGACCGTGCCCATCGTTTGGGCAAACACGTGACGTTAATATATACAAGCTAACGATCGAGAAAACCGTCGAGGAGCGCATCCTCGCATTGCAGAATAGCAAGCGTGCTCTCACTGCTGCCGCACTGAGCGGCGACAGGCTTAAGAACCTCAAACTTGGCTTGGAGGATCTCATGGCACTGTTCCGGCCTGGCAGAGAAGACTACGAAGATTGATTTGTCGCATCGTCCACACTCATCTGCTTTCTTCTTGCATTGATCTTGCTTTCGGGTCGACTAGACTGTTTCATCTATTCCACAAAGTCTGTACCATATACATATCCAAGCTAAGCGATTCAGAACAATCAGTTACGACCGCTGTTAATAGGGTCCGTATGGTCTCGTGAAGTCAATCAGACTTCACGGGTTGAAGGATAAGTGGCAGTTGAGGCCCTTTCTCAGTATCAGAGGATAGTAAAGGACGTGAGACAATGACTGTCAGTCGAGTAACATCGCTCGACGGAACCGCAAGTTCAAAATCAAATGACCGAACGAGAGTAAATAGGAGCGCTTTTATCCTGATATGGGGCATCGTTGAGGGCATCGCCACTCCAACGGCATAGATGGGTGACTTACTCGATGATGGCGAAGCGGTAACCGATGCACGCGTGCGGGCCGGCGAGGAACGCGAGCAGGTTGCTGAAGATACTTGGCATAGACTTAACAGCCTCTGGAATGTTTTCCCAGCGTTCTGGTCTGCAGGAACGGTAAAACACAATGTTGATGCGTCGCATGCGCGAGCCGAGAACGCTCACCTGAACTCATCAGCATCCTCACCCCATAGCGATTTCAATCTATGAACAACCAGAATCGGAACAATGACTATGTCGCCTTTCGCACCCTGTTACCTTCATTTAACAAAAGCAGAGTGTGGCACGAGTGAGATGACCTGCCTGAACTCGTGCCTTTTGACTCCGTGTCGGTCGATGAACGGCTCGCTTAATGGGACAACAGTATCTTCCTTGGCAACCCGGTCCGATTGCGGGACTGGAGTATGGAGGCGCAAAACCTCCCTGATTACACAGTCAAGGTATGTCATCCCATTGAGCTCATCCATGGTTGGGGTATCCGTGTGAAATGCACGGGCCTCTGCATTCAGCTTAGCATGGATGGCAGGGTCGTTTCGAAGAGCATAAATGGCCCATGCGACAGCAATGCTAAAGAAGCAGTAAGCCGGTGTTAATCGCTAGGCGGAGCGAGAAGTACCTTGTTGTCTCATGACCGGCGATGATGAAGGTTGGGATCTCTTCGCAGTGGGTTTCATCAATATTTATCATTCTGAGATAACATTGTATGGCACTCACGCGCCAAGATCTCTCCTCGTTCATTCGCGCGCAGTCCGCTATGTCTGTAGCCATGTTGCCTTCATTAGAAGACTGAGTAGATCGCGCCCCTGAATATTCCTCTTCTCGAGCCCGCCTTTGCATCGCTCTCCGCGCAGCAAGTATTTCAGCCTTCTTCTGGGAAATCAAGGATTTACCAAGAGATTGAATGGCCGTGAGCGTGCTAACTCGTGCACGAGAACGATCAGTCGGCTATGAGAATGTCAAAAAAACGGTTCAATCCAAGTGAAGAACGACACACAATGAGTCGAGCAGGTGGGAAGAATGCCGGAACCATGAATTTGAGACTGAACGGATCAAATGATATGAATTTGCGAAGTCCATCGGTCAACATATGAGCCTCATCCAGTAAAGGGACCCGAATGAATGATTGAAGCCTTTGTGAAATCGATTTTTCTTACTCTCTAAGCCATGACAAGGTGCCCCATACCTGCTTGCCTATAATGTCTAGAGTGATTTTATTGAGCCACAAATACATGTCTAGCTTAACCGGCCCAGGCGACTGGGATGCCTCTGCAATCAGGGCATCTCGTAGCTAAAACGCCGTAAGCAGTGTACCATGCACAAATAGACAATCAAACCTCATTAGCCTTTTCAACAAACAACTGGGAGAACTCCTTGATTTGGGGCAGGCCAAATGCAGGATTCTGTTTATGTGAAATCAACAAAGGAACCTTATCCAATAAATGAGAGAGACCATAATTCTGCGCTGTAAAGAAGGGATTAGCCAAACGGTAAAAACCTGGATAAATCTAGCGACCTGTTGTCTGTGCTTTAACCCTATCAAGGGGCGGTCAAGGGTCACCGACAATGAAATGTAGACGAGCGATACTAAAAGCTGTACCTTGAACAAATAGCAAGCCTAGAAATGATGATCCACATTAAATGTTGAAAATTCAGAGGAAATCGACCAACCTCTTCCGAGGATGTCCCCCAATAATGAACGAGCACTATCGCTCTTATCAAACTCAGGAGCGTTGAGAATGTGATTCAATGCGCGGAGATCTGTCGTGAACATTCTGTTTAACTGCAAGGTGTCAGACTCCAGTCGTCGGCACTCGCACTCGTAAGATGAAAGAACACGCACATTGAACCAGCCATAATACCTGAAGACAGGACCATACTCTCGAACCCACTCCAACTGTTTGTCCTGAGCATCCGGCTCCCAAACGTTCCTTTCATAACTTCCGGTCAACCAATTCACTGATTTTGGTCCGCGGAGATCTGGATTGGAGCAGACCGGTAAGCGATGACCACGCTCGCGACGATGTAGATTATATAGGTGATGGCTGAGACGACAGCAGCTGTAACAACTGAATAAGTCTGAGGGAGGGGAGGTAGCTTGAAACCAAGGACATCATTTGCGGATTGCGGGTGCAGATGCGATGGGGGTGCGGATGCGATGGTATCTCTCTCCTCTTCAGCCCCTTTTAGGGTGTCGCCACGCCGGTAAATGACATTTGCCGACAAAAGCTTAACTTTTATGTGCCTAATTCTAGTGCTACCGTACAGTCATAATCCTAACTCCCAGGGCTTTTTCCGTTGAGGAGCATTCGACTGACTGGGGGGAGTCTCCTGCCAGTAGCCACATCGTTCAGAAACGGTCTAAGACTAAACTAGAAAACTTACGTTGAGCACATCGGGGATGTGCTTGTTGTTCGGAATTTCGGCTATCTTTCCTTGTTCAATGGCGGTCTGAAGTTCTGCAAAAGTAAGAGTCCTAGGGGTTTCAGCAGCGCTCTCTATAATGGATTGGTTGCGTGATCGTTCAGCTGAAAATGAAGTAGTATCAGAGATACACTGGAATGTTCGCTGGATGTTGACCGGTAGCGTCAACCTTCTACTTCTTTAGCATCGGATTCGGATATATTATATCCGTGGGTCCTTGCGAAAAATAAGCCTTCCGAATGTGAGGCTAACTGTTAGCCGACGGGGGCTCACTGGTTGAAGTAGAAAACTCGTGATCTCCTCAAAAGATCTTCCTTCGCCTCGCCGGATAGACCGTCTAATGCACCGCTTGCGTGAAGTGTAGTCAAGCCCGCCTGTTCTGTGTCAGCCAACGGGCCATGCATGTGGCGTTCGGCTCACTTGATAGCCTTGGTCGTCGGCAAAGGAATGCGCAGCATACACCGTCAAATGATCGAAATGGGACTTGCCCGTAGCCATGTTCTACCAGGATAGTTACTAAGACATTGCGGAGTCGTGGTCACGGTGGCGGCCGCGGATCTAGACCAAGTTAGTTGTATCATGTCGTAAACACCCAACCCGTTTGTTTCATAATTTACAAACTTTCGCCTTCTGTGAATTCCATCCATCATTATGTCTGGGACAGTAAGCAAGATCGCGGCGGAGCGCAATCAGAAGGCTCTTCTCGAGCTGGCAACCAAACCTGGGAATGGTAAGCGTCGCTTCTTGTTTACCTCGTCCACTGTACATGTTTCTATGGCAGGCGCCTCTGCCAAGCGAATCCCAGACCTCGCGTACCCCTGCACGATTGCTAACATACCTCCCTTCCCTCGTCTCTCTCCACTCCTGCAGATATATGTGCGGATTGTAAGGCACGGAATCCACGATGGGCCTCCCACAACCTCGGAATATTCATTTGGTATTCTCCCTTATTCATCATTCATCGATCGACACTCAACGTTTTGCAGTGTGAACTGTGCCAGCATCCATCGAAAGATCGGGACACATATTTCCAAAGTGTGCGTTAGAGCTACTGGTGGAACGTATATATTCATATGCAGACGCGGGGGTTTTTTTTATAGGAAAAGCTTGACAATGGACCTCTGGACGAAGGAGCAAGTCGAGGTGAGCTTAACATGCTAACCTGGTGCCTGTGGTGTCAACTCATTCTTTTGCAGAACATGCGACAGATAGGGAATGTCAAATCCAACCAGACGCATAATCCAGATGAAGTTCGCAACCCCCCGCCAACAAATATGTTAGACGTAGAGCGAGACAGCGAGTTAGAAAAGTTCATTCGAGGTAGGCCATATTTCTACCTCACCGAACTCATTTGATCCCAGCTTTTCTTTGATGTTTTCAGACAAGTATGAGTTCAGGCGCTTTGTCAAACTCGGGAACCGAACCCTCGCAGACCGATCCGCTTTTGTTGCTGCTCAGCTTGGCCCCTCCCGATCTGCCACAACTATCAAGTTGTCATCTTCCTCGTCAACCTCATCAAATCCGTCACGGTCCCAGACATTACCGCTGACTAAGCCTTCAATCCCACCCTCTGTCTCATTGCCAGCTGAGCCATCTCGTGCATCGACTCAAGATGCTCCAACCGGTACTACGATGGCTCGCTCAGACTCCCAGCCAATATCATCTCAGACACAGCTTCAACCGCCGCAATCCACATTAAGTGGCGTATGGTCTGATCTTGCTTCCTTGCAAGGTCCGACCCAGACATCTACTTTGCCATCACAGTACCTCTCGTCCATAACATCGCATCCAGTACCTATTTCGGCATCGCACCCGAATGCGGGGGGTAGTAGCCTGGGTGCAAGCTATCCTACCACAATCGGACCAGCTTCTCTCGTCCCTAGTTTGGGTGTCGGCGTTTCCCAAGGACCAGATGCATTGGGATCAGTCACCGGCGTCGCTACGCAGCAAATGCCACATCCATTCATCGTTAGCACAGATCCAACCAATCCGTTTGCGTATATGGCAACTCAACAGCAGGCTCAGGTTCATGCCCCGCAGAATAGTTTTCTACCCACTTCGCTGTTCGGTTCATCGCTTCCTCAGCAGCCTTCTTTAGTGCACCAGCCGCAGATTCCGCAGATTCAGCAACCTGCTTTCTCACAATCCGTCACAAATCCGTTCTTCAATGCAGCTGCACCTTTTCCGGGCACGCTGTCGCCTCAACCACCTACCCAACCTCAGGCACCCTTGATGTCAAATACTCCGTCACCAGGCCCTTTCCTAGGATCTCCATTCCCGCTGCCGACTCAAGCCCCGTTTCAGCAGCAGCAGCCGTTGTTCCAACAGCCGACGCAGACACCATTCCAACTACAGCCACCCCAGTTTGGAAATGTGCAAGCAGGTGGTGCTGCTGTTGCAGGGAGTCCTTACACCAGTTGGTTGACGCAGCAACCGAATACTTATGCAAGCACTCACGTTGGACAGGGGAGTGGCCAATGGGGTACCATGTAAGATAGTGATTGATTTATTGCTTGGATTTTGGATGGAAGCCGGATTTAAATGGTTTTTTTGATGACTACGCCGCTCCGCATTAGCAGGTACAAGTAGGCCTCAGGCGGTAAGGCTATCTATGATATATGCATACTTCAACTAGTTCCCCAATTGATCCCCTTGTTCGTGGAGAGTTCGCCAATGCTTTACGGAGGCGTATCAAACTCAGGATCTTGCACTCAATAAGACTTTCAATTCAAGGCCGACTCACGGTTAGTGGCAATTGCCGGCGCGCGTTATGTAATGCCCATCACACACAAGCTACCTCCTTGTCCGTCGCGAGCTCACTTATCACATGGAGAATGGGTTAGTCTCGTGTTTTACTATGTGATCAGCTTGGTACGCTTCTACATTCACGGTGTGGGTGCATGTGGGTCCCTAATAGTACTCAAACTCGAGAAAGGACTCTGATACCAAACGAGCTACCCTACCCATACCTATAGTGAACGCGAGCGTCACTCACTAAATTGTCCAGAAACCACATTGCAGTCATAATTGGTCAATTTCTCATGGCTTGCTGTATTGGCCGGCCATAGAGTTCGACTCGGAGGCGACGCGACACACGAGAAAGGGGAAAAAAGGGGGCAAGAGTCAATTGAGTCCATCCGAAGTATTTAACTATTCCATCTGTAGCTCACTGATTATGATAAATGATGACGAAACGAGAGTCATCGACTCTGTTGCAGCCCGGAACGGCCGCTCGATCTGTATGTGAGGTGAGGGTTCGTCACCTGCGAGAAAACTGAATAAGCGACATATTTTTAGTGTCCCCAACGGCCCGGGGGAGCGGTCGTTATCCACGTTCACCATCTTCATGTTCTCCCACTGCGCTCGATCTGATCCATGACAACATATCACGAACCATCACAACACCTTATCTGCAGCACATTGGCAACACCGTTTCAGAATCGCGAAATTTGATTCTAAGCGGAAAGATTCGAGCACCCGGAGTTTCTTTTTGCGTAGACTGCACAGCGCTTACTACCGAAGCCGTAGTTCGCGATGATAGAGTATATACAAGATAAGACCGGAGAACAGGGCACTACACTTTGTGTTGGAGCAGTTTAGTAAGTGCAACCAACGTTTGGTGTGAAGTGGTAGGTATCCTACTGACAACGCAACCTTTACTAGTTCTGTTCTCATTGGTGACCCCGCCTTCATTCCCTACGACTTGCGATTCTGACCAGGCCCATGCATACTGAGTGTGAGCATGTGGAGCGAAGGTGTGTGAGTTGACGTCGCGTGTAGAGCGAAGGTGAGTCAGATTAGTACACGCGATGCCAACTCACATCCGAACGTGCACCAGAAACCCTATGAGGAGCCTGTAGACTCAGAGCTGATTCCAGCGCTCACAATGGATCCGTCTAAGACGAAAGCAGCGTCTGTGTCACCGCTGCCTGACAGCCCTATCGCTCTTCTGCGAGATAATCGTGCATGCGGAAGAGAATCGCGTTTCATGCTACTTTCAAGCCTGAGCTCGCCGATGTTAAGCGGGCCGATCAAACTGGGAAGCGTTACCTAGTCAAAGGAAGTAAATGAAGCTTTGTCAGTAGAAAGGTTGCTTGGTGTTACCACAGCCCTTCAAGTTCTCATTTCTTTCACTTTTACCCCTCGGTTCACTTTTTTTTCTTCTCCTGGCTGCGGTTTCTTTCGTCCTCTTACTCCAAAACGCCTGATCTGTGCTCAAATGCGTATTATATGGGCCTCCTGTTTCTTACTCTCCGTCTTCACCCTGACACTTGCGTCACCGTACCGTGCTGATCTCGTTCAGTATAACCTGAACACGAACCAGAATGCTCACTCTCCTCTTCAATACTCAACATCCAGTCGAAACTCTACCTATACCCCGTCGCCCGACAATTGGCGGTCCATCCCATTCTACACTGTCCTCATGGACAAGTTTGCCGACGGCGATCCTTCAAACAATGATTATTTTGGCACCATGTTTGAGTATGATTGGCGAGAAACCCAGCTGCGTGCCGGAGGCGATCTCAAGGGCTTGGAATCCAAGTTGGACTATCTTATTGGTATGGGCATCAAGGGCATATTCGTCTCCGGTACTCCCTTCATCAATATGTTGTGGCAGGCCGATGGTAAGTGCTCTCTACTTGACCTGTTTCCTTTCATTATGTAACATCTTGAAGGGTATTCTCCCCTCGATTTTACCGTCTCTGACCCGCACTGGGGCACTCTCAACGATTGGAGGGATACTATCGATAAGATCCACGCACGTGGAATGTACTTTATGGCTGACTTCACTCTCACCACAATGGGCGACCTGATTGGCTTCTCCGGGTTTGTGACGATTTGTTTATCACATGCCTCTTTTGCTTAAATCTCCACAGCTTTTTGGGTTCTGCTGCTCCATTCGATCTCAAAGAGTACCATGCTGTTTGGAAGCACCCGAAGTACGCTCCCTGGGGCTTCGACGAGTACAAAGATTTCCAGGCACGTGACATCAAATTTGGAAGATAACGATCACTAACGCAACGCCTTTACCAGATTGACAATACTCGTAACACATCTTGTGTACTTCCAGAACTCTGGAACGACGATGGCACTGTCGCCACTGTGCACGCCAATGAGTGTCTGGAGTCCGATTTTGATCAATATGGTGACACGGAAGCTTTTGGTGACCCAGATTGGCAACGTCAGCTATCCAAGTTCACTGGGCAGGATCGTCTTCGTGAATGGAACCCACGCGTCATGGCTAAGCTTAAAGTTTTTTCTTGCATGGTTATTCAAGCCCTCGACATAGATGCAATTCGTATCGACAAGTCGACACAGGTTACTGTTGATGCTCTCGCCCATTGGGCTGCCTCCGTTAGACAGTGTGCCAATAGTCTGGGCAAGAACAATTTTTACATTACTGGTGAAGTCACCGGTGGTGATACTTTTGGCTCGCTGTTTTAGTACGTGTCCACCCGCAAGTGGCCACAATACTGGTAATGACAGAATAACTTCGCAGCGGACGAGGCCGTACTCCCATGCAGAAACCTTCCGGATTTCTTGCTGCAGCCCTTCTGACCTCGAACCAGAGTCAGTATTTCTTGCGCGATGCCTCAATCAATGGCTTGGATGGCGTGGCATTTCATTATTCTACGTATCGCGCCCTAAGTCATTTCCTTGGCATGGGCGGGAATCTACAAGCTGCTTTCGATGTTGACACCAACTTCGTCACTTCTTGGCATCAGATGTTTGTTGACAATGACATGATTAACCCAAACACTGGTGCAGTCGATCCGAAGCATATGTTTGGGACTAGTAATTACGACGTGTTCCGCTGGCCAAGCTTGAAGAACGGAACACAGAAAAGTGTCCTGGCTACCTTTGTAATGACACTTGTCATGCCTGGTCTTCCATTGGTAGCTTTCTTTTAGAAGTCCTCGTCGTCGCTCATGGCTGACTTCCTATACACAGTTTTTCTACGGTGAGGAGCAGAACCTCTACCTCTACGATAATACTGCTCGAAATTACCTCTATGGCCGGCAAGCCATGTTTAGCAACCAGGCCTGGCAACGCCACGGATGCTACAATCTCGGTTCTGACCAATATCCCGGTATTCCCTGGAGCGGGCCCTCCTTGGTTGTACGGATGACTGGAATTCATTGGACCACTTTGACCCAACTACAGACAGTCGCCGCATGTTTGGCCATCTCCTCTATCTGCGTTCAGTGTATAATTCTCTCCAGGATGGCTTTAGCCTTGTTCAACTTGGTAATTGGACCTATTTCACTCAACACCCCGGTTCGGATGCGCCGCCGACGCAAATGGGTAATTGGACCAATTTCATTGAACTCCCCAGTTCGAATGCGACGCTGACACAATCGGAAATGGGTTTGTGGTCAATCTCGCGATCAGGAATCCCCGACATTCAAACACTCACCGGGAATAACACGGATCAAATTTGGATGCTCTATACAAACGAGAATGTGACGAAAACTTACCAGTTCGAGTGCAAGTCGCCCCAGTTGATTTCGTCACCGTATGTGTCCGGCACCACAGTGCGAAATCTTGTAGCGCCTTTCGAAACCTACACTCTAGAGGACTCCCCCTCGTCCTTCAATAATAATGGCTCACCCCCCTTCCAAGGCTGTTTAACTGAGGTTACTATGGATCCATACAGTTTCAAAATATTGGTGCCTATCGATGAATGGATCCCACCGCGTCCAGCACTTACCAAATTCTCACCTGGCCACGATGCCCGTATTTCATCTGAAACTAACTCTACGACCGTCACTATCTCGTTCGAGTTTAATACTGTCATGAGTTGTGCTGGCGTCACAATGGCGCTATCACTCAACATGTCCTCTTCCGGCCACCATGAAAGCCCTACCTTTGACCCTAACTCAGTAACCTGTGGTCTGGTTCAAAATCCCGACCCGCCGAACATTTCAGGCGATGTACAGTCGGTCTGGTTCTGGTCGGTCACACTCCAAAACATGCCTGACGGTATTTTGGCCTTGACACTTGACAATGCCCCGGTAGGCGATGGACGGACAACCGGGGTACGGTATCAGATTTTCTTGTTCGAAATGCTTTACTGATTCTCATCCTAGTCGAAAGATACGGTGTTAATTCGCAAAGGAGCTTCTGACAATGCCGTCGTATTCCCTATGTCTGCCTACGACAACAGCACTTTCAGATTTTGAATGGCCAGTACACATTTTCACACAAAGCTTACGGTGCGGACAGCTTCCGTTACTCGTGGAACTTCGGACGAAATTGGACACAGTGGAAGAGCTGGGAAGATACGACGTTTATTGATCCAAGTCTCTTCAACCTCCCGGAGAACTTCTGGCCAGGCCAACACATCATCGTGCAATGTAAGTGCGTCATTTCTTTTACTCGTACAGACTCTGAACAATGTCCAAGATTGGAGCGATGCCGCGAAATCTGCTAGTGCTGTGGTTCATGCAGATCACGGTTACGATTTACAACGTCGCGTACCGCAACTGCTCGTTCGCGGGCCGTTCAACTCCTGGGGCTCTGAAGAGGACATCCCTTCGAGAATGACACAGAACAACCAAGGAAAATGGGAGCTCAACATCATGTATACCTGGCCTACCTATGTGCAACTCAATGTATTCGAATACGACGATTATTATTACGGAGACGTGGATGGTGACGGCGTCCTGGACCGTCTCCCTCCCAACACCGCCACGCGCAACCATATTAACATGCCTGCGCCACCATATCCTTACTTGGCCTGGACGCTTGTCGTCGACGATGCCGACATGACGTGGACCCTCCAGCCTCGTGGACGATCTGGGGTGGGTGCTGTGATTTCACGCTCTTCGCCGCTGTCCCTGCCATCACTGGCTCCCTTGCCGTAGTAGTCTTCATGTGGTCATTCTATGGCATCAAGCACAACAGGTGGGGTGTTATGCCGAGCAAGGAGCACGCCAATATCTACCACTTGCTTGGTCCTAGGCAAGTCTAGGTCTGACTTGAAGGAGCCTTCAGTCGTGTCGGAGAAACAGACAGAGATTATTGGGTGGCCCGAAGCCAAGAATAAGCGAAGAAAGGTTCTTATTGCTACGCTGGAGTACGAGATTATCGACTGGAAGCTCAAAGTGAAGATCGGTGGTCTGGGGGTCATGTCAAGCCTTATGTGCACGTCGATTACAGATGTTGACCTTGTCTGGGTCGTTCCTAAGGTCAAATCTCTCGAGTACCCAGCTGGGGAAAGGGCGAACCTATTGAAGTCACCATTTTCGGCCAGTCGCACCTGATCAAAGTAGAGACTCACGTCTTGGACAACATTACCTATGTAATCCTCGATAATCCGGTGTTCCGTGCCCAGACGAAGGCGGATCCGTACCCAACCAACATGGATGACCTATTTTCAGCTATCTTCTACTCCACTTGGAACCAGGCGATCGCCGCGACTGTTCGACGCTACCCTGACATTGACATCTACCACATCAACGATTATCACGGCGCGCTTGCCCCCATTTATCTGCTTCCAAAGGTTCTCCCGGTGTGTTTGTCTCTCCACAATGCCGAGTTTCAGGGTCTTTGGCCGCTGCGCACAAAGGAGGAAATGAAGGAGGTTTGTTCGGCATTCAATATGAATAAGGATCACTGCACAAAGTATGTGCAATTTGGGAATACGTTCAACTTACTCCACGCCGCCGCATCCTTTATCAGCGTACACCAAAATTCGGTCGGCGTTGCTGGTGTGTCAGACAAGTACGGTAAACGTTCCTGGGCCCGCTATCCCGCTCTTTGGACTCTCAAATCCGTTGACTCTTTGCCGAACCCGGACCCAAGCGACATTGATCCCCCAGATGAGAACATAATCAAGGTAGCTGATATAAAAATCGATCAGAAGGCAGAAGCAGAGCGCCCCGAGCACAAAAGGCTAGCCCAAGAGTGGGCGGGGATCAAGCAGGATCCCGATGCAGACTTATTCGTATTCGTTGGACGCTGGTCCAAACAAAAGGGTGTCGACCTTATTGCGGATGTCATGCCTTATCTGTAAGCCATTACTTTGTACGTCGGCTGTGACAACCACTCATTTCATATAGATTTGAGAAATGGCCATCTATTCAATTGATTACCGTTGGGCCTGTAATTGACCTTTATGGGCGATTTGCTGCAGAGAAGCTCAAACGTCTCATGGAGTTATATCCAGAGCGCGTCTTCTCGCAGCCAGAGTTCACTGCGATCCCCCCATACGTATTCAGCGGCGCAGATTTTGCCTTGATTCCCTCTCGCGATGAGCCTTTCGGATTGGTGTCCGTCGAGTTCGGCCGCAAGGGCGCACTAGGCGTTGGTAGCCGTCTCGGAGGCCTCGGCTTGATGCCCGGATGGGTAAGCTTGCTAGTTGACATCTGTTTAAACATGTCACAGACGTTTGGTATTAGTGGTTCCCCGTCGAGTCTATATCTACGGGCCACATGACATCGCAATTTTCCAAGTCAATCAAGCTCGCTCTGAAGTCAACGAAAGAGGAACGTGCTATTCTGCGTGCGCGCTCTGCTGCTCAGCGCTTCCCAGTTGTTGAATGGAGGCAACGCATGGAAGACTTTCATAAACGAAGCATTAACGCGAGCAGACATTTGGCCGGCAACAACGCATGGCGTCAGTCGGACGGTGTCACGGCCATGACCGAACAGGGTGTTTGGGACCCATCCACCTGGCTAATCCCCGCAGCCCGAATCTGACGAACTGGGGGAACAAGATATAAACACTCCTGGCTACTCTGGTCAAGGGACGTTCTCTCGTAGTGATTCCCTCCTGCATATTTCACCCCAGGCGCCGGATTGCGACACGAGTTCTTTCGGCTCCTATATGTCAGATACGGAGAGTTGTTCAGTTTCACTGAATCATGACTCGAACGGACAACCCGATTATGAAGAGTTCTTGGACAGGACCGACCGAACAATCACCAGTGCCCAGACACAAACGTCGGATCCGTTTCTAGAAACCTCATCTCGACTAGTACCCAGCAGCCCTGTTTCTGACACGTCAATCGCCACTATCTTGGGGGAGAAAGTCAATTCTCCTCTCAACAAATCAATGGCCTCGGTGAGACACACTTATCTTTCCATATCACTATCTTAAACTACAACGTTTGCAGTTCACCGATTCGGATGGAGGCGCCATTGAAGAATTCGTAACGAAGTTGCAGAACTTGTCCGCTGATAACTCGAAGGAAGAGTTATCTATTGAGAGGTTTCTCCAGAAGAGCGAGGCGGAGTTCTTTGGAAAGGTTCGGAAATTCAGGCTGTCCACCGCCGCAAGTCGGTTGTCATTGCGGCGAGACTCGACGCTGGGGAAGCCTTCCCCGTCCTTCGATGACCTTCCATCTGGTACGTTTACTAGTGCTAAGACCGATCAACCCGAACTTCCTATTCATTTGACACAGTTCCCAACACCCAGTCCAGCCTGAGTCGCCCCGAAGGTCCGTTGGTCAATGGAGAAGAATTTGTAACCATGTCACGCCTCCAGATTATAATGGCCATAGAGATCGCAGGTTGGCCCCTGTATACCATTGTCATTGCCCTCGGGCAGGTTCTTGGTGCGACTAGTTTCCAGATCACATTGCTCGCGGGGGCGACATCTCAGAATAATCTACACCTTTATATTCTGGGTGGCATCTTTCTCGTCGCGAGTGCGGTATGGTACCCAATGTTCCGTCGGAAGCCTGCTGTCTGGGTCCTTTCTGCGCCATGGCTTTTCTTCGCGCTTGCATTCTTCCTCATCGGATTGCCGTCATTGGCCCAACGCCTCCACCCAGTTCATCAAATATTGTCCACTGTTGCTACTTGCTGTTACGCTGTAGCCTCTGCGGCAGTATTCATTTTCTTTGGCTTGAACTTTGGGGAGGAAGCCGTGAGTACGCATTTATCGCTAGAATTATACAAGGCTGAAGATACGTCATAGGGTGCCACGACTGACGTGTGGATGTTGCGGGTTTGCTTAGTACAAGGCACACAACAGATCTGGGTGGCTGTGTTGTGGTACTGGGGCGTTCAGGTCCGGGGAGTGCGACAGGGTCATTCTCGACCCTGGTGGATTGTACTCATTGTCTGGCCACTCGCCGCGATTAGCCTGCTTTTTGCTTACGTTATGTTATACGGCTTGCCAGGTAAGCAATTTTCCCCCGCACCGCACGTCCCAATGCTTAATTTAGCGCAGAGTACTACCACCAAACTCCTCCAAAGGTACCAAATTTCCTCAGAACGCTCTTCCGCAGAAAGCTTGTTCTTTGGTTCCTGGCATCCGAGGTCCTGCGCGATTACTGGCTATCAGGGGTAAGCCCTTTGCTCCGTTTTCCCTGGTCCTGGCGGTGTTCCAATGCTGTTTATAGCCCTACGGTCGTAACTGGGGTATCATCAGGGCTGTCTCGATTCCCCAATGGCAGATGGCGCTGTTAATCGTTGTCTTCTTTGTCGGCGTTTGGGCCATGATACTGGCTATCCTCGCTCACTTCGGCAAGACACACACGTGGCTACTCCCCGTTTTTGCTGTTGGCCTTGGTGCTCCCAGGTGGTGCCAGGTACGAGTTGGCCTATCTTAACACGTATGATCACAAATAGAGTATTATATAGATGCTCTGGGCTACATCTTCATTTGCCCTTTATATTCCCTGGGCCCACAAAGCAGGTCCTTATCTTGGCATATCTCTTTGGCTGTGGCTGGGAGTTCTGGACGCCATTCAAGGTGCGGGCCTTGGTATGATTCTTCTTCAGGTAAATTTCCGTAATTATCTTGCCTCCGTCTATAACATCATTTTTTCAGACACTCTCACGTCTTCACGTTTGTGCAACTTTGGCATTTTCTCAGATCCTTGGTTCAATCTGTGTGATGGTTGCCCGCGCCATAGCCCCCAACAGGATTAGCCTGGAAAGCGTCTTCCCAGATGCTGGAAAATGGGACTTCCAAGACGGGTTCTCAAGAAGTCCAATGGGTTCTCCCATTTTTTGGGCTGCACTTATATGCCAGCTAGTCATTGTCATTGGCTATTTCTGGTTCTACCGCAAGGAGCAGCTTGGTACGTTAATTGATCATTTTGGAAAAAGCCATGGGCCGACGTGTCCCCCCTAGCACGCCCATGATGCTGATGTCGGTATGTTTTCTGCCCACTGCTGGGGTAATGCCGCTTTGTGTTTCTGTACCTGAGGGTCCGGCCTCCCTACTTCTTTGCTTGACCATGTGGCCATTGTAGTGAGGGATACGATTAGAGAGAACTAGAATTTGTGGATGTCACGGTTACTGCCGGCATTTGGTCGGTCGGAACCGAAAAATGTCTATATATAGAAATAATGACAAGCTGCCCTTGAAAACCACAACGACAAGTTGACAAGGACATCGTTTGTTTGGGTATAAAGCAGTACCCATGGGGTCGCTAACTGGCCTTCCTTTCCGACCTTACTCCTTTGGACCTGTGTGGCCTCAAATTGTGTTATAACGACCGCCTTCTCAACTCCTGGGCCCGTAGTTCAGATATTCCCCTACCATCATCTTTCTAGCAACGAACCAGCCCGTTGCTACTGTAGCTTGAATAGCTCCCTAATATCAGTTCACGAGGACGCTAACCATGCCTTTGCGTCGTCTGCTGAACACTTTTAGTCGCACATCGTGCCATCCTGTTGTCGAGCGGAACGTTGTGATGACCGATGCCACGGAGTCTACCGTTGCTGCAAACACCTCTCCTACCGCTTTGACCCCATCGCGTGCTACAAACTTGTCTACGTCGCTGGGAAAGCGCCGTCATGTCGAAATCCGGGAAGAAGACGTTTCTCAACGTACAGCAAGCACGTTTTCAAGCACACCGCCGTCATCATTCATCCCCAGTCTCCCTACTGATCCCTCCACCTCTGCTACATCGTCGAAGCGGCCCTCTTTTAGTCTCACCCCGATCGATACTGCTCACCCCATTAGCGGTGGGCTATCGGCGTCCCACCTGGTGCCCCCCTCTCCCGCTCCAACAGAAATCGCTTCGGACGTCGAACCGAAGGAGATAACCGCCGAGGACTGCATGGCAAACCTCTTGGCTGAGGGCATCAAAGTCCGCGATTTCGTTTATGAGCCCGTGCCAAACTCGTCCAAGGCACCCGAGTTTTTCGACCCCTTACCATCGCTCATTGCCGCCGACTGGCACATGCGGAACCCACAGAAAAACCACGGCCTGTTGGGCGCCAAGACCCTCTTCCGACTCGTCAAAATCGGTTGGCTCTCTGTGACAGACGTTGCGAAACGCGTTCATGCGCGAGAGTTTTCCGCGCTCGCTCAGTACAGCGAGCGTCCCGAAGAGGAGCGGTATCCGTTCGTCATGATACCAAATGAACGTATGCCGACGCCCTCCCAGCGAGTGCGCATGCGACGCAATGCCGGCTTTCAAAGTCACCCAGATGACCTGCCAGATCGCGAGTTTTTCGGGTATGACCCGACTGGTCACTCAGACGAAGAGCATCCTCTGAAACCTCCTGAGGCGGAGGCGGTAAGGACAGCGCGAGCAGAAGAGCCCAAGCCCAAGCGTCGAAAAGTCAAAGCGAAGGCGAAGTTACTGCGCCGGGCGAAACCACTGCAAAGGGAGAACTCGTGTCCCGAGATATAGCCTCGTGTTACTGAAGAGACTTTTCTCAATATCCTATCTATTTATACACCTTCCCCACTGCTTAAAGGTTCTGTTGTAGACTACTGCGGATACTCCGGATAGTGTACTCTTGTAGCTGTAGTGCAACTCGTTCCTGCAATGGTTTCCCTATACACTCTATTACTGCCACAATTGAATTTGATGCCATGATTACTATCTTTACGCCACCTCATAATTCCTTTTTGAACCACCACATTGTGAAGCCGTCCAAGACTTCAGTAGCTTCAGTAAGCGGTATCGCCACCAAAAGGTTTTCAATGCGTAACTCAAAGGCATCGGTACCCATATTGGGCGTGGGCGACCAAATTGGAGAAGGCGACACCTATCTGGTTGAGAACATTCTTCCGCGTGAGCTCGCAGAAGTTGCATTCGAGAGTCTCAGAAAGGAGGTAGCCTGGAACACCATGCACCACCGAGGCGCGTTCTCCTCCGCTGTTCTTCATCTGTTGCACGCTTCACGCTTTATAAAGGTGGCGAAGTGCCACGATTGGTGGCAGTAGAGGGTGAGATCGATGCCGATGGCAAGTAAGGGCCGACTTGAGCTTCATCCACCAGTTGCAGATGCTAAGAAAAATTTCGTACTACAGCTACCCGATCTATCGCCACCCAGCAGACGAGTCACCCGCTCTCCGCCCGTTCTCCCCAACGGTATCCCAGATCCGCGCGCACGTCGAGAGAGCGCTACAACACCCCGTTAACCACGTGCTCATTCAACTGTACCGCACAGGCGCGGACTACATCTCGGAGCACTCGGACAAGACGATCGACGTTGTGCGAGGCTCGCGAATAGTGAACCTTTCGCTTGGCGCGCGACGCACCATGACTCTTCGAACGAAGAAGGATGGCGCACTGCGGCAGGGGCAAGGCCCGGAGGATGATGAGCCTGAAGATGGTACTGATAGTAGTCGCATTGGAGACGAGGTCACGGTGAGGCATACACAGCGCGTCCCACTTCCGCACAACTCGCTCTTCGTCATGGGCCTCACAACCAATGCGCGCTGGATGCACAGCGTGCACACGGACAAACGTCCGGAGGACACCAAGGATCCGGCCGAGCGCGGCCCGCGCATTAGCCTGACTTTCCGCCACATCGGCACATTCCTCACACCACCCTTGTCCGCGGTCGCGGTGAGCAGCAGCGGTTCTTCGTCTCCCACGGGATCGCAGCAGCAGTCCATTTTCGGGCAAGGAGCGACTGGAAAGACCCGCACAGAGGCGCGGCCCGTCGTGTACGGCGGTGAGCAGGCCGAGCGGCTCCTCGCCGCGTTTGGGGCAGAGAATCACCAAAGCGAGTTCGATTGGGAAAAGGCGTACGGGAAGGGATTCGATGTTTTACATTTTACCGCTCTGGGGGTGGCACAATAATTAACAACCATGGCAGTTGGAATGGTGGTGTATTTCGTGTCTGTTCTACCGCTGTTCTACCCTCTGATTTTGTCTCTCACATGGCCACTATACGAAATGTCATGTACTCGGGTACTGACATGTTGCCGCTTCTGAGAAATAGGCCAGTCAACAAATAAGAATCTCAATCGCCCAAGAATTAGGCATGTGCTGTTGCCAGAATTACAAGGTATTCTGTTATTAGTTCTCCGAGTCGTAACGAGTATGTTGTTCGCACGGTACCATGACTCCTGGTCATCATGTTGTGCGGGTGCTCTTCCTCTTCTTCCTCTTGGTGCGTGTCCTCCTTTCCTCTGGGCTGGGCCCGGATACAAACAAGACGCGCACAGAGTGGGCTGAGAAACTTATCGCGTTAGGGTCGAGGTCAGGGAGCTGTGGGTGATCAGTAAGACCCGTTTCTGTTTGTTTTGTCCAAAGCTGTTTCTAATATGCCCTCGACGGTGCTACTTCCCACGAACGAATAGGTCTGGGACGAGCCGTGCTTCGGTGCAACTGGACATGGATAGACCTCACGGATATGCGATCGCGATTGCTGCTGAGGAACAACTCTGGTATCTTCTGACGTCGTGCCATCTCTCATTGAGAAGACCAAGGTGAACTGTGGTGCGTCTTCTCCGTGATTCATTTTACCAAAGTCTCAGGCAGAGGCAGAGCAGCTAATATCCCGTCTCGCACGTATGCAGACTAGGTCAGACTTTGTGTACATGGCTCCACCGGACCACCTTTCCTTCGTTACCCACGTGAACTCTCAGCTTCTCAGCAGCTTCGAGTCCGTCCATCGCTCAGGCGGCGTCCGTTTCCCAGTTGCCTAGTAGTAAATGTCCCAGTCCGGTTCATCCATAAGCTACGTAAAAAAAAAAAAACATCCGTCATCGCATCAGAACAAACAGGGCATCACGGTACAAGCGAACTTGATCGTACGCGGTCTGCAATAACGCCTTTCCTCCGCTATCATTCTGCAGCGCACCGATCCTGCATCCTGGGGTTCTGACCTCTCTCCCAATAACACCGAACGTGACGACTATCTTCACAACCCGGACCCAAGAAGCGACAGGGAGTACGACCGGGGAGGAAACATTTTCACCTGTCGTGGCCTTTCCAATCTCGGCTGTCTCGCCCTTTTGATTACCGACAGATGCCAGGCTTAGGCTGATCGATCAAGCCGAGGTGTAGCGTAGCGTAGAGCTCTGTGAAGCTCTGGGTACATCCTGAGAACGTGTAAATGCGCTGCTGATGCCCAGTCAGTATCAACAAAGTTCTTGCATACCGCTTCTGACTCATTCGTTCTAATAGCCGACCCGCGCCAACATCACTTTAAAACATTCGTGCTTGCGGTCCGAAGCATGTAAACATCAACGCCGAAACCAATTTCTGCCGGATGACTTGCATTTTACTTTGTCCCCCTTGTTAGCAAATAATCATAATTCACGCCAGCCCGCCGACCCTTAGCTTGCCGACCTTATTAAAGTTATGCGTGCCGTCATTACGTTGCGCGAACTTGCGATGGGCTCGTCGATAGCCTCTCAGACAAATGCGAGCTATAATCGACTATCCGATTCGGCATGTGATCAAGTAGGAATTTTAAACGAACCAAAGCATTGTGGAGGTCCTAAGTGATTAAACAGAAGGCTCTCGAAATCTTCCAGGTCTCTGCTGCTCATCCAGACCTTTGTCGACGTCCCCTACTTTGAGAACTTGAAACGATTGTCCTCATAGTTCGGATTCGGGAGATACGACAGCGAGGAGCAAAAAAGACAATTTCGCGGCAGCGAACTTAAGAGTGTCGCATATTGTAAAACGAAGGTGCCATATGACCATGTATTGTCACGTACAGTGCAGTATCAAAAAGGAAAAAAATAAAATGAGATGCTTAGCTACTACTAATACTGCTACTGCTACTGCTACGACTACTACTACGACTATGACGACTAGGTTCTTGTGACTTTGCTCCACTTTCTAATAGAAATTCCACAATCTCCTCGTGCTTGTTCGCAGACGCAAATTGAAGTGCGGTCTTACCCTCTTTGTCTTCCGCGTCTATATCCATTCCATACTTCAGCAGCAGGCGGAGAACTTCCACTGAAGGCTGCTTCCAGTGCTTTGCCAATTTATGCAACGTTGTCGATCCTGTATTATCCCGCGCATTTACATCTGCGCCACACTTTAGCAATAATCGCATAATGTAGAGCTGGGCACGGGCGTCCGAAGCCTGTGATGCGTCATGCAATGGGACTCTTCCGTCCTCATCTTCAATAGTGAGATCAGATTTGTGTTCGAGCAGCATCCGAACAATCTTGAAGTGACCTTTATAGCTGGCCAGCTGCAGTGGAGTGCAGAAGTATGCATTGTGGGAATTAACATCTGCTCCATGGTTGAGTAGCCATTCCGCAATATCCACAGACCCATCCCAGGATGCAGAGTGTAGTGGCGTCGATTCCTTCTTATCCCGAACATCGACGTCCGCGCCATGCTGATGCAATAGCTCCGCAACCCGGAAGTGTTTCCTATACAATGCTGCCACCAGCGGAGTCTTCATCCAACCACCCTCGGCGATCAGATCCTCGGGATGCTTGGAAACCAGTTGTTCTACCATGCCAAAGAATCCGCACAGCGCTGCATAGTATAGAGGGCTTCCACCAGTTTTGCGTTCGTGGATGAACTGTCTCCAGGATTCGTCTATGTCATAAACACTGAGCCATGCTGCCCAATGTGGTTTGTCCGCGTCGAAGAAATATTCCATCGCCTCCCGTATGCTCGAGGACACGGTCCCGAATCGCGCATGGCCAACCCAGTGTCGTGCCGCATATTTAACAAGAGGAAGGCGCCAGGCGTTTTTCCTGTTAACGTGATTGTCCAATCGAAGTAAAACACCAAGGCAAGCCTGCGCAAGGATCGTGTGCGCCGGCTCGAGAACAATATGGTATTGTGAAATATCTCCACTTGAGCCCGCTAACCGTTCCGAAGTCAGGAATTCCTTCACCGAAAAGTGCGAGAATTGAACGACTTCAGATCCATCTTCGTTGACAATTTCAACCAAGCTTGAACACGTGGAGAGTACCGCTTTGTGTTGGTCCTCCCATCGCCAATCTGGGTTCAGTTTTGGAATTCCATTGTGCTCTGCCGCATCAAAGTCGATTGCAAGTATCTCCGCAAGCTCCTTGGCACGAAGTGGTCGAATTGCAACAACCAAGCATTGAAGAAGACGGAGAGCATGCTCTCGATTCGCCTTATGGATCCCCTTTAACACCCTCTCATAAGTCTCATCCAGTGTCTCGGGCAATTCCCCAAGAATTCGCCGCACACTCGGAGGGAGACAGTGACGGAGCGTTTCCAATTGGCAATACACCCAACGAAACCTGCCAGTATATGAGCATACCATAGATATGGGAGGCAATAGACTTACATTCCATCAGCCTTCTCGGAGAGTGTCTCGACAACTAGCTTCTTATCTTCCTCCCGCCATCTCCGCATATTCACATCCGAATACACAACAGAGCTGATATAATCGATGATGTCTTCCCTTTGGCCACTTTGCTTATGAAGGGAGACTTGGACGTATGTGAGTGATTCAAGTATTGCTTGTATGTCAGCCTCGGGTCGACTGGTGACACAGATGTGTAGATTTGGGAGGTGTAGGTCAACAAGGTCCTTTATGAGCTCAAGGACCTGTTCCCGTGGAGATGGAAGACCCAGATTATTTGGACACTCATCGAGTCCGTCCATGACAAGGTAAATGGGGCGTTGTGAGGTGAATGAGAACATCTGTTTCAAGCAATTGGTCAAAGCATCATCGCTGGGAGTTTCTGCGCCATCACAGTGATCTGCATGGAGGCTGGACAGAACACTGCAACAAATGCTGGACTGAGAAGAGAGCTGAAGGAGAAGGGAAAGGAGGAGGTTCCTGTGATTCTTCTTGTCCTTGTCACGAAAGTCGAAATAAAAATAGCTCATAAAAGCTAATCCCGCATCACACAGGGACCTGATTTGTTCGATCACTCCAGAGCTGATTGGTATCATCAGTGTATGTAGTAATGAACGGAGAAACAACAAACCACATGACACTCTTTCCTGAGCCAGCTGCCAGTGCAAGACAGGAAACCGTAAGATGCGCAGCGATAGGGAGGGAAGAATAACATACGCTTCCCATGAATCCACAAGAGGGAAGGGGTGGACTTCCATTTTTCGAATATACGAGTTTGGAAGAACCACGTTGCTGTTCCCTTATGACGAGAACCCCGGGCGATATTGTGGTTGGTTGAGGGATCTGGTGGAGATAGCCACTTCCATAGATCCTGTCGTAATTGCTTCCCTATAAGTACATTTGAGTCTCTGGAACAGACAACAGCGAAGGCAAGGCGGACGGACGCTTCACTTGGTCTACATCGTGTGCTGTTTGTTGCATGATTTCTTTGCCACCCTTTCCATCTGACGACATATGCGTTCAGAAGAACCTCGATGAAGAGCACAGAAACGTTTACGCACCATCAATCACCTCTTTCACTTTGTTCTCAACGTCCCTTGTGACCTTCAAATTTTCTGCTATCGCCATCCGAGCCTCATCCTGAGTAAGGTTGTCTAGCCTCTTCAGCGCATCTTCAATGTCGTTCCTCCCTACTAGCTTCTTTACATATGTTTCTAGATAAATTTCAGTCAGCAGTCACACTTCAGTTCACCGGCCAGTTGGCTCACTCTTTCGACTTTGTTTGATCTCTTTCGTCGCGACGGCAAGAATAGAGAGCACTTCAACCATGACTTTCACAATAATATCAGTCATCGCCTCAGTTGGTCGTATTTCAGTATAACACTCAAGACGTTTGAAGAACTGTTCGATACGCTCGAACAGATCGACGAGCACACCATGCCTTGCAGCGATGCCCTTGGCAGCCTAACGAAAGTATGAGTCACAATGGCCCGGACAAACGGATGGAAGACGAAAACTGTGCTCACTAAGAGGAGAACGCCCATACCGGCGAAGATCAGTTTTGCGGGTGAGAATACCTGCATGATAGAGGTCAGAGTATGCATCATAGAGGAATTGTCATCAGAAGTTTACTAGACCAGCCCCTTCACCGAGAGTTGCAGAAAAGGCATAAAGAACATTTACAGTCGGATTCAACCATTTTGTTAGCCTCTCATCTCCACGCCGATGCTGATCGACTTGTTGGACCTGGTCTTGAAGAATGGTGAGAATAGCGGTGGTAGAGTCACAGCTTTGTAGTTGTGCGACGAGAGGATGGACGAGAAGATCTTCCTTAGTCTTCTTCTCGTACTCCTTCAAGGCGGCATCGAACAGAGACCGGAAGTTTGATGAAGAACATGAAGCGGTGGGCTGGGTCTGTGGCATAAAATGGTGGCGGAGTAGAATTTGTTAGTTCAGAGCGTACAAATGGCCGTTGGTGATTGAGAGGGTCTGGCTGATGGGCACTGGCACTGACCTCGTGATGAAATGATTGCGCCCAGATAAGAGTCTCACTAGAAATGCCGACTTCGTCGTCGGGAACCTTGCTTTCCGGGTTTGTTGCCCGGCTTCCAGAGAAATTCTACCATACAAATTCAAATTCAATAACTACAACAATCCATCTTAGATGACCATAATTGGAGTATTTCAAATTCAAGTTGAATGATATGAGATACAATCGAGATAAGAGAGAACGCAAACGATCGCCAGAAAGACAACGCGATGTAGAGGGGGTGGCCTTGGGGGTGGCTGTGTGGCTGCAGGGGGTGGGGGTGCCAGTGTGCAGTGGCATTGTCAGCAGGGAGGTGCGAGGATGGCAGCAGCAGTGGAAGGAGGTACACTAATTTACGTGGTTAGGATTGCAAACTTGGGAATATAGAATGACGGCAAATGACACCGTTGGGAAGCTCCATCAACTTCGCGATGACTTTCTCCTTCTGAAGCTTGTTTGGTTGCACCGAGATCATGTAGCTGACAGCTTCGTAAAACGTATGGACTTGCTGTGGGGTGAGATCCACCGTGATTCTGCAGAGTAACCTTTAAATTTTATCCACAAAGGGATCTTGCTCCTAGCTGTTGCATGAAAAAGTGGCGCCGGGATTTCTGTGCGATTTTGATGATTGTGTCGCCTGCATACCGTCGTGTGTTTCGCGCATGAATTCGAATAGCTTGATGACAGTTTTGAGGAATTTCCAGTGTGTTTTCAGGAAACGTGGATACTGTCCAACAATGTCAATGATATTGGACGACACAGCAGCCTTGTTGTCTTTGTGACGCTTGATTTCGCAGAGACTGAGAAGATTCTTAATTGACGGTGTGAACATGTCACATGAGGCCATCCTCAAAGGGGATGCGGATGCCGGTGACGAAAGGTATGGAAAAATAAAGTAAAGAAATGTCATGTGAGAAGTTTAAAAAAAATCGTGACACACCATGGACCATGCTTACAGAGGGCAGAGGGGGAGGCGATGGCAAAGGGCAGGTGATGGTGGCGAGAGAGGCGTGAATGGCAAGAGAGAGCAGGGCACAGAAACAGAGAGAACAGCGAGAGGGAAGGAGTGATGCCAGAGGGTGGGAAATGACGGAGCCAGAGTGGGAGGCGGCACTGATGGGAAGTTGTTTTCTCGAGGCTAAGCATGCGTGTTTGCGTCTTCGGTTGGCTGACCGCGGCAACACATTGGCCCAACTCAACCCCCACCAGCCCCACCTGAGCATCACCGGACCCGTAATCCACATGGGTTACCCATACCCATACTAATCATTAATCTGACCAACATACGTGTACGGGTGTTATACTGGGACAGATGATACATGCCAATAGTTCAATTTGAATTACCCTCAAGGCCATACCACATGACTTTGCACATGACCGGTGTTTGCTTGATCCTGCACTGGCACGCGCAGGCTGTAAGAACATAATAAAGTGCACTGTGCCATTGTATATGTTGTCAAACTGTCCCCTCGTCATTCTCTCATCACATGCAGTGCCAACTGCAAGCAAGGTTAGGTTTGAGCCAACGACGTTAGCACTTTTATGGGCATCTCTTTCTCACAATGACTAAGCAATGCTCACCCCTGCCACGTGCCAGGTGATTAGAGTGGAACTCGGATTCGGACGCGTTTAATTGCCTCGCGGCCTCCTCTTTGTCTCTCTCACGTCCACACTTTTCGTTAAGCCACAATGTCTGAAGATATTTCAAGACCGCCGTCTCCTCTTTCCCGTCCAGATTCTCCTAATTTCTTCCCAATGGGTTACTTCAGCCCGCGCCCTACGGATCGACTGGTTCGCGAAGAAGGTTCCGAATTCGCCAATGCCTTCACACTGCTAGGTAACTTTCATCCACAACCATAGATACCTTCACGCTGACCTGGCTGAGAAGACACATTGGAGACGTATTGGGACGCACGCATAGATCTCTTGCAACGCAACATATCAAAGCGCAAGGACAAACTCAAGTTGCGTGCCGAACTCGCCCTCAATGAGATGTTCAAGGGGAAACCCCCAAGTCCTGATGCGCTCGCGGAGAACTTTGAGCGCGAAGTCAACAAGTTGAGGCTCAAGGTTTGTAGCATCATGCCTTACTGCTGTCGGCCCCTAAGTTTGAACAGGTTTCAACGCGCATGACATCCCTGAGTGCAGCGTGGCAATCTGCCAAAGTCGTCCGCACCCGTGAGAAGATTAGCTTCTTCTTCGGTGTCATGGACCTAGTATTCTCTGCGCTGCTTTTTGGTTTAGCCCCGCAGTACGTTACTCACTCGTTCTCCGTGCATTTGTTCATGACCTCTTCAGATATGTCCATATCTCATACACCGTGCATTTACTCTGCCTCCTGCCTTATCGCTCTTATGTCTACAAGAAGCTAAAATGGCACTATTTTCTCTTTGACTTATGTTACTATGTCAACATTCTTTGCTTGGTATTCCTATGGATCCTCCCCCAGTCGCCCTCCCTGTTCGTCGCCTGCTACTGTCTCAGCCATGGTGCTGTCGCGAGTGCGGTTATAACGTGGAGGAATAGTCTTGTATTTCATGATGCAGACAAGGTGACCAGCCTATTCATACATGTGTACCCGGCCTTTACATTCATGGTGATCCGGTGGGTTGTACCTTCTGTTCCCTTCTTTTTGGCATCTCCTGACCTCCTCTGCCAGGCATTTCTACCCGGGCTCCGAGGAACGTTTCCCTGCACTGAAGGATCTCCCTCATTTACACCCCTGGCGAGCTCTTCTTTTTAGCAGTATCATCTGTGAGTGTGGACCTGACTCGTTTATCTGACATTCTGACTCTTCGCGGGAGACCTGATATGGCAGTTTCTATACTGGAAGGTTTGATTTGAAATTTCTATGGGTTTTCAGCCAGTGCTTAACCGGAGCTACAGTTCGTGTATGTTAATCGCCGTAGGAAAGTCGAGTCTGGACAACGTGCCACATCATTATCTTGGTTGATTAGCAAGCCTGGTCTGATCGCAAGCACCCTCTCCAAGGTAAGGCCGGAACACAGAACGTTATACTTCATGCTGGGACAGTTTGGTAAGCGCAAACAATGCTTGGTGTGATACTTCGCTCCATCGTACTAACGACACAATATTTTCCAAGTATACTCTGTTCTCACCGGTGTTCCCCCTGCCTTTATACTCTACAACTCGTCATTCTGGTCAGGCATGTACCTCTTATTCATACTGAGTGTGAGCGTGTGGAACGGAGGTGGTTTTTACATCGAGGTTTTTGGACGAAAGTGCGTGGGTTGGCATCGCGTATATTGATATTCCTGACAATGACTAGGTTTGAACGTGAGCTGGAAGCGCTGCGCAGGGAGCTTGTGGAGGCACAGACCAAATCTCAGCGCTCAAGCCCAACACTGGATCCGTCCGAGGCAGAATCAGAGCCCGTGTCACCGCTACTCATCAATCCGCCGCTCGACGGGGTGGCAAGCGCAGAGCCTGATAAGTCAGCACATGAGGACGAGGGTCTTTCACTGCGATGGGAGGAAACGGAGAAGGATAAGTAATTACATTCTCAAGCTAGTATAGATTCGACGACCCCAGACTGATAATTATGCTGATATTTTTTTTTTCTCGCGACTCAAGTATCATATATCAACGTATCAACTTTTATAACTTTTATAGAGCAGTACTAGTGTTTTATTTACGATTGAACGATCTTATGGCTTAAAGAACAATAACGCATTCTATCGAACTTGGATGTGTGACCCGCGAAACTACATGCCAGCCACCGTGACCGCGACTCCCTCCTGGCAAAACATGGCTACTACGGGCAAGTCCCATTCCATTTGATGGTATATGCTGCTTTGCCGACGACCAAGGCTATCAAGTGAGCAGAATGTCATGCCAAGACACATGGCCCTTTGGCTGAGACAGAACTGTCTGATCAAGGCGGGTTGACTACCCTCCACGCAAGCGGTGCACTAGACGGTCTATCCGGCGAGGCGAAGGAAGCTCTTTTGAGGAGATCACGAGTTTTCTATTTCAATCAGTGAGCCCCCGTCGGCTAATAGTTAGCTTCACATTCGGAAGCCTTTTTTTCGCAAGGGCACATAATATATCCGAATCCGATGCTAAAGAAGTAGAAGGTTGACGCTACTACTGGTCAACATCCAGCGAACATTCCAGCGTCCTACTTCATTTTCAGCTGAACGATCACGCAACCATTCCCTTATAGAGAGCGCTGCAGTCGCTGAAACCCCTAGGACTCTTACTTTTGCAGCACTTCAGACCGCCATTGAACAAGGAAAGATAGATGAAATTCAGAACAACAAGCGCATCCCCGATGTGCTCAACGTAGGATTTTCTAGTTTAGTCTTAAACCGTTTCTGAGCGATGTGGCTACTTGCAGGAGACTCCCCCAGTCAGTCGAATGCTCCTCAACGGAAAATGCCCCTGGGAGTTAGGATTATGACTGTACGGTTTCCATAGACACATTAATCTAAGATCACGGACACCCTAAAAGGGGCTAAGAGAGAGAGGTCATCGCATCCGCGCCTCTTACGATCGCCCGGTTCCTTGCAGACATTTACCCGACCGCACATCGCATCCTCACCACTTCCTCACCCCACAACCCGCAAATGATCTCTTTGGTTTCAAGCTACCTCCCCCTCCCTGAGACTCATGCAGTTGTCACAGCTGCTGTCGTCTCAGCCATCACCTACATAATCTACATCGTCGCGAGCGTGGTCATTGCTTACCAGTCTGCTCCAATCCGGGATCTCCGCGGACCAAAATCAGTGAATTGGTTGACCGGAAGTTATGAAAGGAACGTTTGGGAGCCGGATGCTCAGGACAAACAGTTGGAGTGGGTTCGAGAGTACGGTCCTGTATTCAGGTATCATGGCTGGTACAATGTGGGTGTTGTTTCATCTTATGAGTGCGAGTGCCAACGACTGGAGTCCGACACCTTGCAGTTCAACAGATTCTACACGACAGATCTCCGCGCGTTGAATCACATTCTCAACGCTCCTGAATTTGAAAAGAGCGATGGTCTTCGTTCATTATTGGGAGACATCCTCGGAACCGGTTGGTCGACTTCCTCTGAATTTTCAACATTTAATGTGGATCATCATTTCTAGGCTTGCTATTTGTTCAAGGTACAGCTTTTAGTATCGCTCGTCTACATTATCATTGTCGGTGACCCTTGACTGCCCCTTGATAGGGTTAAAGCACAGACAACAGGTCGCTAGATTTTATCCAGGATTTTTACCGTTAGGCTAATCCTTTCTTTACAGCGCAGAATTATGGTCTCTCTCATTTATTGGATAAGGTCCCTTTGTTAATTTCACGTAAACAGAATCCTGCATTTGGCCTCCCTCAAATCAAGGAGTTCTCCCAGTTGTTTGTTGAAAAGGCTAATGAGGTTTGATTGTCTATTTGTGCATGGTACACTGCTTACGGCGTTTTAGCTACGAGATGCCCTGATTGCAGAGGCATCCCAGTCGTCTGGGCCTGACGAATCGGTTAGGCTAAACATGTTTTTGTGGCTCAATAAAATCACTCTAGACATTATAGGCGAAGCAGGTATGGGGCACCTTGTCATGGGTTAGAGAGTAAGAAAATTTGATTTCACAAAGGCTTCAATCATTCATTCGGGTCCCTTTACCTGGATGAGGCTCATATGTTGACCAATGGACTTCGCAAATTCATATCATTTGACCCGTTCAGTCTCAAATTCATGGTTCCGGCATTCTTCCCACCTGCTCGACTCATTGTGTGTCGTTCCTCACTTGGATTCAACCGGTTTTTTTGACGTACTCATAGCCGACTGATCGTTCTCGTGCACAAGCTACCACGCTCTCGGCCATTCAGTCTCTTGGTAAATCCTTGATTTCCCAGAAGAAGGCTGAAATACTTGCTGCTGCGGAGAGCGGTGCAAAGGGCGGACTCGAGAAGAGGAATATTCAGGGGCGCGATCTACTCAGTCTTCTAATGAAGGCAAACATGGCTACAGATATAGCGGACTGCGCGCGAATGAACGAGGAGGAGATCTTAGCGCGTGAGTGCCATACAATGTTATCTCAGAATGACAAATATTGATGAAACCCACTGCGAAGAGATCCCGACCTTCATCATCGCCGGTCATGAGACAACAAGGTACTTCTCGCTCCGCCTAGCGACTAGCACACCGGCTTACTCCTTCTTTAGCGTTGTTGTCACATGGGCCATTTACGCTCTTAGAAACCACCCTGCCGTCCACACTAAGCTGAATGCAGAGGCCCGTGCATTTCACACGGACACCCCAACCATGGATGAGCTCAATGGGATGACATACCTTGACCATGTAATCAGGGAGGTTTTGCGCCTCCATGCTCCAGTCCCGCAAACAGACCGGGTTGCCAAGGAAGATACTGTTGTCCCATTAAGCGAGCCGTTCATCGACCGACATGGAGTCAAAAGGCACGAGTTCAGGCAGGTCATCTCACTTGTGCCACACTCTGCTTTTGTTAATGACAGGTAACAGGGTGCGAAAGGGTGACATAGTCGTTGTTCCGATTCTGGTTGTTCATAGATTGAAATCGCTATGGGGTGAGGATGCTGATGAGTTCAGGTGAGCGTCCTCGGCTTCAAGTTGCACATGCGACGTATTAACATTGATTTTTACCGTTCCTGCAGACCAGAACGCTGGGAAAACATTCCAGAGGCTGTTAAAGCTATCCCAGGTGTCTTCAGCAACCTGCTCACGTTCCTTGCCGGCCTGCACGCGTGCATTGGTTACCGCTTCGCCATCATCGAGTAAGTCACCCGTCTATGTTGTATGGAGTGGCGATGCCCTCAACGATGCCCCATATCAGGATAAAAGCGCTCCTATTTACTCTCGTTCGGTCATTTGATTTTGAACTTGCGGTTCCGTCGAGCGATATCACTCGAAAGACGTTCATTGTCACACATCCTTTGCTGTCCTCTGATACTGAGAAAGGGCCTCAACTGCCACTTATCCTTCAACCCGTGAAGTCTGATTGACTCGGACTTCACGAGACCACACGGATTAACTGATTGTTCTGAATCTCCCTGTAGCCTGTTTTTGGACATCTTCACCCTAGCTTGTATATGTATATGGTACAGACTTTGTGTAATAGATGAAACAGTTCTAGTGGACCCGAAAGCAAGATCAATCTATTATATTAAAGGAGTACGCGGTCGTGACGTGACGCGGGCTGCGGGCGCCCTCATTGGTCGGAGCGTGATCGTGCACCTGACCGGTGACGATCGGCGGCGGCTTCCTCTCTTTCGACCGCGTCTCGCGCGCGACGACGTCGTGACCGTGTAGCTCCAATGGCGGGCTGCAGGAGCACGGAGACTGCCGCCGATGGTTGCATCCGCTTTGCATTTTTGTCTCTGGCGGTTTTGTATCCACTCCACACATCAGTCAGCAATTGAATACTAACAGAAACTTGCCACCTCAGATGACTATTGTTTCTCCCCCTTCTGTCTTACCCCATGCGCGCTTGCATCCTTCAGTCCTGAGTGCCGTGGTAACCTCTTCCGCATCGCCACTGGTGCGATCTGTCAATGTGTCCTGTTTTCACTGACAACATCGCATGGCACACACTCATCCCGTTGACAGCGTAGTCGAATGGACATGAACATATTCATCAACCTGTCCACAGTTGCCGCTTTAACGACGTCAGCTCGCTTTCCCATCATCACACAGGCTACGGCTCAAACACAGTGAGTGCTCACGTCACCTGCCTCTTCACTGAACTGAAAGCGTTGCCTGTGTTTGGACTGACGTGACAACAGTGTCTTCAACGTGATTGTTGTCAATGTGTGGCTCTGGGTGGCCAAGTTGTGACCCAACGGTGCTGCGGTGCAGGCTGCAACTCAATGTGGTGGGTGCTCAATTGCCTGCCTCTTGACTGACACTGGCATGACAGCACTCATTGTCAGTGTGAGTGTCATCACCGTGTGGCTCTCGGTGGCCAGGTTGCGGCCCAACCTGATTGGTTACCATTTCAATCCAGCGGAACATCACCTGCCTCTGAGAAGGTCCCTGTACTATACTTACTTATTCCAATGTTTACAATTCTATGTTGTGCATATGAAACGTTGTCCAGACAAAATGCCCCGTGCGAAGCACGGGTCTACGCTAGTCTACTATATAAAAGAGTACGCGGTAGTCACATCACGCTTCCAGGAGCGTTTTTATTGGTCGTCAGCTGGCCTAGCACCTGACGTGTCACGATGCGTGTACGTGTGTGGGGTCGTGATCGCGTCCCGAGACAGGTGCGTGATCGTGCACCTGGACGTGACGGCGTTGTCGGGATGAGGGTCGTCAGCGTGTGGCTCTCAGTGGCCACGCTGCCACCCGACCCTGTGCTTGCGCACACTGGAGCTCAAACGGTGTGGATGCTCAATTGCCCCCCTCTTGACTGACCTGACAGCAACGTCTCTGTGAGCATTGTCGGGGATAGACAAATCGAAAATGTGTTCTTGGCTGCTGCCATGTGCCTGCACCTGCTCGCATGCTCTTCTCTGTGTGCAGCGGCCTTTCATTGCCGAGTCCTTGCCACTACCATCCCTGTGCTGCGCTTATTCTTCCCCCTGTCTGCTCCTTGCGTGTCCCTTCCCGGAATGGCAGTTGGGGGCAACAGTTCCTTGCAGATGACATCATCGGTCGCTCACTTTGCTGACCCCAACTGCCTTATTTGGCGTCATGACTCGGATGAACGTTTGGCTCTTCTCTCTCTCCCCCTGTCTCCTGTGCCTCTGCGTTCCCTGGTATGCTTCACATTCTGTGGCAGAACACTAACATGCACCCATCGTTGCAACACTCCCGCCGCTCACGACGGTGGACTCCCGCACTTGGTTCGTTCACAAGGCGACGTAACCACATCACTGTCGATGCTCTACAAGGGTGGAGACGCGCGAAGAAAAACCCGGTGAAGTCATCGTTGATCTTTTCATCGGTCTTGGCATTCCAATTCTCCAGATCATTGCTGGTGAGTGCTCTCGGCGATCCTCTTCATAGCCATTTGTCTGACGAACTAGATGTGATGCAGAGTACGTTGTATCGGGACGACATTACGTCCTTTTCGAGGATTACGGGCCCGCGCACACACGTTGCGCGTGCGCGTGGGGGTCGTGATCGCGGATGTTGTTGGGCTGTTCTCTGGCTGCCCCTATCTCCTGTGCTTCCTGCATTTCCCGTCACTACTCTCTTAACTGATTTCTTGCCTTCCGAAAAGGTAGCTGTACCAGGAGGAGTGGACGCCCGTAGGCGGCTGTTTGCCGGTGGACGCCAGCACCTCGCGGATGCTCCGCCGTCGCTCGAGGCAGCTGTTCACCGGCAAAGCAAGAGCACGTTGCCGCGCCTCGCATTCCGCAGCAGAACTCGAATTGGTTGCCCTGGAGGCGTGGCGCGAGGAGGCGTTCCCGAAGCGCTGCTGCCCAGCGTGGGCAAGCTCGGTCAGTAAGTGAGGTGGTGCCACGTTCTCTAATCATTATCCATGCGGTCATTCCATGTTTGTAAGTGATCAAATCTAAAATAAAGCAGCAATATAATACATTGGGAAATACCCCGTAAATAGATGGATAGCAACATAGAGAGAGAATGATGCAAAGTTAATGCGATGAAGCAGGGAAGCATATGAATATAGGATGAACGTGGTACTGTAAAGGCCTCCCATGCAGAAAGTGCCAGGGGCTAAATATGAGGGCTGAGATAGCGAAAAAGTCCTTAAATGAGAGAAGACGCGATCTGTTGAAGTTGTACAACTGAAGTCCAAGGTGAACAGAGGAAGATCTGGATAAAGACGTCGATCTTGATTCCCTGTCCCTCCGCCTGCGTCGAGTCCATGCAGGATCGCCGATTTCGGCGTCGGGAGCGAGCGGTGGTGTCTTTGTTCGCAAGGGTGATGAACCCGATGTGGCGTGAAGGGGATGTCACAAACATTTCTCACCGTGCGGAGCACGGGTTCTCGCTAGTGCAGTTAGAAAGCAGTATGAGTGTGGACGATGATCGACAAATCAATCTTCGTAGTCTTCTCTGCCAGGCCGGAACAGTGCCATGAGATCCTCCAAGCCAAGTTTGAGGTTCTTAAGCCTGTCGCCGCTCAGTGCGGCAGCAGTGAGAACACGCTTGCTATTCTGCAATGCGAGAACGCGCTCCTCGACGGTTTTCTCGATCGTTAGCCTGTATATGATATTAGCGTCCCGTGTTTGCCCCAAACGATGGCCACGGTCGAAGGCTTGGTCCTCGAGCGCTGGGTTCCACCACAGGTCAACCAAGATTACATTGCATGCGGTCAAGTTGAGACCTAGCCGTAGGGGTAAAGTAAGTCCAGGATTTTCGCCTGCACCCGAAGGGAAAATGGTTCGTTCACCTGTGTTACCAGCTTTGAACGAGATCAAAATAACATCGATGCACTGGTTATTTTTTCTATCTGGATCTCGTGCTTGTCCTTAGACATGCTCCCGTCATCTTGTCAGCAAAGGTAGTTTTGTCAGCGATGTGAGATCTTCTCACATCGCATAAACGTGATTCCCGCGTCCTTGAGGAATACCTCAATAAAGATCAAGCATCGTCGTAAACTGGGAGAACACTATCGTCTTCTCGCCTAGGAATTCCCCTTCCTCATTCTCGCGCGAGTTAATCTCGTTGACCAACTCAAGGATTTTGCGGATCTTGGCCGAATCAGGTGGCAAATTTGAGTCTTTAGCCCGCGACAGGGACTTGCGGTGGGTATTCTGAGAGAGTTCTCTGCAATCATTGCAGTGTTCTCCGTCTTTGGCAATGTTCTCTGGAGTCAATCTTAATAACAGGGTGTTAACAATCACACGAAGTAAGAAACGGCATAGTACATACTCGTCCTGACAGAGCTGGCACTTTTTGCCCTTGGAAACCCCAAGCTGCTGGAACATGGTCGTAAGCTCTTCATCTTCGTGATCGTCTTTCGGGGTCGGTCACGGTCGAGATTCAATAGCTTCACATCTACATTGTAATCTTTAGTGACGAGTGATGGGTGGTTGCACGCTACTCCAACTCAGTGAGAGAAAGAATAATGGATAATCGTAGACTTACCTTGCCGCAACGAAGTAGTAATACCATGACATTTTTTCATAACTTCATTATTCTTCACGAAGTTTTGCATGGCCTCCTCAACGAGAGCGAAGTAGAATTGATGCTCATCCTCGTCGAAATTACAGGGTACGATGGACAGATGACGTCCTGGAAGTTCAATTAGCGGCTTGCCATTCAGAGCATCCGTCTTCGATTACGGCGTCGAAGCGACTCGGATCTTTTCTCAAGCATCGTATATCAACGTATCAACTCTGATAACTTTATAGAGCAGTAGTAGTGTTTTATTTACCATTGAAACGATACCTTATGGCTTAGAGAACGATAACGCTACTACAGTACAATGCATCCCAGTTCTGGCTTGACCTTCTCAACTTCATCCATCCCGTTTCTCTGCCTTCATGAACAACGACCCAATTACGGTCCACGTACTCACAACCCAACATCTAGTCCAACCTTCAGATTTTGACACTGATGCACAAGATGCTACCCTTCTTTCTCGAGGCCGCGCGGTTGTTCATGCTGCCAGTGGATGTGGAATCCATGAAGAGTGGCGGACACCAAGAATTGAATCTAGAGGACCGCACTGGCGAGAGGATGGTGCACCCACCCTCTCGAACTTCCAGACGATCAATACATTCGACTCACACTTATGTTTTCTTAGAAACGCATTTACATACTTGCACCCCCCTCCGTTGGTATCGACCGCGGTTGGTCCCCCCACCACGGTGAGAGAATGGAATGCTAGTGCCTCAGAATCGGAGATATTTTCTACAACCGATTTACAACCCTTTGAAAGCTTCGTGTTTGTCTCCCCACATCCGGGACACAATAACCGCGACGTTGCAGATCCGGTGGAGGTGGAAGATCGCAATCGAAGCTGGTCGGTCGGTTCTGCACAGCCTCCGGCCAAGCGAATGAAGATGCCAGCCATGGAGCTTGATACGGGACCCCTCGACGAGCTCATACCCTTGGTACACGATCCATTTAGAGCCATGCTCTTTTTTGCTTACGACGACTTAACAAGCCTCATTATGTTCCCGCACCTCTCAAGCCACCGCAACCCGATGCATTGTCTCATGCCTCACTCGCCGGTGATGCCTCCTCTTCGTTCGCGCCGATTCCACCCCAGACAACGGCTTCCATTGGGGCACTCCTTTCGTCCTCTTATTCTCGTGTCGCGTGGCTGATACCCGTCCGTGGATACCCGCCTTGGGACGGAGTTTCCGGGGCCAGCGTCACCCTGGGTCACCTACCAGCACCGGGGGCTGGACACCCGCCAAGTCACGACATCGTTTGGACTCACAGTTCACTTCGCCAGTTCTGGACCTTTCTGAGGACTTTCTCAGAAACTCCTGATAGCTCTGCTGCAACAGGTCCATTGTCACTCTCATTCCATACTGCCCCGCGATGGGCTCCTATTGGATCTCAGCAAGGGACAGTGACGCCTGCGACATTGGCCTATCTCCCTGCAAATAGAGAGACAGAGATAACTCCCTCTGATCGATCTGGTCACTCACTATCGCCAATACGGATCGCTAGGACTCCAACGACTCGGCTCACAGACATTGACAGCATAAAAGTATACTGTGATGCCCCCCAAGCAATGTTAGTCCGTAGAGCATTGAGTCATTGGGCATACGAAGAAAGTGGACATGCTAAACCCCCCAGTCTTTCTGTGGAAACGACTCGGGTCCTGAAGTTCTCGAAGCTGGTATTATTGAATGAAAGGGGGGAAGGCATGCTTATCTCATAAATCTTGTGTATGATCATGCAATAAAGCCATATTGTAGCCATGCATAATTCTTCGAAAATAGTAGAGTGAGACTCGTTTTGGAAGCTTGAAAAGGTACACCACGTCTCATGTTACACCGTCACTGTGACGCGTGCCAACCGACCGAGTTCACTCCTGCGCGTTTACTGTGACCTCCAGCTTACAGCGGCACTACAGGAGAACCGAAATATCCAGCGGCCTCCCCACTCTCGGATCTCAGAACGAAGTCGCGTCTCACGAGGACCTGCCAGTGGTGGGCCCACCAAAAGGCCACATAGTCAGTGATGTCAGCGCCATCCTTTGCGCTCGGCGAACGCGTACTCTGCTATCACGGGCCTCTCATATACGAGGCCAAAGTCCTCAAATGCGAGGTCTGGGATGAAACTAACACAAAACTAGACACGGTTGGACCGCACTACCTTGTGCACTACAAAGGTTGGAAGCAGACGTGCGTCCCCAATCCGCTTTCCCTCACTGCCAGCTACACTTTCTGACTTCCGCTATCCATTTCTTGCTTCTAGCTGGGACGAATGGGTCCCCACGACGCGCCTTCTCAAGTTTAGCGACGCCAATATCTCCCTTCAGAAGGACCTTGCCCGAGCTCAAGCCGCCACCACTTCGACTAGCGCCTCGGCTTCCAAGACGGCCACCTCCGCGCGCGGCACACAAGCAGGAGGGGGGCGACGCAAAGAGGGCGGACGCGGCACAAAAAGGGGACGGGATGACGACGATGGGACAAGACGACCTGAGATGCGGTTGATGGTGCCAGACCAGCTGAAAGTCCTCCTCGTGGACGACTGGGAGGCAGTGACGAAGAATAACCAGGTGCGCTTATACATTTACATCCTGTCGCATCTGACGTTCTGACCACTCTCGGCGGTGCGCCCCCCCCCCCCCCCCCTCACTCCAGCTGGTCACCTTACCCCGAAGTCCCACCGTTGTGGAAATATTGGAAGAGTTCAAGCAACATGTTCTCAACACTTCACCGCCAAAGTACTTCCATATCTCCAATTCCCGAACTATCGTCTGACTTGCACTCTTTGTTCGCCCCCGTCCGTTCCAGCCTCCGCGACCCACAAGTGGTACTGCCGACTATTCTATCCGGTTTGCAGGTGTATTTCGACAAGGCGTTGGGATCCAACCTCCTGTATCGCTTCGAGCGGCCGCAGTATGCGGAAATACGCAAACGGTATGTGACAGGTCCGACCGTGCAGGTCAATGAAGAGCGCGAGATGAGCGCCATTTACGGCGCAGAACACCTCCTGCGGATGATCGGTCTGTCGTCCTTTCCGTTCCGTATGATTCGCTCCTTATAATTCTGCTAGTGAGTTTGCCAGCGATGGTGGCAGGGTCTACTATGGACCCGGAGAGCGTAGGATTGGTGAGAGACTACGTGACGGAGCTCCTGTCGTGAGTGCTGTAATCATTCTTGTCAGGAAATTTCCGATCTAACCAATCGTTAGGTATATTATGAATCAGAGACATCGCTTATTTCAAAGGGAATACGATTCTGCATCGTTGCAGTACCAAAACATATCTCGGTCATGACTTTTTGAGTTTTCGGTCCGACTTGTTTGTTCAGTGTAGTTGTTGTGCTACTTTGTAACCACGAGTTGATACAATTGTCCCGTTGTTTCCCCTTTCGACCACACGCCCCTCTCTTGAATACGAAACCAAAACGGAGACCTTTACTTTGCCCACATCTATTTGTATTTAATCGTGACGGTATCTCTCCACAATGGTAAGCCCAGATGTTACCCCCCTTGCTCCAATGGATGAACAGCCCACTATTGGGCTTATCGGAATGGGAGCGATGGGGCAGATGTATGCTTCCCGTCTCTCTGTCGCTGGGTGGAAGAAGTGAGTCGTCTTTTTGCCCTGTTGCACGCCTAGTCAGGGAGCTCTGTAGGATCAATGTGTGCGACCTTCCTGAGAGATATGATTCGTTGAGAGCTATATATGGTGGTATGGCATACCCCTAATCTCGCAGCCACGGCCCTATTGACTACACCTCTCAGGCACTCCCGGGTTACATGTTCTCCGCGATGGACACCATGTCTCGCGAACTTCGGATTTCATCATATACTCCGTGGAAGCTGAACATATCAAAAAAGTTGTCACTCAGTTTGGGCCCTGTCAGTTGTTTGGCTATCTCATCCGAATAGTTCGGGCTCTGAGTCATCGCTTAGCTACCAAGGTCGGAGCAATCGTTGCCGGCCAAACGTCTGTCAAGGCACCGGAGCGCGCGGCATTCGAGCAACACCTTCCAGAAGACGTACATATTGTCTCTTGTCATTCATTGCACGGTCCGACTGTGCCAACAAAGGGCCAACCACTGGTACGTTTGTTTCCTGGTCGCTCATTGATGCATGCGATATGTCCTCCTATAGGTCCTGATCAGGCATCGAGCCACGGATGATGCGCTTACTCTGGTAGAGAACATCTTGAGGCCACTTCAGTCGCGCTACGTCTACATGTCATACGATGAACACGACGAGGTGACCGCCAACACTCAGGCCGTCACACACGCTGCATTCCTCAGGTATTCTACTTACTCACATCGTTATGGTCATTATTTCTTATTACTCGCAAAGTATGGGAACCGCTTGGGCAAGTGCGGCATCGTACCCATGGGAACATGGATATTATGTTGGCGGTATTGAGACGGTGAAGGTCAACATCATGCTACGGATCTTTTCAAACAAGTGGCATGTCTATGCTGGCCTGGCGATCCTCAATCCCTCAGCGAGGACGCAAATCAAGCAATATGCGCAAAGCACGACAGACATTTTCAAGCTCATGCTGGCAGCAGATGAGGCTGGACTCCGCAAGCGTCTGTACGAAGCAAGAGACGCAGTGTTCGGCGATGCGCAAAGCTCGGTTCGGGTTCCGATTTTCCTATCGGACAGCGTGCTGGACCAGTTTAGCCTGGGTAAGAAGGGCACAAACGCGAACGGCGGTCGTCCTTTGGCAAACTCGCACCTCTCATTACTCGCAATGGTAGACTGCTGGGCACGCCTCGGTCTCAATCCGTTCAAGCATCTAGAGCTCGCAGCCACACCGATATTTCGCATGTGGTTCGGGGTCGCCGAGTATCTATTTCTGTCCGAGAACAGGCTGGACGCTGCCATCCACGCTGCCCTATATGACGTGTCACACCGCTACGACGATGTCGAGTTTGTGGTCGCGTCCCGTGGGTGGAGCCAGTGCGTCTCGTTCGGCGACTTTGATTTATACAAGTCGAGATTTGAGGAGACGGCTGCATTTTTTGAATCTCGGTTTGAGGAGGCAGGGAGGGTGGGATCAGAAATGCTCAAAGTGATCATGGACAGTAGTGCAGAACCCTGACTGGCTGTACAAGTACGAACAGAAAATCTGACCTGACCAACGCGATGAAAGATAAGATAAGATAAGAAATAAGCACGAATGCCGACTTCGAACGTGATGGCGAGTTTTGGCAAGGCATCCGAGTTATCCTTTATTTGGCTTCATTCCACGAAATATGACATCACGTCATGGCATGTTAAAGTTTTTAGATTATTATTACAATTGGAGAGACGGGATCTGGAAAGACCACATAGTACGTCCTTGCCCATCTGTAGCCTTATTTTTTCCTTTCAACCAACATCTTAACTAGTATGCTACTAGGATACCGCAATAAGTTGTCTACTCCGACATGCCGCAGATAAAAAAAGAAATTGTCACATGTACGCAGCCTTGACGAGTTGTTGCCAATGTCTGTGGCGAAGCGTGTAGGTGATGAGATGGACGGTACGTTCTCTGCTTCTGAAAATTTACCTGCTTTCTCATTTTGTTCCAGTATCCTCGCACAGGCAGGTTGGATATTCCATCCGCTTCGAGGACATGACGGAGCCAGAAGGATCTCAAGATCATGGTCATGTCGGCGACGCTAGATACGCTCAAATTCAAGGAGTACTTAACTGTTGACCGACCCCCCCCCCACTTTTCAAAGTTCCTGATCGCACGCACCCTGTGGAGATTTTCTATGCACAAGAACCCGAACTGGATTACGTGCGATTCGTACCGTCCTTATGGTCCATCGTGCCGAGGAACCTGGCGACATCCTCCTCTTTCTCACAGGAGAGGAAGAAATTGAGGATGCATGTCATAAGGTCAAGATCGAGGTCGACCCTCTACTTACTCGAGACCCCGACTCGGACACTATTGGACCTCTCGCCTGCATCCCACTTTACTCTTCTTTTCCACCCCAACAGAAAAAAACGTATATTCGATCCTGCACCTACACCACGTACCCTAGATGGGCCCCCAGGACGGAAAGTTATAGTGTCCACGAACATTGCAGAAACATCACTCACTATAGACGGCATTGAATACGTTATCGACTCCTCGAACAAAAGTTTTACCACCCACAGCTCCGGGTTGAATCTCTCTTGTGTCTCCCATCTCAAAAGCATCTGCGCAGCAGAGGGTAGGGCGTGCCGGTCTCACCCGCCCTGGCAAGTGCTTCGGCCTGTATACACAAAAAGACTTTCGGACAGAACTCGAGGGCCCACTTCGACAGGGACCCTTTTGCTAGCCATTGTAGCATACCCATTACTTTGCACTGGTGGAAACGAGAGCCTTGAAGAAAGCGCGCCGGCAGAGACAAGCATGTTCCTGGCAGGGAGAATGGTCCTTGCAACGACTTAAGTGAGATGTCGGTCGAGCTAAGTTACAAGCAGAACTGCGTGACGTGACTGACCACCTTCTTTATGACAAACTCACTCGTTGACCCATCAGCACTTTTATCCCAGTCTCTGGGCACACAACACCGTGAAACACACTATTTCGTGAAATTTCGAGTAGCAAACCGACACAGGTAATCAAACAGGGTGCAGACTATTCTAGATCTGAACTCTGAAGCCTTGATGTGGTGTGCGGAGCTTCAGCGGTTTTTCGTAATATTTTTCGAAATAGTATTCTTTCCCGCTGAACCCTGTCCGACAGTGCCACTCGCGCCGCTGCTGCCTTCGTTCTGGCTGCTGCTGCTGCCTTCGTTCTGGTAGGCGTTGGCGAACGCAGCGAGGGGAGCAAGAAGGACAATGCAAAGCTTGAAGAAAAACATCTTCGTCAACGGGGTAATATGATAGTTGTTTTAGGGAATCAGGGACCGGCTGTTGGGTGTACTTCAAGGAAAATGATTGAAGGTGCGACCTGGCTACCCATGGGGGAATATCAAAACAGTTAGAAGAATAATGGCGACAATGACAGAAAGTATGCACACCTAGGAAAGAGGAGGAAGTGAGGATAGGGTCATTGGAACCAACTCGAGTTTTTATATGTGGGGTAGTATACAGGCTCGTGAGCCAGTACCGCCACGACCAACGCGAACCCAACGCGAGAAATTGATATTTAACAAGACCGAGGGTGTCTCTAGTCAAGCAAATTAAACGGGACACGAATCACCCGCTGTTAGAAGCCGAGACAGGAGACGGACGCGAACTTGAGACTCGGTAAAGAGAGAATCAACTCTTCCTTTTAATAATGACATCTCAAGTCCTCTAGCCGTGCAACATTGTCTGTCACAGTGTTGAACATCGCGAGAGTGAATGGGACCGAGTCTGTACTAAAGAATAAGAGGCACCCCGGGCCCTCGAGGGCGACCAGTGCAGACGGCGGACGCCGCTCCCCATTGACTGACTGTCTTCTTTTATAATAGATAGAAAAGTGACAAGGTCACCGCCTCGGGCTGCAACAGAGTCGAGGATTCTGGTTTCGTCGTTGTCGTAATTGTCTTACTGTAATCAATCTTACATCGTCACTAATGATCTAGTACGTACTAGTCATATTTTTCGGGCCGACTACAGGCGCGGCAGTGTTCGTGATTTCGCACGCGCAGTAAGCAATATTTCTTTGAGGTTCTGGATGGTGCTTAAATAGGTTGGCGTGTAACCAGAAAGTACTAGTGTTGGTCCCTGAAGAAGCTGTCGCTCCCAGAGCTCCTTGTGGAAACATGTGGCATGAGTAGTCAGATATGGGGCTAGAGGCATCAGGAAAACCCTCACTTGCTAATATTGAGTAGCGTAACAATTGAAGTATACGATGCTAGCGATCGCCTAAGAATGTTTACAAACTATAGCGTGCAATGACAGACAAGAAAACGCCACATGCTCGCCAAACATTCCCTCGGCTTAAATGCAGCTAGCGAGATTTTGTCAAATTATCTCCGGTCTCACCGCGACCATTCTTTTGCTTAATTGTCTCTAACCTAAATTTCTTCATCGATAAATCATTCATTTCTCGGCGTCTGGGAACCAGACTGAGGCACAGGGTTTTTTCCTTTCTGCGACAGAGTCACCCCTGTTGCAAGTACTTATACACATACACACAACCGCCGCATAACATATCACACCACTACACACCGACGGTTTACAACCATCACACACTTCTTCCCCCACCTGATAGTCATAACGCTTAGTTACCCTTTGCGACCGCCTCTGTGCCACGTTGTACACGCTGCGGAATACAAATTCGGATTCAAAAAAAAAAAATTCATTTCTCGGCTAAAATTCAGCTAGTGAATGCTATTGGTGTAGTACCAAATTCGCTAACTCAAGGCTAAATGGGTGTAAATTCACCTCATATCTCAGCAGAAGCAGTGGCAGCGTCGAGCACCCATGCCACATCTCCGTGCACGGTCCCCGACATGACCAATTGTCTTCACGTTGACGACGAGCATTCTCGCTTGAACTGCTCATGCAGAGCAGCCTCATAACGATCTGCACGCTCATTGACGGTCGCCCACTCCTGCTCTCAGGCTACATTCCCTTTGGATTGAGCCTCTTGGAGCGCATCGTATGACGATTGCAGCTGGGCAAGGGTAGTGTGCTTCTCATGATGGTGCTCGGCAGAGTCTTCAGACTTTTAAATGAGTTCCTTAGAGGTGCAGTCCGCCTCATCCCGTGCAATTTGCCAAGTTGGAGCTGTTGGGTAAGGGAGTCCAGCTTGAACTATGCGCAGATCCATTTAATGCAACACGGAGTAAAATCAGAGGCCACGCACTTTGGTGGAAGATTCGTCTGAATTATTGAGTTGTTGGTCCTGCCTCATTGAGACTTGTGCAAAGTGTCTGGATCTCCTCTAGTGAAGTTCAAATTCGCAAGACCATCCGAAAAGCAAAATAATGGAGAACCCACCATCGCGCTGAGCACTATCCTCTTTTAACCTACTGACAACACCAAGGAGATCACGGTTTTCTCGTTCGGTATCCTCGACCTTGTGCTTGAACGAGTCCAACTCTGTGGACGAAATGGCCTGCGAGCTATTCAAGGTGGAAAGTTATGATTCTAAATTGCTATTGGAAGACACTAGATGGGCGAGAAAAAGAGGGAAATAGAGGGATTCAATATAATATCATATGTTGAAAAACAGGGCATGAGACTCACCCAGCGTGTCGCGCTCCTGCTTCGACCTTGACCAACTCTACTTAAAGACCCTTGAACTGAGATTCCAGAGAAGACACGGATGACTCGCAGTCTTGTAGAGCTTGATCAAGCTCAATATCTTTCCTTTCATTCTCAGCGCACAACTCTTCCAACTCGCAGAGCGCTTCCTCCGAGTGGACAGCTTGCGAGACCACGAGGTGGTAAAGCGACAAATCGTTGTCTGGAGCCGGCGACACGGCGTCTCGAGGGATACGCTGGAAAGAAATTTCGAGAGGTAATCGAGGTCAAAGTCGTCCGGGATCGACACGGAAAATTCGACCTTGGAGAGGCCGGATCCTCTGCATCCAGGTCGGGAGTGATACTGCCCGGGGAGATCAACATCCTTGAACACGGGTTGAAGATGGACACGGGTGGGCGAGTTGGAAGGTGCGCGGTTCAAATTTGAGATGTTCGTGTGTCCTGGTTTGGTGTGCGAGGAACGTCTGTTGTCATGCTCGGTGGTGTGCATCCTTGCTAAGGGCAGCTCGCAGGGGGCTAGGATGACAAACGAAGTGTGTCTCCCATCTCAAAAGCATCTGCGCAGCAGAGGGCACGGCGTGCCGGTTGCACCCGCCCTCAAGTGCTTCGGCCTGTATACACAAAAAGACTTTAGGACGGAACTTGAGGGTCCACTTCGACAGGGATCCTTTTGAAATTGTAGCATACCTATTACTTTGCACTTGTGGAAACGAGGGCCTTGAAGAAAGCGGGTGGGCAGAGACAAGCATGATCCTGGTAGGGAGAATGGTCCTTGCAACGACTTGAGTGACATGTCGGTCGAGCTACAAGCAGCTGCGTGACGTGACTGACCACCTTCTTCATGTCATTGACCCATCAGCACTTTTCTGGGCACACAACACCGTGAAACACACTATTTCGTGAAATTTCGAGTAGCAAACTGACACAGGTAATCAAACAGGGCGCGGACTATTCTATCAGAATTCTGAAGCCGGCATGTTGATGTGGGGTCCGGTTTCGGTTTCGGTGCCCAATTATTTTCCGATGAAGCCTCTTCGACACTGCCGTAGTCGGCCCGGGCGAACGCAGCGAGGGGAGCAAGAAGAACAATGGAGAGCTTGAAGAAAAACATCTTCGTCAACTGGGTGATATGATAGTTGCTTTAGGGAATCAGGGACCGGTTGTTGGGTGTGCTCCAAGGAGGATGATTGAAGGGTGAGGCCTGGCTACCCATGGGGGAATATCAAAACAGTTAAAAGAATAATGGCGACAATGACAGAAAGTATGCACACCTAGGACAGAGGAGGAAGTGAGGATAGGGAAGGTCATTGGAACCAACTCGAGTTTTTATATGTGGGGTATACAGGCTCCCAAACCCAACGCGAGAAATTGATTTAACAAGACCGAGGGTGTCTCTAGTCAATAAACGGGACGGACGCGTACTTGAGACTCGGTAAAGAGAGAATCAGCTCTTCTTTATTAATAACGGCATCTCTCCTAGCCGTGCCACATTGTCTGTCGCAGTGCTGAACATCGCGAGAGTGAATGGGACCGAGTCTGTATTAAAGAATAGGACCTTAAGTTTTAAATCAACAAGTCCAGCTTGACGCTGATCCAACCCCGGAGATGGTGGGGGAGCAGGCGAAGAATGACGAAGACATGCCACTCTCTCTGCTGACATCTTTAGAACCGACGCCGGAAGGTTGCCAGGCACGCTGCGGATCTTGGTTTGCAAGACTCGACGGTCGCGGGGGAGTGTTGGAATATATTGGCGCTTTGGGAGGAGATGTTGGATTCGGACCGCACAGGTACCATTCCATGAACCAGTGTTCAAAATGTTGTCGGATTCAGTGCTCAGTTTCGTATCGCTAGTACGCGCCGCTCGTGACGATTTGCTACAAAACTTGTAGGACTTGTTATAACTGATTAGTACTACATGTTGGACTTTTATTAGCTATCTCCGGTTCTTCATCGCACGTTCTCCCTCCGCCCTCTTCGGCGGCTTCCCTTGCTCCAGCTTCACGTCTCCCACATAGTATTTCCTTCTCCCATAGTATACACCGCTGAGAGGCCTTGCAAGCAAGGTAATATAGCCCCTTAGGACCTCTCCAGGAGCTGCTCCAGTCGCCGCTGCATCTGCTCCCGTTACAGTCGCCGCAGCTCCTGCCATAGTCGCCGCAGCTCCTGCCACAGTCGCCACGGCTCCTGCTCCAGTTGCCGCAGCTCCTGCTCCTGCTCCTGCTCCTGCTCCAGTCGCCACAGCTCCTGCTCCTGCTCCTGCTCCTGCACCTGCTCCAGTCGCCGCAACTCCTGCTCCAGTCGCCGTAGCTCCTGCTCCAGTCGCCGCAGCTCCTGCTCCTGCTCCTTCTCCAGTCGCCGCAGCTCCTGCTGCACTCGCCGCTGCAGCTCCTGCAGCTCCCGCTGTAGTCGCCGCCGCCGCTGCTGCTGCAGTCGCTGCATCTGCTGCCACGATGTATACGACGACGAGGAGGCCACCAAATTGACACTGTGGCCCGCTACCTGTCGCTCATTTTTGAAAGAGGTAAATACATCCTCCACACTGCTTCTGCCGAGGTATTGAAGAACCAGCAGATTTGGTAAGAGTTCCAGAGACATTTCCCCATTCTCCGAACGTAGTGAATGAGAGAGTACCCTAGAGAGTGATTCTGGTACACCAAGTGACTTCACTTTGCTGAAAAACCTGAAAAGTTTGCGCCACTGTGTTCTGTCGACCTCGTGTGTGTCTGATGACCGATTGTGTGCCATGTGGCTGAGCGTGAGCTCCTCCACACCGGAGAGTACGGGCGAAATTGAATCGAAGATTTGCACCGCGGACGCTACCTGCCAATCAAGGTGTTTGCACGTGATCTGCAAGCGCAACGACCTTTGCTGCCGACTGCCAGTGGGATCAGGACCTGCCATTAACTCAAGGGAATTCTCATCGAAAGTGATGTCGACAGAGCTGAACCTGAGGGTCTCTGATGCCTCCATGAACTCCATGAGGCGTGGGACAGTAAAAGTGAGCTGGTTGAAAAACCGGACATCTAGAACGCTGAGGGTAGGCGCTCTAATCCGAGCCAGACCCTCCAAGTAAGCGGTGACACCTCGGTATGAAAATACTTGAAGGTTAGGAAGCATCACATGCGTCGCTGCTGGGGACTCGACATCACGGTTTGGGTGAGGGGAATGAAAATGAATTCTAAGAGTCGTCAACTGGGGCATGAGTGAAAGCCGTGCGAGTATATAACTTGGGGGGAACCAGGGGGACGATGGGATATCCATAAGCTCGAGACTGACGAGTCCTTCGGTAGTTGTGACTATGGGAGATCCAATAGGACGGCAACTCGTCCACGCGTGGCGTAGATTGGGTGTTTGGAATGTCGTAGGAAACATTTGGACTGTGGAACCTCCGGGATGGGAACTGATACGGATGTGCTCCAAAATTGGGAATTCGTCATCCATAGCGTTGATAAATTTGCCTAACTTTGAGGCTGGCATACAAAGGGAAATACGGTGCACACGATCATGGTGCGATAGCGCCAGTAGCGCATCTTCTTCGTCTTTTGCTGTCATCTCGCGGTCGCCATTTGAGTACCAGATGGTGAGTGGGAGGGGTGGTGAATGTGCTAGCATGTCTGCTACAGGCACACCATAAGAGCAAAGAAGGTTGATATCCAGTCGGATTGGGTACGCAAGGATGAGGCACCGCCACCTTCGGCAGACCTGAGCCAGCTTGTACCACCAGCGTTGGCGGTCCCACCGTAATCGGACATTCCTGTCACTACTATCTTCTTCATCCCTGGTATAGAGATAATCGAGTTGATAGAGATGGAATATGTTGAGAAGGATATCGTCATTGAGTTTGTTACTCGTGAGCCCTATTGAACTAAAAGTCGGTACATGGAACAGGGACAGTGAATTTTGAGACTCACTTCTTGACGCACGACCGCGGGGCTTCTTACGACGGTACATTTCAGGGACTGGAGGGAAGGGGGGAGAAGTAACGGCAGGGCCTGGGTGTGAGAAGATTGAAGTACAGAAGTAGCGTGACAGCGTATTTGGCCATGGCGGTGTCGCCGTATTTCCCCACATCTGCGGCTCACGACTCGTTCATGTTCATTTTAGATAGTGCTACTCACGCATTTCCCGAGGCCGCAGTCTCATTCGAGGACCGAGCGCGCCTCCCCGTTGACTTTTTTTATTACATAGGTGACAAAATCATCGCCTCGGGCTGCAAGTCGAGGACTCTGGTTTCGTCGTTGTCTTGATCATCTTAGTGTAATCAATCTTACATCGTAATTAGTGGATATAAATTTCCAGTGCTCGTGATCGTGCAGGATTTCGCACACGCATTAAGCATGTATTTCTTTGAGGTTCTGTATGTAGTCTCGGTCCAGTGTTGGTCCCTGAAGAAGCTGTCGCTCCCAGAGCTCCTTTGTGGGCTAGAGTTGAGGCCTATGGAGCTCGGGCCGGGATGATCATGACCAACGGTCACGGTCAATTGACCCACCTGCCCTTGAACCATATCCCATGTTCGGCTGCTGTGTAGCGGGAAGGCTTCTGCAGACAAACTTGCAACAAATAGATGAAACCAAGGCCGCCTTCGAGCTACCTGCGGCCGAATCCATCAACCACATCTGTGTCTTTCTCCTCGGTACAGGTGGGCCACTCTCGTTCGATATAATTGATTACTACTGACCTTTTGGTTTCAAGTACCGTTTCCCGATGGATACGGTGCCACCGTTCACTTTTTCTGGCCGGACAGAGGTTTCCAGTTGCTCGGCATGTGCGTCCTTGTCCATTCACCCGTTTTCGTTGTTGTCTCATGTAATTCGGACAGGCTCTCGAATGAGAAACCTTCCGCCATATTTCGTCTCCGGGGAAATTTTGTCTCGCAATCCTCCTCTTCTCAGGCGGCTTTCTCAAACCCAATGCAACCCGCGACTGGGACGAGCGGCGTGACAGCCGTTCTCGGCATTTCCATAGAGCCACTCCCGCATATATTGGAGCAGGTTAGCACTTTACCATCCGCAGTATCCAAGCTCCCACCTGCTCTATCCGACGCGACACTTCTGGCTGAGAAAATCGTGAAACACTTGTTCAATTATGTGTCTGGCTTTGTGTCAGGCAGTGGTTCCTCTCTTTCTCCAGACAGTGTGGTCCCGATGAGTTTAATCGCGAGATGGTACGAGAGTTTCTTGTCGAAAGCTAGGGCAGGCGGTGTCGGTTTTTTAGACAGGCAGGAATAGGAATCGTGTAGGATATTCTGCTGTTCAATGATAATGATGTGATGTTATCTAATCTAACCTCTGAACTCAATGACGGCACGGGCCGCTTTTAGCCTTTTCCTCTCCATTTGACTCAAACGGTCCCCAGCTTTCACAAAATTCGCCATGAACACTGGAGAGGAGGAGAATGTCACCTTTCTCACGTCCATGATGGGTAGTTGTGACCCAGAGATCGCAAGGCGAGTCCTCCGAAAACACAATGGCGATGTGCAGAGGGCCGCAACTTCCATATTGGAAGGGGACACTGGTGCTGAGGATTCTTCAAGTTGGCTCACGGATTACGGGAGCTCAACAGATGTCCCTACTACCGTTGTCCAACCAAGTACTCCCCCTCGTGAGTACAATGACGTTCTCTCCGTGTTATACACATCCTTTACTGCTCTCGTAGCTTCTAAACCTGAGAAGGATCAGGCCATAATAGACCTCACGGGTGATGACGAGAACGTCGAACTCAGACGTGCCCTAGAAGCATCTTTAGCCACACCCGCCTACGGACCGTCTGGGTCTGCTCAATTCCGTCCCAGTGACAGAGCACCGGACCCTAACTGGGCAATGGTTCCATCGAATGTGTGTCCCATCTCGTCTTCCAGGCGATACAGGCACTCACTTATATCATCTCCTTTTTAGGTGGAACAGCCCTCCGAGTCTGGTATTTCACAGGATGATCACTACCTGAGTCGAGCCATCCAAGAGAGCATGCGCGAAACGTACAACGACCAAGAAAGGTATATCACCTTACCCTTGGAACAAATGATCAGGAGAGACAACCGGTGGGTTTTATTTGTCGCCGCATTTTCCCCTTCTGAGACTGTGTATTATCCAACAAGCCCGGTTGCGATTAGATTTACCCAGGGGTCCCTTGTCTATGCCGCTCTGGTTTTCCAAGGACTGTATTATGTCCCCCAAGTGCGGAAGAGCATTGCTAGCTGGCGCCCACTGCCGAAAACCCCAGATGCCGAGTTCGTCTCCCCGCCAACTAGTGGCGAAGGTCCGCCTGATCTTGCCGTCCTTGTGGTCAAACTGACAAGCACCCATCACTTGTTTTAGACTTGCTCATGTGGACATTAATCGAGAATTATACTAATATGGACCTCGCTGCGATTTCGGAACTTAATTTTGATGCGTGTCTCGCTGCGCTCCAGCTCGAGCCGCCTGTGTATTCAACCTCTAACCCCAGCGAGCTTTCCTACGGTAGACTTCTCCTTACGAACCTTGATATGTGTTGATTACTAGGCAGACCTCCTCCAGAGGTTGACTCTTACAATCGAGGCCTCGCTACATAAAGAGATCACAGCGCAAATGCACAAGTGGCCAAGGTAATGCACCATGCTTCACTCAACGACATAAATACTGATGAGCTCTATCTAGACTCTTCTACTTCCGCTATGGCCCCGCCGACGCACAACCGGATGCCTCTCCGTTTGACAGACGGCAAGACATGGCCATCGTGAAGGTCGACATCCGCGATGACAACCAGTCTGCCGATTTAGTATCCGCACTGTCTGCCAGGATGGCACACAGAGAAATCTCTTCGAAACAGCAGGTCATATTCGAGCCTTCAGACGTTGTGACCTTCCATCTTGTGCGACACGATACGCTCCCGTCCTACTCCCAGGGCCCTGCCCCATCGCGACAATTGTTTCGGTACCCAAAGCATATCTACCTCGACCAATACATGAAAGAGAACGTGGAGATTGCTTCCGCAAAGTGGAGAGAACAGAAGGAAATTAGCGAGAAGATCCAGACTCTTACTCTACGTGAGAATGCTCTCAAACGGCATCAGGTAACTACTCGCGCACACGTTTCTTTTTGATTGCCCTCAAGCTGACGGAGGTTCTCACGTTAGAACGTGGACGTTCTCAAATCTCTTCGAGCTACGCTTCATTATTATGAGCATGTGGCAAACAGAGACACGCCTAATCGTCTGTCCGTGATTGTCACGCAAACTCAGAAGCTGCGAAAGATACTAGCTAGAATAGAGAATGAGCTGGAGAGTGAGTGCAGAGCGGGCATCCAATCTTTTTTGTGGGGGGGCTTAATCATGGGTTCAGCTATTCAAGTCCAAAAAGAGAACGCGAAGGATCAGCTTGCGCGGCTATTCGAAGGCCCAGAACTGAGGGAACATAGGGTGAGCCATCATATAGTATATCCTTCTCCCGGGTACAGGCTTTTACGTCTTTTATATAGTACGACCTTCGGGTCGTCTTTGTCCACGATGGTCTGTTCGGACGCAAGCAGGTCTATTCATATGTCAACGACAACGACACCTGGTGGAAGACCGTTGATTGGGAAGTCACACCAGCAAGTCGTCTGGTCTTTTTTGATCCTCAACTCTACTTAATGGTTTCTTCTCTTCAGGTTTCGGAAGAGACCGTTCTGACGGATCCGACGGGCTTTCACCTCGGCGCAGGACCGTATATGCTCATTTACAGTCGCGCCGTTCTGGAAGAGGACCGAGGACCCTTGCCATGGCCAGAGGAAGTTGTGGTATGTACACAGTTGGACCTTTTATCGGCGTATCCGTATAACTCTCCAATAGCGCTGCGTCGAACACAATAATAAGATGTTCCTTGACACTATTCAGCCGAACCCCGTGGTCGAGATGTCTGTACCATCGTCCACGTCCGCGTCTGGCTTCAATACGCCGTTGGAACTACCGATTACTCCTGGAGAGCCTATGGACGTGGCCAACTGAGTTATTTCAACTTGACGGACTTTTCAAGTGCCTTTCTTTTGTTATTATCTAGTACATCATTATGTATAAGCTTCTCGTTCGGGATAGAAGGTTTCTTTGACTTGTGTATGTATATGGGTCAACCCTGTCCTTCCTCACTACCGTGCGCGTTACTCTTGTGCTTGGGCGTGAACGTCCACGATTCTGGAGCCGGACCAAGGAACATCTCGGAGATCTTCACCCAGTCACGGCTGTCGCCACTTGCAAGGAGTGTTTCTTTCCTGTTGAGTTAGCGATGGCGACGGTGAGGAAGTAAGTTATCGCATTTACCAAGCTCGTCGCGCCCGCGGAAGAGCGGCGGGCGGTCATTGATCCGAGGCGGAAGGCATTCGAGAAGCCCAATCGGAACGTAGCGGTACTGGAAGGATAACGCCTCGCAAAGATAGCGGCGGGTTGTGTTGATGCCAGCCGTATCAGTTCCAAAGTGGCTGTGAAAACGACGTTACCAAGAAAATGAGGGTTATAGGGCACGTCGACGTACTCTAGTCCAAACTCGGCATACTGAGGTGGCACACGTGAGTCCCAAAAACGCTATGTAAGAGAGTATGGAAGCGCAACTTTTCGAATGAATTCCAACCGCTCCTTGGAACTAATGTCCCATTCTCTTCGTTCCTTGATTTCGGTGAAAATCCAGGGCTTGATCAGCGCACCCCGGGCGACCATAACGCCATCCACGCCACTACTCTCCACCTTGGACCAGTAATCTTGGGCGGAAAAGGCGTCGCCGCCACCGAAGATTGGAATCCGCGGCACTAGTAGTCAGATGTCATTCTTGATGTAATAACGAACTGTTGGGTAACAACTTACAGTCTTCATCAGCTTCGCGCACACGAACGGCGTCGACGCATTCTTTGATGTATTCCCAATCTGCCAGTTTCGCGTATCGTTGTTGTCTTGTCCGTCCATGCAACTAGGTGATAACCGATCAGACATAGATCAATAAGCCCGAGAAAAAAAAAAAGACAGTGATTCACCGTCATAGCCGCCACGTTCCACTCGGAACTGATTCTCGGCATCAATTTATGGGCAGTGTTACGACCCTCTTTGACACCAGTTCGCATCTTGATGGTCATGGGTATCTCCCCAGCACCCGGTTCATTCCTATCAGGATCTTTCCCAGCTTTCCTGCTGCATCTAACACTATAAGCGCCGGGGCTATTTCGTCATTTCCATTCTAACGCGGAAATGGAGAAGACGTACGAGCGGAACCGCTACCTGTTCGAAAGACAAGGTCAATCGGACACCCGCAGTTCAAGTCCACGAAGTCAACGCCATTGCACTCTTTTGCTATCACTTCGGCCGTGGGCACAAGGGTGGCAGGTTTGCTTCCTGCGAGTTGTATCCCGAACATGGGTTCGGACGGATGTCGTCTGACCAAGGACCATTCTTCCTTAGAACCCGAAAGAAATGAGGTTGCCAGGCCCACTATTTGTTCTTTTAGTCGCGCCGAAAAGTATGCCCACCATATTAGATACTCACTTTCTCCACAGGTAATATCAGCACCAAGCGAGACGCAAAGCCGCCTGAATGGCTTGAACATGATCTGAGAAAATGCGTCGAAGAGTCAATCCGCCGAGCTACGCTTACAAGATTTCCGACTGTAGTCAAGGGAGCCAAATCTAGTGAAAGTTATGTCAATCCAAACTTACAACGAAAAACCCACGTACAAGTCTTGTTGGACCAATGGAGCCGCCTCTTCTCTGGAAACCGGAGAGTGACGTCCGGAAGGTCCGCTTGGGCAACGGCTTCATCTGAGGACCATTTTGTCGGTGCCGGTTGAGCGACGACGGCAGGTGTAGCTGTTGACGCATGTCGAGGCTGTACGTCGGATGTGGGCATCTCCGTATCATCGGCGCTTGGTATAACTTCTACATCAGGGGTTGCCGCGAGAGATACACCTTCTGCCCGGATTGCAGTGCCAACATTACCCACTTTGACTTCCTGGTCTTCAGCAATAGCTTTGAGCTCTTGAAGGTAGCCTGCAGAGACCGTTGTAGGGTACTGCGCTGTTTTATTGAATAACTTCAAAAGTTCGTAGGAGAGACAGGGCCTACCCTTTTAGTTCTGAGAAGCTTCAGGGCTGTCGGGGAGATGAAATTGAGCTCTGAATTCGCAGTCAATGTGAGCCTCTTCTTTTCTTCATTCTCTACCAACACGACGGTTCCATCCTCCGTTTTGCGCACGTGGCCACCCAGGAATCTGCACTTCAATCCAAGACGACAAGTACCCGTCGCCTCAAAAACAGGACATCGGGTGGTAAAGTCGATGGAAGGCTCTTTAGTTACCTCCGCTTCGTCTGGTAGGGACACGAACGGGGGTTCATTACGAAGCGTGGACCCAGCAGGGAAGTAAATGTCTTTTGGTTTGGAATTGAGATAAGCAGAGATATCGTGCGAGAAGCGACACCTTGATGTGTATTTGCGCAAGTCGATACGTCGTGCAGGTGAGATAGTAGATATGAAATACGCACTCTGAGCCGAAATCACATTTCCCGGAACCAGCGAATCTCCAGCAGAGGTCGACCTCATCCCGCACTTTGGCCCACCGCCTTCCCTTATTAGACCCGCGTTGCGCCTTTTTTTCGTCCTTGGTGAGCCTTCGTCTCTCGGCTCCATTCAGTCTCGGCTTTTTGTGCACGTCATCATCTTTAGGGTCGTCCTCTTGCTTGCGCTTCTGTACAGCTTGGTTAGTTCTTTCCTCGGCCGAAGCGTCATCAATTTGGGGTGGCGATTTTTCTAGAGCTGAGAGGACGTATCTAAGGGAAACTATCAGATTGCCAAAAGGTCAGAGTAACGACGGATTGTACGAACTCGGCCCTGACGGGGGCAGTACCTGCCGGACTTACGTTCATAAGAGATAGATAGTGATGACGAAATCATATTCTGAGGTTCAGTGTCGTGACCTCTTTTGGCCATCTCACGGTATATTACACTCATGACCATGTCTCATCTACTTCTACCCAATTGTGCCGTGTGTGGCTCAGCTCGCATCCGTGATCTTTGTTCCCTTCCCTTCAGAGGTCGTCGCTTTGGCGCTCTTTCCGGTATGTTTCTTTAGCACGCGCCGTAGCACACGTTTCGTCTCCCCATCAGGGAATAACGTTAGGTCGTAGTACATTGCAGCGAGCTCAAACAGCCACCGTGGGCGAATCTCGGTCACTGTACGGATGTATGGCCGCGTCGTGAGCACAAATTCGTTGAAGAGCACCCACTCGGGTTGAGTATCGAGACCACACGAAGGGTGTAGCGATACTACCTAAGATCATATACACGTCATTGGAACGATATTACCACCAGAGGTTTCGAGCACGGTCCTACCTGGTTGTCCTTAACGGTTATATAGGAACCTTTCTCGTCCTCCTTGTGTGCGACTTGCATAAAGTACCCGCACACGAGCGCTCTTCGGATATCCATGTGGTGCTGGGTCTGATCTTTGTATGGCTTGGTTACATGACCAATACCTAGGCGCTCCATTATTCGTAGAAGCTGTGCTCGAATGTTGCCGGCTTGAGCGAGGGAACGGGCCGAAATATAGTTATTCCATGCCCAGTTGCGGTCGTCCAAGTCTGTGTGGGAGTTTCATCAGCAGTACCTCACGCGCGATAAAGAAAAACATACTATTCTGGTATTCGTCGAAGACATTAAGGAGGGTAAGATGGTCTCCATCAGGTAGGCTCAGCATTTTTTTCGCGGCATCAGCTGGTTTCCACTTGTTATACGGTCGTAACCAAATGTTGGGAACTGCCAGTAGATATAGTGAGCCATACTAATGACACGAAAAAACACGTACCAGAAAGCATTGCAACGATTGTCAGGATTTCTTCACTACAATTGAACTCCGGACTGACAATAAGCACCTTCGACATCTGTGTGCACAATTAAGTATTTGCAGAACAAATCCAAGGCCAGAAAGACTACCTGGGGGTCTAATGGGAACTCTGACATCTTCTTCCCCATGGCTGTCAAATTTCCATCATCATCAAGTGCGGCAAGGTAGTTCAATAATTCCAGCGCTCGCATCAATGTTTCTGGGGCCGGTGCATCCATGAAGTCGAATCGAAGGAGGTCTTTGACCCCTGCTTTCACAAGCTCGAGGACCGTATTGGCTAAATTACTCCTCAGAATCTCTGGGTGCGTTTGCTCCTCGAGGTCCTTCATAAAGTCTTCTTCTGCATACAACCGGAAGCACTTTCCGGGGCGGGTGCGACCAGCACGCCCCGCCCTCTGTTGTGCAGATGCTTTCGAGATGGGAGAAACCAAGAGAGATTCCACCCGGATCCGTGGGTTGTACATCTTTTGCTTGGAGAAACCGGGGTCAATAACGTATACAATGCCGTCTATTGTGAGTGATGTTTCCGCAACGTTTGTAGACACTATAACTTTCCGCCCTGGGGGCCCATCTGGGTACGTGGTGTAGGTGCAGGGTCGAATATACGTTGTTGGTGTTGGGGTGGCAAAGAAGAGTAAAGTGGGATGCAGGCGAGAGGTCCAATAGTGTCGGGGTCCCGAGAAAGTAGATAGTCGACCTCGTTCTTGATATTACGACACGCATCCTCAATTTCTTCCTCTCCTGTGAGAAAGAGAAGGATATCGCCAGGTTCCTCGACACGATGGATCGTAAGGACGGTACGAATCGCAGCTTCTACGTAGTGTGGCTCGGGTTCTTGTGTATAAAAAATCTCCACAGGGTGCGTGCGACCAGGAACTTTGAAAAGTGGGGCGAGTTCGTCAACGGTGAAATACTTTTGAAATTTGAGTGCATCTAGCGTCGCAGACATGACTATGATCTTGAGGTCTCTGCGTCGTTTTGCAAGACCTTTAAGGAGACCCATGAGGATATCAGTAGCCAGTGTACGCTCGTGTGCTTCATCGAGGATGATCGTTGAATACCGCTCAAGCTCGGGGTCGTTCATAGCCTCACGCAGGAGCATACCATCAGTCATGTACTTTAAGAAGGTCGTCCCTGGTTCCGTCATGTCTTCGAAGCGAATGGAATATCCAACCTGCTTCCCGAGGGATACTGGAAGGAAATGAGAAGGCAGTAAAATGTCAGAAGCAGAGAACGTACCATCCATCTCATCTGCTACACGCTTCGCCACAGACATGGCGGCAACTCGTCGAGGTTGCGTACATGCGACCATTTTCTTTTTTCTCTGCGGCATGTCGGAATAGACAACAAATTGTGGGATCCTGGAGTACCAGTCACAGCGTTGATAAAAAAAAAGGGCACACTAGCAGATGGGCAAGGACGTACTGTGTAGTCTTTCCAGATCCCGTCTCGCCAACTATAACGATAATCTGATGTTTGGTAAACTTTGCTAGGACATTAGTGACACATGGCCTCGATTTCAGGAGCAACCTGGGGCACGGGATTCTATTGCCCCTTCACGAACAAGGAGGAGCATAGGACACACCAATTTATAGAATTCATCCATCTGTGTAAAGACCGGCAGGTTTTTTCTAGCTTTGAGGATTTGGTGATATTGAGGGGAATGTGGCAGACGAGTGAATGGATTTTCGTTGCCCTCCTACAGCGGCTTAATGAGATATGAAAAACAGTTAAATTTTTAACACACAATGACTTGTTGAACTTGTCGTGATGTCACATTTCGTGGAATGAAGCCAAATAACGGATGCTTTGTCGATTTTGCCATCACGTTCAGGTTCAAGGAAGACGCAGCACTGCGGCAGCCTCATGTGTAGCTCCTTATCAGGATGTTATCTTATCACAGGATCTACTAGTACTTATTCTCCATTCTCAGGTGAATGGCAGATTATCCGAACTCAGCCCTGATGTGCCAGGTGCTGTGTATTACCTTACTTGAACGGTATCTACTATGGTATGCTAATTGAACCTGAAATTCAAGTGTGCCTTGCAGGAACCAGGAAAGTGATGAGAGGTTAAAGACTCGGCGGAGCTGAGGAGCAGGTGGAAAATGTGGCACGGGAAACACGCCTGCAAGGTTGGCGACATGGGTATCCTACAGGATAACTGGTTGGCAATGACATCTGCCGCTGGGCGAATGAAGCGGTGTGGGCCATCACTAAGGATGAGCGTGAGCGCAAAAGGATATCGCGGCAACAGACAGGCAACTCACCTCAACTGCTTTCTCAGACGTTCAGATCAATTTTGTATTTTGTAGAAGGTAAATTATTAATAAAAAGAGGGGTCCAACAATCAGATCAGTTCTTGCAATGTCGGCATTTCTAGTTACATTCTTCGCCGGACGTAGTAATGATGAAATTATCTATATGATCCATGTCATCTACTTCAATCGCGACGGTGGCGTGCCGTGTCTGGCTCAGCTTGCCTCGGTTGTCTTCCTCGTTCGCTTCGGAGAGCGTCACCTTGGTATATGTAGACCCAGGAGTCCATGGGTGATCTTGAGCAGCAGCGAGAAGACGGCTGAAACAAAACGGTAAGACGTGGTGATGCGGACGCGGTGTCAAGACTATGGGATTTGAGAACTAACGTTGCGAGTTGAATGATGAAACAGGGGATGGAAGTAGATCGAGTCAACACCGGACGCAGGAGTAGGGCTACGAACCAGACTGGCAAGAAACTAGCCACCGCTGGCAGTACTTTGAACTATTAGCCTGTTAAACAGCCTTCAAGTTCGTAGTGAGATTATTGGGACTCCGAGTCACAAACGGAAGAGGAACGCGGCACGCGAGGATTGAAGAGAAAGGGTAGCGATTATATGCCTCTTACTAGAACATGATCAAGATCAATTAACTGTTTAATGGAGGTATCGTGTCGAGAACAGCGTTCTCGACGCTGCTACCGCCCTGTTACCTCGGCCCGGCGGTATGGCCGCGCTCGATCAGTAAGTGTGGCAGTGACGGGCACGGAAACTAGGTAAGCAAAAGCTATCGGAAGTGAGATAGTCAGACAAACAGAGAGCACGAGACGAACACGAAACCATAGGTATGAAAACTGAGGCTGAGACCAGCATGCGAATTTGAAATCGTAAAGGAGGAAAAAAGAGGAATCAACGCCGACCCAGATGCAGTCACGGTGGGAGGCGTAGCACACAGTACAGGAAACGTAAGGCGAGATGAGATGCTATACTGAGCGAACAAAGACAGACGCGAGGCGACCTGGAACCAAACAGCAAACAGAGAGACAGGAAGCAAGTAGCAAAAACACAGGAGGAAAGAAACACAGATGTGGCATGGGGCAGCGGGACTGTACAAGGGCGTCGTGGCGGAGGTGAGGTCACAGCGCGCACAATATAGCAACAGGAGTGGTTAGTGGTCCAGGACATTACAATACTTCGGAAGACGACGGTGAGGTGGACGAGAAAGGACGGAACGAAGCAAGCGAGAGAGGAGGAGGACGAGATGAGACGGAATGAGGCGCGCGAAAAGATGGCGAAACCGTGGTTACGAGGACTGCGACAAGTCTGCTTTTAAGCTCGCCGCAGAAAGCGACTCCTGTCGATCTGCGATCCGTTGTCCGTTGTTCCTTTTGCACGCGTCGTAGCACATGTTTCGTCTGCCCGGGAGACGAAACTTACCACGACTTGGCACCTTTATCCCTATCTCTGAGCACATAACACCTAGGTAGTGTCGCCACACCCTTCGTGTAGTCTCGATACTCAACCCGGGTGGGTGTTCTTCAATAAATTTGTGCTCACGACGCGGCCATACATCCGTACAGTGACCGAGATTCGCCCAAGGTAGTTATTTGAACACTCTGGGATTCAGACCTACCACGACTTGACGTCGTTCTGTGATGTGACCTCGTCAGGGAATGACGCTGATCTTCAAGAATAGCAGAGGGTCATTGAGTGGTGATACCAAGTTAGATGTTAGGGAGAGCAAAACGGAGCGCCGCGAACGAGGGAAAACTTGTTATTCTTTTTGGGGATAGTCCGGTCAGTCAACATCCGAGTCACGCACGCTGCTTCAAGTTGTAGCCCGACCAACATGTCACTTAAAGTAGTTGCAAGGGCCATTCTCCCTGCTAGGGTCTCTGCCTGCCGGCTTCCTTCAAGGCTCTTGCTTCTGCCAGTGCAAAGTAATGGGTATGCTACGATAGCTAACAAAAGGATCCCGGTAAGGATTGTCGAAGTGGGCCCTCGGGACGGGCTTCAAAATGAGAAGAAGATCATCCCTCCCGAGATAAAAGTCGAACTCATCAACCGGCTCGGCCGTGCAGGCTCGACGACCATCGAGGCGGGGAGCTTTGTCAGTCCCAAGTGGGTACCGCAGGTGCGTCCATTTACAACCTCCGTACGATTCATTTATGCTTAAGATCAAAGTTAGATGGCAGGCACGGCCGAGGTGGTTACCTCTATGGACAAACTCCCCGGCGTCACGTACCAAGTGCTCGTACCAAATGAGAAATACCTCGAGAAAGTTCTCAGCCTCCTTGCTTCACATCCCGACAAACCACCCATCGATGAGATTGCAGTCTTTACCGCCGCCACTGACGCGTTCTCGCTCGCAAACACGAACGTCACTGTGGCCGATTCACTAAAGCGTCTGACACGCGTTGTCCGGGGTGCTCTGGACAAAGGGATCAGGGTGCGCGGGTATGTCAGTGTGGTGATCACGTGTCCATACAGTGGCAAGGTAGACTACAAGAGCGTGCGGGACGTGACGAAGGAGTTACTCGACATGGGATGCTACGAAGTGAGCTTGGGCGACACTACGGGGACGGGCAATCCAACAAGTGTGAGCGAGATGCTCGACATCACTCTTGGTGCGAATCCAGCGGAAAAGTTGGCGGGACACGTATGGATGATCCTTGCTTCTCAGTCAATCATGACGTTAAACGTGTTTTTTTTTTACAGTTTCACGATACTTTTGGCATGGCCGTTGCAAATTCCATGACCGCACTGTCTGCGGGTATTCGCACTCTTGACAGTTCAATCGGTGGCCTTGGGGGTTGTCCATATTCACCGGGTGCGACGGGAAATGTCGCGACGGAAGATATTTTGTACGCGTTGCAAGACTCTCGTTATTCCGCTCCTGGGGACCTGGAAAGTCTGGTGGACGTAGGATTTTGGATATCGGAAAAGTTAGGGCGTGATAATTCGAGTCGAGTAGGGAAAGCTATTCGGTCACGTAGAGAACGGCAAGGCGGGCCGACGAGAAACTGAAAAATTGGTGAACGGCGAGTTTGTATATAGACATCCATGCCAGATTCATTCTTTGCCACAAAATCTCGCAAACGGAAACGCGTAAATTTCAAAGATTCTGGTACTTCTTCCAATAGCAGAAAAGTCCTCAAGACAAGCAATGGTCGCGTATCTGCGAAAACAAAAGTGAAAACGAAGACCCGCAAGGCAGACGAGGACCTACATTCAGATGAATCCGGGTCTCAGGCCTTAGATGATTTGGATCTGAGAGCAGACGAGGTGGATCCTAACGAGAGCGGAGAGGAGGATGCGGGAGAGACACCTGCTGAAAAAAGGCTTCGTCTAGCGAAGCTCTATCTCGAGTCCGTCAAGGAGGATCTGGGTCCGTCTCTTACCCCGTCTCTTACTGCTCTGGCATTCTCACTCTGGTTTCTCCTGCGCAATAAGCGGATGGAGAGGTTGATGCGGCAGAAATCGACAAGGAGCTGATTTCTGCTCGCCTCAAACAGGATGTACTCGAACATGCAGGCAAATTGCACTTGCTCTTAGCAGACTCTGTGAGCCTCTCTCTCCAACTACCTGTGCGGTACCTCATCTCCCTTATAGTTTGACTTTTCACGCCCCCCGCCTACGCTTCGGACGCGAGGACACAGATTCTCTGTCACCTCTGCTGTTGCTTCCAGCGATGCCCGCTTCCTCTTCACTTCGGGAAAGGAGGGGTCTATCATCAAATGGGATTTGCTCAAAGGCACCAAACTTGCTACCTTCCCCAAGCTGCGCCCTGGAGGTGGCAAAGGCAAGGGGAAAGCAATTACTGAGACACCTGGGCACAGCGACGAGGTGCTCACTCTCGCTTTAAGCGACGACGGGAGATACCTCGCCAGTGCTGGCAAGGATCGCAGAGTGGGCGTGTGGGATGTCGAGAAGGGCGAATGGACGAGAGGTTTCGGGGGCCATCGGGATACCATATCTGTGCGTGCTCTTCCTTTCCAATGACCCAGCGTTTTTCACACAATCCCATACTTTTTGCGAGTCAGGCCATCGCGTTCCGTAAAGGAACGCTGCAATTATACACCGCATCATACGACCGCACGATAAAATTATTTGATTTATCTGTAATGGGATACGTCCAAACGTTGTTTGGTCACCAAGATTGTATCCTCGGCCTCGATGCATTGCGCGCAGAAACGGCGGTCAGCGTCGGCGGGAGGGACAAAACTGTCCGGTTTTGGAAGATCGTGGACGAAACACAGCTCGTCTTTCGTGGGGGCGGTCGGAGCTCGATCAGGGAGTTGTTGGAGGGTGGCGGGTTAGCGGATTTTGAAGAGGAAGGCGGGAAAAGAGAGGACCAGGCGGGAAAAAAATACGTCGAGGGTAGTCTGGAGTGCGTTGCCATGATCGATGAGTCGACGTTCCTCAGTGGTGGTGACAGCGGGTGAGTTTCATTTCGGATAAATGTCGGTCGGACAGCTGGCCCATTTCATCATCCCCCACAGGTCGATTTGTTTGTGGACTACTCAAAGAAAGAAGGCCATATTTACCCATGCCGTTGCCCATGGTTTTAACGAAACCGTCTCGGAAACAGAAGGCCTTATCCGTACACCATGCTGGATTACGGCTCTTGGGACATTGCGTTATTCAGACCTCTTTGCTTCTGGTACGCACGTTCTTGGTCACGGTCATTTGCAGGCGTGCAGTGCGTAAACCTTAACGCAATGCATCTAGGGTCGTGGGATGGTCATATTCGGCTATGGAAGGTTGATCCAAAATCGAAATCCTTTTCCGCAGTGGGGAACTTCCCTGCACCTGGTGTCATCAACTCATTGCAGTTCGTATCACCGCGGAAGGGCTCATTGGATGAAGCGTCATGGGCGCGGTTGGAGACTCCGGCGGACGTATCCCCCACTTTAAAGGGGCTACAGTCGAAAAAGTTAGGGCCAATTCTTTTAGTGGCAGGGATGGGCCAGGAGACGCGATTGGGTCGCTGGGTTAATGTGAAAGGGGACGGGGTGCGCAATGGTGCACTTGTCATGGCTTTGCATCCTCGGACGTTGTCATAGACCCACTCGGATTTCTGTCGCAATGGTCACGCATCTTATGATTCATGATCGTTACTTTGTCGTGGCCGTAGCCGTCGTTAAGCGAAGTTTATCATCGTTATGCTCAAGCTGCCCCTGCCCGAATCCGTGACGTACCGCCTCTGAGGCGCGGCCCGTCCGACTTGACCACCACAGCTGGAGCCAGCTCACATGTTTCAGTTTCAGGGAATGCGCGTGCTCTCCGTACCTTGTGGCTCTGTTAAATTTTCGCTCTCCCGGCTGCCGCCTCTCAGTCGTAGTCACAAAGGTAGTATGCGTGGAATCACACAAGACGCGATAAACCCCGCGATTCTCAACGTACAATATGCCGTCCGTGGTGAGCTGGCCATCAAGGCGGAGGAATACCGCGAGAGACTCCAGTCGGGAGCCCACCACGACCTACCGTTCAACAAGGTCATCTCGTCCAACATTGGGAACCCACAACAGAGGGGTCTCGATCAACCTCCAATCACCTTCAACCGTCAGGTAAGTTTATTGGTTTTATTTTTGTTTTTGGCGGCACTCTATGCGCTGGCTCTTTGCGCCGCTATTCGGAATCTAATCATTTTTTTTTTTTGTGTGTGTGTTGTGGCATCGGATGTGTGTTGTGGGGGTAAACAGGTCGCGGCTCTAATGGAATGGCCCGCACTCGCTGAGCTGGCAAAGGATGCGTTCCCTGAAGATGTCATCGCTCGAGCAAAAGAACTTCAAAGCGAGATTGGATCCATCGGGGCATACTCGCACAGTCAGGGCGTCCCATTTATTCGGAAGAATGTCGCAAAGTTTATCGAAGGTCAGTCATCACTCGTCATCACTCTCTTTTGATCCCTCTTCCTGTCCCCCCCCCACCCTCGGGGCCAAACCTAGGAAAGAATCGAACAACCTAATCTTCCTTTCCTTTCTCATTTTTTAGAGAGGGATGGTTACCCTTCAAATCCGAATGACATCTTCCTCACCGCCGGCGCGTCCGCGGGCGTATCGTTGCTCATCACGATGTTGATCTCTAACTCCAAGTCTGGCATCCTCATCCCGATCCCACAATACCCGCTCTATACCGCCACCCTCGCGGCGCATTCCGGCGCTGGCATACCGTACCACTTGAACGAGGAAGCCGAATGGGCGACCTCGACGCCCGACATTGAAGCCGCGATCGCGCAAGCGACGCGGGAGGGCATTGAGCCGAAAGCATTGGTGATCATCAACCCAGGGAATCCGACGGGTGCGCTGCTTGACGAAGGCACGATGCAAAAAGTAGTTCGATTGTGCGAACAACACAATCTAGTCTTACTCGCCGACGAAGTCTACCAAGCGAACCTTCACTCGCCCACGACACACCCGTTCACGTCCTTCAAGCGCGTCGTGCGCTCCCTCGACTCACCCATCCACCTCGTCTCCTTCCACTCCATCTCCAAGGGCGTCACTGGCGAATGTGGTAGACGCGGCGGTTACTTTGAATGCGTCAACGTCAGTCCCGAAGCTATCGCGCTCATGTACAAGATGGCCTCCGTCAACCTTTGTCCACCTCTAAGTGGTCAAATCGGCGTAGACTGCATGGTCCGTCCACCGCGATCGGGCGACGCCAGTTACGCTCTCTGGAAAGCCGAGACGGACGCTACGCACGCCGCGCTCGCCCAGCGCACCCAGACGATGGCCGCACGGCTCAACGCGCTTCCCGGCGTGTCGTGTGTCAATTCACCCGGCGCGCTCTATCTGTATCCGCGTGTACATCTCCCCAAAGCCGCGATCGAAGCGGCTCGCAAGGCGGGAAAGGAACCCGATACACTCTACGCGCTCGAGCTCCTCGACGACACGGGTATCTGCGTTGTTCCTGGGAGCGGCTTCGGGCAGAAAGAGGGCCAGTATCATTATAGGCTGACGTGCCTTTGTCCGGGCGTGGAGGAATACGTCGGTGCATTGGAGCGATTCCATGGCAAATTCCTTGAACGCTATGGGGGCCTCTGAAATTTTAAGAGTCATTTATTTTACCAGATAGATTCTCTTCTCTAACCTTGCTATCACGGAAGCTTTTGCTACTAACTATCTCGTTATGCATGCTATGATCAAAAACCCCTTCATATAGTCTATAACGGTTCGACGTTTGCGTCACTCTGAAAGAACCTGCCAAATCAGATCAACGTCATCATTGGTGCAACGTGTCAGGTACGGGTTCGCAGCCGCTGTTCGGCATGAGGAAGCAGATAAGAAATCCCAAAGGGATGTATTAAGTTGAAACTACGGCAGAATAATCGTACAAACAACTAACAGTGCGCCCGGCATCTCGCCATTCCCAGAATCAGGCGGCACATATCACAAGAATGATATGAAAGAATGATAGGATCAATACAACATAGATATAGGGCCCGGATAAGAAGGGTCATACGATTCCGATGAGGGATGCGCGAGGTCCGGTGCGGACGAATGAAAGGGCAAGGCAAAAGTAGGAGCGGCCCCATCTCCCGAGATAGGTGATGTAATATCAGACGCAAGGCGGCGCATACGTGATATTGACGGAGCAAGTAGTGAGCTCGAGAGGGCACCATTGGTGTCCTCTATTGACGGGGGATAAAGGCTTGAGAGGTCACTCGCAACGGAAGATGTGGATGACGCTCTACTCCGAGGGGGAGGTACGTCCAGCATGGGAATACCGGAGGAAACGCAACACGCACGGTCACCTGAAAACGGACTTTGGATTAAATCGGTCTGATCTTCTCCTGACTCATGATCATCACAACGACGTTGACACCGCATGCAAAAGTCACCGATGCGCATTCGGGGGTCATCAACGCAAATGCACTGAGTAGGGGAGTCGTGGAAGACGTCGGGAAGGCTATCGAGTGTTATTGGCATGGGCTCGACAATCCGAGGGAGGTCAAATAGAGAGTAATCGACGGAGCCCGGTTTAGAATTTTCGTCGAAAGGCTGGGGAATGATAGGAATGTTCTTGATCCACTCTTCCAACGATTCAAATGGCTGAGGTATGCGACCATCTTGGGGAGTGGTAGGAGGGGTGGGAGCGTGATGCGGAGGAATGTCGGGACGACGTAAGCAACCATTACAGGACCCTGGATCGGGGCACGTCTCACGACTTGACCACGCTATGGGGCCTCGGTGTTGTAAGCAGGTCGGACAGTCGCAAGTTTCCCCACAGGTACAGGATCCCCGGAATCCGGCTGGGAATTCGGGAGAATCGAACTCATCTTGGGACTCCGAAAAGGAACATAGTGGGATAGCCTTTCGGGGAAAAGAATGACCCGAACCCGAACCGTCACTGGACCATGCCAATAGATCGGTGGATTGATTTTGGACCAGACTATTCTCGGCAAGGCTCTCAGTGTGACCTTCCTCGGAAGAATAATGGTGTTCCTCGTAAGCGCGACCATAAGGGCTGAAAAAGGCGGATCCGTGGGAGAAGCGATAGTTATGAGGGTGGGGGTGTGAGGTAACGTGTTCGCTGGAAGATGATGGGGGGGAGGGACGAGGAAGAACAGGACGCAACGCATTTATAGTGATGGGCATGGGAACGCTAGTAACCACGGCCGGGGAGATGAGTGAAGGTGCAACATGGTCCTTGGGTTTAGAGCGACTAGGCTTCTTGGCAGTGGAACAGTGACAATCTGCCCCATCCTTACAGTGGCAAACACGAACTAATGTATAATGGTTTGAGTACCCAATGAGGGACTATAGAGAGACACGTACTCGGATTATCCACGGAAGACGACTCTGGAGAATGCGTGGCAACCGACGTCCCGAGGACTTGAGGTAAGCCATCGGGAAACGCGGCGCTCGCTAAAACCCTAGCTAAATTGCCTTGAGTGAGAGGGAAGTCCCTTGCGGATTAAATATTTTGTAAAAAATCGAATTAGAAAGGTCGGGGCTCACCTTTCTTGCGGACCGGGACTGGCTCTTTATCTGGGAGTTGATCCTTGGCTTCGCACATACACTTGACGTGTACTTGTTTCGTCTTGCGGAGTTCACGACAGTGCTCGCATTGGGTGATAGGACGACCCTTCTTCTTTATCTCAAAGAGAGGGCGATCCGTGTGTTTGCAGGCTGAGGAACGATGTCCCTTGATACACGCTTCACTGTTGGTAAAGGATCAGCGGTGGAAGAAGAAGAAAAGGAGAAAGGGGTGGGATAGACATACCAGGCGTATTTCTTATCGCTTATGAGAACCTAAAGAGCGGGTAAGTGAGTGAGGGAAAGGAAAGACGGTGGGAGAGAAAAGGAGATGCAGACCATTGTAGGAGGAAAATTGAACAAGTTAGAAGGAGATAGATCGCCTGGGACAACAAGTCAGGGTCGACTTGTCCACTAACGCTCTGAGAGCAAGTGTTATTGGGACTGGAAGACGGACTTGCTGTGGCTTTTGTGGTAACGGATAAAACACATCAGCAGGGGCAGCACAGGGCTTGTCAGAGGAAGCGGTTGATTGGGAACGCACGTTGGTCTAAATACTCCAAAAGGGCCAAACAGGGCACAATAGCGTTAGTCCCTCACGTAAATGTAGAAATAGTTTCTCAGGGTGACTCACCCGGACATCAGCGGAGCTTGGCCGGCCGGGGGCTAAAGTTGCAACTTTCGAGAAGAAAGAGCAGAGAGAGACAATGTTGCAGGAAGGTCGTGTACCTCGGTCTGTCTATCCTTCTTTCTCTCCTATCTGTTTTAATCTATCTGTCACAGAGTCAAAAATAGGGCACCTGCTGCCATTCAAGTCAGTTGTTGTTATCCTTCTCCATCAATCACCATTTATTCAATCCATCCCCTTAGATCACTGCAGAGCAACTATTAAGAGAAGTACGTCCAACCCTTCTCACGCTTCACTCGTTATTCAGCCCCATCTTTAGGCTCAAGAAAGACAAGAATCTCAATTCCGTGCGCCAAGACAACGCGTCGAAGACTTTGAAGAGCTTCATGAATATCGTGGTCGGAAACGTAAAGAGTTCGAGGAACGTATACGTCGCACTCGTGGTAGTATGTATGTCCTTCTCTTTTCTCTTTCCTACAAGTCAGACAACTTGACCTTGTCTTAGAAAGGAATGGTTACAGTACGCCAGCTGGGAGGCCTCCCAGAATGAGTTTGCACGCGCTCGCTCAGTCTTTGAACGTGCCCTTGATGTCGATCCTCGGAGCGTACCCCTCTGGCTCACCTACACCGAAACAGAGCTCAAATCTCGCAATGTTCAACATTCACGCAATCTTTTCGATCGTGCCGTCACCCTACTCCCCCGCGTAGACCAACTTTGGTACAAATACGTATATCTAGAGGAGCTTCTTCAGAACATAGCCGGTGCTCGCCAAGTTTTTGAGCGATGGATGGCATGGGAGCCCGATGACAAGGCATGGCAAGCATACATCAAGCTCGAGGTCCGTTACAACGAATTTGACCGTGCCAGCGTCATCTACGAACGCTGGGTCGCCGTCCGCCCTGAGCCTCGTGTGTGGGTAAAGTGGGGCAAGTTTGAGGAGGAGCGTGGCAAGGTCGACAAGGCCCGTGATGTGTTCAAGACTGCACTCGAGTTCTTCGGCGATGAGGAAGAGCAGGTCGAAAAGGCCCAGGCAGTTTTTGGCGCCTTTGCCAAGATGGAGACCCGCCTGAAGGAGTATGAACGCGCTCGGGTCATCTATAAGGTACGTGGTGGTTTCGCCCCTTTCATGCTCTTTTGCTCAAACGCGCGTCTCTAGTTTGCATTAGAGCGCCTCCCACGCTCAAAATCGGCTAGCTTGTATGCTGCATTCACCAAATTTGAAAAACAACATGGCACACGAACGACTCTAGAGTCCACCGTACTTGGCAAGCGGCGAATCCAATACGAAGAAGAGGTCTCACATGACGGTCGGAATTATGATGTCTGGTTCGATTACGCCCGTCTTGAAGAGGGTGCCTACCGGCAGTTACGGGAGGAAGGTGCCACCGCGGAGGAAGAACAACAGGCTGTAGCTCGAGTGCGTGAGATATACGAACGGGCAGTCGCTCAGGTCCCACCAGGGAATGAGAAGCGGCACTGGCGACGATACATCTTCTTATGGCTTGACTATGCCTTATTCGAGGAAATTGAAACCAAGGTCTGCCACTAGCCTTTTCACTACCTGACTTTTAACTAATGCAACAAGTAGGATTACACTCGGACGAGAGAAGTATACCAGACCGTCGTACGACTGGTGCCCCATAAACAATTTACATTTGCCAAGCTATGGTTGACGTTTGCACGATTCGAAGTTCGGCGACTAGACTTGCCCGCTGCCCGGAAAATTCTTGGCACCGCTCTTGGAATGTGCCCCAAGGAATCTTTGTTCAAGGGTTACATACAACTCGAATTTGACGTACGAAACTCCTTCCATTCTGTTTCATCCCTTGGCGTGCTGACCCATCTCCCGTCCTTCTCAGCTCCGAGAGTTTGATCGTGTCCGAAAGCTCTACGAAAAATATATCGAGGCGCGCTACCACCTTTCACACTTCTTTTCAGTCGTATTGACGCACGTTCCCAGTTCGACCCCACAAACTCCGCAGCCTGGATCAAGTACGCCGAACTCGAGTCACAACTCGCGGATTACAATCGTGCGCGAGGCGTCTTCGAGCTTGGCGTCTCTCAGTCACCGCTCTCGATGCCCGAGCTCCTCTGGAAAGCGTACATCGATTTCGAAGTTGAGGAGGGTGAACGCGCTCGTGCGCGGGCGCTGTACGAGCGGTTGGCCATGACGAGTGGGCATTGGAAGGTCTGGGTCGCGTATGCTATGTTTGAAGCACAGCCGATTCAGTTACCGCGGGATGAACGCGAGGAAGATGAGGACGGGGACGAGGAGGACGAGGAAAGGAGCCGAAGATGGCCGATGGCGACCTGGACCTGGCGCGTCAGATATTCCAGAAGGGCTACAAGGAACTCAAGAGCAAGGGGCTCAAGAACGAGGTAAATACACCTGTTCCCCTCATCCTCCCTCCTCAGAAGCTCTCTGATGATATTCTGGTTATGTCTCGTAGCGCGTCGCGTTGTTACAACTATGGAAATCCTTCGAGGAGCAGCATGGCACGCGGACGATATCGCCAAGGTAGAAGGCATGATGCCCGTGCAGGGCAAGCGACGCTACGTCGACGAGGAGACCGGACAACTCGTGGAAGGTACTGTATTCTCACTCACTCTCACGATGCAAGGCAAAGGGTGACATGCGTTTTCCCTAACAGATTACGACTACATCTTTGCAGACGACGAGCGCGAGTCGAACCCGACCTCATTCAAGTTCCTACAAATGGCACACGCCTGGGCTGCCTCAAAGAAGGCCGGAGGGGCCGGCAGCGCTTTCCGCAATGGTGGCGGTGGCGGTGGCGGTGCACTATCAAGGTTTACAACGGCACTAACCCATGAGAGTGAGAAAGATAGTCGGGCCGAATCCGACGGTGGTGCAAGCGACCAGTCGATGGACGAGGACGAGGACGTGGCGAGTGTGGCGAGCTCACAAGACGACACAAAAAAGGCATGAGCCCATTACAGGCATATTGTAGATGTAGACGGATTGCGATGGAAGGTTTATCCTACATGTACTAGTCTCAGCACTGACCTCATGACGATCACAGAAGGCTAGGAAGGCAAAGTGTCCTGTGATGTGCTTGTCGTAATCCCATACCTGCTTCATGCCACTCAACAGGTCCCGCATTACGGACATGTCCGTGACGAAGTTGGCCGGGTCGGCTGCTGTTCCTACAGTTGGGCAAACCGCAAACTTTGTGTCACCAAAATGAACGGGTATACCCACGACACGTCACCGCTAATCGGACTTGCCTAGTAACTTGCTGGGACGGGGAAGGGGGACACAATAGTACCCGCGGAGCGGAGATCTGTAGGAGTGGCCCCTGTGACTTGTGATCATGACCCATGAACAGCCTTTCCCCGCCGCGGATGGATGGGTGGATAGATGGATGAGCGCGTCCGATATTCTCCTAAACGCACCCGTCCGCCGCCGCGAACCGCGGATGACCCTGCGTGGAGTGGAGATAGGCGCGTTGTGCGCTGCGCGGTACCTTTGTTTTAATTTTTGAACGCCTGCAGGTCATGGACTACCCTTTTGCTAGCTGCCGCAGTTCTCAGGGTCGATTCGATGCCTCGATGGGGTCGAGACATTGAGATTACCCTAGCGCCAGGACTATGGCACTTGTTTCGCGCAACCACACGATGTTGTTGGGTTTGGACACAAGCTGCACGCATTTTAGGGCACGATCTAGTCGTAATTAAGCCAATATCGACACGAGGGACGGAGATACTCTCAGGTACACGACGAGGCTCATGAGTTTGTTTTTTTTCTTTTACGATATAATTACCCAACCCCTTGAACAGAATTTTGCGGGTACTGAAGCGAACACGCGCAGTTCCCTGAGGAAGCTCAGAAAAGGCAATTGTTCAGGTCCAAGGTTCGAGGGCTGCTATGCCGGCCGCACATCCGAATCAGCCGCAAAAAAAAATACCACCGCGTTTGCGTTCGGCAGAGTGCTCGCCAAGGATGTACAAAAGAGCGAAGTGGCCAAGTCACCGCTGCGGGGGAAAGGGGAGAAAAAAAAAAAGGGAGGCGCAAAGAGTTTTTTCCAAGCATGTTCTGTAGAGAAGCTGGAGGGCGGGTTTTGACAAATGAAAGTTAGAGAGGCTGGGTCGAGACTCGAGAAGAAGTTAGCGGTCAGGCTGGTCAGGGCGTGACCGCCTCAAGTTTGTGGCTGGCGGGAAACGATCGCTGAGAACGTTCTGTCGGTTGTTCTGATGGACATGTAAAATAGAAAATGAGCGTGGAAGTGAGTTGATCACGAGATGTTCTCTGATAGAACAGAACACTGCCGAGACAAGTGAACTGCTGCTCTCTTCACTTTGGAGAGACATGTCCACCCTTCGATTTCATATCCAACATACCCTTCCTCCCACCTTTTCCCCAAGGCTGGGCACTCTCTCGCTTCAACGCCATTCGGATAATATCGAGATTGATACACCAAGTCTGATAACTTGCACATCGCGAGGACTCGTTCCCCATCTTTCTGGTGACCACACCAGAGTTTCTGAGGCCATCCGATGGTTAAACGTGCCTTTGAATCCTTGTGAGTGAGTCGCAATCGACAAAGAATCAAAATTTGCCCCACCAACTAGCACTGCCAGCTTGGAACTCTCTCCACCGCTTCCGACGCTCCACCCTGGCCCTTACCCGTTACACTCATGCCTCGGTTTCCGCCCAAAACACCACATCCTATCCATGACATTGAGGGACCCCGCGGACGATAGGGATATGCCTCCTAATGGTAATGATTTTGTCTCCGCCCTCTGTCTGCACGGCGTGCGCAAGGTCTACCTCTTTCCCCTTAATGACACGTCCTTCTCGCACGGCTTATCTTCTCCGTAGGTAACACCGGACGAATGGAGGGAGTACGTCCACTCGGCGCAACCAGATGTCGTCGTGGCACTTTCCGATATCCCTTCCACATCTGGCTCACATTCGCAGAAGCGGATAACCAAAAGCATCGAGCGTTCCGCATCCTGGCTCGCAAATATCCTTCGTCCACTCTCCGGTAGACACGTTGCCGCCGCAGTCACCAAAATCTCCGGAAACCCCGCTTCTCAACTTCTAAACGTGTTCGTTCATATGGCCGGCGGTACGACCCCCGCCGCGAGGCAAGCCTTTGCCCAATCCTTACTCGAGCCCCTCTTCGATAAGGATGCCGCGGCCATCGAACCTCTGAACAACCTTGATCAGGGCGTGCTGGGCTACGTCTTCAACCTTGCCCCCTTGCACAAATCGCTTTCCCCGACACCTCTTCATCACCACGGCGCCGCATCGAAAAATGGCTTTGTGGCGGTAATCGACCTCTTCGCCACGCCGCCCGCACCCTCGGCGACCGCACAGATCATCTCCCTGATCCGCGTATCGCTCGAGCCTCTCCCCGCCACCAAACCGCGCGTCGTGCACTCTGCGGGCTCACCGCACGAGATCCTCGCGCTCATCCGGGACGTTGGCATCGACCTCTTCGATGCCCATTGGGCACAACGTGCCGCCGACGTTGGCGTCGCCCTCGATTTCGTTTTCCCAGCTCCCCACGTGGCGGCACCCCCACGCGAGATCGGACACAACTTGTACGACAAACGTTATTCCCACGACTTTTCCCCGTTTGCCGATGCGCTGCAGAGTTGTTCTTCTGTGCAACAAGGTGACACTCGACCTCGGTGTCCCTGCATTGCATGTGGCCCTGAACGGCCAAGCGATATCCTGATGCATAGTTGCGTGGACGAAGCACCCCCGCACATACGCCGTTACCATACACGCGCGCATATGTGCATCACCTTCTTCACACGCACGAGATGTCGGCGCATACACTTCTCACGCTGCACAACCTTGCTGTGCTTGATACGTTTTTTGTGGGCGTGCGACACGTCCTGTCTGAACAACCCGAGACATTTTCACACGAAGTCACGCGGTTCGAGCAAACTTATGATGGGAAACTCGGCGTTCTCGCAGAGGCGAGAAAGATATGGACTGAGGTTTCACTTGCACGAGGGAAGGGTAGACTGGCACGGGAAAGAGAGAGGGAGAAGCAGCAGCAGTAGCTGGTGATAACAGACAAACTAGAATTAGCAGTGGGATAACGGTAAAACCAAAAAAAAAGAGCGAATAAAAATTGGCGGATCGTCGTAGCATGAAAAAAAAAAGGACTACAGCGTTCATCCGGGGGGGAAGGGGAATTTTCAGCTCTTTCCCAGTGTACCAACGATCGCGACGGCGATAAACAGCCCAACGAGCTGCACAGCCCTCCCCAGTCCAGAGACGCGGTTGACACGATCCAACTCGGTCTCCTTCCAACCCGTGCGTGGTGGTGGGCGGTGATAGTCCGGTGATGATGGGCCAGTGGCGGCGCGGTGAGCCGCATCATGGGCACGCCGTTGTGTTGCCGTGTATGCGTGTGGATTCGAGCCCGATGGAGGACGGTGTCTGCGTTCCCAGGCGTAGTTGGCACTGCGGTGCCGGGCCTCGTTCGCACTTGCGTAATAATTGTGTGTTGGGTGTGTAGGATGCTCGTTATGGTGGTGCCGGTGCTGGTGCTGCTGATAGGCATTCAGCGAGCGATCGTACGACCGTCTAAAATGCGCGTGAGCTTGTCCAAGCCAGAGCCGGGGTGTGTGTGTGTGTGTGTGTGGCATGAACGTACCGCTGTCTATCGTCTCCGAGCACTGCATACGCTTCGCTGAATGATAAGAACTTTTGCCTCGCTTCCGGATCTTTATTTACATCAGGGTGAAATTGCTTGCTCAACTAAGGTGAGAGGAAGAGTTTGGCATCATGATCCCGTGCAATAAAAACCGTAATTTTCGCGCGAACGCACCTTGTAGTAGGCGGACTGAGCAGCGCATGTAAGGGGATGTGTATAGTAGGGTGACGGGGACTGGGCGGGCTGACCTTGATCTGACTCTTGCTCGCGTTACTTGGGATGGAGAGCGTGTCGTAATGTGTTGACCGTAGGGGCGTAACGGAAAAGTTCCGGCGTTGGCTACATGCTAGTAGTGGAGCCGTGATGAGGACGCAAAGTGTGGACCGGCTGTGCTGTATCTGCATTGGGTGAACACAGGAGATCTAACGGTGCCCTGGAAAGGTCCGAGTCTGGTCCGAGTCTGGCAGTTCTGGTAGCAACGCCAGTGGCACCGCCACGGGGCACAGCACGCCACAAGATCAAATTAGATAAGATAAGGATCAAGCCTGGACACGCGACTGTAATTTGGTCGAGAGAATTATCCTCATCTCCGTAGATGAACTTCATTTCCGTTAATATGGGCCACTAACTATATCTTTTGAAGTTTTTGTGAAACAAAGGCCGAGTGATTTATTGATAGAGCGTGTGTAGATTGAATGGTGCCCAGTGGTCACATGCGTCTTGGCTGACCAATCTTTTGTTGGTCGATCATTGTTAAGGACGAAAAGGCACTGCCCAAACTTCTTCACCTATAACCACCAACATGGTAAGTTGCTTCTGCCCATCTCTCCGTGCATCGATACTTATAGATTTATCCGTTCTAGTCGACCAACTGCAGGAGACGTCTTATTCGCGATTTCAAACGACTCTCGAGCGACCCGCCGGGTGGCATTTCCGGCAGCCCATGTCCCGACAATATCATGCTTTGGAATGCAGTTATTTTTGGCCCCGGTACGTCCCAAACAAAAATATCATCGTCGCATCTCGTCCTTCTCATGTTGCTTCCCGTGCAGCGGATACACCGTTCGAAGATGGCACCTTCAAACTTCTGTTGACTTTTGATGAGTCGTACCCGAACAAGCCACCGACAGTGAAATTCCTCTCGCGGATGTTCCATCCGAATGTGTATGCGAACGGGGAGCTCTGCCTTGATATCCTCCAGAACCGATGGTCACCTACTTATGACGTCGCGGCTATCCTCACCTCCATCCAAAGCCTGTTGCACGACCCTAATCCAAATAGCCCCGCCAACGCGGAGGCGGCACAACTCTATCGCGAAAACATGAAAGAGTATGTGCGACGTGTGCGTGCTACGGTTGAGGATAGCTGGCTGGAGGACGATGAGAAGGCTGCGGTGGGAGAGACTGCGGCTTAGTGAGGAATGGCGGCAAGTGTTCTCATCCCTCGTCGTTTTGGAAAGATCACTTGTGGGAAGTTGGAGCAAGCTAATTTGTAAGGTGTCTGTGACCAGTCTTTGTTCTATCGCTTGTGAGTCGTGTTGTTATCGTTTCACTTAGGGGCGCGCTTATTTTTTTCTCTTGTTTCACAGTTTTCCCCCTTCCCACCCTCTTGGACTTTTCATTGCTACCTGGGTTGTGTCGATGATGGATTAACAACTTGTGCTGTGTTTATAATCTACTCCAATTTCTATACGTTCTACCTTCATAATGTTGCTCTACACTGGTCCGTTCTGAAAATGGCGAATTTGACCATCAGTCATGAATTTTTATTCACGTGATGTGAACACGTCTTCAGACATTCACGCGCCGTCAGACTCTTGGTCTGACCTGGCCTGCTCTCTGCTCCGAACGTGAACCTGTCCACGAATTTCTTCAATGGTGACCATATCATCAGCCACGGTAGATGGCGAATCAAAGCGACAGAGACTCACTTTAGAAAAGGCCAAGGTGGTCAATGTAAGTAAGCATTTAGCCACCTAATATCATCAATATTTGATCTCGCCCATATCTCATCATCCATCACTTCTAGTTGTCAAAGCAGCTCCAGATACGGTTACAGTATGCTCGCCTCAAAGTAGAACATGGATGGGTGCGTTGTACTAGTATCGGCCAGGATCGAACCATGACTCATTCGTTATCTAAATATATGCGCAGCAACGTCAATCACTGAATGAAGTCGAGAACTTGTATTTCCACCATTCTACTCTCAAGGGAAAGTCAAGGGCATCCGCAAAATCCTTGTCTGCTCGTCCTGCGTCTGCGCTAGTTACCACGCCAGCATCCTCCACTGCTAACGATTTATCTTCCAATCCCGCATCGAGCTCCTCACAGACGACCGATTCAGCAGTCGCTTCTTCCCCAACATTTGTTTGTTCGTCTCCCCCTTTGGTTGCATCACCCCTTGTCCATAGCAATGGAACTCCGCCGTCTCAAACTTCATCTCCAGCCAAAAGCACCTCGTCGCAACCGACCCAGGGCACACCCACGTCCACGCAGGCAACGGACGCTGCCCAATCGACCTCTTCTCCTTCTATCCTCTCCACATTCAGTCAAAATCACCCCGTCACGCAGCAGCTATCGCGCGACTTTTCGACCCTCTCCCCCTTCGTAACACCCTCCCCGTTCGCAAGTACCACCAGCTCCTTCACAACACCATCATCCTTTGTTTCCACCGCTCCATCCTCCACTTTCTCGCAACAAACACTCACTTACCCTCCGTCGCCGTTCGCTCCCCCATCCTCGTCCGCGCCTGTGCCTGCGACCCCGTCTATGCCCATGTCTCAGTTCGTTGCTCCTTCGTACCCGGCCACGACGCAAGCACCTGAACCTCTATCGACATTCCCCCCGACCTCCCAACCCGCTTTCCCAACACTCTCCCCGTCGCACCGCACCCCTTCTCCTGCATCCACACCCGCACCCGCTACACCTGCATCTCTATCGACACCAGTGCCCGCACCAGCTCCCGTACTGACACCCAAACCGACGATTCTACCCACGCCCACACCTGCACCAGTGCCATCCCCAGTGCCCTCTCCAGCGCCCCCACGAAAGCCCCCACCAACATCCACTCACACACCCACACCGTTCTCATCTTTTCGGCCCTCCAAAACGTTTGACATTCCAACCGCGCCGGGACCGAGCTCTTCCTCGGGCGGCACGGGTACACAGAACATCACGACGACGGCGATACTGACGTACGACTCGTTTTGGAGCTCGCACTCTTCCGTCGCCGGTGGGTGGCGCAAGACGATCGCCAGCGCGACCACAACAGGCGGTGGCATCACGGCGAGTTCAGCGGCTTCGGCTTCGACTCCGACCAGCGGGACCACACTCGGAGGCGGCAGCGCGAAGGCGTGAACAGATAGGCTTATGTTTTTGCCCCCCCTCCTCTCAACTGCCGTTTCGTTCTGATTCGGATACTATTTTACTTTGCTGACGCTGCCTACCATCTACCATCGTAATACAATTGTAGATGATTACAGGGCAAGGGGAAACCCCACCCTACTGACTCACCCGGAGATATCATTGATTCTTGCAATGTGATAAAGAAAATCATCTGGCTACATCTGCAAATATTGACACAGTCCAGAAAGGATCAAAGTTCCGAAGACCCTATCATCCTGAAAAAAGAGGCCCCGAATACATACACCCGTCTGGGGTCATCAAATTCGTGGACAAAAACCAGGGCCAAAAACGTGAGTGACGAGGGGGGGGGCATCAAGCCAAAGATCCAAGAGCAGAACTGATACGAACTTGAGAAAACCACCGAAGGAAGGCTCGGAAGTGTCAAGTTATCATCGAGATTTGATCCGGCGGAGTCTAATCGGTAAGCGCAGACGGATGTACAGTCATTCATGCCTCTTTGAGACAACCAAATATTAAGGACCTTCGGAAATTTGTTACACACCACAAAATGACAATCCAAGTAGACAGTATCTACAGTCATTCATGCCTCATTGAGACATCGGGGTCAATGAGACAAACGGCTTTGACGGCCACAATTTTTGGAAAACACCCTCGGACTTTTTGTAATATCCATTAGATAGCTCACAGGTACCCATGTTCATAATTATACAGAGCTACGCCCAGTACATATTCCAGGAAATGACTTTGTAGGTGATTATGAGCAAAAACTGAAATTTGATGATGGAATAACAAGAGAAATTTTTCATTTTCGTACAAAGTTGGGAGAACATATCAATCTTACACCTTGTATAATGGACTGGAGGTGGTAATTCTTACGATATCTATGATGTGTTGCAAGAAATTTAGGAAAAGGTCTCAGAAACGCAAAATCAAGCAATCGCGACGATCTGTCATGATCACATGAAGTCACATCACGCTTGCCAAATTGGGAATGGAAAATCCGACGCGTACGAGTTATTTTCCAGCATACCATGGTGAATAAAGCAAAGTCCCAAGAACTCAAGAACCAGATTCTTCGCCAAGAAGCTGATGGCCTCAAGGCATATGCTATGAAGATCTACTTGGAAGAACAACATCGATCACTTCCACCTGGGGAAAAGAAGAGGTCGTCACGTCAAATCTGCAAGGCCGCATCCGATGACCACTTCGCAGCAACAGGGAGGCGCATTCCTCTGGACCACACCACCTTGCTCCGTCATGCCAAAGGTGGTGTAACGTTGACCGAGTCCAATCAGAAAAAAAGCTGGCTGACTGTTGAGGAAAATGAGAGCATTGTAAAGTTTACAATCGAGATGGCTCAGTGGGGCTTTCCGCTTAGTCCCAGGAGATTGAAGGAACACGCAGAGGCAATCTTACAGCACAGATTAGGTGGTAGCTTTCCAGAAAAGGGGCTCGGCAGGGACTGGGGGAACCGCTTCATCACAAAACACAATGATAGGCTTGGGATGTACTGGTCTACTGCACTGGATGGATCTCGCGGTCGTGCTGTGAACCCAGTAACAAAAGAAGAGTACTTCATGATACTGAAGGAAGTGAGGGAAAAGTATAACATTCCCGATGAGCTTGTCTACGGCGCAGATGAGACAGGAATACAGTCGGGCATAGGCGTAACAGAACGGGTCATCGGATCAGCGGGAGCTAAACTACAGCACCAGCAACGAAGTGGAACGCGAGAAAATATCACCGTCTTACCCACCATTTGCGCTGACGGAACGTCCGTTGCACCTACTATTATTTACAAAGGAGAAGCGTTCCAAATTAAGTGGCTACAGGATAACCCACTAAACGCGAGGTATGTATCACCCAATAACGCAGAAATCGAAGCTCATTTATTCATAGAATGGGCTATCAGAAGAAGGGTTACACATCAGGCGAGATCGGTGTAGCCTGGCTCAAAGACTGGGATACGCAGACAAAAATGAAAGCAGGCGAGAGAACCCGACTCCTTATTGTCGATGGCCACAGCTCCCATTATACACTCGGGTTCTTGGACTACGCACGAGATAACAACATTGTTGTGTTGTGCTATCCTTCACACTCTACTCACGTCTATCAAGGGCTCGATGTCGTTATCTTCAGTGTCTTAAAGCGTGCCTGGAGCGATGAACGAGACAAATTCGAGGCGCGAGGACCTGCCGTGACGAAGTTGAACTTTATGGCGGTCTATGCAAAAGCGCATGTTCGCGCGTTCACGGAAAGCAATATTCGAGCCGCCTTCGCGAAGACTGGCATTGTGCCATATAACCCCGATGTTGTTACAGTGGAGATGATGGCGCCTAGCCTCGAGACATCGACAACCAGTCTTCTCCCGCTTGGGTTGGCCACCCCTGTGCGAGAAGTCGTCGATTTGATCTCCCATCACAATGCACGGAAACGGACATCAGAAGCGATCGATACCACTGCGGGATCACCGAGTCCAACATACACGCCTGTGCGACATGCATTGGCATCATTAGCGACAACATCTGCATCCTTTTTGGTGTCAGACTCACCTATTCGGTCAACGTCAATACTGCCGCCCATTTTCACCACCATCATGTCGCCACCAACACAGCGGGACACAACAATCCTTGACGCTGAACCAATCACGGAGTTGGAGGCAAAATTACAGGAGGCGCTACGCACCAGCAATATGATTATCGAGGCACAGAAGAAGATAATGGGAGGAATGCAAGCGCAGACCGTCTTGCAGTCAATGTATCTCGAGGGGGTACGGGGACAGCTGCAGGGTCAGGAGGTGAAGGAAGCAAAGAAGAAGAGAAAAACCGGTAAGATAAACATGGATGGACGAGCTAAGGTTCTGACGCAAGACGACATCATTGAAGGCGTCCAGGAATGGCAGGATGGTCAAGATAAGGCGGTTGCGGACGCTGCCACGAAAAAGCAGGCAAAGGAGAAATATACAGCAGCCATGGACATCTGGAAAGTACGGGAAATAGATCGAAAGCAAAGGAATGGCACGTTGAAGAGCAGATGGGACAAGGATGTGAAGGCATGGAATGTTGAGCGAGATGATGCGAAAATCGGTCATCGCAAGCCAAGGTGGACCAAGCCAAAGATGCCGGCAATGGGAAAGGCCACTCGCAGGCCTACTTTAGCTTATTATACCACAGAGAACCCAAGCAGCGATGAGGAGGAGGAGGAGGAGGAGGAGGAAGATGTACAGATGTCCATAGATGGTGACGGAGATAACGATCAGTAATCATCCCAATCGAGGAATCACATTAATCACACCTGACGTGACTTGTCTCATATCCCAATTGAGGAATCACACCTTGATGTGACTTTGTCTCATTGACTTGGTATCATCTGATAACGACTTTTTGCACTGATCACCATTTTTGCATCCTTCAACATCACTTGATAATGATTTTATGGTGCTGAGTACATAGCTTACATGTATGCCATACAGTCATTCATGCCTCTTTGAGACAACCAAATATTAAGGACCTTCGGAAATTTGTTACACACCACAAAATGACAATCCAAGTAGACAGTATCTATGGCATACATGTAAGCTATGTACTCAGCACCATAAAATCATTATCAAGTGATGTTGAAGGATGCAAAAATGGTGATCAGTGCAAAAAGTCGTTATCAGATGATACCAAGTCAATGAGACAAAGTCACATCAAGGTGTGATTCCTCAATTGGGATATGAGACAAGTCACGTCAGGTGTGATTAATGTGATTCCTCGATTGGGATGATTACTGATCGTTATCTCCGTCACCATCTATGGACATCTGTACATCTTCCTCCTCCTCCTCCTCCTCCTCCTCATCGCTGCTTGGGTTCTCTGTGGTATAATAAGCTAAAGTAGGCCTGCGAGTGGCCTTTCCCATTGCCGGCATCTTTGGCTTGGTCCACCTTGGCTTGCGATGACCGATTTTCGCATCATCTCGCTCAACATTCCATGCCTTCACATCCTTGTCCCATCTGCTCTTCAACGTGCCATTCCTTTGCTTTCGATCTATTTCCCGTACTTTCCAGATGTCCATGGCTGCTGTATATTTCTCCTTTGCCTGCTTTTTCGTGGCAGCGTCCGCAACCGCCTTATCTTGACCATCCTGCCATTCCTGGACGCCTTCAATGATGTCGTCTTGCGTCAGAACCTTAGCTCGTCCATCCATGTTTATCTTACCGGTTTTTCTCTTCTTCTTTGCTTCCTTCACCTCCTGACCCTGCAGCTGTCCCCGTACCCCCTCGAGATACATTGACTGCAAGACGGTCTGCGCTTGCATTCCTCCCATTATCTTCTTCTGTGCCTCGATAATCATATTGCTGGTGCGTAGCGCCTCCTGTAATTTTGCCTCCAACTCCGTGATTGGTTCAGCGTCAAGGATTGTTGTGTCCCGCTGTGTTGGTGGCGACATGATGGTGGTGAAAATGGGCGGCAGTATTGACGTTGACCGAATAGGTGAGTCTGACACCAAAAAGGATGCAGATGTTGTCGCTAATGATGCCAATGCATGTCGCACAGGCGTGTATGTTGGACTCGGTGATCCCGCAGTGGTATCGATCGCTTCTGATGTCCGTTTCCGTGCATTGTGATGGGAGATCAAATCGACGACTTCTCGCACAGGGGTGGCCAACCCAAGCGGGAGAAGACTGGTTGTCGATGTCTCGAGGCTAGGCGCCATCATCTCCACTGTAACAACATCGGGGTTATATGGCACAATGCCAGTCTTCGCGAAGGCGGCTCGAATATTGCTTTCCGTGAACGCGCGAACATGCGCTTTTGCATAGACCGCCATAAAGTTCAACTTCGTCACGGCAGGTCCTCGCGCCTCGAATTTGTCTCGTTCATCGCTCCAGGCACGCTTTAAGACACTGAAGATAACGACATCGAGCCCTTGATAGACGTGAGTAGAGTGTGAAGGATAGCACAACACAACAATGTTGTTATCTCGTGCGTAGTCCAAGAACCCGAGTGTATAATGGGAGCTGTGGCCATCGACAATAAGGAGTCGGGTTCTCTCGCCTGCTTTCATTTTTGTCTGCGTATCCCAGTCTTTGAGCCAGGCTACACCGATCTCGCCTGATGTGTAACCCTTCTTCTGATAGCCCATTCTATGAATAAATGAGCTTCGATTTCTGCGTTATTGGGTGATACATACCTCGCGTTTAGTGGGTTATCCTGTAGCCACTTAATTTGGAACGCTTCTCCTTTGTAAATAATAGTAGGTGCAACGGACGTTCCGTCAGCGCAAATGGTGGGTAAGACGGTGATATTTTCTCGCGTTCCACTTCGTTGCTGGTGCTGTAGTTTAGCTCCCGCTGATCCGATGACCCGTTCTGTTACGCCTATGCCCGACTGTATTCCTGTCTCATCTGCGCCGTAGACAAGCTCATCGGGAATGTTATACTTTTCCCTCACTTCCTTCAGTATCATGAAGTACTCTTCTTTTGTTACTGGGTTCACAGCACGACCGCGAGATCCATCCAGTGCAGTAGACCAGTACATCCCAAGCCTATCATTGTGTTTTGTGATGAAGCGGTTCCCCCAGTCCCTGCCGAGCCCCTTTTCTGGAAAGCTACCACCTAATCTGTGCTGTAAGATTGCCTCTGCGTGTTCCTTCAATCTCCTGGGACTAAGCGGAAAGCCCCACTGAGCCATCTCGATTGTAAACTTTACAATGCTCTCATTTTCCTCAACAGTCAGCCAGCTTTTTTTCTGATTGGACTCGGTCAACGTTACACCACCTTTGGCATGACGGAGCAAGGTGGTGTGGTCCAGAGGAATGCGCCTCCCTGTTGCTGCGAAGTGGTCATCGGATGCGGCCTTGCAGATTTGACGTGACGACCTCTTCTTTTCCCCAGGTGGAAGTGATCGATGTTGTTCTTCCAAGTAGATCTTCATAGCATATGCCTTGAGGCCATCAGCTTCTTGGCGAAGAATCTGGTTCTTGAGTTCTTGGGACTTTGCTTTATTCACCATGGTATGCTGGAAAATAACTCGTACGCGTCGGATTTTCCATTCCCAATTTGGCAAGCGTGATGTGACTTCATGTGATCATGACAGATCGTCGCGATTGCTTGATTTTGCGTTTCTGAGACCTTTTCCTAAATTTCTTGCAACACATCATAGATATCGTAAGAATTACCACCTCCAGTCCATTATACAAGGTGTAAGATTGATATGTTCTCCCAACTTTGTACGAAAATGAAAAATTTCTCTTGTTATTCCATCATCAAATTTCAGTTTTTGCTCATAATCACCTACAAAGTCATTTCCTGGAATATGTACTGGGCGTAGCTCTGTATAATTATGAACATGGGTACCTGTGAGCTATCTAATGGATATTACAAAAAGTCCGAGGGTGTTTTCCAAAAATTGTGGCCGTCAAAGCCGTTTGTCTCATTGACCCCGATGTCTCAATGAGGCATGAATGACTGTATGCCTCAAACACAACAAAATTTGATTGATCAGAAAATGGATTTCGATCCGATGCCCTCTGGTTTCATTAAATTTCTTGCTCTCGACCATCCCCCGCGCATTTTCAGGGCCATTATCCCTTATTTATGATATCTAAAAAAAAGAATTCAGGCTGATGGTACATCGCCATGCCCAAGTTTGCACAATTCTACACCACATTTAGTTATCATACAACCAACACTTTTTATTCACATGTAATCATTGGAGACTACAAAAGCCACTGTGACCTACTCTACTGCTGTTGAACCCATCTTCCACTTGTTTGTGTAAGACTGTTCTATGTTCAACTTCTAACAGGGCACGGAGAATCTCTGGTGGCGGGTTCCTCAATCCTTGCAATATGACGGACCTGAATTAATATTATCGGGCTCTACATAGAACACATCATATGATGCAGCGACACAGTTCAGAGAACAATCAAAAGTTCCAAACCTGGCCCTATCATCCCTAAATCCCGCCGCGAATGCATACACTTGATATATCCTTCCGGTCGTCAAATTCGTGGACAAAAAAAGCAGGGCCAAAAAGTGAGAGTGAAGAAGAAACGTACTTGTACGTGACGTAGTTTCAACGGATTTCAAAAAGCTCAAGCAGGAGCTATGGAGCGTAAGGTGGGATTTAATGTTTAATGTAGCTCTAACCTCTCATAAACTGGAGCAATGTAGATTAAACGGGGGAGGAATCAAGCCAAAGGTCTATGAGCTGAACCAACTGATGAGCTTGAGGAATCCCCAGATGAAACCACCGGAGAGGATCGGAAGTGTCAAGTTATCATCGAGGTTGCCAAGATCTGATGCCGTATAGTTAGGCCGCGGGTTCAATCAGATGAATGAGGAACAAAAGTCACCTAATGCTTCCGTAATGCCCGTCACGACGCCGGAAACGATGCTGATAACGGTCAAACCCACCCAACCACTGGTAGGTAAACCGGCAAAGCCTGCGTCGTGTAACGTTGCCTTCACGCTCTGCCCCAGAGAACTGGTATCTACACCCGGACCGGATACACCGTGTGTCCAATCCCAAACGGGATTGACACCACCTACGGCAGGTGCAAGCCAGCCGCAAAAGGAGAAGACGATAGCGGCACCAGTGATAGAAGCGGCGAGAAAACCGGCAAGCGACTTGCGTGGGGCTAGCGGGAGGCCTAGGATGGGGATGCGCGGAGGAAGGGGTGGAGTGCGGGAGCCCCACAGGCGTCCAAAGGTAGAAGCAGCAGTATCTGCCCAAGAAAGGCTGTTGGAGTAGAGATACGTCAAGCACTGAATTGGGCACGTAAATGCACTAAACTCACATCAAAATAGACATTACAGCGACGTCGAGAGGGTATAGTGCGAGTACGAAGAGCACGCCAAGGGTGAACCATATCGAACCATTGCTATGATTCTACAAAGCCAGGAGAGGCGAAAATTAATCAATCTTCGGAACAGAGATGATAGCAGGCGAGGGACGTGTTTATGACGTACTTTTTCGCTCTCGCGCATGAGGAAGCCGAGTACTGCTTCATAGGTGCGCTCAAAAGGGGGGTAGTTGAGTCGGAGGATATCCGCAGGTACCATGATAAGCAAAGAGCTCGAAAGTGCGATTATGGTGCGCTGAGGTGAACCATGAGAGGTGTAGAGATAGATAGTCAGAAGGCCTGAAATGAAGTGTCAGTTAATCGGACGACAGGAGAGGCACGATGGAGTCACGCGACATACCAATAGATGAATGGAAGACCTTGCGGGGAATCTCCCAGTCGATTTTTTTGACCTGTGTTGTCGGTGCTATTGTTTTAACATGATGGATAATACCGTTGGCGTGGCCGTTGCCATTGAGGGCACGCTCAAGCGCTTCGTCAACATCTGCGAGTTTAGCCGACTCTGAAACAAAGCCACTTGACTTGCGTTGACGACGGCTAGAGCGGCGCTTTACATCGTTATTTGTGACATGTTGTGAGGGCATAAAAGCAATTTTAGGGGATGGTGAGCGCGTGAGGGATCGGGAGCGCGATGAACGGAGGGGGGCGGAGTCAGAATGGGAGGTGAGGGTAAAAGCGTCGTTTGGAGGAATAGTCATTGAGACGGTAATATGGTGAGGGTGTGTAAGGGTAGAAGGATAAAGTGGTTCAGGGGAAGGGAACAGAGATGAGGGCGAATAATGTAAATAAATGACATGAACCACGGAGTCCGTGGGACAGTTTCAACTTCCGTTTTTTGCCGGTCCGCACTGCCACATTGCACTTGTTTACACTGTATCCACCGCCCGCAAGTAACATCATATGGCATAACATTCCCGGATTGGAACTATGTATCTAGCCTAGTATACATAGCCAAGAATCTTCCCTCCGACATTTTTACGACGAGCTTCCTCATGATCAAGAATACCAGATGACGTCGTCTGAGGAAACACATGTCATTAACATGTTTAACCGGTCCAACACATCACGGTTAACTCACCAGGATGAGTTTACCAAATGAACGCGCAGGTAGTAGCAAATTGACCCAAGACTCGATCTGTGTCACCTGCACATTGAATCGCGGAGAAATGACACCAGTCTTGTTTAATCGTCCATTCAGTTGTACCACAATCTTTCCAGAACGGTGATCATCGATAATGTCAAAGTCACCGATGTAACCTGTCAACAGTGGAGCTGCGTCAGCGCATATCCCGGAGACATCAAAGAAACAACACAAAAAGAGAAATGTGGTCTCCTTTGTGAACCCAAATCCGTGATTGACAGGAAATGTGCTGTTTGGTTAGGATAGAGACGTTTTATGTTTCGGAGCGTTAAAGCGAGAGACGGGTGGAGGCGCGTCCACATCAATCGCAGTTATCACTCCGAGTTTCAACACACGGTGGCTCAATCTCACAGCCGAGGGGCAATACAGAGAGTGTACATACCATGGCGCTGCATGACACTGAGGAATTTCACCACGACCTTCGAAGACGGGCGAATAAGAACCTGGCGCTTTCCACGGCGCTCAGCGTTGACCATGTTTTTCTGCAAGGACAGCACTCAGGACAAAGATATATCTTTGCATCAATGACAACTTGCCAGACAGTCGTTCTATACGCGCCATTAAATAAGTGGATTAGCAGGGAAGGATGTATGGAGGGCAATACTGTAACGCACAAGGACAGACACGCGGACCATTTTCAAACAGAGTGTATGGATAGGTCTTAGAAGAGTCTAGCAAAAAAAAGTAAGCCCATACTCGCTCGTCTGAGTGTCACGTCACTGAAGACGTGAGTCAAGACGAGCTATTCACCTTGAGGAAAGGGGAGGAGGTCACGACTTTAAGCTACGAAACTTACAACGCAGGCCTGCACTATTCAAAGGCAGTGGCTGAAGACTATACAGTTCATCTTCAGCCACATCGGCATTTAGCGGCCCTCTCACCCTCCTTCACTTGCTTGCTCACTCCCTCTACAAAGACTTTGTCGACGTTTATTTCTCCACACCATGGTCAGCAATATAAATAATCTTTGCAACGACATGTTTCTCATCCGTTTATATTAGGGCCGCGTTCGAACCAAGACCACAAAGAGGGCTTCTCGTGTCCTCATTGAGAAATAGTAAGTCCCCAGTCCATCGAGTGGTACTCTGGACTATCAACAACAGATCTTGTCTGGATCGGTGTCGTGAACCAGTACTCATAAATTGCTTCCAGTTATCCCCGTCTCACCCTCGACTTCCATACAAACAAGCGTATTATCGATGAAGTCGTCAGTAGAGCCAATCATATCCCACTCTGCCATGCTGATATGGTGCACCGCAGGCTGTTGTTCCTTCAAAACGCTTGCGCAACAAAATTTCCGGTTTCACAACCCACTTAATGAAGCGCATCCAGCGGGGCCCCGTTCGTGGTATCTCATTCAAGCTCCAAGAAGAGGAGCGTGAGCGGAAGGACAATTATGTCCCAGAAGTCTCTGCCCTTGATACGACCGCATCAGGTGGTCTTACTGTCGACCATGATACCAAGGTTCGTCTTCTTACTGGTACATGTCAGATGTGGCCGATTTCCTGACTTTGCATTCGTTAGGATCTCCTCAAAGCTCTGAACTTCGAGTCGATCCCGGTCACGGTTGAGAACGTAGTGATGGCCGTACCCGAGCGTGCTCCTCGGAGGGAGCGGCGGACGGTACCTGGTGCTGGACGTGCATGAGTTCGACGAGTACCTGTATTTGCCATGCAATTTCCAAGCTTCCTCGTGCCATGTACTTTTTCACAAAAAAATCTTATACTGCCGCATGAACATGGTGACGCTACTTTCTTTCCTTTCATTCAGTGGGGGCCGAATTGATGTTGCGTTTGTATGAATTGGTCTACCATCGCGTCCGTTTGGCTTATATTGTCGGATTTCCAATACGCGGGCGGTGGCAGCAACATTTCGCGACAATATAAGCCCTGGGACTTGCTTCTCGGAGAGGTGTTCAAAAATACGCAGCCTTCTGAATGTAGGACCATTGTCATGACGTGCATTGCTGTGAAGGGAACTGCGCTCAGTCACAGCCGTGCAGATTCAGTTTCAACCCGACGGCTGGTTAGCGCGGCACCGTCGCGGAGCGAGGGAAGATTGACAATAGAGGCTCTCATCTTAAAATCGCACAGATCGCTTAGCAAAGATCATCTGTATGTAAGAGCAAGGCGGTCTCGGGTCCATTGCGATAAGCAGTAAGTGACGCGGTTACGTTCTTAACGTACTACGAGCAAGTGATAGATCCAGCTTGCATCTGAATACTTCCGCTCTTATAACAGGGCTCTTGAGCTCTTTTGTCGTTGTGTAGAGGGATGATCTGGTAATTTGGTTTTGGATATTCAATCGTAATCGTGAATAAGATAGGAGATAGCTAAGTGGGCTCAGGAGGGTACCAACGATGAAACTGGATGACGATATTGAACAATGGGGGGGGGGGGAAGAGGACTAGTTCAAACCACGCCCTTCTCGAGCCCAGCGTTCGAGAGTATCTCGGTGGAAGACCCAAGATGGGCTATCCAACCTTACCAGAGAAATCAAAGCGTCCATAGAGAATGGAAGCGTCCGGTTTTCGTCCAGTGCGCGTAAGATATAAGCACTAGGTTCATCAATTTAGCGAATACTCCCCTTTTTTTTTTTGGTATGCGCAGATGCAAACGTACATCACCACTGTCTCACTTTGTGGATTGGCCCTGTCCCGCATCCTGATACATATATCCAAGAGTCCATGACCCTTTCGCCAGAGCGTATATGCGCGGACGTGAAGAGGAGGCGGTTCACGATGACCCTGTATAGGAGTCGAAGCGCTCACATCACCTTCACCACCGTCGCTGGTTCGACCATCGCCTCTCTGGCCCAACAATTCATTCGCCAGGTCTGCTGTGTAACGTTCGGGCATGAGCCGTGGACGTGGACGTGAAGAGCCCGCCTTGGTCATGAGAGACTTGTAAACAATGAAGCCGGAGTGGACGTCATTTGAAGCATCTGATCCAAACCAAAAACCCCGGTGAGAAGGACACGACGTGGCCCCATCCCTGTCCTGGTTTAACAGAGTACGTACATCTCATCTGAGCCGGCGTGAGGTCATCGCTCCAGTCGCTCGTGCGCACCGGTCCCTTGTCCAGCGTTTTATGCAGACAATAGGACACCACCTTTACGAGCGATACGATTGGTCGTTTGAAGGCCGACTCGAAACTAGCGTCGACCTGGCACGCTAAAGCGCCGAGCTCGATAAGGTTGGACGCCAGGATACCATAATCTCGAAAGAGCTTCATCCCGTCATCTGGTAATCGTCCGTACACAATTAATTTTGGCCAGGATACGACGGTATTATGATTCACTCACTGCGAATGTTTACACCGACCTTCGGGACTTTTGAAGACTCGATTAGCGCCTGGAGATTCCCTGAGCACCCACGAGGAAAAGAAGATACAAAACAAAAACTCCCGCACCTTGACCTTTTCGGGAAAACCTTGTATGGAAAGTTGGTGCACAGATCACTTCTGAGTAACCGGACGCACTTTTCATTTTACTGACTTGGATGAGAAGGATGATGTCGGTGTCGCAAAGTTGAACAAGAGCGACTTTTCCCTCTTCGCAACCACCGATCCTTTTTGAAACAAAAGGCCATTCGAGGTCAAGTCCAACGGCACTGGGTAGTTAGATAGTTCATATTGGGGCATGAGGATAAACCGGGAACGTGAGACTTGCCCATTCAAACTTGCCACCATCTCATTAGCTTGCTCTTCCTCCTTGATGTAAATTACATTCGGTCTTGGGATGTTGTCTGCATAATTATAGAGTGGATATGCCGGCTCGAATACAGGCTTAGGCACTGGCATGGCGGCAGAGCTCCGGTGAGGAGCGAGAATGGAACAAGATGCTCGAGTCGACGGGCCTGGGTTCGTTGTGCCCTCATTTTCTTTGAAGGAGTCGGTCTTGTTCGTTTGCCTGAGTAATGAGGAGTTCGTCTGGTTCTCTGGGGTGAGGCACGAGTCCGCACCTGGAATACGTCGATGACGGGCTTCCTCCATTGTCTGTCTGTTTGTCCATTCCTTGAGCTCTTGTATCATTGCATCATGATCTGTCTCGTCTCCTGTCTTGTTCTCTACATTTGTCCACGTGTTATGTATTTTTTCAAATTTCTCTCCGGGGTTTAGCAACTTGAAACGTCGGATCGCCCATGGTAAACGTAATTGTCGAACCTCGAAATGCCATGGACACTGTTGCTATACAGTTTTAGCATTTGGACACTCATTAAATACATTTAGCACTACTGTGAGTGTTCTAGATAGACACTAGTGGCTAATTAGTGGTCACGGTCTCGTCATGGCAGGGCTCATGCATGAATCACACATCTCCAACATGTCCTTCCTTCATAACAGAATGGTTCACCATCTCTCATAAGGATTGCTATGTATCTGGCTATCTGTGGGGAATATGGCCTTGCCAATACGTCAGTCAAAATTTCGAGGGACTCTTGCCTTCAATGATGGAACCATAACAGTAGCTGGAGTAATCTCAAATTGTTGTTGCACACATGTGCAACCAGGTGGATCACCTGACCAGAATGAAAGAACATTGCCCGGACCGGTCGTCCCCATCATCCTGATGCACTTCATATATCTGCACCTATGAAGGCGTGCACGTCGTTGATGCAGTTGACGCCTGCGAGGGCCACGGCACGCGGAATGTCCGAGCGGAAGGTGTCCAAGCTGATCATCGTCGGAGTCTAGAGCGTGGATGGGCTTGATCACAGGGACGGCCTTGCTGATCTCCTCACATACACCACGCCTGGGCGTGTTGAGCATTCGCCCACGTTGACGATGGAGGCGGCGGCAGCCACGGAAGACTTCACATAGTCGAGCGCGGCTGAAAGCTCCGACGTTGTCCGAACCGTCGGAGAATGAGTCGGGCGTCACGTTGAGGGTGGCTATGAGATGCGTGCGGTGCGACGTAGAAAGCACGTATTCGGCGCGCACGGCAGATCTGGCGGAGGGATTTTCCAGTAGATACGTGTGCCAGGGACCTGGGAGACATCTGCGACTGGTAGCGGTGGCGACGCCGTTAGGGCGGTAGAGTGCGGGTACGTAGTAAAGGGCATGACTTTGATCATCGACGGGAGAATGATGTCCTCAGCACGTCACAGAGCATATCGTGAATCAGTTTTGCGGAGCACGGCATGAACAAAGTCTGGCACCATGCTGTATACGGCATAAGCAAGCAAGCAAGAGAAGTGAGAGAGCATGATGTAAAGGCTGCAGGACGAATTCTCATTCTGCTATCCGAAGATGAGGTGTCCTCGAGACCTTCCAAGCTTTTCATTAATCATATGACCCAACCTCCTTTCCGGTTCCTCAAAGACAGCCTCCTGGCTTCGAGGAACCTGGAAAGGAGGATTGGGTAATGAAACTAATGAAAAGCATGTGGTGTCGAATGATTGCATTGTCGTTGAAAAAAGAATATACAAAATCGACTGCTCGTGGGCCGTTGCGAATTGAAGGAACGCGCCCACGTGCGCTCGACTCGGATGTTCTTAAGCAAGTCCAGCAGCAAGAGAGGAGCGACGCCCCTGGACATAGAATGCAGGGGAATGGATATACAAACCTCTTTCAAGGGTCACTTTTACCAGACGTGGTTGAGGCTGACTGCTATAAAATGTGCGTGTGTCATTGGTAAGCTATCAATGAGGTGAATCATGAGTTGCAGCGTGCCAGAAGATATGATGAACTCGGAAGGAGGGACGCTGGACTCTGTAACATGCGGCAATGTAACAGGACTGTCGATGACGGATATCGTGCCAATGACACAGACCACGAAATCAAACACTGTTCTGCTCAGCTATCCTCTGTCCTAAAAATATCGTCACGAGGCGTCTGTCTCGGCTCTCGCAGCACGGCGTGCTTTCTTCGCAGCATTTGCAGCCGCGGCCTTCGCCTTCTTCGCTTCGGCCTTCGTAGCCTACAAAGACAGTCAGCACGATAGGACATGGTGAATGGAGGGCGCAAACAGACCTTCTCGGCTTCCTCTTTCGCCTTGGCCTCTTCTTCTGCGCGACGCTTCTCTTCCTCCGCCTCCGCCTTTGAAAGCCCACTACCGGCACCTGCCTTATTTTTGCGCTTCGCTTCCCGCGCTTCCTTCTCTTCCTGCTTGATGCGCTTGATTCGGGGGTCAATCGAAAGGGCAACATCCACGATATTACGCAGGCGAGCGGTGTCCTCCTTCTTGCGACGCGCACGTTCCGTTTTGTTCTTTTTTTCCGTGTATCGTTTGTCATCGCGGCTGCAAGTAAAGGTGAACTAGGCTGGGATTCTGGTACGTAAGAAGGCCACGTACTTGTCACTCCCCTCATTTACTTCTTTGTCAAGGTATTCGAAGCTACGCCAGCTGTCGAAATTATACCAGAAATGATAGAACGCTTCCACTTTCTCTTTCGAGTCGGCATATTTTCCAAGCAGGGGGACAGGTTGCTGGCGACTGAAGCGCGCCTCGCGTTCAAACACAGGGGAGAAGAGTTTGAAGAATGTCGAATTTGGATCTTTCGACTTGGTAACTTGCTGCGCTGAAGGTACATCGGCCTCAAGGAGGTCGTAGTAAGGATCCACTGAATCAAATTGGCGGCGTTTCTCTGGATTGGTGAGGACGTCATTCGCTTTTTGGATGCACTTGAAAAAGGCATCATCATTAGAGTCGCCAACAGCTCCGGCTTTTTTGTCAGGATGGTGCTTCAACACCTTTTTGCGATCTGAAGCGGTCGAATGATGTAAGAAACTGGGGAGGTGGTTCAGAGACGTACGAGCGATTTTGATTTGCTCTGGAGTGGCTCTATGTCTAAGATGGGACAGACCAAGGACAGCATAATGATCTTGTTTCTATAAAAAAAAATATAGGACATAGTACAATAGCAGTAGAGGAAAAACTCCTGCGACCTACCTTCCACTCTTTTGGATCCAGCGATAAGAGATCCTCAGTTTCCTGCTCATCACCTACACCAAAATCATCCTCTTCGTCTGCTTCTTGCTCGAGGTTCCGCCGCCGTTGTTGCTCCTCTTGTATATGTTTATCATGTTCCTCAAAAGAAAGATCGTGCACGGTTCTCAGTACATGGGCCAAATATGCCGGCCCAGCGGGGATGAGTCTGCGTTCTACGAATGCTGCCATATAACAGAAGTCAGATGAGTAAATCTGCAGGGGCCGGTACTTACGTGATATAGATTTTCCTCGTGAAGGGACAGTTTTCCAGTCTGTTGGAAGGGAAGAAAGGACAATAGGGAGGGTGATAATGTCACCCATCGTGAATCGAGTCAAGAGTGTGAGGTTGTCTACACGCATTCAGCGCCGCCGAGTCCTCGTTGCCAAAAAAATACATCGTGGGAAAAGTGTACAACGTACTCTCACACTAAGTTAGTTAGGGAGAGAGCTCTTTCAGAACAAGACAACGATACATTCGGGTGATACAAGAAGGGTCGTACGTACTACAGAGAGTTCATACACAAGTTGAATGCTTATCTCACCTCGACACTCGGTCCTCATTCCCCCATTTTGATGGCAGATACGTGAAAATCGAATCAAGAAGCCATGAGAAAATAAACACTTCACTACGCCCATCCGCTGGCCTGTCCACCAGATATTGACTCGTGTGGAAAAACAAAAAGGATCTTTTCTTGACCCCCGGGCCGAAATGACACCAGCGACGGATGAGATCAGACGGCGGGAAAGCCGCGATATGAGCTCTGTGCAATGTTACTACTCGGAGCATGTCCACTTCCACTGCTATCTTGGACCTCTGGCGTGCTTCGTGCTCCCTGGAGCACGGGGAAAGTGCTCGGGTCGTTCGGATCCTGTAAGACCAAAACCGTGGAAATATGAACATACACACGCCTTAGCGCCAGTGGAGACATAGAAACACGCACGTAGAATTTCATATTTGTGGTTGTTCCGGACGTCAAAGGCTGCAAAGGTGTTCCAGTGTCGGATCCTGGAGTCCGGTCGTCGCCCATGGACGGTTGTTGGACACCGTTAGCTACCAAGGCGGATTTCGCCTGCCGGTGCTTTCGTCGCCGCCAGATCCAGATGGCGAGACCGGCCGCGACGACTGCTGCAATACCTCCTATGATGCCTCCTACGATGGCACCCACATTTGACGAGCTGGAATTGGAGGAGCCGATGAGCGTGCCAGGACCGATTTCAGGGGTGTCTTTTGAGAAATATTTGTGAGAAGACCGAGGGAAGAATGGAGAAAGGAGAAAGATTCCTACTGCCGATGGTATAGCATTCGTTGGCTTGCCAAATTCCATTTTTCTGGGATTTATTGTTAGTACGTGCCATGTAAGAAAATGAGAAACGAACTGTGACGCCTGCGATACCCCACTGGGGTACATACGTTCCGGAAGGAACAGGGTTGGGGAAGCTGTAGCCGTCAGAGAAACCAGTAAATCTTCTGCCACAGCAGTCAACTTGAACTCACAATACGCCACTCGGAATATCCGTACAGTTCCACGAATAATCCGACCACCTAACAGCAGATAAGCCAAGCATAAATATACGAGCCTGAGCAATGATAATACCATATCACTTCTGCCCCTTGACATGCGGCACATGCACTTAGGAGATTATATGTGACGGGGCTGCAAGCGCATGAGGTTCCGTTGATAGGTTCAGTAGGACCAGGGTAGTAGAGGCCTGGCATCAGCTTCGGAATATTGAACCCTATGAGAGGTAAGGACACGGAGGTGGCATATGGAAGGGAATTCACTCACCACCCCCATAGCATGTTGCCATCAAGTATTGTGCGACTTGACACGGATTTTGGGAAAGAGAGTTGTATGTCTGAACAACGAATTAGCTATTGAAAGACGTCTGGGCAACTTGCTTAGCCGTACCCATTCCCATGACGGGAGACAAACAGGAACAGGGGTCAGAGCGTGAGCGGCCTCAAAGCCGAAAAGGAGTAGCAAGAGTGTGAACACAGAGAGTCTTGACATTTGTGACAGCCCGATGAGCATAGTGAGAAGGCTGATAACGGTGGGCCAGATTTCAGATATTTACAGCGTCAGAACGAATGGTTTGAGGCAGATATGAGCCGCTAGGAGAGGACAAGAGAGGAGGTGCTGCCGTACAGGGGACGGACTATCCCCTGTACAGCCATTCTCTTTCACTCCGATTGGATCTGCCCTCCATTTTTGCAGTGCATTAGCACCTCCTCTTCTCCTAACAACCCTTTACTTGCACAGCTCGTTATAGCAGACGTAGGCAGGCACAGACACTGGCAGCAGACGCACCTCGCAGCGCGCTACATTGGCGCGACGAGACACAAGGAGGCTGTTCCAGGCGTATGGCACATATGAGCTTCTTGGCATGGAAAAGTTCCGAGTCGGCGTACAAACTGATATGTTGATACCTCGTCTTTCGGGGCAAGAGGCCGAAGTCAGTAGCCAAACATTCACCCTCATTGCCAGTATTATCTGTCAGTAACGACTACTGGTCTTCTGTGCGTCAAGCCGTCTTCATCAAAAAAATATTTGCAGGTCATGCATGAGATAAACGAATCGGAGTAACGTTCGGCGGGTCCGCGTTTTTGCGCCGTGAGATTGGCCGACTGCACGTGAACACGGAACACAGCCACCACCGGGAGCTCTTGAAATGGCTGTACAGTAGCAGTTCCAAGGATTAATTGGGAACCTATCGGTCATCCACCCCTTGGCACTTTCTTAATTCAAACGGATGCATCTTTTAAGACGTGGTACGTTACCAGCACGAATCAGGCACAGTTCGGAGGCGAGGTACGTGTTCTCAGTGTTCTGCATTACCTTGCTCCCAACAATGACGTATCATCGTCGGCTGCAATTGGTTCACTCCAAGAGAATGTTATCCTAGACATCTTCGAATTCTGCCTACCGCGTTTTGGCCACTTTCCGGACTATCGGGCGAAGGCATGGTTTAAACTGGTGCATGTTTTTATGTCCACTCCGTCTCGATCTGCGCCTTTCTGCACCTCCAGTACTCCTGTTATCTGTTATTGGATGCCTGTCAAGATATGGTCGGACTCTGGTGATCTCGGGGATAAACGTCATTGCTGCACTTGAGCACCCCGATCACGTCCGTGAGATTTGGTTCTTTGAGATACGCTCACCACCGCAGCGTTGGTGACAGGAGCCATTTTGAGAACTGGAATCTGGATGGACGATGAGACTGGTGAGGCTTCGCTGCCGCTTCCCAATACCTTCTTAGGTGGATCTACACCACGTCTACGCACTCACCTTGGCAAGCACCTTGGATCGCATTCCATTTCCGACATTACCCGAAGTGATGGTTAGATGTGACCGGATAATCCAACATCTACTTCCGCTGACATGCGCTGTCCTCCAAGTACTTGCTAACATCTCTGAAGTTCAATGAACTCATCTTTGATATCTGACAACTCCCTGTTCATTAGTTATGCGCCAATACTCATGTCATACAATCAAGCAGAGACGAACTTTACATTGGTTAGGCTGTTTCTTCATCCGGACAAGCAAAGAGAAGTTGGGCATATTCGTCTAGTTCGTCTACATTTTCTCTCCTTTTTGTATTTTACGTTTGCCTTGGGGTACTGGGATGCGTCCTTGATTACCTATAAGTTATACTTGCTTCACATCGTGCCATCACCGGACTTTTTTTCTGCGAGAACCCAAACGTATCATATACCTCGTGTTTCACCAAATATTACTTCTACAGCTAAAGATCTAGCCCACTGCGCTGCATTGGATAACCGTGACTAAAGAAAAACGGTTAGGCCTCCGAGGTAACCAATACTGCGTTTCTGGCAGAAATGGTCGTGCTCATGAGGATGGCCGTAACACATGATTGTATTACGGTATTTGATGGATCAAACATGCAGGCCAAAGGGAGTCGGAGATTGAACCTTAATTTTGGTGCTGTACAGAATTGCTTAGCATCTCAGTGGCTGGTCCCGTCGAGCACACCTCAACGTCAAGAATATGGGAAAAGGTGCGTCAAGTCGTCCTTAAATATAGGTGACATTTCGCTCAGTGTTTACGCCCAGTTCACGGATCTCTCGCCCGTGCTGGGAAAGTCAAGTCACAAACCCCCAAGGTCGAGAAGCAAGAGAAAAAGAAAAACCCAAGAGGTCGGGCAAAGAAACGGATGCTTTACAATCGCCGGTTCGTGCTTATCGTCAATATGTTTTTCATAGCCCAGCTCATAATGATTTCTTAGATTCGTAAATGTCACGACTCTCCCAGGTGGCAAGCGGAGGATGTGGGTACTCCCTTCTTCTCGTCTATTCTATCGCATCCCTTCTTCCCATGTGATGAACAGCAAAACGCATAGTTCACACTGAAACTATCGTGTAGACAAACATACATCATCGTCTTTCGCTCCTATCTGATTCCTTGCCCTTTCTCGATCTCCAGCGTCGTGGTAAATTGACACTGACTCGTCCTCTTTCTCCAGGAACCCGAACCCCGAAAAGTAGATGTCCAATTATCTCAAATATCACCCGCCCAATACTATCGTGTCTACGTGGGAAGATTGTTCTTGTTGGCATATGAAAGTATGGTTCATGTAGCGGGTTGTGCTGTTTCGTCTGTCCGCATTTTATATCGTTTTTACTATCATCACTGTGCTTTTATGCATATTCTGCCATGCCCATTATATGAGTTAGGCAATAAGACCCTACATCCTGCGTACGCGCGTATGATTGCAGAGACAAACATGATACAGGGCTTACGATGCATGCTAGTTCCAGATTGCATCAGCTACTCTCACTGTGTCCCCGAGTTCGAGAATATCATGCACTCGAACGACAGCAGCCCCTTGTTGTATTGCGCTCGCAACCGCAGCTGCTGTTGCCCAACCGCGCTCTTTTGGTGTCGTCTGGCGACCTTTATACGTCCCATCACCCTGGGTCTGCGACAGAATGGACCCAAGGAATGACTTGCGCGATGTGCCAATGAGTTGCGGAAATCCGCGCAGTGGATTCCATACGCCATCCGCGTTGCGCACGTCTGCGGTGATGGAAGCAGAATCGCGAAGCAATCGAACGTTGTCCTCGACTGACTTGCTAAAGCCGATCCCAGGGTCGACCATGACGAGCCAGCGTCGCAGGCCACCCGGACCACGCACGATCGCCTCTACTTTTTCGCCCAGCTCCTGAGAGACGCCATCGAGGACGGAACGATAACGGGAATAATCCTTGTTGTTGCCCGCATCGCCACGGGAGTGCATCAGAATGGCGGGGACGGCCAAGGTACGAGCGACGTGCTGCATCCTGACTAGTCGTGCCCCCATATCCGAGTCATCCGGACCCGTGAAGGCGTGCACGTCGTTGATGCAGTTGGCTCCTGCCATGACCGCGTCGCGCGCGACTTCGGGGCGGAAGGTGTCCACGCTGATCAGCACATTTTTGGTGTCGTCGGAGTCGGAGTCTAGAGCGCGGATGGCCTTGATGACAGGGATGACCCTGTTGATCTCCTCCTCGGGCGACACGTACTCCGCGCTCGGGCGCGTTGAGTACCCGCCCACATCGATGATGTCTGCAGCGGCGGCCACGGAAGACTTTACATAGTCGAGGGCGGCTGAAAGTTCGACATTGTCCGAACCGTCGGAAAACGAGTCGGGCGTCACGTTGAGGGTAGCCATGAGACGCGTCCGGCGCGACGTGGATAATATCTGTCCGGCGGGCACGGCAGATTTTGCAGGGGGAAACTTCCAGTAGGTGTGTGTGTGTGGGACTTGGGGAATATTCGCGACTGGTGGTGGTGGTGGTGAAGCCTTTAGGGTGGTAGAGTCTGAATACGTAGGAAAGGGCATGACTTTGATCATGGCGGGAGAACCGACAGGAGATGATGTCCTTAAGACGTCCCAGAACATTTCGTGAATCGGTTTGCGGAGCACGGGATGAACAAAGTCCGGCACCATGCTGTATGTATCATGAACAATTAGAGCAAGTAGGATAAACCGGGAGAGTACAGTATGCTGACTCTTGTAACGGCCGCAGGACGAACTCTCGTTCTGCCATCCGAGGATGAGGGACGACAAGATGTCCCTCGAGACCTTCTAAGGTCCCTCTGAGGGACTCGGGTCTGGTGTCGATGATGGCGTCGTCGTAGAAAAGAATATCCAAATCGACTGCTCGCGGGCCGTTGCGAATTGAAGGAACGCGCCCTAGTGTGCGCTCAATTTTCTTAATCAACTCCAGCAGTGTGAGAGGAGCAACAATGGTTATTGCCTGAGAGGAAAGACCACAAAACTGAGAACCAGTACCACGGATTAAAGAAAACAAACGCACGATGCAAGCGCAATTTAAGAAACTGGGCTGGTCCGTGACATACATCGGCGCGGTTTCATACAAGAAACTCGTATTCACGATGGCTAAATTTGGAACCATTCCAGTCTTGTCACGCGCGAGACGAGATGCTTCACACTCCAAGAGACGAAGAGCAGCCTCTATATTCCCAAAGCGGTCGCCGAGGTTGGATCCTAGGGCGATGGCGACCAAGTGCTGTCCTTGAAAGAGGAAAGGAGGCGCAAAATTAAGGCCAAGAGGAGAGGTGGCAAAAGGTGGATCGAGCGCATGTGAAGGTGGATTCCCAGAAGCAGACTCCTTGGTCGTACTACCTGGATAGTCTCGAGATGTCCGAACGATTTCAACTTCGGCAGCATCTGCAAATACTATGGCCTTGGGTTTTGCTGCGCGAACGGTGACCACGGCATTCGGTTGATTAGCGTGACCAAGAGTGATCTGCGCCGCCAGGGACGCAAGCGATTCTAGTGATACGAACTCGGAAGACTCGACTTGCTGATAGCTCTTTGCTTAGTACGCCCTTGCACTTGCAAGCGAATCGGCAGCGGCGGCGCACCTGACGTATGTCCCTCGCCAACCGACGAAAGTCAAATCTTCTGCTTTCGGCAGTGCGGATCTGAGACATGGATACGTCCACGTCAAAGTACACTAGCTGTTTGTCTTCCCTTTCGCACGGGTTGAGACCGACGACGAGGTTACAGGAAAGCCGCTGAATCGAGAAGCGGTCTGGAATGAGGCGGGATCCGTCCCTCGCTCGCGACGAGAAGATGCGAATGCCCTCCGCATACGGGAGCGCCCTGGGCTTGACGACATCGACCATCATACGCTGGATCTCGGCAAACGCGTCGAAACAGGTATTAAATACGTGGTCTGAGAAGTGCTCGAGACTGCCAAATTGTAAAGGGAGAGAAGAAGGAGCGTCAACGGACGTGAGGATCCGTTTGGACAGAGAACCATAGTTGATCGACTTTGAGATATCGTCGCCTTGCGCGGCTGGACGCAGGTCGTATGGGATGTTAACGCTGACTCGGATTGGCTGCCGTACAGGTGCGGACGTCGGTGAGGGCCATTGAGCGCCGTCCGAAATTGAGACGAGAAGTAGCAGATCGCGAACGCAGACAGTGTCCTGAGATTGTTGAGAACTATGGATAAATTTAAATGTGAAAAAAGAGGTGTAAACTGAGGGAATGTCGCTGACCTCATGCGAGCAAGTGACTTGGCGGCTCTCGGCCCGAATAATCCGGTGCCAAGTGTCGCGTGGCCGCGTGTCGGTCAACCGTGACGGGTGCTAACAATGGACCTCGCCTCTGCGCTCAAACGATTGGCAGACTATCGCACAAAAAACACCCGTGCGTCACGTCAAATATTCGAGAGCGGTGTCATTGTATTCCGCAATGATCCGCTGCACAAGCTCGGTGATGACTGTAGGTACCCTCAAAACAAAACATTACTCCGCGGCCGCAACGCCCAAGGCTGATGACTGATGGACTGCTCCAGGCTGGCAATTCCTAGAGTCTCTGGCGTTAGCAGCGGTAGATGTTGGGCGCATTGATGTTGCCGAAGTGAGTTGTCCTCATCCCTGCATTTCCTCGTATCTGGGTTTTTGGACTTTCTCATCAAGTGCCTGATGTAGGACTGTCTGAAAAAATTATCCGCCAAATTCCCGGAGTCGCCACGAGTACAATGTCTCGAGGGAATTTTGAAGGAGGCCAACGAAGGTCCGGAGGCTGCGCTAAGCTTCTACCAAAGATTACTCGAGGCGGACCCGTCTAGCGCGGTAAGCGAGCCAACTGGCCTCTGTGGACGTTGTGCGGTTCACTAAAAACGCACGTGTCACGCAAGGTGATATGGAAGCGACAAATCTCCGTGCTTAGAAAAATAGGAAGGATCGAGAATGCGATAGAGGAGCTTTCAAGATTCGTCGATACCTTCTATACCGATGTGGAGGCTTGGTTGGAGCTTGCGGATCTCTATGCCTCCTACCACCAGTATGGAACATTTACCAATCGGTCTGGATGCTTCATGTTAACACCGAAGCCAGGTATACCTTGGCTTTGCAGTCTCTATCACACGTCCTGCTATTAGCGCCACAGAACCCGTTCTATGTGCTCCAGGCTGCAGAAACGGCGTATACAGCCGAGGACATTCCCCTGGCCCTCCGATTTTTCCTCATGACCATAGAGATGGTTGATGCCGACGGCGATGGCGACAAGCCTCCTGCGCCGACGGGTATCGCCATCCGTGCATGGTACGGAGTCGAACTGGTCAGTTTTTGCTGCCTCTGCCCATAATTTGATGACCAAGTGTCTTTTTCAGTCGGCTGCAAGGCTGGAAGCTGATCAAAAGCTAGCCACTTCATCACCGTCGGATACACGCCCCCCAGAACATCTTTCACAGCTGCGTCAGCTTGCACAGGATGTCATAAAGACGGCCCAGGCTAGTGAGCAAGGCGCCGAGTCTACAGCGTCATCTGCATGGCTAAATCGATGAGAGCGGATTGTGTCCGCGATGGCACGTTCGCCATAACCGTTCGTATTCATATGTGAAGTTCATATGGTATAGGGTAATCCCCAACTCTTCACCTCGCTTCTGAGAGAAGGGTAATTTATTGCTCTCGGGTTTTACTAGCTTTGGCACTTGACGCGTGTTTTCTGTTCACACTCTCGTGCATCCAGGGTTAGATGACGCCGCGGATCATATCAAGTGTTGTTGTTTTTTTGTAGCGATTTTGGACTGCCAGCAATGAGCTGTCTGTGTCGGCCAGCGACAATCGGACGGAGGGGGGAGGGTCTTCTCAACCTTCCATGCGAACCATTGTTCCCGAGGTGACTGACAGGGCCGGCAATTCTCAAATAAGCGATAATCCCGACCCCTTCCGAGACGCGAAAAGACAAGTAAGGAGGCTGAGTTGAAGACTATATTTGTTGAGGGATAACCACGTGTAAATCGAGAGGGGCTAATAGGCCGGTGGGGGTGAGGGGTGAGAGAATCCAACGTTCGTTGTGCTCCACCACCGTGACTTGTTGACCGCAATAGTTCAAATTAATTACGTGGAAGCGACACCACTCTGTATGACAGAGATTAACGGGACGGCCAGCAAGTAGGTAAGCCTGGACTCTTGACTGAGCTGGATCGCATCGCACGTGCGTGAATTCAGCCAATCAAGAGAAGTCAATTTTGGTCGTCTGCCAGTGAGATATCGACGCACGTTTTCAAAGGCACACGAGCACAATATGTCGATTAATGCTCATGCTCATGCTCAGGGCTCAGAGCACATTAAGGTTAACCACATATCTTTTTCCCTCCCTCCGAAGTTCTCGTTTGACCTCTTTAAACCTCTCTCTTCCCCTTTCTTCTCTTCCTTCCTTTTCCTTTCCCCATCTCCCACTTCACACATATGGATCCATCTAGCTCCGATATCCTCTCCTACGCTGCCAGTTGTAACCCTCCCCGGAGGGCAAAGCGTCCAAGTACGAGCGGCAACCTTCCAACAGGCACTGATCGTGTTGCACAACCCCTTCCAGTACTCGCTCCGACCATCAGCGCTCCTTCCATAGATGAAGATGACGGCACTGTCGATGTTCCTCAGCCAAAGCGTCGTGGTCGGAAACCCAGTAGTCTGTCACGTGCTGCCCGTGAATCTATGCGCCGCCAAAATCATTCCCGCATAGAGAAGGCCAGGCGAACCAAGATCAACGAGGCTCTCTCGACGCTTCGGGATCTCGTACCCCCTGACAGTGCCCGGAAGCATACCATCTCGGGCGATGAGAGTGGGGAAGAGGATGACGAAGACGACGAGTTCCTGTCTGGGAAGAAGCCTGCCAAGGGCAAGCAACAGAGGCAGGAAAAGGAGTTCAAGTTGGAAATACTCGAGAAGGCCGTCGTGTATGTACAGGAACTGCAGGAGAAGGTCCGAGTACTCGAGTCCCAGAGAGGCTGCGCCCGATGTCGTCCCTCAAACAAAGGCTCGCTCTCGACAGCCTATAGTCCGAAACGGAAACGTGAGGCGATGCCGCCAAGCGATGACTATGACTCTCCTTCTTCCGTCGATATCCCCTCCGAGAGGCCCATAAAGCGTTTCACGCCCACGCGATCCGTTCCCCCTTCCATCCTGCCCTCCTCGACTTCGAATACTACTCGTCTTCCATCCATCTCCTCATGGCTTCCTAAAGCCGTCGCAGAGTCTGTTCTCCCCGAATCACGCACGCCACCGTCGGTCAATCCCATCCAGCTTCCGACTCCACCTGCCTCCGTCGTGATTGCGCCCGTTTCGAGTCCGCAAGTCCCCCCGGCACTCCGTCTTGAACTTCCCATGGCCAGCTTGTTGGCCCGAAATGGGGCGCCGACCGTATCGTCATCGCCCACATGGACACCAGAAGACGAGTCGATTGCTTCGTTACTGCTCAGGATCAAGACATCTAACTCTCCTGATACTACAAAACATGGTGCGAGTGTCCATGACCTCCTTGCTCCCACTCCTGAGGCACCTGGCAACCCCCGATTTAGTGGGGTCGATGATATGCGTGTACAAACACCTGGATCGTTGTTGGGTCTAACCACAGATGGACCAAAGTAGTTGATTGTAGGTCTCACTGTACTTGTAACTTATTACGGCTATGATCCGGGGAACGTGGGTTTGACTAGGTTTGTATATGTACTATCAATTTGGAGGGTTTCCAAACAAAATAGATGTAAAAGGAGTTAAAGTTTATCAGTGGCTTGATCATAAGCCTCTCCGCCTTTTTCGTGAGAAGATTGGGGAAACCACCAACGTCACAAGTGAGTGGTTCCGCTTTGTTTATTTCACTGGATTATGTTGCCCCGGCTAAATAGACCTTACTCATGTCATCACGTTGTTGCATAAACTATAGACTCTCTTCTTCTCTTCATCGTCAATTTCAAACCTTCCGTACCATCAGTGGCTTGACTAGTGGCGCGCCGCATGTGCATCCTTCCCCCAGCTTCTCGACATCTGAGGTCTGCTTCGAGTTGTCACCCGTTCCCCCGAATCCACTTGGTGAAGGACAGTGGATCAAAACGGCAGGGGCACTCATCATTGGGTGAGTACTCTCTCTTCCTTTCATTTTTTTAAATTTAATTTATAAATTCTTCCTTTTGTTCTTGTCTTTTTTTTTTACAAAAGAGACGAGATTCTGAACGGCAAGACGCTTGAACGCAACTCGAATTATTTCGCGCGCTACTGCTTTGAAAATGGTATCGATTTGTACGTAATACCCCGCATTTTGCTCTTTATCTCGGGGGTACTGGAGCGTGGCTATCATGGCAGGAAGCGAATCGAGGTGATTCCCGATGAAGAACACGAAATGTACGTCCGAGTTCTGCACCTTCACTGCACTGAACAAAAATGCTGATGCATCGGCCTGCCAAGAGTCGAGACGAGCAAGCGCATGATCCACAAGTACGATTTTGTGATTACAAGCGGTGGGATAGGCCCCACGCATGATGGTAAGTTACGCAGGCGCCAATCTTAGTTGCGGCACTTTACCAATCACATCGTTTTGTTTGACCATGGTATATTTTCTCCGCCCGCAGATATCACGTATGCGTCTCTGGCCACGGCTTTTAACCAGCCGCTTGTACATCACGCGGAGACACTCCGTCGTATGGCCGAGTTAAGTAAACACAGGTCATGGATACATACCCAGAACAAGGAGCAGCGGCGCGCGCGGGAAAGGATGGCGCTCTTCCCCGCCAACGCAGAGACGCTCTTCGTCGCAAGGGATATCTGGGTCGTAAGCAACCATTTGATCCTTCATCATTAGCCGACACGGGACGCTTGACAAGATTTCTCCCTCCCTCCCCTTTATTTCCTCATCCCCCCCTTTAATTAGCCGGTCGTGCGGCTGGAAGGGAAACTCTGCGTCTTTCCAGGCATACCTGGCTTGTTTCAGAGAATGCTAGATGGACTGAAGGCGTTTTTACCACTACCTCCGCCTTCGGAACGCCCTTTTCGACATCAGATCTTCACTTCGTAGGTTTTTTCGGGGCTACGCCCCCCCGTATTGGGCGGTCTGGCGTCTGAGCGCTTTACTGACCAACACACTCCCATGCGGTTGCTAGTCTGCCAGAGTCCTCCATCGCGCCCTACCTCACGGAGCTGCAAAAGCGCGTAAAGGAGGAAGGGGTTCGTGTGGGCTCGTACCCGCTCTTCATGAGGGGGGTGTATGTTTCGCTTATTGGACAGAACGAGGGGCGAGTTCGAGAGCTTGGGAAGGAAGTAGAAGGGGAGATACAGGGTAAAGTGGTGACTGAGCAGGAGATTCGAGAAGCAAAGGGCGTCTCGAGCGTGAGCTTGTAAGATAGGTATACAATGTGACTTGTATTTATAATATTAACGCGTCATGTCACGATGTGACAAGGCGCGTTCAATTTACGACCCGACGCGACACTTTTAACTCATTACCCCATGTCGTCCTCTCCACTTCCAATCCCTTCTTCCGATGATGTCGCCATGGCTCTCGATGACGAACTTCCCCAGACGCCAACACCACAGGGCGGTCAATCGATGAGCCAGGCACCCCCCGCTGGCCCATTGTTCCTTGCTGGGACTCCCTCAACGCAGGCGGGTACACCGATTCGCGGCATGGTCGCTCGCCGTGCTGTTGGAATGAATAGCACACCGAGGAGAAATAGGACACCTTTGTTTGCGCGTAAGTGCCTCTATTTCTAAACGAACGCCGTATTGACTGCTAATGCTTTGAAATTTCAGCAGGTTCATCTAGCCCTGCCCACTTTCCGTCGTCCTCATCGCCCGCAAAAAACGCATATAGAACTAGAACTCCCGGCAGTAGAGGCTCTAGTAGCAGGGCCGGCTCGAATATGGACTCTGAGCCTCTCGACTTTCCATCGTAAGTAACCCCCCCCCCCTCTTTGGGATTAATTTCACCCATCATCCTCTTTTCCTCAGGAGCCCTGCCAAACTGGCAACACCAAAAAACAGACGGGGAGACATTCACTCATCTCTGAGTCTCACTCCGACGCGTTCACGCGCCGCCCGTGCCACGTCCCGTCCGATGCACAATCCCAGTCTCCTCCCCTCCTCGGATGCGGATGCGGACCGCCTCTCGGTCCCCGCCTCCTCCGCAGCTGGCCTGTCCGCCGCGCCCGCTCAGGCAACGGAAGACGAGCCCGACGAGATTCGCGCGATTTGGGGCACGACGGTCAACCTGGCCGACACGATGAAGGCCTTTCGTGACTTTGTCAAGGGGTTCAAACCCAAATACCGTATCGCGCACGACCGCTCGCTCGGTTTGCCCACCAAGGCGACCGCGTCCCCCGCCGTGGTCGAGGTGCTGTTGTATGAGGGCTATTTAAGGAGGATGCGCGTCACCGGAGAGGCGAATCTGAACCTCGATTGTGAGAATTTGCGCGCGTTTCCACCGAGTCGCAAGCTGTATGGACAGCTGGTCAAGTACCCGCAAGAAGTCATTCCGGCGATGGATCAGGTGCTCAAGGATATCATGCTCGAGCTTGCGGAAGAAGACCAGGCTGAGAATCGAGAGGGCATGATGGGCCAAGAAGGTGAAGAAGAGATTGCAGACATCATGAGCAAGGTGTATAAAGTTCGGCCGTTTGGCTTGCCAGCGGTCAATATGCGCAGCCTCAACCCACAAGGTACGTTCCCCGTACTTCTATCCATGTGAGGAGCAAGACTGTTGACCTCTGCGACGCCAGACACGGACAAACTCGTCTGTATCAAAGGTCTCGTCATCCGAGCTACCCCTGTCATCCCCGACATGAAGGTTGCCTTTTTCCGCTGCCTCACCTGCAACCACACCGTGCAAGTCGAGATTGACCGCGGTAAGATCGACGAGCCGGCGGCCTGCCCTCGCGACGTCTGTGCCTCGGTCGGCACCATGTCGCTCGTGCACAACCGTTGCGAGTTTGCGGACAGACAGGTGATCCGACTGCAGGAGACGCCCGACGCGGTACCGGATGGTCAGACGCCACACACAGTCTCGCTCAGCGCGTACGACGAACTGGTGGACGTGAGCAAGCCGGGGGACCGTCTCATCGTCACGGGTATATTCCGCAGCGTGCCGGTGCGCGTGAACCCACGTCGTCGGACGATCAAGAGCCTGTTCAAGACTTTTCTCGATGTGGTGCATGTCAAACTCGGCGGAGGAGACGACAGACTCGCATTCGACAAGTCCACGCGTCCCGCCGGTGGTGATCGCTTGCCTGGGATCGGCGGTGGCGTTGGTGAGGAAGAGGAGGGAGAAGAGGACGGGCAAGTCGTGCGCAAGGCTGAGATGGAGCAAAAGGTCAAGGAGCTCGGTCAGCGGCCTGACATTTACACTCTCCTGTCGCGCTCGCTCGCGCCCAGCGTGTGGTCCATGGATGACGTCAAGAAGGGAATTTTGCTTCAGCTCTTTGGTGGGACTAACAAAAATATCACCAGAGGCGGTGGAGGCGGGGGTCCGCGATACCGCGGGGACATCAACGTGCTTATGGTGGGCGATCCAGGAACGAGCAAGTCACAGATATTACAGGTAAGGGCGCGCTTCCCTCTTTGAGTGTCACTCAATTATCAAAACATAAAAGTATGTGCATAAACTTGCACCTAGAGGCGTTTACACCTCCGGAAAGGGCTCCTCTGCCGTCGGTCTGACGGCTTATGTTACGCGTGATCCCGACTCGAAACAACTTGTGCTCGAGAGGTACGGTTTGAAATTCATTTTCATCAAATTTGTTTTGTGAGGTTCATCATTTCCGTTCCGTTCGCAGCGGTGCACTCGTTCTGAGTGATGGGGGTGTATGCTGCATCGACGAGTTTGACAAGATGTCTGAAGCGACGCGTAGCGTATTGCACGAAGTCATGGTAAGGACCCGTCTCAACGTTCTCCCACAACCCTAAATCCACACACTCACTCACGGCGGGGGCGGGTGAGCACAGGAACAACAAACCGTCTCGATAGCCAAAGCTGGGATCATCACCACCCTCAACGCCCGTACGTCCGTCCTTGCGGCCGCCAATCCCGTAGGTTCAAAGTACGACGTGAACCTGCCCATCACGCGTAACATTGATCTCCCACCGACGCTCATCTCCCGCTTCGACCTGCTCTACCTCGTCCTCGACGAAGTGAACGAGACGATCGACCGCAGACTCGCCCAGCACCTCGTCGGACTCTACATCGAAGACAATCCAGAAACCGTCGGCGACGACATCCTAGTCAGCAGCAATCCTTTTTTTTTTTTCTTTTACCACCACGAGTGAGCTGACGCTGCCCTTTCTGCTAATTTTATTATTATTATCAATTTAGCCCTTGGACCAACTCTCGGCATACATCAATTACGGTCGCTCACGCGTACATCCCACCATCACCGAAGAGGCCTCTCAAGAGCTCGTCCAATCCTACGTCAAACTTCGCAGCGTCGGCGACGACCCCTCACGCGGATCGTCGTCATCGTCGTCGTCCGAAAAGCGCATCACAGCGACGACGAGACAACTCGAGTCGATGATCCGTCTCTCCGAGGCCCACGCCCGCATGCGTCTCTCCACCGCGGTGGAACTGCAGGACGTCAGGGAGGCCTACAGACTCATGCGCGACGCCATCCGCACCTCGGCCCTCGACCCGACTACCGGAAAGATCGACATGGGCTTGCTCAATACCGGTACCGGCCAGCAGCAACGCAAGCTCCGAGAAGATATGCGCAAGGAGGTGCTCAACCTCTTCGGCGCGTCTGCCGCCGCAGCTTCTCGCGGCATCCGCTGGGCCGATGCAATGCACCAGCTCGCCGATCAGAGCAGCATCCGTGTGGACGCGGCAGAATTCAAGGAGGTCATCAGTGCGATGGAAGCAGAGGGCTTGGTGAGAGTTGTTGGGGAGCGGGAGAGGCGAATGATTAGACGTGTAGACGGTTCATAAATATCTTTTACTGCCTCGTGTATGTTTTGCCTAGAATCACACCTGGAAACCTAAGAGGGCGGATGTATATATTGTGAAAGATGGCTACAAGTGGAGATCTCATGAGGTCATGAACAGAGGAGGCGCAAAGGAGAATAAAAGATACACAGTCCGGCAAGTAAGATATGTTAAATATAAAACAGGTGGAACGACAGAGAAATAGTAGTGTTTTTAGAACACGTAGATGATGCATCAAGCATAGCGAGAGAGCACTGGCAACCAGGAGACCGGTGGAAAACAAAGGAAAGGCGACGCAATAAACAAATTGATGGACAGGAGAGTGCAAAATGCGAATGTAGTAAAGAGAGGGGCTTTAGGAATATTTGAAATCTTGCCATGTCTCCCCTGCGCTCGGTCGGGAGGGAAGGCTGTCATCTGGCTGCCATGCCGAGGCCGGTAACATACCATGAGAGACTGGGGCAAAAGGCGGGGGAAGATTCTGCAACCCAATAGTCCCGTTCTGTTGGGAAGGGAAGGACAGTCGGCGCACGTCGACAGCTGTATCCATTAAATATGTAGGTTCTTCTGGCGGCACTGAACTGTGCTGGGACTGGGATTCACCTACATTCATGCCGAGACCAGCCATTGGTGAGTCGTACGAAGGAGTGGCGGGGGCCTGTAAGCCGTAAAATTCCTGTCCTGGCTGGCCATAGGGGTGTGGTGATGGTATGGGTCCTTGTGAATACGCCGGACTCGATTGCGATGAGCTGCCACTAGCACTCATGCTCGCATAGCTAGGACTAGCATGCATAAGTGGTGCTTGCGGAGGTGGCATAGAAGGCGGCAAGGGGAAACTGGGCAACTGGGTCGATGGTTCGTAGACAGATGAGGTAGGTGTATAGATCGTAGCATCATAATCTGATGCACACGCATGAGGACGCGATTCAGGTCGGGTGAGCTCGGGCATTGGGTGGAAGCCGATTTGGTCGGGGGCAGGGGTACTAGATTGCGAGTGCGTAGAAGCTGTGGTGGGGGTACTGTGCTTTTTTGTTGATGAGTTGCGATGGTGCACGTTGGAATCCGTTCGTGGACGCCCACGGACAGGGATCTGGCCTACGTCTCTCTCTGCCAGTGGCGGACCTTCTGACACACGACACAAGTCTTGCACTGACGAACCCGAACGCTGTTTGGCTCTAGGTTTTGGCAGAGAGATTGGTACCTTGAGAGTGGTCTCGACGGAAGGATCTGATGATGGATGAGACGCCTTGACACCGGCTCCAACATACGGTAACTCAAAACTATCCGCAAAGCTACTAGCATCAGGGACATCGTCATGCCTTCGCTTCGAACCAATGGCCGAAAGGGGATGATGAGCTGCATGGTCATCACCGGCAAGCTTCGCCTCGGCTTTGGTCTTTAATAACGTGATAATCTTCTCTGCTTCCGACAAGTCCTTACGGTCATCCTGTTTGGACCTCCCAGATCCGATACGCGTGTCCTGTATGATGTCAATGGCGGCAGTTACATCGGCAATTGCCACGCTGGAAGATGCGCTGGACGGGTGGGCGATGACAGCACAGGCCATCATTACGGCGGTGTCGAACAGCGTCCTTCCGAAAGGATAGAATAAGAAAGCAGCGGGTTGAGTTTGCCGCCAAGTTGAGTGAAGGACGCGCATAGCCTGAAGAATAGCGTGCCCCGCGTCAACGACGCTGGATACCACACGGCGTGGGAGGCCATCGGAAGATGGTGCAGTGCAATTTTTAAGATACGGAAGGAACACCTTCAGTATGAGGTGATTGGCAATGATCGTGAGCTCGCAACGCTGGGCCTGGAGGTTCGGTGAGGGGGAAATATTGCAGGATAGTGGAGACGCGTCGGTGTTGTTAACATCAAAACGGAACACCCTTGGGAGGTCTGATATCCAGCTCTTGACTTCAGACTCGAATTGTTCTGCGCGTTCAACCGAGGATTCCGAAGAATCGCTAGGATTATCACGAAGATATCTCCGTTTGACGCTCTTGACGAGCTGCGCAAGGCTGTGGACACATCAGTGATCGGAATAGGAGACAAGGAGACCGGGACGAACCGACACTTCTGAATGAAATAGGCAAAGCCAACTTCCGTCGGGTCACCACCAGCTCGACGAGGAATGGGTAGGGGTAGAGAAGTTGAGGATGGCCCAAACTGCTCCTCATCTACATCAGCAGGAAGCCTCGTTGTGAACGTTCCGTCCTGTATCAAAGGTCCTTGGCCCATGGCATCGGAGATGAAGCTTTCAAGTCGGAATTGTAAGTATAAGACACAAACGCTTTTGAAGGAAAAGACTTTACACGTCGTAATAGTAAATGTCCCACCAAATACGCCTGCGCTGCTCAGCTTCAAAGAGGCTGTACTTGGCAGGAAACTCGTCCGGATCCGTGGAAAGACCCATCATCAAGGCGATGTTGATGACTTTTCCGAGTAGAGGATAGATAATGTGTGCGACACGAGGCCTGCTATCATGAAGCAAATAGAGGATCTGCAAAAGATACGTAACCACGGAATCCAGGTCGTAGGTGTGTGCCATCTCAAAACCAGCCATTGCTTGTCTTGACAGGGCAAACAGGCCCGAAGCGGAGTACTTGTTCCATACAGCCGCTTTCTGGGAAGACGCACTGCGGTTATCCTCCAAACGAGGCATTTTGGACGCCGTGCTCGACTTCTGAGCATCTGGTTCACTGGCTGTCTCGTTCTCTCTACAAACCAACACGCCTAGGGCGTAAGCGACCGAAACAGAAGCAAAGAATGAAAGGGTTGGCGCTGGACGTGGTGGTTGTGCGACAGGGGGCGGTGGACAAGATGACGGGAAAAAAATAGACCTCGCAAGATCGGCCTTTGCATTCGCGCTAGGCCCGGCAACACCTCGTCCGTCCTCCTCCTTAGCCCAGACAAACATGCTCTCGGCCCGAGTACGAAAATGCTTCACATTGAAACACGGATGCATTTTCATGGTCTCTTCAACGGCAGTAGTGATGCGGGACCGTACAGTGGAAGCGGAAGGTAATAACGCGATGAGCGACGGCGTGACGGCAGCCTGAGAGATAGAGGTGGGATAATAGATACTAAAAGATGGGATCATTGCAAGGAAACTGGGTTCGTCATGAACAGCCAGCTCAGTCGTGCAAGGCTCAAGCTTGACAGGGGTAGCAAGAGGTGACGATGCGGGAGTAGATGACGTGCTCGCTTCGGCGGGATATGAACGAGGAAAGTCGAGGTGCTCAAGCCAAAGCGCAGCGACGTCGTCAAGAGAGAGGGTGACGGAGGACCCACGGGGTCCAACAGCTAGCATGGAGTGTTCATTGTGAGGAAAAGGCAGGTTGTCCGAGGAGACACTGGCAAGCGCGGTTGGGGCACGAAGGCCACCAGCAAAAATCTGGGCAATCTGAGACTCGACGATTTGAAGCCGGTTATGTAGCGACTGAACGTCACTGAGAACAGCCGTCAAAAAAAAGATATAAAAAAAAAGGGGTGGGGTGGGGTAGAAAGACGGACATCTTCTCAGCAGCAGCGGCAGTGTACTGACAGCGTTGAACGGTATCACGCTTTACGCAGGAGCCGCATGGAGTTCGCCTATCGCACCTCAACTTCAACCGCTTGCACTAAGTCTTGGGTGAGAATGCCGAGACGGGAGTATAAATAGAGTGTGGAGAAAATACCTCTGCGCAAACGACAGTTATACGTGAACGTATGTGGCTATATGCGGGTGGTATTAGATAGGACAAGATTGGGGGAGAAAGTGAGTGAGTGGGAAACTGACAGTCCATTTGAGAACTTTGGTGTTGAAGATGTTTGGTTAGAAGAGGGAGGGATGGTAGCCGAAGGTGCGGTAAGAGATGGAATGGGATCCTCTGTTGCGGGAGATGGCGCATCCATTGTGTTCGAAGGAGGAAAGGGGTTTGGGGGAAAGGGGCAAAGGGGGGAGGGGGGTTGAGTGAGGTGGTGGAGCAAAGCAAAAGAAGAAGAGAGAATGGGGCGTTGGACTAGATTAAAGGAGGCAATTCTGAGCTTATTTACGTATGTTAACTTTACAAATTTGATCTAATTACGTACTTTAACTATTCACGTGGCTACAAGATAACTTTGAATAATCTCCTTAATGAGTGGTGCAATCACCTTTCTCGAAGCTTTGCTGTTCCCCTGTTCGTACATTCTAATCTTAAGATCCTTCCCTGCCACTTCTTTCATACCCTCAATCGACTTTCTTCCCTTCTTCCGTTCAACTTTTAGCTCATTGCTCTCCTCTAGTCCTTTCCATAGCCCTTCTTTCAATCCTTCCTCATTCCGCACTATCCAAATCATCTCCCTCCGATGCTTTCCCTTCCCGTCCCTTTTTTCTTCCTCTGTCCAGCTCGTCAACACCCCGAGCACGCTTAAACCCCTCTCCTTGAACCAGCCAACGCAGGCTTCCCCCACCTCCCTTCCGCCCTTTTTTTCCCTCCGGTGAGCATCTCAACACTTCTAGGCACGCTTGCTAGCCCCACGAGAAGGCCTCCCTCTTCGGCCTTCGACGTAGCCACGATCCGGTATTCTTTGTAGTCCCTCCGCAGCAGATCACGCGGACTGAGCCCGTCCACGCTATCCTTCTTTGTCACGAGGGTCTGCGTCAGCTCCATCAGCTCCTTCACGTCGTGCACGTCCGTGACCTCGCCCGCACTTGCGCTCAACAGCTCGGCTTTCTCAAGCAAGAACGGCGCCACCTCCCGATCCACCGCTACCGCCTTTCCTCCAGGCTTGAGCCCGTGGGTGTCAATCAAGACTGCACAGAGCAGCAGCCTCGCGATGCCGCGGCTCATGCCCTCGGGCCAATCCTTCTGGATCAGTCGCGCGATGAGGAGGAGCACGACCCAGTCGGCACCTCGACGATCCGCGGCGACGCGTCAAGATGATGTTGTTCGTCCACGTGATGATCCACAATCGCGACAACACGCGCCTTGTCGTCAGCCGCAAATCGTCCCGCGAGAACGTTGTGATCCAGTAGGGCATATCTTGTCGTTGGCGGAGCGTGGGCGGGCAGTTCGTCGCCCGTGACAGACTGCCGAGTCAGTGCCGCTGAATTCGAGCGCGTACAGGTTTTCCAAGCGGAGAAGGACGTCGCCGCGCGGCGTTTGCAGTAGCGGTACCGTCGGTTGTCCAAGGTGGCGGGTGGCGTACCACGCGTAACCTATGGCGCTCGCTAGCGAGTCGAGATCTAAAAAGTATAGATTGCGCCCGTCAGGAACGGGGCGTAAATTGTGTGAAAATTAAAAAAGTCAGACCGCCGGCTTCGTTGCCCATGGAAATAGTCCACGAGTTCTTCTGTGCCTCGCCCTCCTCTACCGCTCGGAGATATCCAGATTTCTGCGCCAAAAGGAAATCGGTGAGATTTCCTGCCGTTTGGTTGGGCTGGCTCGAATCGATGTCCTCAGTCATTGGTTGTTGAGGCCGATAGGTTGGATTGGGTTTGTTTGTAAATATGGACAATCGACACGCCCAACCACGTGGAATTAGAATCGGCAGTAGCGAAGATCCGCGGAAGAATCGCGTGGCCAGAGTAATGTTACCGATGCCTCAAGTGGCAGCTGTGGGCTTGGTCTGTCGTATAGAGGCAATGATAAAGGGATAGTGGAGGTAAGGAAGAAAGCTCGATTGTCGGACAAATACGTGTACCAGTGCCCATTACGTCGTCACGTCATCTGTGCATGCTCGAGTTTGAATTTCTCAATTCACTTTTGACGCCGCCGTGCAAATGCCAGGTGGACAGCGATGAAGCATCTGCATTACAAAATCTAGCCCGAGAAAAAAAAGAAAGGCGCCACCAGGGTTCGAACCTGGGTTAACGGAAGTCAACAGTTGAAAAGAAAGTCAGAATCCGTTGTGATAGCCACTACACTATGGCGCCAATTACTCGGCAAAACAACAATGCATTCATGAGTCAGCTGGTAAGCCTTGAACGTCACTACAGAGTGTCCCTGTGCAACACCTGGCACATGGATAGAATATACTGTAGCCGTACCGTAAGGCCCTAAAGCTTGAGTGAAGCGACACACTGACCAAAAGGTGCTCACGCTCTAAGTGTTATTCAATACAATATCCATTTCGTCCATTTCTCCGTTCTCAGCTGCACGCGACGAAAAGACTTCACCACCAGAAGCGAGGGAATCGATCAACAAAGCAAGACGCGATTCGGTCATATTCGGCTCCTGCGATGGGCAAAAAAAAAAAAAAAAGGGTGTGAGCGATGAGGGGGGCAGAAAAAGAAGCGACCCAGTGACAAAAATGCGCGGGGCGCGCGCACCTTACGAATCTGCTCCAGATCGTCGCCGAACGCTTCGGCCACGGATGCCATCCAGAACTGTCTGAATCGATTCCGTAGAGCCTGTTCGTCTTGAGCTGATTGTTGGAGCCTTCCGCGGGAGCCAGAAACGGTGGTACGACGTCGGGCGGGGGGGTGAAGGCGAAGGCGACTGGTTGGGCCTGGAAGGAGGAGGTTTCGCGGAGGACAAAGAGGGAGAGGCTAATGCACCAGCACCACCTTGACATCGTTCTCTGAATCTGATGATGAGAGCGAAGTGGAAGACGAAGATGATTCATCCTCTGAGGATGGTGTAGCTTGCTCTTTTAGAGGACCCTTTTTATGGTAGCTTATTTGGTATTTGATCAGACGAGAATCTGAAGAGTCGGGTGACGATGAGGACGATGAAGAGGAGGATGCGAGGCGCCTCTTGCGCTTTCTGTTGCGTTTCCGTTGTGCCGTTGGCTTAGCCGTAGGCATACTTTTGGTGGCTGTCTCGGTCCGAGGTGCAGATGGCGTCTTGGCTCAAATGGCAACCGACTTCTGGGCGAGCTCACACAAGTATGTCCGTTTACGATCCCCTCAACCTGAATAATCTCTCGTAGCAAACGCTGGGTCATAGATCGTGCCACCCTCAAGCAGGCTCGTGCTGAAGATCTCCAATATGTTGACTGTCCGGAGCATATAGACTTTCTAAACATCTATTTTGCGAATCGTAAGATGTTCCCATCTTTCAACACCATCCATTCTAGCTAACGCACGACCTTCAGTAATTGCGCTGTTGGGAAAACGCTTACCACTGCGTCAGCGAGTCATCGCAACAGCTACCGTCTTCTTCAGACGGTTCTACGTGAAGAACTTGTACTGCGAGACAGATCCTTTCCTCGTGATTGCAGCATGCTGCTACGTCGCCGCAAAAGCAGAAGAATCTCCCGTGCATATCAAAAATGTCGTCTCCGAATCACGCATCACGTTCAGTCGTACGTGCACAGTTTCTTTTTGCCAATTTCTCCGATCTTGTGCAGCTCAAACGCTGTCGGCAGAGGAGGGCTACGGCATCAAAAACTTTCCGTCAGATAACTCGAAGCTCGCCGAGATGGAGTTTTATCTCGTGAGCGACCTCGAGTGTGACCTAGTCGTGTTCCATCCATATCGCACGCTCCTCACTCTGTGCGGGAAGGAGACAGCGCACGCGTTCGTCGCAGAAGCAGGTGAGGTCGGGGTTGGGTCGACAACGGCTGCGATATTGGGGTACGGGTGAAGGAAGGCTAGAGCTGGAAGAAGGCCCACTGCAAACCGCCTGGCACGTATAACCTCCCCCCCCTCCTTCTATACCAACACCAACTAAAAACCTGGGCGGACCCGTGTGGTGAAAACGCGTGTGTCCCGTCCCGTCTTTTGACAGGTTCATCATCAACGACACTTACCGTTCCGAGCTTTGTCTCCTCTACCCCCCACACATGATCGCCATCGCTGCGATCTACCTCACGCTCGTCCTAAACGACAAGACGCGCGACGCAATTCAGGCTCAGGCTGCAAATCCAGCGCCCCCACCACGCGCTCATCGCGCACGAACTCGGGCAGCGTGCATCGCAAACCCGCCCCAGCACAGCAGCAGGACTTTGTCGGTTCATGGCCGGCCTGCGCGTATCGTTGCCCACGATTGCGATGATCGCGCAGGAGATTCTGTCGTTGTACACGCTTTGGGAACGCTACTCCGACGCCGCGCCCGATGCCGGGCTTGCTGGAGGTAGTGGCGCGGGCGATAGCACTGGGGACGACGTCGTCACCCCGGCTTTTTGACGCAATTGTTGCTGCGCATGCGGGAGGCGCGCCTCGCGGATCTCGCGCACCCTGCGAGTGGCCAACCGATAGCTGCAAATAAGCGGCTCGAGAGAACGCAGGCTGCAGGGTGATCGCTGCTGGACCTAGCGTGTCATGTCTGCCAGCAAGCAGTCCCGCGTCGGTATTCATATACTCATAACCCCCGTAGTCTTTGAGTTCGCATTTGGAGCTTATCAGCAAGTGGTTTGGCTCTGGTCTGAAGTTAGCTATGCAAACATCACAAGAGTTTATAGGTGGTGCAAGTTCTCCCAATTGATTAGAATCAGACATTCCAGTCGGTCCTGGTCTTGCCCTGTGGACGTCGATACCGAGCTTATCCCGTAGAGAAGTAAATAAACCTCATCTGCCATTCATCGTCAGCCCAAGCCCAAGCTCAATTGATAGACCCCGATCTTGGGGGGTTTTTTTTTCAAAGCTCTATGCACAACCGTGACATCTCTAGAACTGAACATCTAGGGGATCGAATCTTGCTCGATGCAGATAGTAGCTTCCACCCTTCGAGTCTGTCAATCATGATTGTGCTCCGTGCACGACAACATTTCTTGGATCACTACGCTAAATTCAAGTTCTCGTGCCATATCTGTCACTCACCTTTTTTTTTCTTTTGCGAATGGATGAAGGATGGGGCACTGGCAGAGGTTTAAGAAATTTGCATCGCAGACATCGTAATCCTAAGTCACAAGCAGTCCCAACGGCACCCCCACACACACTGGGAGCGTATCAGCGGTGTCCATTGCCCTTATTAGTATTGCATGAGCACAATACAGTGACCCGTGGCAGATCTTGCCCTATTCCCATTTCTTACCCAGCTTCTCCACCACTTGGTCCACTTCAAAACAAAAACTCTAGAATCCTTCGATCTCGATTGATAGGTTTCGGCACTCCCTCCTGTATTCATGATGAGCAGGGTTCCTCTACCAGATCTCATTTTGATTCCAGAGCAAACCTTTACATGTAATCATGATGGCAGGAACCATTCATTTAGTGGGATCATTGACTACATCTTGGCATGTGCACCACCTGGGATTTATTCCAGTGGGTAGTAGTACTAATCCATCCTCTCTATTCCCTAACATCTGGTTTAGATATGCTGGCAGAGTCACCTAAAGTGATATTCAATCATGAAACCATTTATTACTCCCTTCAGTGATTGTCAAAGCTAAAAGGGCCAACTTCAACTTAGTGAGTGCTATCCTGCAGGCAACTATTGTGGTGGCCACATATTGCCAAAACTGGGGGTCTGTTCATATTCTTATTATTATTACAATATCATATATGGGCCATATATAATATTGTAATAATAATAAAAATATGAACAGACCCCTTGTTACGGTTTGGCACGTGATCTGCTTATGTATTAACCCCACGTGACGATGGGTATCTTTTTCGCTTTGTTCCGAGACAATCTACGATACGGATCTTCGGATCTTTCCGTGTACGATACAGATCTCTGGATCTTCCCGAGGTATCTCCGTAGACCTCCGTATTTTCTCCGCTCGATCTACGATATATTATTTAGGAGGCGTGTCACGCTGTGACACGCCTGGGACTCTATGACTCAGCATCACACCCTAGGAGTATATAAACCGGTCCGTTGTAGCTTGTCTCCTTAGACTTCGCTTCGTCTGCAATCAGACTAGTTGAACCCTCTTCCCTTCTTGTCCCTTCAAGTCAGACCTCCTGACCGCTGTCATCCAAGACTTAGTCTCGTCTTGTGATTGCCCTTGACCTCTTCTTTGACGATACAGTAGAGTGCATCCGTCAGCGCGACGCCCTCCTCTATAGTAAAGCCAAGGGAAGAACTTGTGTGATCCTTGTCGTGCTGAGGCTTAGTGCCACGCTCAGCCCTCCTCGATCACTGTCATAGCACCGTCGTGCGCCAAGGCCCCTCTGAGCCTTGACAAAAGCGAAGTCTCCTAAACAACCCTAAACCCTACAAGACCTCAGTTGGTCTTCAACCTGATAGCTAAGTCCACCCACTTGTCACCCAAGGCGACCCTCCACTCGTAAAGAGGCTGCGTGCCCGTATAAGTGAAGGAAGAGGAAGAACCCCGTCGCATCTTTTGCACTGAGAGGAAGAACCCTGTGCCCTACCAAGACCCCAGTCACCCTTAGTCATCATACCACGTATAAGGAAACCCCTTCGACTCCCCCAAGAACCCATCACTCCCGTTCCCCCTCCTACCTTTGATCTCCGGGCCCTACTTCGAGGACCGCCGTACACCACCCACGCCTTTCACGAGTTCGTACCAGGAAAGAAGGTACATTACACCCACATCCACGCCCTCCAGCACGAGTGTTTCTGCAAGGAAGACCGTTGCCGCTATCACACCAAAGAAACATAGATCCCTCGCACGCATCCGATCACCCGGAAAGACCGCAAGCACCCGAAAGGACTCCCCTCCTAAACAGGGCAAACCTTAGACCCTACCTCTTTGACCACCGCTTGCGAAGCCAACCGAGAGACCTCATCTTCCACATCTGTCTAGAACTCGAGTGGGTACACACTGACCTACTCCTCTTCGCCGCTCTACGTGAAGAGGAACCAGAACTCGTCACCCTTTTTGAGAACACCATCCATCTCCTCGAACAGTACCGCTTCTTCCTCCAACATATCCTCGAATACAACAGAGCCGACGTCACCATCGACTGAGGACACCACCACCCTCGTCGACGAAACCATTATAGAACTCTTTGACGTCGAAGAAAGCCTAGACCTACTCCTCATTCACCTCTCGACGCACCCAGACCCAGGAGGGATTATCGCCTTCGCAGTAGGAATCCTTATCCATCGCAGAGAAAACCTTACACGACGTCTCGACCACCTAACCCAAACCCCTACGAACGAGTAGACCCTCAGTCTTTAACAGAAAACGAAGAAGAGATCCGTCTCGAAACCAGCCAACAAATCCAGGATCTACAAGAGGAAGTAGACCGCCTCCGTTTCATCCAATCCACCCTCGACGAGCTCGCCGACATCGCACGAGAGATCGAGTTCATTGAACAATACATCAGGGAATACCCACAGTTCGCCCCACACCACTGGCCCAAACTCAACGCTTACCGCTACTATAAAGTTGCGCTACTGGTACTACTAGGAGTACCAGAAGCAGCGGCGGTTCAGGCAACACGTCCTTAAACGCCCCAATCCCTGACAATAATCATTGGACCTATATCCCTCTTCGGATCAGAGACGGCCTACCTACACACGTAAAAGGCGTTGCTCAGTGGATCTTAATCAACCCAGACGTTGGAAGGGGAGCCTATCAGGTTACCACCCGTGACGGACGAGGAAATCTACTCAACGACTTTTGTGAATTCATAAACAACTCTTGGTATCTCATCGAACCAGACCCAGAAGGAAACATCTTCCGAACCCGCTCAGGAAACCTCTTACAACCCATACATTGCTCTGCAGCAGGCTTAGGCTACTGGAGAGAAACCGACAGGGAGCACCCCGCGTACCGATCCCCTAGGCCACCAGGGCGTTTCGGCGTTTCAAACTCAAACTCTTCCGACTCAGAGGCCGAGGAAGAACCTCCAGCCTCTCCCCAGCAACAACCAAACCCCCTAGCGGACGATACCCTCGCCGCAGCTACTAGTGCCATCGTTACTCTACAAGGAACCCATCCTCTTACCCCCGAACAACCGCCCGAAATGACACAGCGAATATCCTCACAAGTCTATGACCTCTACCAACAGGGAGGGAGCCTCCTTCCCCCGCTACTCTCCTCTCAAGCCGCCCCCGGTACCCCTAGTGGGTTACCTCCCATACCAGTCGCCGCCGCCTCCTCTTCTAGTCAAAGGACAGTCCAAGCAGGGAGCACTATAACCGCTACCACCACCGCCCCTACAAACCCAGGGACCGGAGGATTGAAAGGGCTAGCCCCCTCAATCTTCTACGGGGATCGAAACAGAAGCGACCTCTTCCTAAAGGAGTTCAAGCAATGGAAACTCATAAATCGAAACAGCGATGAAATGAGTAACCCATTCAATCGCGTCCTCATGGCCCTTAGCTACGTTAAAGGAGAGAAGGTCAACGATTGGCAGGAGGAGCAACTAACGAAGCTCGAGGCCACTACGCACCAACACAACGACGAAGTCCTCTGGAACGATTTTGAGCAGGCTTTTAAAGATGCCTTTACGGACTCAAATAAAAAGCAACGCGCATATGAGAAGCTCAAGGCACACCAAATGGTTCACGACGACATCGATACGTACATCTCTGGCTTCGAGAATCTGGTCAAACAGGCGGGATGGTCGCGAAACGATGCCGGAACCATGGACCTGTTCCAGGCAGGACTCAAACACGAACTGAAGAAGGCCATCCTTAACCAGGAGACCTGGCCAACTACCCTAGATCAGTGGGAGCGAGATGCTAGAAATCAGAACAACCGACACAAGGCCAGAGTGGCCCTCTTAGGGCAGCGACCAGGCCAGCCAAGCCGACCAACCCTGACTCAGGAACAACTGAGAAGAGGAATGGGACTGCCCTCAAGACCCCCACAGTCCAGAAGAGATCCCTTCGCCATGGACGTTGACACTGCCCACACCGAAGTTAACTTGGCAACTCGTGCCCAGCGGGAGAAATTCCGAAAGGAAGGCCGATGCATGGGATGCGGACAATTTGGCCACTTCGTCAAAAATTGCCCCAAAGGACAGCCCTCTAGGCGCGTTCCCCAGCCCGCTCGAGGAGGACAGCAAAGTGGCCAGCAATCCGGAAACAGGCCATCCTATGCCCAGCCCAGAACACGCTCAGGAAACTGGCGCCAACCCCCTCCAGCATACATACCACGACCCCCGCCATATGCAACTGCAACTGGCCATGATAGCCAGGAACCCTCTACCCAGACCGGCCCTCTCATCGACCTACTCCCCTCCTCGGAAGACCCCACATCTCCCGTTAATCCCGGGGCTCCGGCGGAGGTGGCGCAACACCTTCGAAGGATGAACCAAGAGGAGCGGGAAAGGGTGTGGGACGAGTTACAGAAGGAGGACGGGGAGGATTTTCTCTAAGCTCCTGTCCGCCAACCTGGCATGGAGCAGAACAACCACGCATCTCGTTTGTACGGCACCGAGGCATTAAGTCAATAAACATGCCCTTTATCTTTCGATCAATGCGTGGAACGGTTGGAGAAGCAGCCCTTGTTGATAGTGGGGCAAGTGAGAACTTTATTGATCAGCGAACAGTGGAGCGGTGGGGGATTGCCACCCGTCAACTCCCAATACCGGTGCAGGTCACCAATGTGGACGGAACACACAACCGGAGCGGAGCAGTTACACGATACGCCGTGCTCCATGTCACCCGGGGAAGCAAGAGCGAAGAACTGCTATTCCTCGTGGCAAACCTAGGAAAAGACCGAGTGATCTTTGGTTTCACCTGGCTCAAGGCCTTCAACCCAAAAATCAATTGGACGAACATGACCTGGGATGACCTCCCTATTGAGGTGGCCACGCGTGCGGTCACGAGGGCTCGCTTCCTAGGAGTAGAGGACCATGCTAAACAACGACTCCGGCAAGCCGACATCAAGCGGGAAAATACCCGCAAAATGTTGGCCCACCTGAAGCTCCGGCTGCAGGACGACAAGTTAACGGCAAACCAGAAGAAGGATCTAGAGGACAGGCACCCCGAGCTGCAGCAATGGGCAGAGTACTTCCCAGAATGGCCCAACGGGGTCTCCAAGATCTCCGAACCACGAGTCATACCCCCTACAGGCCTAAACAAAACCTCGGTGGCCACAGAATGGGCCATTAAAGCGCCACCAATAGTCCTGGCTAAATTAGTATACTAAACTTTAGCAAAAGTACGAAAGTACTTTGAATTCAGCCCAGCAATTACTGATACTACTTTCTACAGTACCTACTGATGTAGCTAGTTAATTATGACCAGTATGATCTGTTATAGCTAGTATACTTCTATATAGCTGGTGCCACTCATTTTTCCTGTCACATTAACTAGACACAGCTAAACCAGCTTACTGTTTAGTACACTTTAGCACAGTTATAGCTACTATAAATTATAACCCATTAACTAGACACAGCAATATGTTTACTACTAGTTTACTTTAGTATGGCTATAGCTAATGCCAAACTTCCATGAGTTAATTAGATATAGCAACTGATTTACTACTAGTACACTTTAGTACAGTTATAGCTGCTACTAGTTTATACCACATTAACTAGACACAGCAACAGATTTACTACTAGTACACTTACATGCAGTTATAGCTGCTACAAATTTACATCACATTAACTAGAGTACAGTAAATCAAGTTCTACTAGTACACTTACATACAGTTATAGCTACCACTAATTTATACTACATTAACTAGATTACAGTAACTCAAGTTCTACTAGTACACTTACATACAGTTATAGCTGCTAGTAAATTGTGCCACATTAACTAGGTCACAGCACAGAACTTCTACTAGTACACTTACATACAGTTATAGCTGCTAGTAAATTGTACCACATTAACTAGGTCATAGCAACAGATCTACTACTAGTACACTTATGTGCAGTTATAGCTGCCACTAATTTATACTACATTAACTAGACACAGCAACAAATTACTACTAGTACACTTTAATACAGTTCTAGCTATCACAAATTTACATCACATTAACTAGATTACAGTAACTCAAGTTCTACTAGTACACTTACATGCAGTTATAGCTGCTAGTAAATTGTACCACATTAACTAGGTCACAGCAACAGATCTACTACTAGTACACTTATGTGCAGTTATAGCTACCACTAATTTATACTACATTAACTAGACACAGCAACAAATTACTACTAGTACACTTTGATACAGTTATAGCTACCACTAATTTATACTACATTAACTAGATTACAGTAACTCAAGTTCTACTAGTACACTTACATACAGTTATAGCTGCTAGTAAATTGTGCCACATTAACTAGGTCACAGCAACAGAACTTCTACTAGTACACTTACATACAGTTATAGCTGCTAGTAAATTGTACCACATTAACTAGGTCACAGCAACAGATCTACTACTAGTACACTTATATGCAGTTATAGCTGCCACTAATTTATACTACATTAACTAGACACAGCAACAAATTACTACTAGTGCACTTTAATACAGTTCTAGCTACCACTAATTTATACTACATTAACTAGATTACAGTAACTTAAGTTCTACTAGTACACTTACATACAGTTATAGCTGCTAGTAAATTGTGCCACATTAACTAGGTCACAGCAACAGAACTTCTACTAGTACACTTACATACAGTTATAGCTGCTAGTAAATTGTACCACATTAACTAGGTTATAGCAACAGATCTACTACTAGTACACTTATGTGCAGTTATAGCTGCCACTAATTTATACTACATTAACTAGACACAGCAACAAATTACTACTAGTACACTTTAATACAGTTCTAGCTACCACTAATTTATACTACATTAACTAGATTACAGTAACTCAAGTTCTACTAGTACACTTACATACAGTTATAGCTACCAGTGAGTTATAATATCATGATATTAACTAGATGTAGCTGCTGGTGTACTTATAGTTCACTTGTTATAGCTACAGCTGTTAGTAAATTATAGCAAGTTAACTAGAATGTAGCAAGTACTAGCAACTGGTTTACCTCTGGTTTACTATAGCACAGCTGTAGTTGCTGTTAAACTATTATTATACATTAACTATTAGTAGTAACTAGTTTGCCACTAGTTCACTTTAGTGCAGCTATAGCTTTAGCCAAGCTAACATATAACAAGGTAATAAGAAAAGCAGCAATGAATTAATCAAAAAGGTCATCATCTAAACCTGCTATATCTACATCCTCTTCATCTATATTAACCACTTCCTCAGCTACTTCTACCTCTGGTTCTATAATGTATGATTTTGGCCAATTACTAACTGACAGTGAATTGGCCTTATGATAAGGAAGCCAATGCTTGGCAAAGTCCTCTGCCATTTGCTGCTGGACTCTTGCCTGCTTTCTAGCATAAGCTACCAGTCCTGCATCAAGAGTAGCATCATCAGTGGTTCTAAGCTTACCCTGTGCTGCCCACCAATGAGATTTCCAATCAAAATACCACAGGACACGCTGCATCTCCTCAGCTGTTAGTCTGACTTCTTCTGCCCAGCGTTCTGCACGTGCTCGTGACTTAGCCCATTCAACTCGAAGATCTAAAATAGAGAAACCTTAGTAAACAGTTAAGATGTATGAGTAATGGAACACACGTACGCTCATTAATCTCTTCTTGTCCTGCCTCCGAGTCCACAGCTCCAGTCTTGCCGTTTTCGAGCCAGATCCATGAGATAACCCGAAATCCTTCCCCTTCATCATCGCCCTTCCCTGGGAACACGACGTCTTCTTTCTTGAGCTCACGAAACGTTGTCACCCAGGGCCCATTGGAGTCTAGCTGAAGGAGCGCACGCCAAGAGGCTCGATACCGCTCAGCACACAGATGGACCTTGTCCTGGAAGCGGCTGATACACGATCGCGCCCGGGTATTGACTCTTTGACTCGGGCCGATGTGCTTGTACTTGTACTGCCAAAGGCCCATAGTAATGCGAAGCAATCGACGTAGATTTACAAGCGCATCATGCATCTGAGCTAGCCGTATGCGCTTTTCTTTCTCGACCAAGTCAGGGATAGCATGCAGGACGGATACTGAAAGTGAAGGTGAAGATGGCAAGCAGAGGTCAAATGTCTCAGGCTCGGAGATCGGGAGGGTGTTGGGCAAGTCGAACGACGAAGTTGAGACGAATGGCATGTACACCGCTTGAATCTTTCGTAGTGTCTGGATGCGAGTGACCAAAACGCGGCGTTTCTCTAAGGTTTCCGCCGATGCTTCAACGTTTTTGATTTTGCTGATTCGAAACTTGAGGATGCGCCTCGATGAATGGTGTCATTATTAGTGTTGCAGATTGGACGCGAGACTTACTGCTGTTCCTCCAGTTCCAATGCCATCTTGAGAAAGACATTCGCTGACACATCGCTTATGGGCCTATCGCCTTCTATCGCGCTATCGAGATCCTCCTTAGCTAGCTCAAGCATTACTTCTTTTAATGACGTTGCTACATGCAAGTCAGATTTCGTATATCAGTGGTGGGACGACAAAAGACTCACAGGCGTCGGGTTCGTCATATGGATTTGTCGATCTAGGGTCCTCCTCCCAAAGTTCAATCACGCGCGTCCATTGCGTTATCTGAACCTGGCTAAACCTTTCGGAAAATTTGACAAATAGTGCCTCGTGCTTAGCCCGCATTTTAATCGCGTTCTGAAGTTGTGAGAGCAACGACGATCCTTTGCAAGCACGGTATCAGAATAAGCACTGAAAAATATAATTAAATACTCACCGAAACCGATAATTTTGCAGAAGTTCCATGCGGCTGCATGGTCGTCAATGGTATCTTGATGAGATCCGGGACCCATCTCGCGAGTACTTGTGGTTACTGGATTTATATGCGCCCACCAGCGTTCCGGGTCTTCACCATCCGTTCTGGCTGAATACTTGAGAAAATTGAGCGAATACCTGGTTTGACATGATTTCCCGTGGCCATAAATGTGCATCTTTGGTATCACGAATTTGGTCGAGTCGATCACGCGATTTGGTGGTTGCATGATGGAAGGGAGTTGGCGGATGCGATCCTTGAGATTCCGAGACCACTGACACGCGATGTCATACGAGAACATGAGTAGCTTCAAATCGGCGTCGTGGAGTGTATAAAGGGCGATAAAGTCCATATTTGCGTATCTGAATACACATCAAATCGGGTAGCTATCAAGAAATTGCGGCATACGCACCGTTCACCCTTCTGAAGATCCCCAAGACCGTTTTTGCGAATCAGTGAGTGTCGCGCACAAAGAACGACACCCACTCCAGTTGCCTTGTAGCCCTTCGTAAATTTCTTATTGGCGTGATCGACGGCATGCAATTCGGAATCGCAGAGATTCGGCTAAAGTAAAGTAAGTCACAACAGGCGTTGAAACAATGATGTCGGCATACCTCCTCCTGCCAGCCATACGTTCCTATGTATTCTTCGTAAGGTCCATTTGGGACCCAATGGCCCCACCCATCCCCAAGCGGCGGGTCATTTGTTATACCCCGATTCTTGAGTTTAAGTCGAAAATTTGCATCGATTGTGAGGTTTAATGAATATAGCCATCTACAATAAATTAGTTATAGCTCCAATCCTGAATATGATCAAGAGATATCTACACAGTTGATGTGGGCGCACTTCGCCAATCGGCTTGAAGATTCTTTCCCGGGTGTGCACATGCAGGACACTCGATGGCGCACTGGCCATGCTTCGTCGCAGATACTCCTTGAGGATCATGGCCCCGACCTCCACGCTTGAGAAGTTTCAGGTGTCGCCAGATTCGCACTGCACTTCGGAATTGATCATAGCGGTTCTAAATGCACATCATGATGAATTTACAAGTCACGCCAAGCCAAGACAACATAGACCATACCGGGGCGTTAAACAATCCTATCTTGCCAGACTTCCGGATCATGGTATGATAGAAGTCATAAGCTGTTGTCTTCCCTTGCAGGGTGAGGAGATGAAACGAATCAAGGCATTCAAAAGTGAATGCTGTGCGAGGTCGAGTCATTGTCACGGGCAGTAGGCACGCCCGGAGCAGTTGCGTATGATGGCGAGAGTTTCCCACGATCGTGAAGCAGGCACAAAACTCGACGTTGACTATGTGGACGCCTGAGATATCAATGACGACAAAATCGTCGATAACTTCACATGGGCTACTGCATTTCCCACCGCCATGCCCAAGCTGGAGGACTAGGCCAAGTTCTTGCAAAGACACGTCGCCATAAAACGCACCGTTCCATGCCTAAATATTGCAATAAGAAACAGCGTTTATGAGACAAGTATATTCTTACCATTATCCTATGAAACGGTCGGATAGCATGTTCCTGTAACAGGCACTCTTTGCACCACAGTGGAGTACAGAAACAATCACGGCATTTGAATGTAGCGCTAAGAGAAGTGCATTTGAAGCACTGGGTGACAAGAGGCTGTGCTTCATGGCGGAGTAGCTCGTCTAGAAATTCTTGCCGATATGAAATCCATTGGCCCATCAGGGTCTCTGAGTTCTGGTGGCACGTCAGTACAAATTCAACGTCGATGGAACACAACTCACTTTGGTAGGTGGATCATCCTCGGCGTCCACACTGGCAGGTAGCTCGAAATCATGCGCATCTTCAGCGACGGCCGCTTCAAGGCCCGTCACATTCTCGTCTCTGATAGGCTGTGAAGTCGTCCTTGATTCACGAGTTGACTTCACTGAATCGGATCGCTGCCCCAGCCGACCCTTGTTATGACGAATTGTTATTGCAGGAATGCGATGAGTCTCGGGCTTGTGAACCTCGAATACTGAGACTTTCGCTCTGACTTGCTTTCGAACCATGATGGGGGTTTCGAGATCAGCACAGACTCCATCGCGGTCGCATTAACCATGCGTGTTTTGTGTACTACGGCAGAGAATGCCACATGCCATTGTGGTTTGTGACTTCGATTGTGGCTTGTGGACGCACATTTGAGACAACATGTTCGGCATCCCCGATGAGCTTGACTGAGACGAGCTTGTGAGTGGACGCGTTGCGATGGACCGACGGCAGTGGTGGCAGTGATAGCAGCGTGGAGGAGGCAGAGGGAGTAGTGAGAGTGAGAGCAGCTGGCCAACCAGTTGGTGGCAGCGGTAGCGGCACGATCTTCGGGGGCGAGTCCGAGTGAGTCCGGACGACAGTTTCAGGGGAACGCCACATGATGGCACCAGTAGCTGGCGTCAGGCGCCCGGACGATCGCAATGGCGATGCCAGCACAACCTGACGCCAGCAGCTCTGACGCGGTGCGAACGGCCCCGGATGCTTGAGGTGGCAGGCCCGGGGAAAAAAGAGGAGTGAGCAGTCAATAATGAGTCCGTGTACGCACCAGTTCTCACCCCCTCCCCAGCTCGGGGGGCAAGCGGTGGCAAGCATGGGTGGGCGACGGTGCGACTGGACGGATGTGGATGTGGATGTGGACGTGGACGTGGACCTGAACATGGACGAGAGGCTGTCGGCAGGCAAGTGCTGGCAGGTGGGTGGGATGGACAAGTTGAGGAAGGCAGGTGTCAGCAGCTCGGGACCTCGGGGGGAGGCAGGGACGCAGATGAAGGGCCCCCCTCCAGCGCACAGTTCGCAGCGGCGGCAGCGACAAGGGTGAGAGCAATGGTTAAGGCCAGAGTGAAGACATTACTAAGGAAGATGAATTGTCAACTGAGAAGTACAAGACACACCTGAATTACTCACCATCCTCAAGAGGATCAGATTAAAGACGCAGGGGCAAGGAAGGGTGAGGCCAGGGCCAGCGGACGGGTGAACTTAGATTGAAGCGTGGAAGTCTGTTGGCTAGGTCATGTGACATGTGACTACCAGTACTACGGGTCAGGCCAAGGAGCATTATAGCACAACTGCCCAAGTTAATAGACAGGCAGCCTCTCTTCAGTCCAGCACCTTGCCCATCATTTGTAAATAATACTAAATATACTGTAGTTCCAAATTGTGTGAAGGCTGTCAGTAACTTTTCCCAGTTACCCAGTATAAGTGTGAAGCATAAGTCCTCCCTGTAGGGAGCCACTTGGTGGTGACCCATCATGGGAACTGACATTTGAGAAGGGATACGCAAGCTGAGCCTAAGGCCATGGCAGATTACTCATAGCGTTACTATTAGCACAGCAGTATAAAGCTTCAAGGTGTACTAGTAATAACTTGAAGACATGAGCAAATATCCTTAATGTTTGCAAAAGATCAACTGAGGTCTATGTGCTCAAGTATTTATTTATTTAATTTGAAGCTACAGTAGACTTGCTCATAGTGCATAACTAGATAATACATACTACATATTATAATTTATAACATATAGCCTTAGTAGCCTCCGATTTGGGCAAGCTTGACTGTGGTCAAGTCTCATAATTTTTTCAAAAATGACTAGCTTGAGCCACAGCAATGCTAACACTAACCAGGGCTCAAATATATTGCAATCATTTTATACTAAGTGCTGTCCTGCCACTTTGCTGTCACTACTCCTTACATGCCACTGAGCCACTCTCATGCTCATGAAGCCTGTTACAGAATAACATAGTGTGACATGTCAGGCGCAGGCACACCCACATCAGGAAAAAGTGAGTTGCCTACATAGACCTATATATACATTGTAGGCTGCGTAGGCTGCGTAGGCAAGTCCCAAATATGTAGACCTAGGTAGGGTTTGCACGTGCCTATGGTGGTCTCTGTAGGAATAGGTAGTATACACCTGTGTCTAAGTAGGTCATTGTAATTTAATAGAATGCTCTGTAGGTATCTGTTGGCCTATAGAACACATGCTAGACCTAGTGAGGGACCCATTTATCTACATTGCACTCCTTAGACCTTGTGAGAGGCTAGTGATGTCATAACTATGGTGCAATTCCTACCTACACTTTGATGCCAGTGGTTCAACTTAAAGGGAATGACAAAAAACAGTGATCCTAGTATTGTACCACCCCCATTGATTTGACATTGTATCTATTGAATAAATTTAATCATCTGCTTCATCACTGAAGACTATGTCCTCCCACTCCTTAGTGGCAGCCTCAACCTCAGCATCTTCAATGAGAATATTCTGCACAACCAGTTCTGCGTCCACCTTGGCGTGCTTACTGTGTGACATGAGGGGTAAAACGGGTTATGAGTCAGATTGAAGAACAACAGAAGGCTTACTTACCGCGCAAGCTTGTACAGGCGCCGGCAGAGGCGAGGGATGATCGCAGCATGTTTAGTCTTCTTCGAAAAGTCCTCGAGATAGCTGAGGCGTGCATCGTATTTCGCCTTGTACATGACACGAGTGAAGGGGATCTCACTAAAGGCTCCACTCTGGTACTCATCGAGACAATTTTCGATCTAAGCGGTTACAATCGAGTGAGCGTAAATCATACAACACAAAAGGACTGAGACGGTGGCATTAAGCTTACTGCGGTGCACACAAGCGCGACAGTTGGGAGGGGGATGCGCCCTCCCCCATCAGGGTCAAAACGATTTGAATATCGCACGCCGTCGTCTTCCTTGTCATTAAACCACATCGCATTGATGATGAAAGGTATAGCGGGGGTAAGGAGGCACCCCTCGCGTCTCTCAGGGTCCTGAGGTGTACAGGTGATAAATGAGTGCATATGACCAAAAACCAGTAATGCAAGACGTACCTGATATAAGAAGTTGCTCTTTGTAAGGAGGGTTTTGATAGCTTCCCTGTTATGTTCGTCTTCATTCGACTTGTTGAGGCCATAGACACCAGCAGCGAATCCACGAGCAATGGTCTTCAGTTTTCCACGGACTTCAGATGCGCGGCTGGTTATCTGACGGCGCCAGTAAGCTAGACACTGCGGAGAGGTACTTTGCACTTACAAGCCTCATTAAATCTTCATTCGGCTGGATTTGAACTTTCAGCGCAGCGCATGCATTGACCCAAACTAGTGCCGACAATTTACGGTTGACGTCGGCTTCGGGAAAGGCATCCTTCGTACAAACGATGACACGATACTCTTTAATTGCAGCATCCAAAACCTTCTGTGTCAGTTCGTCGAAATCGCGTCCTCGAACCCGCTGGCGGCTGCCGGTGGAGAACTGTCTGGGCCGCTTGGTGACAATGGTGGATTCTGGCGAAGGCGACGATGGGGGGTTCTTGCGGATCCCATGAGATCGTGAGCTGCCATCAACGTCACCGCTGTCTGTCACTAAAGAATTACCAGTAGTTGGTCATCGTCACGGAGCACTGGGAATATGCCTACCGTCGTCTACATCACGCTGTGCATCTCCTTTAACCATTCCAGGTTCAGAAATAGATCATAAGCTGTGCAAGTGGACATACCATCATGGGAAGTCTCAGTATGCCGGCTATCGTCTCCACTGGCATCCCGTCTGGTCGACACAGACGTCCTCAGTGAACGTGAACTTGAAGGAGGAACAGCCGAAGGCTGAAAGACGCCATCGTGATCACAACTGTCGATGTCAGAGCTTTGGTAAATCTGAGGTGTCGAAGGTGCATCAATGCCTTGAGACGTCCGAGGGATGCGACGAATGAGCCTTGGGCGGGGGCGATTTACCTCCTATGAACAGCACGAGTTAGTATTTCAAGTTATAAAAAGTGTGAAGGTTACTCCATACCCCAACCTCGCTGGGGGGCCCACGGTCACTACGGTCTTGAGATCTGCTGTGTGTTGATGGCACTCGTTTTGGTACGGGGAGTGCCACTGGGGTACAGGAAAACTAAAGACTCGGAAATGAGTAAGACTACCAGTCGAACCCCATATAACCTCACCGAAGCGTCTGGGGCATCCATGTCATTGTCCTCAGATTCGGGGCTATCATAGCGAGGGTCACGTCTATAACCCAGATGCTCCTGGTTTTCTTGCCGTGCCCGTAGCAGTTGCATTTCGTACTTTGCATGCATCTCTGCGTCTCTTCCTGCACGTTCATTCTCTATGATATATTTCGATCAGTGGCCTAGTAGAACAACCACGGGACAATAAGATAATGAGTGACCTGCGATTTTCTGTTTCATAGAAAGAGTTCTATGGCGGCCGCTGACACGGGAAGGCGCAGGCGACGCAGGCGTAGATGTAACTGGGTGTGTGACTGCTTTGGAGGAGCGACGAGGAGCCATTGAGAGGTAAACTGTGACAATAGAGGCAACAACATACCTTTATAAAGGAGTAATCAATGGACATGGTCTGTGTGGCAGATTTTGCGAGACTCACGAAGCGGCGAGTGACTTGGGAAAAAGCAATCGGAAAAAATTTGTGGTGTGTGATGCGAGATCGTGGATTCAGATCTCACCGTGACTAGACATGAGTATTCCTACCTTGAATCCCTTCAAGTTGAGTACTGCCAGTGTACGTTTGCCGATAGACGTGATATCCCATCATACCCGAGCCACTGGCATGGCCGCTGAACTCCCTGGCAGAATCTGCGGTGTTTGTCGATCAGGCCCCTTTCCTAGCACACCCGGTCTGAGGCGGCACATCAGGCAAGTCCCAGAATGCAGACGCGCAGCTCAAAACGAGTTCAGAGAGTACCTGAGCGATATTTGGACGCACGATCTGGACGAAGTTGAAGAAGCACCTCCGAGTCCATCCATTGAAACTGCTGTTAGCGACTCAGACCCTGAGCCTGACACACTCGCAGGGGTCATTGACAACAACTTGGACAGCGAAGAGATTGCTGGTGAAGGACTCGGAGACCATATTTTCGCATCTGATGCCACAGACAATCAAGCGGCAGAAGATGTCGCACCTCCTAGCAACAATGAGGAGTACATCGAAGAATTTCCTGCTCAGTATCGCGCAGGTGCAGGCTGGTCTGCCTCAGATGCACCGCTTCCCAAGTTTCAAGATATTCACCAGAGACAAAGCGACAACATCTACGCACCATTCGAGAACAAGGACGAGTGGGACATGGGCCAGTGGCTTTTCAAGAATGTAGGACAGACTCAGACCGAGGTGTTCCTCAGGCTTCCAGTAGTGAGTTCCAGTGACAGGGTTATCAGGGACTTGGAAGCGTGCATGTCTGACCAAGCAGTAGATAAATGCACGAGTAACACCATCCTATAAGAGCAATAGGTCACTTCTACAGAAGATAGATGCGTTGCCAACGCAAGGATGCAAGTGGAAGTGCGACATTGTTGACGTGCAAGGTGATATACACAGTGAAGATGGGATATTTCCAGCGGAGAAACTACAGTTATGGAGACGAGACCCAGTAGAATGCGTTAAGGACCTCCTCGGAAACATAATACTGCGCGATTCACTTTCGTATGCACCGGAACGCGTGTACGCCGATGCTGCAGGAACACAAAGGAAATACTCACAGATGTGGACTTCCGACTGGTGGTGGATATGCAAGTAAGATCAGTGAATCGTGTCGCATGTTGAGCAGCCTAATCTCAATTATCATCAGGGAACACTTCCTAATGGCTCGACTATTGCCCCAATCATTCTTTCATCCGATAAGACACGCCTATCTCAGTTTGGTGGCGATAAGAGCGCCTGGCCAGTGTATATGACTCTGGGCAATATCGATAAACTCAAGCGCCGTCAGGCCAATGCACACGCGACTATATTGATTGCTTATCTGCCTGTTCCCAAACTGGACATCTTCTCAGACAACACACGCACGGAAAAGAGTCACGACCTTTTCCACTTTTGCATGCGGAGGATCTTACAGCCCCTGTCCAACGCAGGAAAGGAGGGCGTTGACATTGTTTGTGCTGATGGACTCATGCGCCGCGTTTTTCCCATCTTGGCTGCATATATCGCTGATTACCCAGAGCAGTGCCTCGTGGCATGCTGTAAAGAAAGTCGATGCCCGAGGTGTCGCGTTGAGCACGACAGAAGGGGCGAAATGTTGGAGTCAGCGCCACGGATTCAAGACCAAGCTCGTATTATTCTCTGGCACAAGGAAACTGGCCGTCGGGTGCAGAGATTCAAAGAAGACGGGATGCGCCCATGTTTCCAGCCACTCTGGAAGCATCTCCCTCGCACCAACATCTTCAGTTGTTTCACACCCGACATACTTCATCAACTGCACAAAGGGGTGTTCAAGGACCACCTAGTCGAGTGGTGCACACGTATTGCAGGCGTGGAAGAAATCGACGCACGCTTCCGGACTGTTACTGACTTTGCTGGGCTAAGGAACTTCTCGAATGGAATATCTTTTGTCTCACAATGGACTGGACGAGAGCATAAGGACATGCAACGCGTCTTTGTTGGGGTTCTCGCTGGTGCAGTTCAACCAGCTATTTTGAGAGCTGCTGTGGCTATTATCGACTTCATCTATTATGCTCAGCTCCACATCCAGACAAGTGCAACCATCGAAGCACTCCGAGACGCTCTCGTGTCTTTCCACGATAACAAAGACGTTTTTATCGAGGCTGGCGTTCGTGACGATTTCAACTTCCCCAAAATTCATTCAATGGTGCACTACTGCGACGCAATCAAGACACATGGATCGTTAGATGGCTACAATACTGAGTCCCCTGAACGCCTTCACATCGATTTTGCAAAGGAGGCCTATCGAGCGAGCAACAAACGCGACTTTGTTTCTCAAATGACTCTCTGGTTGAGCCGGCAAGAAGCCATTGCTCAGTTCAACAATTATCTCGACTGGCATGCTAGCCAATCCCGAATCTCTCCGAGCCCTGCCACAACTGGTAGCAGTGATTCCACACACACTGGTGGCGATCTGGATCTTGCTTCTGTGTCACTGACGTCTACCACACATTTTGTGGCAAAGCACCCGGGTTACACGCATCTGGACATGCAAGCCATTACGCTGGACTTCCGCGCATCCCATTTCCTCAACGCTCTCCAAGCGTTTATCCTTCGTAAATGTCCTCCACCACGTAGGCCCATCGTCCCAAACGAATTCGACCGCTTTAATGCGTACAAAGTCCTTTCTGTACGCATTCCCGATTCACCAACATCTGGCCACAGTGGCGAAATTGCTCGTATCAGAGCCACACGCTTCGTTCAAGGAGAAGTCGGGCACAGCGACACTAGCGCTGTCTTCGATACTGTGCTTGTCAAAGTAGACGGCATGATACCTGGGGCCACAGAGGGGACATCGCTAGAAGGTACGCACGCCAATTAACTTGTCAAACAGACCAGACTCAGAGCTCAGCACGATTCCCGGCCCAGGTCTTCAAATCGCCCAGGTGCGACTCATTTTCGACCTTCCGGAACACCTGCGGCAACCTGGAATTCCACAACGTCTGGCCTATGTCGAGTGGTTCACACCATTTCGAGGGCCACATGCCGACTCAAGGCTGTATTCAGTGACGCGTGCATCACGCAATCGAAGACCAGCTGTTGAAATCATCCCAGTGGAACACATAGTACGGAGTTGTCACTTAATTCCTCGTTTTGGTGCACACTGTCCAAGGTCCTGGACTTCTCGTGATGTCCTTGAAACCGCTGGTTCATTCTATTACAACCCCTACGTTTCAGTTACTGAGTTTTGTTATTATCATAGCATTTGATACCACTGGCAATACACCATAGTCACGGTACTACTACTAGTACTAGTCTACTTACTCTTAATACAACAAACTTTCTAGCAGAGTTGAGATCGAACTTCTGAGTGGAAAACGAGGGGCGGTGTGAATCGCGCGAATTGTGGCGCGATCGCACAATAAGAGAAAGAAAACAGGTAAAAACAAACCTTGAAAAGAATGAACGGCCGCGGCTTGATCTGTAAGTGAGGGGAGGGTTCATCATCACCTCACTGCATGGAAACTAAATAGACTATATTAAAAAAGAGAGATGGAACGAAAATACTAGTGAAAAACACACTATCTACCAAGACCTACAGTGTCCTTGTTAGGAGCCCACCATCCTACCTAGGTCTAAGAGGCCTACAACAGCTACCTAGAAGTCAGTCTTCTAGGTAGGTGGGATGTGTTTCCTGATGCAAGAACCATTACATTACTGGCAAAGTGTGCTCAATGCTGTGTCAATACTGGGTGCCCCTTACTTGCTATCACATAGTTGCCATCTAGCCCTCCAAGTCAAGTTATGTACCTTCCATGGGCCAATAACCCCTTTCAAGTTATCAGTATCTGAGTCATCCATATGGTCATTCATTGTAGTAGATATGACATAAATAAATTCACACCGGAACTGTTATTACTTCAATTGCCCACAACATCACCTCCAAGTCATCAGCTAGTAGCAGACCTTAAATCAACTTGGCCATAGCTGCTAGTGTTTGGCCCAAGTGTGATATTGTGTGACTTGATGGACAAGTGAGTCAAGTGACACTGATGGTGATCCCATCCAATATAGTAGCCTAGTAGATGTAGAACACAAACTAGTGTAGAAGTGTACTACTAGTAGAGGGCTTACTTTGTCACAATGGCTTAATAGATTTGGTTTAACTATGAATCTATGAGATCTTTTTTTTTTTAAATCCGCATTTATATCCCACAATGTGTATCTATGACAAAGATGTGGTCAGGGTACAGGATTGGAACAGGCAGTGAAGGGAGGACTCAGAGGAGTGTGAAGGGTAATGAGAGAACTGAAAGGATGTGTGACAGGTATGGGACAGTGGGGGGAAACAGAAGGCACTATTTACAGGAGGGTACTAAGGGGGCTAACCCAGGTCCCAGATTTGCCTCGGAACCATACACAGGCTCTTGTGGCTTTGAGAAAGTGGGACATAGCCTCTCCTCCATGGGATGTACCCAGGAGGATGGGGAGGGACAAATCACAATCAACTGGCATGAGAATCTCGTGACATGCTTGGGCATGGAGTGGGAACGAGACAATGTGTTTGATGGTTTGGAGGGCAACTCAGCCGACCAAATCTATGAGATCATACTGAGGCGGCACGGGCCAATCAGGCGGCACCCACGGGCCGATGACCGACAACGCGAGGGGGCTCTGTCGATCTTGATCGGCACGGAGATCTCGCGTTGGGCTTGGACTTACAAGTTACGAGGGGTGATAGTGACGAAGAGGCCCGATGATTACCCACACAACCACAGATCGTATGGATCTGATTCCACAATCTGCCGCATTCGTATTTCGCCTTTTTGTCTCGGACCAAATCCGATACCCATGACACAATTTACACGTGGTGCCGGTGAGTCTTTGAATCGTGGCTTTCCAGGTGATTCCTTCCGAGCTGCGATTTATTAAGTAGCTGACGACTGGTATATAAACCCTTAGAATCTACTTCTACCCAGCTCGCGATCGTGACTTCGCTCGTAGCCGCTCGTACTCGTACTCACGTCGACGTCCCCCAACATCGCGTCCCATCTTCATCGCGTCCCATCTTCATCGCTTCCCTTCTTCATCGCCTCCTGTACCCCATGACCAGCGTCAAAAAGAATCGAAGGGCTGGGGGTCCCCAGCCTTGGACGACCCCAGAGCAACTCAATTATCTTCGATCTCAGTGTGGTGCTTATAAAGAGTGCACCTCAAAGGAAGACTTCTGGGCAATGTTATTCGAGCACTGGTTCACGCGATGGCCTGCCAGTGACTTGCCCCCAGAGGGGGCCAGTGTTGTGGCTGGTAAGAGTCGGAAGCCGCTCACAGAGATAGGGTTGGTGAAGAAGGTGAGTCAATTCGTACTCACGTCGTTTTCCCGTTTATTAACTTATGTCTCAAGCGAGTCAAGGAGTGGTTCAATAACCACACACGAGTCACGTCCACTGGAGGAGAAAGCCGCCGAAAGCTATTGGATCTCAACAGGCGTAAAAGGAAGAGGCTCCAGTCAGTACAAGCATACTCCAAACTGTTCTACAAGACAAAGTTGAAGGCAATCGTTCGCAACCAATGGCGCCGGCACTGGTTGAAACACCATCCCCCTGGGACTACTGGCGAGTACGACGTCAGCGACAAACTCATGGTCGACCTCGTCGACATCCCCCAGAATATCGATTACGGCGATATCAACAGTGACGACAGCGACGACGAGGACAACAATGGCGACGATGACGGCGATGATGACATTGACGTCGGCGATGACCATGACAGCGATGGTGCTACTGCAGAGATCCCACCCGTCCCCTTGCGTTTTCGTAACCACGTTATCGCCATGCTCTGGGCATCTGCAGGCGATAAGGTCAAGGCAAAGGTGGAACGATATCGCGAGAGGGAATACACGAGGGATAATGATTGGGACCCAATTGATGACCCAATCCTAGCCCGGCAGAAGAAAGCAACGATCTGTCAACAGTGCGTATCATAATTGTCTCTATTGCCCAGATCTAACTATGAACTCCTAGAGCCATTGACGCATTGCCTCTCACTGTGGCAAAGGTGCTGGACGAAATCGAAGAACAAACGGGACACATCGGAATATTTTTCTTCGCCGGCCCCTTGCCTAGACAAGGTGGAAACTTAGTTGCCATTGGGTACGTAGTTTCTCCTCAGCTAGCTATTCGACTCTGACACGCATTTAGAGGAACTAGCGGCGAGACTCCATTGGGCGCGCGTTTTGAGCAACTTCACCCCTGGACCATCAAACGTCTCAAATGGGACTTAACGTCGTTTGCGCAGAAGGTTTTTCGTAAGTTTTTCATTACTTCCACTAATCTAGAACTAAATAATCGAGTAGCCCCCTCTGAACGACTCGCTCGTTCCTTGCCTGGAAGCGAACACCTTTTCAAAGACTACGATGAAGGTGCCGAAAAGCTCGAAGCCTATCAAACAACGTGGCGCGGCGTAGCCTCTCAAAACGACAGCGATAGCGAACAGGACGAGGAAGAGGAGCCGATTGAGGACTGCCTCGTGCCAAGAACTTTGACGAAGGCTAAGACTTCGTACACGAACCAGCGGTGAGCGCTTTCATAAAATCCTTTCCATGCAGGATCTAACCAAACTAGCAGGGGACGACACAGTAAAGAGCAGCAACGCGGCAAAGAGGGGCGAAGCATCGATGAGGAACGACGCGGCAAGGACTCGGCAGGGCAACGCGGCAAGGGGACGCGACAGAACAGCAAGGGACGATGCGGCAACGAGGAGCAAAGCGGCAGCGAGAGGCGACGCTGCAACGAGGGGCAAGGGAGCGACAAGGGGCGACATGAGAACGAGAGGCAGTCCAGCAATGGCACGGAGAGGCGACACAGCTACGAGGGGCGACGCAGAAAAGAGACCACGACCGATGCTGTTCCCGAAGAGTACGTCAGTTTACCTCGAACGTTTGGAACTGTTTTTAATATTTAACCATAGAATCCCATTGCTGTCTCCGGACGTGACACTCGATTCCGACGTTGAACCCACAGTGATACAAGACTCGAGCCAAATTCATGTGGCTCACGATTCCAGTTCCTCGCCGTCGCCGCCCCCCCCTCCCCCTGAAATCGCACGATCACAATTTGATGAGGCTCGCAATTCCGGTTCCTCACCGTCGCCACCTCCCGATGAAATCGCACGACCACAGTTTGACGAGGCTCGCAATTCTGGTTCCTCGCCGTCACCACCCTCCCCTCCCAATGAAATCGCACGATCACAATTTGATGAGGCTCGCAATTCCGGTTCCTCACCGTCGCCACCCTCCCCTCCCCATGAAATCGCACGACCACAGTTTGACGAGGCTCGCAATTCCGGTTCCTCGCAGTCGCCACCCCCTCCCCATGAAATCACACAACCACAGTTTGACAATCAACCTGTGGTTAATCCTTCGCTCACGCAAGACGGTGGTGATGCTACACAGGCCATAGAAGGTGTTGCCACACCTGTGGCCTTAGGTGAGCTACTTTTGGTCAATGACGCGTCCTTGAATCTGACATTTCTCTGCACTCAGGTTCGGAAACCATACTAGTAGATAAGTCAGACTGGCCATACTGGATGTCCCACGCGTTTGAGGACCTGGAAACAAAGGATGGCCCTTCAGAGTGGAAGAAGGTCCTTCAACGGTGGGTGACTTTGGAAAGGGCGTTGAAGTTTCCATCGGGCAAGGTATGTCTCTCCTTTCAATTATATTCACTCTTTGATGACCTCAATATAAAGGGGCCAGCGTATACCATCTCTAGAAAGCACAGACCGGATCACATCAACACTTGGATCCAGTCCGGACGAGAAGTCGTGCCGCCAATCAAGGACGTCGCCACGTTCTCGTGGTCTTGGAAGCAGTGGTGGGCCACGCTTCAACCACCTCAACGGCGTGATGACAACACAAGCAAGCTCAAACGGCTCGCTCTTGGTATTGACTCATGGGCTGACTTGCGAAAGGGAGGAGTCAACGGTTTTTACAGTATTATCTCAGGACTTTCTTGGTGGTTACAGGCTATCGATGACTCAGATGCCAATCAACTTCAAGACTTTACTGAGACCCTAGATGACGTCTCGTGGGCACTAGAGCAGATGGTCCACTCAGTGGGGGGCAAGAGAAGTCGAAAGCGCTCTTGTGTCCAGAGCAGCGCCGTTCCAGTCAAACGATCTAAGAGGTATGTGCAATGACTTCTGTGAGTCAGTGACACTGATACATCTTTACCTAGGTTGAGAACAAAGTAATACTATGCTTTATTACAGGACAGATGTCTTCATACTATTAATTGAGAAGCTGTACTATAGTTACAATGTTACCAATGCATAAGGATAACCAATTTTAGTGCTTATTATTACAGTATGTTTAGCTAATTTGTTGCTGCCTTTAGTTAACTCATCATGTTTAGTCGCAGCTATAGCTGTGTAAATATGAACTTGTGTTAAACTAGTTACTGCCATCTAGTTACTATAACATATCACAATTCACTAGTGCAGTACTTGTAGCTACACCAAAGTGTAGTAGTGTACTAGTAGTAAATCAGTTGCTGTATCTAGTTAATGCATTATACCTCTGTGGCAGCTAAAGCTATAATAATATATACTAGTAGTACACCAAGTACTATGTTCTAGTTAACTGACAATAATTTAGTTGTAGCTCTGGCTATAGCTGTACTAAAGTGAACCAGTAGTAGACCTGTTGCTGCATCCTAGTTAATGTGGTAAACTTTAGTAGCAGCTATAACTGTACTGAAGTGTACTAATAGACATTTGGTCTCTGTGATCTAGTTAATGTAGTGCAATTTACCAGGGGGCTATAACTGTACTAAAGTGTACTAGTAGTATATCTGTTGCTGTGTCTAGTAAATGTGATATAAACTAGTGACAGCTAGGACTGTACTAAAGTATACTAGTAGAAATTCAGTTACTGTAATTTAGTCAATGTAGTCTACTAAAGTGTACTAATAGTAAATCTGTTGCTGTAATCTAGTTAATGTGATATAATTTTGTAGTAGCTATCACTGCACATAAGTGTACTAGTAGTAGATCTGTTGCTGTGACCTAGTTCATGTGGTGCAATTTACTAGCAGTTATAACTGTATGTAAGTGTACTAGTAGAACTTTAGTTACTGTAATCTAGTTAATGTGGTGTAAATTTGTAGTAGCTATAACTGCGTGTAAGTATACTAGTAGAAGATCTGTTGGTGTAATCTAGTTAATGTGGCATAATTTTGTAGCAGCTATCACTGCACATAAGTGTACTAGTAGTAGATCTGTTGCTGTGACCTAGTTAATGTGGTACAATTTACTAGCAGCTATAACTGCATGTAAGTGTACTGATAGTAGATCTGTTGCTATGACCTAGTTAATGTGGCACAATTTACTAGCAGCTATAACTGTATGCAAGTGTACTAGTAGTGATTTGTTGCTATGTCTAGTTAATGTAGTATAAATTAGTGGTAGCTATAACTGCACATAAGTGCACTAGTAGTAGGTCTGTTGCTGTGACCTAGTTAATGTGGTACAATTTACTAGCAGCTATAACTGCATGTAAGTGTACTAGTAGAACTTGAGTTACTGTAATCTAGTTAATGTAGTATAAATTAGTGGTAGCTAGAACTGTATTAAAGTGTACTAGTAGTAATTTTTGCTGTGTCTAGTTAATGTAGTATAAATTAGTGGCAGCTATAACTGCACATAAGTGTACTAGTAGTAGATCTGTTGCTGTGACCTAGTTAATGTGGTATAATTTACTAGCAGCTATAACTGCATGTAAGTGTACTAGTAGAACTTGAGTTACTGTAATCTAGTTAACGTAGTATAAATTAGTGGCAGCTATAACTGCACATGAGTGTGAACTTTTCTCTATTGAGACGGATTCAGGGGACCGCCCTATATACCGTGTTGTAACTATACAGTGTCCGCTGTGTAAAGCTACTCATGCAATTTGTCCAATAACCCTCTCCTTGTCCTGCGTTTCGTCTCAGTGTTGAGCCGCGACGAGCGGCGGTCGGAGGTCATCTCGTATGGCTGGTCGGAGGCTAGCACTCTGCCTAACGTGCGATTGGGGACGTGCGTTGCCGCACTTTGCCGGGGGCCAGGAGTAGTCGTTGTCGTTGTCGGTTCTTGAGGCTTCGATGTCGAGCTTGACTTCTTCTTCTTTTTCGATGGATGTTGGTCTTGCGTCTTCTTAGCCTGAGATTGAGCGGTGGTCATGGTGCTGACTGGGGGGTTGGGGGGAGCGTCTCGAGTCTTGGGGGCCGGCTTGTTCGGTTTCGGGGCAGCTCGGGACTTGCCTTTGCCGCTCGCCTCCCCACTCTCATCACTATCCTCCTTGGAGAAAGGGCATCGGTGTCGCTTGGCGGCCCTGCGCGTCGCAAACTCTCGCTTGCAGTACCTGCATGACCGTTGTGGTTTGCCATTGGCTGCCTCAGCGGCGGCTTTCCGGCGCTCCTGCCTCGATGCGCGATTCCTTTTCCGTGCAAGTCGCCTCTTCTCCTTCAGAGCCAGAGATGCCACTCTCTGTCCCTTGGAGAGATCGAAGAAGGCTTGAGGGCCCTCTCCGTTAAGAAGCTCTAAGATGTATCCGAACATCACCTTTTTCACCTTGTTAAGGGGGCGAGGTACAAGCGCAACAGCACACTTGACCAGGTGAGCGTGGAACTGGGGAGCGAACTCAACCCAAAAAACTTTTCCATCTTCGGCCTTTTGGGCCGAAATGACGTTAGCCACGAGGTGGTCCCGTGATAAGAACCAGCGGCGACGGAATATATTGTGGATGTCGAACACAGAGAGTTCGTCAGCCGCAGAAAGAGCCCGTCGGGTTAGGGGTTTGCCCTTTGCCCTAGGGGTCGTGCCCGCCTGCCCTTCGCCCGGAGAGTCACCGGAGGGCTCAGGGTGTGGAGTGTTGGGCTGTGAAACGGGGGTCCCAGTGCAAAACGGTGTAAAAGGCGACTGGGAATTTGATGTGCCAGCCTCGCCAAGCGAGCTCGGGGGCTCGGTGGGGGCTACAGAGGGAGTAGGAGGGGGGTCAACGGCTTGGGGAGCGAAGGCGGCTCTAAGGGCTGCCTCAACCACGTCCGATCCATCGCCTAAGCGATGTCCTCGCTGGACGTCGTCTGGGATTTTGCAGACAACCTCCACGGCCGCGTTTATTGCTTCAGCTGCACCTGGGACTTCCAGGGTGCGGTCGTCCTTGGCTTTGTTGAAGGACTGAAGGTCAAGAATGGGGGGATAAGACATCGAGAAAATTTCGATGATGGTGGTAAGAAGTCAAGAAGGCTTGGCTATAACTGCACATAAGTGTACTATTAGTAGATCTGTTGCTATGACCTAGTTAATGTGGTACAATTTACTAGCAGCTATAACTGTATGTAAGTGTACTAGTAGTAATTTGTTGCTGTGTCTAGTTAGTGTAGTATAAATTAGTGGCAGCTATAACTGCACATAAGTGTACTAGTAGAAGTTCTGTTGCTGTGACCTAGTTAATGTGGCACAATTTACTAGCAGCTATAACTGTATGTACATGTACTAGTAGAACTTGAGTTACTGTAATCTAGTTAATGTGATGTAAATTTGTAGCAGCTATAACTGCATGTAAGTGTACTAGTAGTAAATCTGTTGCTGTGTCTAGTTAATGTGGTATAAACTAGTAGCAGCTATAACTGTACTAAAGTGTACTAGTAGTAAATCAGTTGCTATATCTAATTAACTCATGGAAGTTTGGCATTAGCTATAGCCATACTAAAGTAAACTAGTAGTAAACATATTGCTGTGTCTAGTTAATGGGTTATAATTTATAGTAGCTATAACTGCACTAAAGTGTACTAAATAGTAAGCTGGTTTAGCTGTGTCTAGTTAATGTGACAGGAAAAATGAGTGGCACCAGCTATATAGAAGTATACTAGCTATAACAGATCATACTGGTCATAATTAACTAGCTACATCAGTAGGTGCTGTAGAAAGTAGTATCAGTAATTGCTGGGCTGAATTCAAAGTACTTTTGTACTTTTACTGTATATATTGTACTAATTTAGCCAGTACCACTGGCGCCACGGCAGCAGGGGGACTCCTCCCTTCCTCCAGAATACAAGCGCCACTGGAGGGTCTTCTCTGAGGAACTGTCTCATCGCTTTCCCCCGGCTCGGCTGGACGACCACGAGATCAAACTAAAAGAGGGAGCCCCTACCACGATAAAAAGTAAAACCTACCCCCTCAGCCCCGCCGAGATGGAGGCAGCAAGAAAATGGATCGACGAAAATGAACAGCTAGGGTACATCGAGAAGGGGGACTCGCCCTGGGCGACCCCGTTCTTCTTCGTTAAGAAGCAGGATGGTTCCCTCCGCCCGGTTCAGGATTATCGGAAGGTCAATGAATGGACCATACCAGACGTGTACCCCCTCCCGCGTATCGAGACAATCTTGGAGCAATTAGAAGGAAAACAACTATTCACGACCCTCGACATTCGCTGGGGGTACAATAACATCAGAATCAAGGCTGAGGATCGTTGGAAGGCCGCTTTTATCACCCCCTTTGGCTTGTACCTCCCCAATGTGATGCCCTTTGGCCTCCGGAACGCGCCGGGGACCTTCCAGCGCTGCATGCACACCGTCTTCCGCGACCTCCTGAACACTTACCCTGATTTCATCCACATTTACATGGATGACTTTCTCATCGCCACCCCGAACCGAAACGCGGCGGATTTGACCCTGCACCGGACAATCGTTCACCAGGTACTACAGCGCTTCGAGGACGAGTCCTTCTTCCTCAAAGCGGCAAAGTGCCATTTCGAACAACCTCGCGTACACTACTTAGGCATCATGGTTGAGGATGGCAAGATATCCCTGGACCCTACGAAACGGCAAGGGCTACTGGAGTGGCCGACTGAACAAAGTACCGTCTCCGGCGTGCGAAGTACCCTGGGGGTGTTCGGCTACCACCGCCCCTTCATCCCCGGCTTTGCGGAAATCGCGCGGCCTCTCACCGACCTCTTAAAGAAGGATGCCCCCTTTCATTGGGGAGACGAGCAGCGCGCGGCTGTAAAACGCCTCATCAGCCTGGTCGAACGCGACATGGCTCTTAATCGCCCGGATCACGACCGTCCGTTCGAAGTCGAAGTGGACGCCTCCCAGTTTGCCCTCGGGGCCATCCTCTTTCAACGCACCCCCACCGGACTCCCGCGCCCCATTAGTTATTATTCCCATGCCCTGTCCCCGCCCGAGCGGGGTTACGACGTCCACGACCGCGAACTCCTCGCCATCATTCACGCACTCAAACGCTGGCGCCACCTGCTGCTGGGAGCACGGCACCCCATAAAAGTCTACACCGATCATAAAAATCTACAATATTATCGCCACCCTCGTGATATTAACCGGCGTGTCGCCCGCTACATTCCCCTATTGGGGGAATTTAACCTCTCCCTCATTCACAAACCTGGCAAGTCGATGAGGGCGGACCCGCTCTCCCGTCGCCCGGACTTTGATACTGGGGCCTTGGACAATAGGGATGTTATCGTTCTCCCCAGCGAGCTGTTCGCGTCTGTCGCTACGCTTTCCTTTGCACCCCTGAACCCCTGGGAGAACAAGCTGCTCCGAGCTCAGGAGGCGGCGCCCACGGACATTGCTGGCTGGTCAGCTCCCTTTCGGCTCGAGCGGGGCCCGCATGGTCTGTGGACCCGCAATGGAAGGATCGTTGTCGTGGCAGACAACGCCCTGAGGAGGGAGGTGATTGCTGCACATCATGACCATGTCACCGCTGGACACCCCGGAATTTCGAAAACCTTACATGCAGTAGAACAAGGCTATTGGTGGCCCGACATGAAGACCTTTGTCCAGCGATATGTCAAGGGATGCGCCACCTGCCAGACCACAAAGAGCAACACAGTCCGGCCCAAAGTTCCAATTTACCCAATCACCATTAAACCAAACGCGCTACCATTCGAAACTATCGCACTCGACCTCATTGTAGACCTCCCACCATCGCAGGGTTACGACTCCATCCTAACGATTACTGACCACGACTGCACAAAGGCGGCGTTCTTCCTCCCTTGTACCCAGAAAATCGATTCTGAAGGAGTGGCCGCACTCTACGCCCAGCACGTTTTCCCTCACTATGGGGTTCCTAAGACCGTCATATCAGACCGCGACACGAGGTTTACCTCAAAATGGACGACAGACCTTTGTAAACGATTCAAAATAAACCAAAATATTAGTACAGCATACCACCCCCAGACAGATGGCCAATCAGAAAGGACGAACCAATGGCTAGAACAGTACCTTCGAATCTACGGCAACTTCCAGCAGAACAACTGGGCACGATGGCTCCCTCTTGCCCAATTCGTACACAACTCCTGGCCCAGTACCACCACCGGGAAAACCCCCTTCGAATTACTCATCGGCTTCACTCCGCGCGCTCAGGAACAGCAGATAACGGACTCGGCCCTACCGGCCCTAGAGGAACGATCCACTTACCTTCGAGGACTGCGGGAACGAGCGCAAAAGGCTATTCGACAGGCACAAGACATGACAAGGAAATATCACGAACGGAAGAAGGGGCAGCGCCACTTCCGACCTTTCACCGAGGGACAGAGGGTCCTACTCGAGGGAACAAACTTAAACCTGCCTTATCCGACTAAGAAGCTTCGACCGAAACGCTTCGGACCTTTCCGCGTCATCAAAGTGATCTCGCCCTATGTGTACAAATTAGATTTGCCACCCCAATGGAAGATCCACAACGTCTTCCATGCGTCCCTCCTGACCCCCTACTCGGAAACAGCCGAACATGGCCGAAATCACACCGAGCCACCCCCAGATCTGGTCGACGATCATCAGGAATACGAAGTCGAAGAGATCCTCGGATCAAGAAGGCGGTACAGAAAACTGCAATATCTCCTAAAGTGGAAAGGGTATTCCGCAGCACACAACACGTGGGAGCCGGTCGAGAACGTCAATTCCCCGGAATTAATCCAAGAATTCCACGAGGCAAATCCCGAAGCCGTGAGAACTCTTGAAGTCAAGGAGGATATAAACCCCCCGCTTGACTCTTTATCATCGCTATCCCCCTCTCCTATGGACTTCTCCCCCATCAGAGACTTCATCCTCGACCTCGACATTGCCTCCATCGACATACCCGACGACGTCTACGCTGCCATCGTCCTTGCTGGCCTCCTCCCTGAAGACTTTCAACCTGAACGACTCGACATCGACAACGAAGATGCCGCCTCACCGTCACCCCTCCCAGTACCAGATCCGTCCACCAGGCCCCTCGCACCCGTACCTATACTCTGGGCCCCTCAGCCCACTCGACCTTCCGCTTACGGCGAGTGGTCCCCCGAGCCCAACGACGACGACTACTCCTCGCCCGTCGCTCCCCCCAATTCGAAAGAAGAGCCCCCTTCCCTCGCGCTCGACGCCTTCCACCGCGTCGACGAGTGGAGAACCCAGTCGGCCCCGCTACTCGAGACAGCGGGCCAGGAAGTCTCTCCCATTCCGTCACCCTCCTCGCGCTCCGAGCCACTCGACACCTTTGAGCGGCCCTTCACACGGGTCAACACCCCCGCCTCCTACAGCGACGGTCATCGATCTGACCAGTCCGTCTCCGCCTCCACCGCCAGTACGGAGTCCCAGCTATCACGTCAGGACCCCTACTCCAGCTACCCCTCGCCCACCTACCCGCATGCGTCAGCTACATTGGACGCTGTTCACCCCCGACCCGCACGAGGGTATGTTGCCGAACCCCCTCAACACCCCGTTCGTACCGGCGCGGAGCCCCACGCCTCCACCGAGAAGGGCAAGGCTCCTGCAGATGGTGGCGCTCGTGGACTCCGACGGGAACACGCGGGCGTTTGGCACGGCGTTTGTGCCACCGAATACGCGCCTCTTGCACACGGCGCGTGGTATTTCCCTCAGCAGTTTTCCACCCCTCTAGCCGCCACCTGGATCCCGACCTACCTGCCTCCGCCTCCCGCCTATCCATACTGTCACCGTTGCAACGACAGTCGGCCCGACCACCCCGCCGACTTGTGCCCCGTCGACGTCCGTTGCCTGTACTGCGCGGGCGGACACCTCTCTTGCCACTGCCCGTGGCCGCACTTCCTGTGCACGGCTGACGACTGCTTTTGCCCTGACGACCATGACTTCGCGGAGCCGGAGGGTGTTCGCAACCCGGTCTGGCAGTGCCCAACGTCCCTCGTCTTGCGTCGACGCACCTTTTGAGGCGCTGGTGGCACAGCGCCCTTGAGAAGGGAGGCACTGTTACGGTTTGGCACGTGATCTGCTTATGTATTAACCCCACGTGACGATGGGTATCTTTTTCGCTTTGTTCCGAGACAATCTACGATACGGATCTTCGGATCTTTCCGTGTACGATACAGATCTCTGGATCTTCCCGAGGTATCTCCGTAGATCTCCGTATTTTCTCCGCTCGATCTACGATATATTATTTAGGAGGCGTGTCACGCTGTGACACGCCTGGGACTCTATGACTCAGCATCACACCCTAGGAGTATATAAACCGGTCCGTTGTAGCTTGTCTCCTTAGACTTCGCTTCGTCTGCAATCAGACTAGTTGAACCCTCTTCCCTTCTTGTCCCTTCAAGTCAGACCTCCTGACCGCTGTCATCCAAGACTTAGTCTCGTCTTGTGATTGCCCTTGACCTCTTCTTTGACGATACAGTAGAGTGCATCCGTCAGCGCGACGCCCTCCTCTATAGTAAAGCCAAGGGAAGAACTTGTGTGATCCTTGTCGTGCTGAGGCTTAGTGCCACGCTCAGCCCTCCTCGATCACTGTCATAGCACCGTCGTGCGCCAAGGCCCCTCTGAGCCTTGACACCCCTGGTTCTGGCAATATGTGGCTGCCACAAAAGTTGCCTGCAGGATAGCACTCACTAAAGTGAAATTGGCCCTTTTAGCTTTGACAATCACTGAAGGGAGTAATAAAATGTTTTCATGATTGAATATCACTTTAGGTGTTAAGGTTCCAAGTGGGACCTTTGTACGAAGTGTACGTTCGTTCGTGAAGTCAAGAGCTAGACTTGCAAGACGTGCAAGTCAAGATCAAAGGTTCGATAGAGATGAGACTTAGTAAACGACTAAGTCAAGAGCGTTTCAGAGGTCAAGAGCTTTGGGCTCAAAGTGAGACCAAAGTGTCAAGAAGTCAATAATCGTGATGTCAAGAGGGTTCTCTCAGGTCTGATGCTTCTAGGCAAGCAAGGTTCTAATAGATAGAAGACTTGGATTGCGAAACAAAACTGAGACTTAAGGTCTCTAGGGCAGAAAGTACAGGGTTTATATAGATAAAGAATGCGGCTATGTACACAGCCGTAGGGGCTGTGACCTTCGTACAGCTTTCAGGGTTTGAAACATGATTCAGGAATCAGCGAGTCATCCTGTGCATGTGGCTGTTGCTTGAGGCTGTACGGTGCTGTGTAGAGCTGTATCGTGAGAAAAATAAGTAAGCGATCTGAAAAAAAGCGATCGGCAGTCCATTCGCATAAGCAAAGAGTCAGCAGAAATGAATCATCAGTCCGAAAATGTACAGTATGAGTCAGCAAACACGTGTCAGTCCATAACACCATCCCCCGTCTAAGGCGCAGTCCCACCTGCGTTTACTCACGGTCCGCAGCATAGTCCCAGTCACTCATCTCCGCGTTGATCCAGCCAGACGTGGAGCGATCGACACCGTGGCCGTACCAGAGGTAAGCCTTCTTGTCGTCGGTGTAGGGGCATGACCAATGCCAGTGAGGGTGTTCTAAGGGGACTCTACAAGCGTCTCCGAACTTGCATTGCTGGTGGGGTTCGTGACATGAAGGGCCCGAATGGCCGTAGTCGGCGCACCATTCACACCACTGGTGGAGGGGGCAGTCAACGTAGACGTGTCCGGGGTTTCATCGCTTGCATCTACCACAATAGGGCGTGTGCGTGATCCGGGCTGCGGCGGAATCAGCGGCGGTTCCACTGCTACTATTGACAACCCGTTCCATGCAAGTCTTGCAGTGAAGGGCACTCTCGCCGTCATGAACTGTACTCCCTGGCCACTGGTCGTCGTTAGTGTTACCGTCATTATCAAATGCCCATCCAAGTTCGTCGTCCTGGATAGGGGAGACAGATGAGGCGGGCGAGTTGCGGATGTTAGAGGTCGGTGAGTTTGATAAGGATGATAATTGGTTGTTTGGCGGGGAGGGGGCGGCGTCGCTCCTCGAGAGTCTATCAGGATCGGGGAGGTCCTCGTTCCACGTTGGCGGCGGGAGGACGGCGAGTGGGGTCCATGGACGTTCGGAGGGAGGTGTGAGGTAGTCCCAAATCGAACTTGTCGGTTTGGGTTGCTGTATGGCCCACGCTGCGAATTCGCAGGCCTGGAAGAGCGACTCTCTGAGGGTGTCATCGAGCGGCGTGATTCGCGGGTATAAGGCAGGAGATCGGGGGTCGGGGAGCGGTTTCTCGGACGCCGTGTATAGCTCACTGGGATAAACGGTGGAGAGGCCGAACGATGATTGGTAGAGGAAGGACGATGGGTGTACTGGGCGGACGGGACGTGGTGCGGGTAGGTCATATTTGGCTGGGACATGTTGCATATAGCGAATTGTGAGGGAGTTTGGTAAAGGTGGTGTGGTGGTGGTAGTTGTAGTGGTGGGGATGAAAGTTGGTGATGTCGTTCCTTGCTGAAGCAAGAGGGTTCTTATAGCTTTTGGTTGAGCTTTGTAAAAGGCTGTGAGTAGTTCTGGGGCGTCAACATTTTCAGCTGGTTCCCATGTGTTGTGTGCGGCGGAATAGCCTTTCCACTTTAGGAGATATTGGAGCTTCGTCTTGTTCTTTGGTCCGATACGTCTGGACCCTAGAACAGCTTCTACTTCATACTCCTCTTCTCCGTCTACAAGTTCCGGTGCAGGCTGTTCGAAGTTCGGACCATGTTCGGGTGTTTCCGTATAGGGGGCGATCAGTGATGTGTGAAACACATCATGAATCTGCCATCGATCTGGGAGTTTGAGGCGTACTACTACCGGTGATATGACTTTGGTGATTGTAAAAGGTCCATAGCGTTTTGGGGCTAGCTTGCTGCTAAGGTGCGTCATTTTGAGATTGGTACCTTCAAGCCAGACCTTTTCTCCTATGGCATATTTTCGGTAGTGGCGTTGACCCTTCTTGTGTTCTGTGCGTTTGTGAAGGAGGGTCTGTGCGTGTTTCATTGCTGATCGGGCTTTTTCTCGGATGTTTTTGAGTTCTTCGGATCTTTTGTTGACATAGGGTAGATGGCTTGTGATCCGAGAGGTTGTGACGAGAGGGGTGTATCCGATGAGAAGTTCGTACGGAGTAAATCCGGTTGTGGCGTTTGGCCATGAGTTATGAACGAACTGGGCCATGGGTAGAAGTGTGGACCAGTCATTCATGTAATCATTGCCGTAAATGCGGAGATATTGTTCCACTCGTTGGTTGCTTCTTTCCGATTGACCGTCTGTTTGAGGGTGATAGGCGGTACTGATATTTTGCGATATTTGAGTTTCTGGCAGAGCCCCGTAGCTAGATGTGATGTGAAGCGGGGTCTCTATCAGAGATGATTCTTCGGGGAATGCCGTAGTTCGGAAAAACGTTGGAGATGTATAGGTGATTACTTCTTCCGTGGTGATCTTTTTTGTACACGGTAAGAAGACGGCAGCTTTAGTGCAATCGTGATCAACGATCGTAAGGATGGAATCATATCCGTGTGACTCGGGAAGATCCGTATAAGGTCCATTGCCACGACTTGGAAAGGAACATTAGATGTCTCCTGCTCTCGTGGTTCTATGGGAGCAATGGGGGGTTTTGGGCGATGGGTAAGGGGTTTCGTTGACTGGCATGTGGCGCATCCTTTGACGTATTGTGTGACATACTGCTTGAGTCCAGGCCACCAGAAGTTATGGAAGACTTCTATCATGGTGTTGGCGATGCCTGGATGACCAGCGAGCTGATGGTCATGATAACGCCAGAGTATATCTTTCTTCAGTTGGTCGTTTTCAGGGACTACTGGAGCGTCCGCTTTCCACCACTGTCCTTTGTAATCTTGCTCTAGCTGATGTTCTTCGGCCCATTGTTTCATAAGGTCGTCGTTTTCTCTTTGCGCTAGCCAGACACGTTCTTCAATGGAGTGGAGTCCCATTGCTTGAACAAAGAGCTTGTCAGGTAGTACCACAATGTCTTCGTTGTCATCGTCGCCTTTGGGAATGGCGGGATGTCGTGACAAAGCATCAGCACGATTTGTAGCGCCAGGTTTGTGAATGAGTTCAAAGTTAAACTCCGCTAATTTGCTTAAATAGCGCGCTACTCTTCGTGCGATATTTCGTGGTGACCGATAAAATCGGAGATTGTTGTGATCGGTGTACACTTTGATTGGGAAAGGTGAGGATAATAATACGTGTTCCCACGAAGGAGTCCTCTGACGACTGCTAAGAGTTCGCGGTCATAAACTGGATAATTTCTCTCTGCAGCGTTGAAGGTGTGTGAGTCGTAACCAACTGCTCTAGGTTTGTTATCCTTGTCTCTTTGAAGTAGGACTGCTCCAGTGGCATATTGGGAGGCGTCTACTTCAAGTTCAAAGGGTTTTGAGTAGTCGGGTCGGTATAGGACTGGGTCTTCTTGTACGCGTTGGAGTAAAATTTTTAGGGCGTTACTGCACTCATCGGTCCAGTCGAACTTCACCCCCTTCTTTAGAAGTGCAGTAATGGGGCGTGCGATATCGGCAAAGCCGCGGATAAAGGGCCTTTGAAAACCGAGGACGCCAAGGGTACTTCGGACGTCTTCGACCTTCGTAAGGACGGTAGGCCAGTTAGCAAGACCATTTCTTTTTGTTGGGTCAATCGTGATTTTCCCATCACGGACTTCAATACCAAGGTATTTGACTTGTTCCTTTTCAAAGTGACATTTTGACGCTTTGAAGAATAGGGAAAGTTCACGAGCGCGTGTGAGAACTGCGTGGGTGATCTCGCGAAGTTCTTCTAGATTGTCGGAACAAATGAGGACGTCATCCATATAAATTAGAATGCGTCCTGGGTATTTGTTGACAAGGTCGGCGAAGGCGGCATCCATGAATCGTTGGAAGACCGCCGGTGAGTTTCGTAGTCCAAAGAACATCACTTTAGGTTTAAAAAGACCATAGGGAGTTTTGAACGCTGCTTTCCATTGGTCTTCGTCTTTAATGCGGATATTGTGATACCCCCATCGAATGTCAAGGGTAGTAAAATACCGCATGCCATGGAGTTGTTCTAGAAGATTTTCGATGCGGGGGAGAGGGTAAACATCGGGAATAGTGTGTTCGTTAACGCGTCGATAATCTTGAACTGGTCTAGAAGTTCCATCTGCTTTAGGGATAAGGAACCAGGGTGATGACCAAGGGGAGTCCGTTTGCTCGATATAACCTTTTTCCTGATGTTCTTTGAGGAATTTCTTTGTAATTTCTTTCCCTTCTTCAGTTAATGGATAAACTTTGCAGTTAATGATGTCAGGTGCGTCTGGTTTCAACTTTATCTCCATGTCGAATTTTCCACGACTCGGAGGGAAGCGTTTTGCTGCTTCTTCGTCAAAGATGAAGGCGTGTCGTTGGTACTCAAGGGGTATTCCTTGAACAGCAGCACTGGAAGACGTGCGTCGTTCGGTATCCGCGATAGCCCACTCTTGTGATTTTCCAGCAGGCTCTAAAGCTCGTGCGAGTAAAACTCGAGCTTTTTCTTTGAGAGCAACTGCTGCGTGGTAATACTGGGACTCGAGGCAAATCTTCGGGTTTTCATCGTCTAAGGTTCGGTCTTTCCAGTTGAGTTTTGGGTTAAACGTTTCTAGCCACGGATATCCAAGGATGACGCGATCCATGCCTAGGTCCGTGATGAAGAAGTTTTGTAATTCTTCTAATTTTCCCATACGGATACGTAAAGTAGAAAACTTCGTGACTCGTCCTAGTTTGTTTTCTGTTCCATCGACGTTAAAGATCTGGATTGGTTTGTCTAGATCTTTTGTTCCTAGTTGCCATCTTTCTGCCGTTCGATGATCGATGAAATTACTGGTAGCGCCACTATCAACTAGCGCTTTGTCTTCTTTCGTTCCGCCGTTATAGCTTGAATAAATAATGGGGACTTCCATTGATGAAATGGCATTTAAATACAAGCTATTCGGTACTAAGGCTCGGATCCAGGCGGGGAGATCAGAGCCCTTTAAAAAGACGGATCTTGAGAAAGGGATTCAGCCAATTTGCCGCGTTCTTCGTCGGACATGGCTTTGAGGGCTTTAGCGATTTCTTCATTGGTTGGTTTAGAAGAAGTATTAGTCGTCGTTACTTCGGACGTTTCAGTAACACGAGCACGGGTGTTGCCGGCGGCATTGGCGTTTCGCTTCTTTTTAACAGGGCATTCTCGAGAGAGATGTCCTTGTTCTTTGCAGTAGAAGCAATGTCCTTCGCGTATGAGGCGTTCGCGATCAGGGTCAGGGGTACGATTGGTTTGGGTAATAGTGATGTCTACATCCATAGCATCAGGATCACGTTGTGGGCGTGGGGTTGGGCGCGGTGGTTGTTGAGGACGGCGTTGTTGTTGCTGTCCTCGCGCGTTGCCGAGTAATTGAGTAATGTTTCCCAGCGATCCACTGCCGTGCAGTTCTTTGAATAATTTTTGTTCCGTCCATGCGGCTGAATGTTTACGTGCCGCTTCCTGCCAATCTGCAAGGGTTTCTGGTTTCGGCCATTCACGATTCATAATGGTCATGTGAAGGGCTTCTTTGAGACCGGCGCGATACTGGATGATAGTTCCTTGAGCATCGGCTTCAAAGCCTGCTTCTTCAAGAAGGTCATTGAACGAGGCGGTGTAGTCATCCAGATTGTCTCCAATCATTCGAAGTTTCGTAAACTTCGTAAGGGCATCTTCTTTTGCGGCGGCATCTCGGAAATCTTCAAGGAACCTTTGTTTGAAACCAACCCAAAGGTCTAGGTCATCGGGGTCGCCTCCACGGTCTAGGTATCCTCCCAAGGAGTTAAGACGTGCTTGGGCCCAGCCTTCGCAATGTGGTCCAGACATAAATGTGGTGAACATGAGGATTCGATTTGCAGGGTTCGACATTCCGGGGTTTCCTCGGTTTAATCTTCGGTAGTTTTCAAAGATTTCCATGAATCGTTTCGATCGCGACCTATTTCCATCAAAGGGTCTTGGGGGAATCCCCATTAACGCTCCTCCAGCAGCGGGGATTTGAGCAAAGCCTTGGCCTTGTTGAAGGGGAGCTGCTGCTGCTCCACCTCCTCCACCGCCGCCTCCACCTCCTCCAGGACTACCAGGTGCTCCTCCACCTCCTCCTCCAGGACTACCGGGTGCTCCTCCACCTCCTCCACCACCTCCAGGAGTACCGCCTCCTCCTCCTCCTCCACTACCGCTGAAGATTGCTCCACTACCACTTGCCGTGGTAGTGGTTCTCTTTCCTTTTCCTTTAGGTTGGGAAAAGAGGGTCGTGGCGGGAGGTGTTACTGTAGCGGTTGCTGAGGCGATTTGGAAAGGGGGGAGTAGGGCGTAGCCTGCAACTCCTTGTGCAGCTGCATGAAAAGCTCGTGCCGCAAGGGATTGGATAGGTGAGGTGCTTGTGGAAGCAGGGGCTTTGGATTTGAATATAGTATTCAGGGCGAGGAGTTCCCGAGGGGTAAGTGGGGCGTTTGGGTCGGGTACTGGTTCGGGCGTCGGTTGCTTAGCAAATATTTTTCTCATTTGCTCAAGCTGTTCGTCAGTAGGACTTTCAGGTAAGAGGTCCATGGCTATGTTGTAGTTTGGTTCTTCGCCACTCCCAGGATCGGAAGGTGTTTCGGGTTGTTTTGGTTCAAGTGAAATCATAGGAGTATCGGAGTGGGCGCGGAGTCTAGTCCCTGCGGCCTGCGCAAGGGTTTCGTCGTCATCGTTGTCGCCTTGTGTAGGGCGATCTTGTTCAGGAGATTCTTCGGCTAACGCGGTGAATCTACCATATGGACTGCCTCTAGAGCTGTCTGACATGGTTCGTTCGTTCATTCACAAATGTGAGAGTGAGAAGTCTCAGTTTGTGTTAAGGTTCCAAGTGGGACCTTTGTACGAAGTGTACGTTCGTTCGTGAAGTCAAGAGCTAGACTTGCAAGACGTGCAAGTCAAGATCAAAGGTTCGATAGAGATGAGACTTAGTAAACGACTAAGTCAAGAGCGTTTTAGAGGTCAAGAGCTTTGGGCTCAAAGTGAGACCAAAGTGTCAAGAAGTCAATAATCGTGATGTCAAGAGGGTTCTCTCAGGTCTGATGCTTCTAGGCAAGCAAGGTTCTAATAGATAGAAGACTTGGATTGCGAAACAAAACTGAGACTTAAGGTCTCTAGGGCAGAAAGTACAGGGTTTATATAGATAAAGAATGCGGCTATGTACACAGCCGTAGGGGCTGTGACCTTCGTACAGCTTTCAGGGTTTGAAACATGATTCAGGAATCAGCGAGTCATCCTGTGCATGTGGCTGTTGCTTGAGGCTGTACGGTGCTGTGTAGAGCTGTATCGTGAGAAAAATAAGTAAGCGATCTGAAAAAAAGCGATCGGCAGTCCATTCGCATAAGCAAAGAGTCAGCAGAAATGAATCATCAGTCCGAAAATGTACAGTATGAGTCAGCAAACACGTGTCAGTCCATAACATTAGGTGACTCTGCCAGCATATCTAAACCAGTGGCAATAATAATAAGCATGGCAACTGCCCTCATCCAGCATGCCAGCACAGACATATTGGGCAGTGTACTGTATAACCTACAGGGACAGGCTAACTACATTTATTAGGTCATCCTTCTGTTCATCATCCATGACCTGCCAAACTATGGTGCTCACAGTGCATTGCCCTCAGGACATCTGGCTTACACTGCTTTGCCCCCAACAACATCCTTCCCCTTCCTGATAGAAGTCTGTCAAGTGCAGCTGGAGGGCTCAATTTGAGGACGGGATGTCCCAGTCGTTGGAGTGCAGACACCGTCACGATCCGTGTCTCACCTAGTCAATATACTGGAATGAAATGGGCGGTGGTGTGGGATAATAAAGATAGCACACGAGTGGTTTTCGAGAATAGCAAGGGCAACGTTACGTTTGAGAATTGAAACGCCGTTTGATGGGACACGACCGGAACTCGCAAAGTAAAACAAAAGCGAGTGAGACGGTAGAAACAATATCAAAGCGGCGAGTATAATAGACCAGGGCATGTAGCTGATTGACCCAATGTCTCAGCAGTCGCTTCAATCGGGCCTGCGCCGCGGCGTTGATGAGTGGATACAATCGCTATTTGGAAGATTACAGTAATATATATGAAAGAAAAAACAAGATCAGAACAAGATCGAGACACGTATCAACATATACAGCCAATTGTCTAAACATACTGAACTTACACGTCAGTCCATAGATCCCCGACTCGTCATCATATAGACATCATCTAATTAATCAACTCGATCACCTCCAAAGTATTCTGCACGCAGGAGTTTCACCGATAACAAACTAGAAAAGAACACAGTACCTATTGACGGATAAGCATGTACGTAGGATATAAGCAAGTGTGCCATAAGTTACCAGGTTGCTAGATGGCCTTGCGACGCGAGTCGTCTTCAAAGTCGGCAAAGGGGTCTTCCACAGCTACAGTTACCATCGATTCGGTGTCCTTCTTATCTTCATCACCGCCAGTGTATGAAGGCAAAGTCCTATCGAAGGGGGGCGGAGCACCCGGTGGCGGGGCGTAACGAGGCTCGTAAGGTAGTTCGTTCAGAGTTAGGGTGCTCTCGGCGTCTCCCGAACCAGCAGGATACGCAGGCTTGTATGCTGTCGGGATGCGAGTGCGCGCGCCACCAGCTGCGAGTGCTGCCTCGTGACTAGCATAAGTAAAGACGACGACTGTGAAGACGGGTAGAAAGACTACGATCCATTGTCAAACATCTGCCAAAAAATACTTGGACGAGCCTACGTACCGATCTCTGCGATGAGCCAAATTATCTCAGAGGCCGAGTCGTTGCTCCAGGCTCTCTTGCAGTCTGAGAAAAATATGAAGTCAAGATCAAGCATCGTAACAGTCTAAATGACACACAAGTTGCAGCTTCAGCTGCTGTGAGGTCTTGTCCAGGGTTTGAGGTCCAAACACCCCAGACAAAGATTACATCCTTGCCTGTGGCAAGCGCAGTGCATTCGGAGATCAGGGAATCCTTTACGATAACAGTCGGTCAAAACGATGACGATGACGTGGCACAAACTTGCCTTGAGCATGAAGTGAAGGATTGTTCGCATAAAGCCTGCCGCAATTACGATAATAGTTGCTGCGAGGGCCAGGAACGAGAATATGCGGACGAGAATGAGGCGGGTCTGCAGAGGGAGATGGAGATTAAGAGATGAGGAAGTAAGGGGTTTGCTCATAGATTGACGTACAGTAATAGCTGCAACCATGCCGAAGATGAGTATTGCTAATACTGCCGCATATAATGAACCGAGGACGATTGAGAAAGTAACCAGCTTCTTCTCATGTTCTACAACCAGATATGTATATGCGTCAAGTTGCCTTGTGAAAAGGGTTCGACTTACGCTCTTTATCTAGATGAAGCTCTCGGAAAAGCGAAACCTAATTCAACAACTCGTCAATTGCATGGTCTGTCGAGGCAAGTTGTTACTCACCGAACTGCGGCCGCAGAAAGTGGTAAGTAAGTCAGTGTTCGGTTAGATAAAGTGTTCTTACTAAACAAGAGCCCATATGGCTCCCATGAGTGAAACTATGTGGACAGAAAGTTAGGCAAAGGTGGAAGGCGAGACAGGGAAAGGAGGTGAAGGACGTACATCCAATGACGGAGCCCCGTAGGTTGTCAGTTGACATTCGATCCACATAGTTGAACGAGTTTTGTCGACGGGCTACGTAGACAGCTTGGTTGGCAAACAAGTCGGGGGGTGGTAGTAACTTGAAAGACTCCTCACCTGGTGCGTTCCTCATGGCGAGGGGATGAATAATGGTGTTGGGTAAAAAGTGTGGATACCTAGTGAAACGTGTTGCTATATAAACGAGGCAACGTGCAGGCTAAAGCTCAACGCACGCCTATTATGATAGTTGTGGCGATAGTTGGATTGTTTGTGGAGGGTGGCGTTTGTAAATAGCTATGGCCTGGCACAACAGAGCACTACGCAATGTGATATCGTCAATGCCAGACGTGCGTTGATCCCTATCAATGGGCCCACGGGTCATAATTCAAACTCCGCTTGCTGCTCTATCTATTCTGAATCTACTGTATCTGAGTAAGGGGCCACAGGGCAGAACTTGAAGGTGTTCCCGACATGCCCGGCGTCAGTAATGCTAGCTAAGAGAAAAAGAATGTGTCCGTCCTCGAAACGCAGCGGCCCTGTTCACGCCCAAATGGGGGGGAAACTGCTGCCCTCATGGACTCCTCAACGTCCTCAACATGGAGTCGTGTTTGCCATTTTTGAATCCGACTTGGCCATGGCTTCTGGCTTTCGTATAGGCAATATTCTGATTTGGGATTGGGTGAGAAATAAGTCTGTACAGTAGGGTCATTTATGGACCGAGAAACCACAAATTCCCATAGTCTGGGACCCAGTCTGGGAACCAGTCGGCCTGACCGGTCATCCCGATCAACTCAACCAAGGTGTTCATTTCGGCACCAATTTTTTTTAAGACCCTTCGGCTCTGTTCACTGGCAAGGACATCTTTATGAGAGAATGCATCCGACGGGGTGAAACAGTTATAGGTCGGTATTTCAAAACTCATCACTCGATGAGCCCCAGTTGGGCGCTTGGGCGCGCAGGGATGTCAATGCCACCTACCGTAACAAGATGGGTGGTACTCGTGAGAGAATGGTTTGGCAGTAGCCATCTCGCTTGTCGCACTGTCCCGGTACTTGTCCGAGATAGAATTTTCCACGCCATTCTCTCTTTCTCACCAACAGATCTGATTAGAACCAGGCTCGTTGGTGTTCTGCACATCTGCTGGTAACGCAATTTGCCGCCATTTCTTCTCCAGTCGGATGTATTTGACAACAATCCCATGATCGCCAATCTATTCCGTACACAGGTCGCAACTCAGACGTACACCGACCAACCGATATATACAAACTCGGCTCAGGAACTGCACTAAGCTCAAAGCGATCATAGAGTTCGGCATCATTCGGACCTGTACTTATTAATAAATGGCCCTGGAGGGATCATCATGGCATTTTACACCGTTTCTGTTGTATCCAACATGAAACGAATGTGTGATGATGGGTATAAACGGAGTGAATGCGAATTGACCGGTGCAAAAATCGTAGCGCGAGTCGGGGGTGACACCGAAGCATATTCCGTTAGCGGACTCGGCTGACTAGGCACAGAGAATGTTCGGATTGGAAAATAAAAACAAATAAAAACAAAGAGCGAATGGTAAGAATTCCGAAATCCGAAACATAGGGATACCCGATGACCGAATCAACCATTGAGATCTTGAGAGCCTAGATGGCAAGAACTACGAGGCCCAGCGCAACTGCACCCCCGCCAATGTTGACCGCCGTTGAAGTAGCCCAGCTGGAACTTGATCCCGTGGATTTGGGGCTAGGCGAAGCACTCGTTGCGGAAGCTGCTGCTGAACCTGTGACTGTACCTGTGAAGGCCGCGGTGGTGGTGAAGGTAACGCCCTACAATTCCACTGTCAGTCACTCAATTCGTTGAGGGGAGGTAAAGGAAGGGTTCATACAGCGGCAGAACAGATTTGTAATGCAACGGCTTCGGCGGTTTGGAAATCCGCTTTGTCGCACGTCTGTTCAAAGCACGTTGTAGTCGAGGTGATAAAGTTCTGGTCGTTGCACAAGCAAGTGGCCTGTGTCGCTTCGCAAGCGCCAAGGTTAGCCTGGGCAATACAAGCTTGCGCACAGGCTACCGAGAGACATTAGTTCGAAGAAGGGCCATTGACGGTAGAGGTAACACGAACCTGGGTAGGGATTAGTGGCACGGAGATTGTGTGTAACAAACGCAGAGACAGTGGACGCCACACTGGCGAGTAGGAAGATGAGGGAAGCACGCATTGGAGGAGGTCGGGTCGAAGGGGTAAAATTTAAGCTCTGGTGGCAAGGGAAAGAGTCAAATTGACTTGGGGGAGGAGTGTCATGGTGAGAGATGGGATTTATATGTTTACGGCCAGCTTCTCATAAGCCGCCGAGGCACAGATACCGTTCGGGGTGAAAAGGCGCTCGTACGAGTTATGAATCAATTAGTTGGCATGATGTTAGCAGGTTCCAGATTGGGCTTTTGTTTTTACAATTACCCGACTGTAAATTGAGACTCGCGGATGGTGAGAACAAAGGGACTGCCTTTCACGGAACACAAGCCAACTGAGATGATCGGCCACAACTTGTCATAGCCGAACTCCAATTCGGTTGTTGCCGTTGCCCTGACATGAACTGTAAAGTTTCTGAGTTTGGTACAAGCCACTCGAACCTTATCAAAGTCGACAAGTCCCATCACCTCTTCATTCTAATGGTCGTACGTATATACACTACATTTCTCCCAAATCTTGCACACTTAAATCCTTGATCACCAGGGCACAAAGAAAAACACCAAGGTATTGTTTCGATCGCATGACTCCTCTCACTCGGCTAACCAACTCATCCTTATACAGGGAAAAACACGCTCTGCCCTTCAGGACGTTGTGACGCGCGAGTACACCATACACCTTCACAAGTATGTGCACGGACGTTCATTTAAGAAGCGTGCTCCTACTGCCGTAAAATCCGTCTTGGCTTTTGCTCAAAAGGAGATGGGGACCGCCGACGTACGGATCGATCCCAAGCTAAACCAAGCCCTTTGGGAACGGGGGATCAAGAGTGTTCCCCATAGGATTCGTGTAAAGCTTGAACGTGAGTGTCCCATTTTCCTTCTGTCCTCAGTTTCATCCGTGAAATATGCAATGTCGACGTCGAGTTCAAGTTTATGCTGCCTCGATGCGCAGAATCAAATCGTTTATCCTATTGCCGCAGCTTTCTTTTCTGTCATAGCCATCTTATTGACACCACGCTCCATAGGGAAACGCAATGATGAGGAGAATGCAAAGGAGAAGCTCTACACCTACGCATCACATGTTCCCATCCCCAGAGAATCATTCAAGGTAAGGCTGGTATCCTACATTCCCGAAACGAGTCGCTGTAACTTGTCGTTATGCAGGGTCTTGGGACAGTGACAGTGGACGCAGAGTAGATGCCTGGCAGCCTGGCAATTCCTTCATGTTTGTTCATGTATTCCTTCGTGTGGTTGCATCTACGTACGGTGTCAAAAAGATCAGCATCTGCATGACTCGCTTCCCCGAACGTTCAGTCAGCCAGCATTGGGTCCTTGTTCTTTTCGCAATGACAATTCAATGTATCCGGAACAGTTACCAGCCCGCGAGCCCCCTGTGCCTGATCTATCATCGACTTGCCGACGGATGACACCCGCTCAACTTGGGAAACCTTGTCTGTACAGTACAGTCGATGATTTTTTTTCATTTGAAACCTGGATACCGAGACAATTAGCGTAATTCGGTTTTGGTTTGCAACCGAATAGGCCGCGCTCTATATAAAGATACCAAAAAAGGTCCATGTCACTACAAAGCAGCTAGCCCCAAAATGTACGTGCAAAAACAAAAGTGTCTTGGACATCGTCCATTGTCAATTGAGTCCAGGATCAAGTTACGTGGTGAATACGCCGATGAGCTTGAACGGTGGAACGCTGATATCTTCAATACCCATCAATATGCACTCGACATAGTGGGATCCTTGGGCCACGCCGCGGTCAATCATCCGCAATCTTGCATTCAGTTGCAAATCAACGAGACGTACGGCAAGATTTAAAAAAAAACACTCACGCAGCTTCCTCCTGGTCCGAGTCACCCTCGTTGACAATGACGACCCTGCCATCGTAATTATCGTCCACCCAACATTCGACCGCGCTGCTGCCTTCAGATCCGAGCACCTCGCGAGGCTCGCGGACGTAATAGACGCCCAAGTCGCCCGCGCCTACAATGACGGGTATGCGCAGACGACTGGTCGGCGTCGTGCTGTACCAATAGTGCGAGGTGCTGTCGGTAATGGGGACGCCCGTCGGTGGCGGGTGATGCGCTTGCCATCCAGAACCGTAGAAGAACGAGGGTGGAAGCGGGTTGACCAGGTCGTTCGCCGATACGCACGTCGGTGCGATTTCCTCGTACGTTTGTCCTGAGAAGTCCGACGGCCGAGAGCCAATCCGAGATGGAGGCACCTGTAGGCCAGCAGGACGGCCGATGGGCGTGCGGGGCCGCGGTGCGTCGAGGTCATCGGCGGCGATCACGGGGCCGCCGCCGCCGCCGCCGCCACCTCCACCTCCACCTCCACCTCCACCTCCACCCTTGCGTAGGCCGCCAAATAAGCCCGAGGCGTCTTTGGGCGACGAGCCAGCCTGTCCGCTGAGCGTGTAGTATATTGGTAGGGTGGCGCCAGAGCCCACCGCGGCGCTCCACGCAATGCAGACTTGAGATTGGATGTACGCGATGAGCATGTCCGCCAGGAGGCTGTGACCCGCGAGGCTAGCCAGGACGGGGTCGGCATAATATCGGGAGATGGAGGAAGGAGAGATGATGTAAGACGGATATAACGCGGCTTTGGAGCTAGCAGCAGAGAACAACCATGTGAGCATAATCGATGGCAGGTCTTTACGGGATAAAAAAAAAGGCACCTGATATGAGGTACGTCATAAAACTGGGCAACGATACTGTGCCAATGGTCTGGTCCGGCATACCCGTTCTGCTCATGCACCTGGGGCGAGAAGTGGCCGAGGATGATGATAGCTGGCGAGTCGGGGCGCAAAAGGATAGACCGTACGAGCAACTCGAAGCTTTCGAGCGTTTGTTCGTCACTAGGGGTGAACCATCAACGAATGACGTATAAATTCAAACAAAGAAGAGACGTGCGATGTGTCATCAGTATCGAGCTCGAGGATGACGAGATCGGTATAGTCCGGAAGATGATGAACACTGCAGAAGGAAAAGTACTCGGAGTTGGTGTGTCGAATGGCGCCGTTAGTGAGCTCTGAGGCAGGGTGGGGAAAGAGGGAATTCCACCAGGAGAAGAAAAGGGAGGGATAGCAGTCCGGAGCAATTGGGTCGTCGCCGGCACCATGACATGAAGAGACTAGGGGCCTGTTAGTACAAGGACAAAGAAGAGGAGGCATCTTACCAGAGCCGCCAACGACGCTAATGGTAACAGGTTGGCCAAGGAGGGCCTTTTGTACGACCTGCTGTACTCGAGCACCGCTGCCTAGATGAAGCCAACTTTTTGAAATGGCAAGGGGACCGTATTGCTCTGCGAGGGCATCGCCTTTGCCAAAGGTAGGGCAGAAAGGGAACGGGTTTTTCGCGGCGTCATTTTCTGCGTCAGAGAGGTTAAGATAATTTATTGGATGCAAGGAGGCAGAGTAAGCCAAAGGGTGATTTCGAAGATAATATGAAGAATCTGAAGGATGTGAGGGGAGAATGAGACGAGTGAAAAAAAGAATGGAAAGGAAGAGAGCAATGATGAGCCATATGCGATTTGGCAAGCCTAGGGTTCGTTGATTCAGACGAGACTGTGGCTTATCTGTCGAAGGGAGGACCATAGAGGGGGGCAAGCCTGGCGTCGGGGGCGTGATGTACGCGGAATTTTTGGCTATACGCCTCTGCATGAGAGGAGAATGTCCCAATTTCGGGGGCGGAAATAGTTGTGAAGGAGCCTCGCCAGTGGGTGATAAAGATAAAGAGGATGAGCCTCCTGCTGATGAAGACATATGGAGAAATACAAAAAGTGAACGTCAGAGTCGAGCGCCGCGGCTTAGCCAACAACTCAGCTCGGTTATAGTGAGTCTCTCTCCTCCTCCTCCTCCTCCTCGACACATTATCCATGCAGTCTGCATCAAGGAGATACCGTCGTGTACCTACTCCAATTGCCATTCTCTTCGGTGTTCTCATCGGTGTACTCCTAACGTGCTTTATTCCTACTTCGTTCTATTCTGCCTATTCCACTTCATGGCGCGGTAGCGGACATGCACCCTTACACAACTCTCCTCGTCAATCCTCTTCTCGCCAGGCACCCCCTCCCACCATCGCACAACGTCGACGTGTTTTAGACCTTCTCAGTACCCTCTCTCCTCATTACACCCGCGAGTGCACTCAAAATCTCAATCCCCTCTATGTAAAACAAGCTCGCGAACGATACGCCCCTCTCATCGGCCACAACCCCCCTCCGTCGAAATCTTGGCTCTTTGACCTTGGTCTCGGTGACCTCGACCCCGTTCCCCGCCCAAGTCAGGAAGAATCGTCTTTCTACACCCACCGACGTGACCTCTCCGCCGGAGAGCACAAGTACTTCTTTGCCATCAACCTCTACAATTCCTTCGACGTCATTCCAGACCTCCTTGCGACTCTCTTTCGTGTCTCCTCCTTCCTTGGTTATCACAACGTTTATGTCTCTATTTACGAGAATGGCTCCACAGACCAAACAAAAGCTCTTTTGCGCATTTTTGACGCGCTCGCGCGCTCCGTTGGTCTTCGTGTCACGATCCGCACCTCTCAGCGTACCCGCGGTGCATTTAATCACCGTATCGAGTATCTCGCAGAAGTCCGAAATGCTGCCTTTGTGCCGCTTCACGAACTGCGAAACGCCGAAAACGAGTATTTTGATACCATAATATTCATGAACGACATCCTCCCCTGCGTCGATGACCTCCTCGAACTTATTTACCAGAGCCGTCTAAACAACGCCGGTATTACCTGCGCTACAGACTACATGTATCACGACGATCTGGTACGTTCGTCTCCTCCTGTCTTCCGGTTTCAGGCTGACGCTATTGAACAGGCTACCCCAGTCTTCTATGACAATTGGGTTGCGCGTGACATCAACGGCACCGTCCTCGAAAACGCACCTTTTGAATCTATTTTCCGTCATAGTCCCTCGTCGGAACGTTTCCAGCACCACCTCCCTATTCAGGTCCAGTCTTGTTGGAACGGTATCGCCGTCCTGGACCCCGCCCCCTTCTACCAGCCAAAGCATGTCCGCTTCCGCATGGCACGTATAGCAGAGGGCGAATGCTCCGCTAGTGAATGCTCTCTCATCTGCAACGACTATTGGGAAGCCGGTTACGGTCGCATCCTCATGGTGCCCCGCGTAAAGCTCGCTTATGATGGGGTATGTGTGTTTTTTTTCTTCCGCGGCCGTGGCGTTGCTATGCGTATGACTGGTTCTATTCATAAACTTTGAATCCCCTACAGAGAGTATTCGATATCATCCATCCACAAAGGCGTAATTTGACCGCCATTCGCGGTTACGTTCGTCTGGGCGGTCTCCCCGACAATCCACGTACGGATCCGCAGGATCGCTCGTGGTTCGGTCCTCACGACCGTCTGTTCATGGAAGAGGAGAATGAGCCGATCGAGTTTGCCCCCGGTCCCCCTTATGGTGCGCGCTCCCTTTCTTTCGTTTTTAGACCACTGATCCTATGCTGTGTTTATGTATAGTATGGTGTTGGGGCTGGGACGGCGCAGGTGATATTGACGGTCCCGATGTCGATCCTGTCTGGGAAGAAGTGCCGGAAAAGTCCAAGTCAGCGCTTGCGGTTGAAGTTCTACATGATAGAACCTTCAAGAAGCGCTAGCGTTAGCTACAGTTTGCGGACAGGAAGGGGAGCTCGATTCAAGGGAGGCAGATTGGACAGACTGGACAGATTATACCTAGAACGCGTTCGGTGCTTTAATTATGAAACCCTGGGCAATCGAAGCTGCCTGAGGTGCTGCTATTATGGGATGTAGGATACATCGGTACAACAGCCCTATACACATTGTATTGGTCTTTTTTTTTTTTTGGTACAATGGGTCAACTGGTGAGAGCGATTGCGAGATGGTTTGAGAGAAAACTCAAACAAACCGCTTCCACGCATGTTTCTCATAGTCCACCAGCTTTGTGCGCTTCTTTGGTCTGCACCATCAAACATAATTCTGGTAAGCCGTTGGACAAGGGATAATGTACGGAATCACGCACAATACGGGTACGCGCGGCTCGACCAGTGCCCGCTGTTGCATGCTCAAAAACCGATCCCGGAACAGGTTACCTTCAGGCTAGTGTCACCGCCGCCACCGTCATAAGGGGGAAGCAAGGTCATTCATCAGGATGACAGGGGCGGTAGTCACACGTACCTGGAGCCCGCGAAGACTCTCACTAAGATCCTCGCCGAGTTGCACTTCGACCTCACCCTCGCGCACGACGTGCTTCCCAAATTTCTGTCCCGCGAGACCAGTCTGGGCGAATCGTGCCTCTCTCTTGGCACGCCGCTCCGCTGCAGCTTCAACACGTGCTGATGATGTCCTGTCGGCGGCTTTGCGCAGGGACTTGGCAGAATCGACAGAGGCGTGTAACCGTTTGCGGAGGGTGCGTTCCACGAGGGCATATTTCTAATACCAAGATATATATATAGGGGAAGGGTTATTCAATCATGAGTTTTACTGTACCTCGGCCCGCAACTTCTCTGCTTTTTGTCTTTGTTGTTTTGTCTTCCGTCGCGCCGCCGATATCGTTTTCGCCGCGCCGCCGCTGTCGGGACCGGGAGAATCGGCTTCCTGCGGCGCGTCCTGACTCTGCTCGGCAGGGCTATCCCCAGGCTCGTCTATCAGCATGCCCTGCATTCCATCTTCATCAGCCACAACCCGCGCACTGAGGATGCGCGCTTTGGTCGCCTCGAGCGCTTCTGCTTCTTGTATGCGGCGCAGTTCGGCCTCGTGAGCGGAACGGAGGAGTGCAGTGTGTGCGGCCTCTGGTGGGTTATAAGATGTTCCGGCATGCGGAGCAGGGACGGCCGGTAGCGTGATCGCGGTGCGCGGATGAGGGACGTCTGGTGCCTGCGTAAAAGTGAATCACACACACATGAGCCAACTTTCGGGAGCTCCAGGTTGCGCACCGCACCTTAACTTTGGTGGTGGATGCCACTTCTGTTTGTGATGACCACATGTCGTATTGCCCACTTTTTTTAACAGCTTCGGTGACTTCGAGCAGAGCGCTGCCCTCCCCTGGCTGTGAAGGGTCCACAATGCTATTCAATGGGCCTCTGCGATCCTTGCGCGCTATTCGGAGTAACCGCTCTTTTTCGCGAGAGCTCACGAGAGGTCTTCGAGGGCGTGCATGAACCGCGGGGATAGCAGAACGTTGAGATATAATCTGATGCGATTTGAGGGCAGTGCGAGAGAAGCGTGGCAGAGATCTTCGAACTGAAAAAAAAAGTCAGATGGTTCTAGCAACAAAGTCGAGGGCAAAGGTATGCCTTTGTCGTCGCCCTTCGTATCGACTATAAATAGTTCGCTGTCTGTCCTCTGTTGTAAAGTTGACCTGTAGGTATTTATGATTAGAGTTTGGAAAAAGGTTGCTAGAAATCCGCACCCAAAAGCGCGCTCCTCCTCACGAAGGCCGTCCAGTTTCCGTTCAAGATCCTCGATGTCGACGTTCTTCCTCCATGCCCTTTTCCCTTTTCTACTTGGCTGATTGTGCTGTGCAGGTGCGCCTACGATAGATGCCGCTGACAATTTCTTTGTCGAAGGAGACTTTCTACGCGAATTTGTGGGTGCCATAAGGAAGAAGTCTGAACGGATTAGCGGGCCGCCCCTTTCCCTGCACCGCTTTCCACGTTTACCTTATAGTATCCCCCTCATTGGGTCTTTATACTAGTAGATCAGTTACGCGTCTCGGTACAACGCTCAAGATTTTCGACTATCAACCTTGTGCTGCACACTCAACTCTTCATTCCAACGATTCGGAGTATACGAACTTGATACCACAAGGTGAGTCCCTCCGAGCGAGCGTATCCCGGCATCTTTCCATTATTTGTTTGCGGTTTGGGCATTGCCTGGCGTACAGCGGTTTGGATCGGCCGTGGCCCACGCATGCTTCATGCAAACCATTTGATGCTTCACTTCAGGTCTAGCAGTCATCTATTATCGATCATCTATTCGCTCGTGTGCCATTTCTATAGAGTTCAACCCTTCTTCGCAGATGTCCAACATGGATGTAGATCCCATAGATGAAGTGGAAATGGTGCAGTATAGCATGCAAACCGAACCCTCCTCTAGCAGACCACTTGTCCCATGGGCCGTTGTTCTCGACGACGCGCACCCTTTCGACCTCGACGCGTACGTAACGGGGTACTCCGGTAAGCCCCTCTGTTCCCATATCAAGCCGTCATTGGCCTGTAACATTGCACACGTGCAGGCCGAGCAGCGTTGGATCGTTTGATCCATGTCATCCAGCTTAGTCCCCCTCTCGCGCCAGAGGCTCTCACGCGGGCCCTTCAGCTCCTCGTAGAACCAACACAACGTGACACGGAGTATTACAAAACCATCTTGTCCTCTTATGAAGCTACCGCCTCTCGACCTGACGTCAAAATTCCGTCTCTGGACGATCTCGTGCCCGATCACCGACAGTTCGTGGCGTGGGCAGAGAAGACCAACGAACGGAACAATGCGGAGCACAAGAAGCTCGAGGTGGAACTCAGGACTTATACCGGAAACATGATCAAGGAGAGTATCCGAATGGCTCATCGAGACCTGGCCGAGTTTTACCGTGTCACGGGCGATTTTGACAACGCCCTACGCCATCATACAAAGTCGCGCGAATTTTGTACGACGACCCAAAATATGCTCGAGATGTGTCTCTCTGTTCTGGAGGTAAAAAAAAAATCAGCCATCCCATCTTTTTTTTTCCTCCACTATGCTAACCAAAGCCCGGTGAAAGCTTCTCCTAGAACAACGCACCTTTTCACACGTACCGACGTACGTCTTCAAGGCAGAGTCTGCTCTGGATGGCGTCATCTCGTCTGGACACGGATCTTCCGGCCTCGGCGTCTCTGGATCGAAAAAGGTCGACCAACATCAAACCGTCGAGGCAAAACTGGCACTGTGCACCGCGCTCTCGCACCTTTCAAATGGGAATTACGCGAAAGCGGCGCAGGATTTCCTGCAGCCCATGTCCGCCACGGCGCTCGCCCCATGGGCGGGCAGCATCATCTCGACGGGGGACATTGGCGTGTACGCCACACTTTGCGCGCTTGCGACGTTGGGGCGTGCCGAGCTCAAGACGAGGGTCGTCGAAAGCGAGGGAGTGGCGGGAGAGGGAGAGGGCATGAAAGAGCTTTTGGAAGCTTGGATGGCGAGCAACTTTCGTGCCGTACTCGAACTTCTCTCAAGGTTCTCCGTGAGTCCTTTCCATCCCTCTCTCCCACCAAAAACAACGGAAAATAAAATAACCCCCCCCCCCCCCCTACGATCAGGCCCGTTTATTGCTCGATCCGCTGCTCGGTACGCACGTCTGGGCCCTCATCGCGCTCATACGCTCCCGCGCCGTCGTACTCTATTTCCAACCGTTCGCGACGATCCGGCTGGAGCGCATGAGTGCCGCGTTTGGATGGACGGTCGAAGACACGGAGAGGGAGGTGGTAGCGCTCATTCAACGGGGGACATCCTCGGTCGGGTCGACAGTCAAAATAAAATATTGAGGGCGCGCTCGACCAACCCGCGAGCGCAGCTGTACGCGCACGCGATCAAGTCTGGCGTTGAAATGCAGAGAGCGACCAACAAGTTGTTGCTCCGTCTTCAGCTGTGCGTTTATTACACTCACTCTCCGGTTGCTGCTGATTTTGGTGTTTTTTTGATTTGATTTGTTGTGTAGGCAACAAGCCGACTTGGTTGTTCGCAAGCCGCAGGCGTCATCGGCGTCAGGTCAACAGACAACGGGAGCCGGGGCTTCAGAATCCACAGAGCAGTAGAATATTCGATGTACAAGTCTTTTTTCTCTGTCCTTTTTTTTTCATCCATTTGTTCTTTACACATTGTCAACAAAAGTCGAGATTACATTTTGAACCGCTCGCAGATTTCTGTAAAAACACGTATACAAAAACCGCGCCATTCTAACAAAAATGTCGATTTATGTGGGAAAGCGATTGGCTACCGTCCAGAGCTGAGATCTGAGAGAGCTAAGGGTGTTCGACCGCGGATAAAGATTCGCAGCAAAGAACCGGTATGACTGAATGGTGATCACAAACTGGCCCACGAGAGTAAGAATTCAAGACGCGCCGAGATCTACGTGCGCAACCACGCGGTCTTTGCGATCTTCTTGAGCCGCTTCTGCTCCTTGAAGCGTTCCTGCAAAGAGTCCAGTTCAGCTCATTAAAACAGAAAACAAAGAAAATGGGGAAAGGCCTACCAAATCCTTCTTACTCGGCCGTTTGCGTTTCTTCCCGTTGGCGGCATCTTCGTCCTCCTGTTCCTTCCTCTGCGTGACGTCCTCTTCCCACTGTCCCATATCAAAGTAGACGGAGCTCATCCGTTTCATGCGATCGTACTCTGATAGGTGTGTAGGATCGCGGCCGTCGGGTCGGGTAAATGCGCCCGTGTGAGCGTTGAATCGGGCGGAAAAGTTGTATGCGGTGGCGCCAGGAGCGGATGATGGACCGGCAAGGGACGGATCGAGGTGCGCGAGCGAAGGGTCGATGCCTTGCGCAGCGGCGGCCTCCTGTAACGCGTAAATCTGCGCGATAGAGGCGGGTACAGGTGTCGCACCGGAGGAAGAAGGGCCTGGAGCAGAAGAATTTGAACTTTCTTCTTGGGTCGAGGTGGTGGGGGCAGAGGGCGGTGGAGGTGTAGAAGTAGAAGTAGAGGTAGAAGTAGAGGTAGAGGTAGAGGTGGGGTTAGAGGTGGGGGTAAGGGTAGAGGTTGAGGCGGGGGTGGATGAGACAGAGGACTCTTGTGCGGGTTGTAAAGGGTTGACCCATGTCGTTTGTTGAGTGAGGGTGTTGTAGAAATAATAGGCATTGTGTGCAGAAGACCAGATCGCTCGCCAGTCTGCTGATGAAGGCGAGGCGGGTTCTAGACTAGAACTAGCTGGGGGAACATTCTCAGCAGGTTGTTGGGATTCGTCGTTGGATTCTGGCTGTTCGATTTGCTCGGGAGGGTCGCTTGGCGGTGTGGCCGTAGCCATGGGTCAAGTGAAGAGGTGCTAAAAACGGTCCGAGTCCGTTGCTCCGTTACCCGTGACATTACGGTGCCTCTCTTCCTAGTTGTTGGACATTGACTGATTTCAGAAGATCTCATCCATCCCACCCAAGCACATTCTATTCTTTGTTTTGTTTTCACCCTTTCGGGTCAATCTCATCCATCAAGACCATGCATTTGACCACATGAGATGCTATCCTCCGAGTCTGGGACAGTCTCCTCGTCTTCTAATCTGCCCAGATGACAATGAGGCGATGCCATCGAGGAAGCTCATCGACCAGTGGCCATGATGACAAAGAAGAAAAAGACTGAATGTAGAGCTCGAACGGATAGTGCTACATGGCGTGGAGGTACAGAGCGAGTGGCTGTACTATCACTTCGTCCATGAGCTTTTGAAGCTCTACTTCAGAGGATGCCTCCTCCGCGGTGCCGTGATTGTTTTTATTGTTGTCATTGTCGTTGTCGTTGTCATTGCTATTGACATCGACATTGTCATTGTCATTGTCATCAACGGCGGTGGCAGCGGTGGGAGATTTATCTTCAAGTTCCTCCATGGCGTGCGTAAAACTCTTCTGAGCTCACCCTAGGCAAGAATGAAAAGCCAAACATGCAACGCCAGAGAGTACTTGACTCTGGCGCATCCCGATCCAATGTGCTCGCTTCGTGACTGATTCCAGTATCTCATGTCATCTTGGATGACAAGATCTCCACCCATGGCACATGGGCCGTGTCCGAGGGTAGTTCGCAACTTCGCGCCCAGTTGAACGAGCACGTGATTGAAGGGGTGTTATAGCACTCTCTCGACTTGCGCGCAGATCTGGGATACCGTTGGGGCGAACGGGCGGAGAGCGGGTGACTCGTCTGCTGGGTGGCGATGGATCGGGTAGCTGTAGTACGAAATTTTTCTTATCTCTGCAACTGGTAGCCTCAGGAGATGACGGCCCTTACTTGCCATCGGCACCGATCTCACCCTCTACTCCCACCAATCGTGGCACTTCGCCACTTTATAAAGTTTGAAGCGTGCAACAGATGAAGAACAATGGAGGAGAACGCGCTTCGGTGGTGCATGGCGTTCTAGGCTATCTCCTTTCTGAGATTCTCGAATGTAATTCCTGCGAGCTCACGCGGAAGAATGTTCTCAACCAGATAGGTGTCGCCTTCTCCGATTTAGTCGCCCACGCCCAACATAGGTACTGATGCCTTTGAATTATGCATTGAAGACCTTTTGGTGGCTTACTGAAGCTAAAATCTTGGATGGCCTTCAGATTCAAAAAAGGATTATGAGAATGTCCGGACAAGCGGGGCGGCGTAAAGATGGTAATCATGGTATCAAATTGTGGCAGTAAAGGAAAACCAATGCAGGAACAATTACGGTTGGGAAATTAACGCTACAGCTACAAGAGTACACTATCCGGCGAATCCGCAGTAGACAATAACAGAACCTTTAAACAGTGGGGAAGGTGCATAAATAGATAGGGTATTGAAAAAAAAGTCTCTTCAGAAACACGAGGCTATACCTCGGGACACGAGTTCTCCCTTTGTAGTGGTTTCGCCCGGCGCAGTGGCTTCGCCTTCGCCTTGACTTTTCGGCGTTTGGGCTTGGGCTCTTCTGCTTGCGCTGTCCCTACCTCATCCTCCTCCTCAGGAGGTGTCAGGGGATGCTCTTCGTCTGAGTGACCAGTCGGGTCATACCCGAAAAACTCGCGATCTGGCAGGTCATCTGGGTGACTTTGAAAGCCAGCATTGTGTCGCATGCGCACGCGCTGGGAGGGCGTCGGCATAGATTCATTTGGTGTCACGACAAACGGATACCGCTCCTCCTCGGGACGCTCGCTGTACTGAGCGAGCGCAGAAAACTCTTGCGCATGAACGCGTTTCGCAACGTCTGTCACAGAGAGCCAACCGATTTTAATGAGTCGGAAGAGGGCCTTGGCGCTCAACAAGCCGTGGTTTTTCTGTGGGTTCCGCATGTGCCAGTCGGCGGCTATGAGCGACGGTAAGGGGTCGAAAAACTCGGGTGCCTTGCACGAATTTGGCACTGGCTCATAGATGAAATCGCGGACTTTGATGCCCTCAGCCAAGAGGGCTGCCACGCAGTCCTCTGCGGTTATCTCCTTCTGTTCGACGTCCGAAGCGATTTCTGTTGGAGTGGGAGAGGGGGGCATCGGGTGGGACGCCGATAGTCCAGGGCTAATGGGGTGAGTAGTATCGATCGGGGTGAGACTAAAAGAAGTGGAGGGATCAATAGGGAGACTGGGGATGAATGATGACGGCAGTGTGCTTGAGAACGTGCTTGCTGTACGTTGAGAAACGTCTTCTTCCTGGATTTCGATGTGACGGCGCTTTCCCAGCGATGTAGACAAGTTTGTGGCACGGGATGGGGTCAAAGCGGTAGGAGAGGTGTTCTCAGAAACGGTAGACTCTGTGGCATCGGACATCACAACGTCTCGTTCGGCAACAGGATGGCACGAAGTGCGACTAAAAGTGTTCAGCAGACGACGCAAAGGCATGGTTTGTGTCCTTGTGAAGCTGATGTTGGAGAGCTACAGGAGCGACGGGATGGTTCGTTTCTAGCAAGGTAATGGGAGGGGAATGTCTGAATTACAGGCCCAGGCAGTTGAAAAGGCGGTCGTTATAAACCAACACGATTTGATAACTGATAAAAAAGCTGGATGGGTGCCACACAGGTCCAAGCGAGCAGAGTCCGAAGGCCATTTAGCGACCCCATGGGAGCCGCTTTATACCCAAGCACACGTGGTGGATTTCCTGAACAGGCCTTGAATAACGATGTGGTTGTAGTTGTGGTTTTTATCACACAGCATTCCTGACTTGGCCACAATGGGGTCTGCGGCGCTTCTACATCATCATTTCCATATATAGACATTTTCGGATCCGATCCTCCGACCAAATGCCGTGACAACTCATCTGTCTAGACTAACTCTACCTGCCGACCGACATCACGGGCGTGCTAGGGGGTACAAGTCAGTCCATAACTTTTCCCAGAACAATCAATTAACGTACCAAGCTGTTCCTTGCGGTAGAACCAGAAATAACCAATGACAATGACAAGCTGGCATATAAGTACAGTCCAGAAAATGGGAGAAGCCATTGGGCTCCTTGAGAACCCATCTTTGAAGTCCCATTTTCCAGCGTCTGGGAAGACGCTTTCCAGGTTAATCCTGTTTGGGGCTGTGGCGCGAGCAACCATCACACAGATTGAACCAAGGATCTGAGAAAATGCCAAAGTTGCACAAACGTGAAGACGTGAGAGTGTCTGTGAAACAATGATGTCATAGACGGAGGCAAGGTAATTACGGAAATTTACCTGAAGAAGAATCATACCAAGGCCCGCACCTTGAATGGCATCCAGAACTCCCAGCCACAGCCAGAGAGATACACCAAGGTAAGGACCTGCCCTGTGGGCCCAGGGAATGTAAAGGGCAAATGAAGATGTAGCCCAGAGCATCTATATAATACTCTATTTGTGATCACACATGTTAATAATAGGCCAACTCGTACCTGGCACCACCTGGGGGCACCAAGACCAACAGCAAAAACGGGGAGTAGCCACGTGTGTGTCTTGCCAAAGTGAGCGAGCACAGCCAGTATCACGGCCCAAACACCGACGAAGAAGACAGCGATTAACAGTGCCATTTGCCATTGGGGAATCGGGACGGCCCTGAAGATACCCCAGTTACGACCATAGGACTACAAACAGTATTGAATACCGCCAAGACCAGGTAAGCGGAGCGAAAGGCTTACCCCTGATAGCCAGTAATCGCGCAGGACCTCAGATACCAGGAACCAAATAACAAGCTTTCTCCGGAAGAGCGTTTTGAGGAAATTCGGTACCTTTGGAGGAGTTTGGCGGTAGTACTCTGTGCTAAATTGAACATTTGGGACGTGCGGTGCGGGGGAAAATTGCTTACCTGGCAAGCCGTATAACATAAAGTAAGCAAAAAGCAGGCTAATCGCGGCAAGTGGCCAGACAACGAGTACAATCCACCAGGGTCGAGGATGACCCTGTCGCACTCCCTGGAGTTGAAGACCCCAGTACCACAACACGGCCACCCAGATCTGTTGTGTGCCTTGTACTAAGCAAACACGCAGCATCCACACATCCGTTGCGGCACCCTATGAAGTATCTTCAACCTTGCATGAATCTGGCGATAAACACGTACTCACGGCTTCCTCCCCAAAGTTTAAGCCAAAAAAAAGGAATACTGCCGCAGAGGCTACTGCGTAACAGCATGTAGCCACACTGGACAGTATTTGATGAGCGGGGTGGAGGGGTTGAGCCAATGACGGCAATCCGATGAGGAAGAATGCAAGCGCAAAGAAAAGCCATGGCGCAGAAAGGACCCAGACAGCAGGCTTCCGGCGGAACATTGTGTACCATACTGCACTCGCAACGAGAAAGATGCCACCAATAATATAAAGGTGCAGATTATTCTGAGAAGTCGCCCCCGCGAGCAATGTGATCTGGAAACTGGTCGCACCGAGAACCTGCCCGAGGGCAATGATAATGGTATACAGGGGCCAGCCTGCGATCTCTCTGCCCATTGCGATCTGAAGGCGTGACATGGTTCCATGGACTAACGGACCCTCGTAGCCACTCAGGCTGGACTGGCCTACATTATTGAAGGACTGGGTGATGGGAGCTGTGTCAAATGAGTAGGAAGTTCAGGTTGATCGGTATAAGCACTAGTAAACGCACACGTTGGCCCAGGTGGAAGGTCATAGAGGGACGGGGAAGGCATTCCCAACATCGAGTCTCGCCGCGACGACAATTGACTTGCTGCGGTGGAAAGCTTGTGCTTCCGAACCTTGCCAAAGAATGCTGCCTCGCTCTTTTGGAGAAACTTCTCAATAGACAACTCCCCCTTGGAGTTATCAGCGGACAAGTTCTGCAACTTCGTTACGAATTCTTGAGTGGCGCATCCATCCGAATCAGTAAACTGCAAACATTGTAATCTCAGAAAGTAAAATGAAAAGCAATGGCAAGTGGCTCACCAAGGCCATTGATTTATTGAGAGGAGAATTGGCCTTCTCCCCCACAATAGAGGTGATTGACGTGACAGAAATAGGTCTGCTGGGCACTAGTCGAGATGGGGCTTCTAGAAACGGGTCCGGCGTGTGTGTCAGGGCCCTGGTGATTGCTCGGTTGGTCCTGTCCAAGAACTTTCCATAATCGGGTTGTTCGTGATTTGGTGAAACTGAACCACCCTCCGTATCTGACATATAGCAGCCGGTCGAATTCGGGTCGCGATCCTGCGCCTGGAGTGGAAAATGCACGAAGGAATCACCCCCTTGACCAGAGTAGCTAGGTGTATTCATATCTTGTTTACCCAGTTCGTCAGATTCGGGCTGCGGCGGATTAGCCAGGTGGACTGGGTTCCAGACACCCTGTTCGGTCATGACCGCGACACTACCAGATATACCATCCGACTGACGCCATGCATTGTAGCCAGCCAACTGTCTGCTCGCGTTAATGCTTCGTTTATGAAAGTCCTCCATACGTTGCCTCCATTCTACAACTGGGAAGCGCTGAGCAGCAGAGCGCGCACGCAGAATGGCACGCTCCTCTTTCGTTGACTTCAAAGCGAGCTTGATTGACTTGGAAAGTTGAGATGTCATGTGGCCCGTAGATATAGACTCGACAGGGAACCACTAGTAACAAACGTCTGTGACATGTTTAAACGGATGTCAACTAGCAAAGCTTACCCATCCGGGCATCAGGCCGAGGCCTCCGAGACGGCTACCGACGCCTAGTGCTCCCTTGCGGCCGAACTCGACGGACACCAATCCGAAAGGCTCATCGCGAGAAGGGATCAAGGCAAAATCTGCGCCGCTGAATAAGTATGGGGGAAGCGCAGTGAACTCTGGCTTCGAGCAGACGCGCTCGGGATACAACTCCATGAGACGTTTGAGCTTCTCTGCAGCGAATCGCCCATAGAGGTCAATTACAGGCCCAACGGCAATCAGTTGAATAGATGGTCGTTTCTCAAATCTATAAGAAATGAGTGGCTGTCACAGCCGACGTACAAAGTAATGGCTTACAGACAAGGCATGACATCCGCAATAAGGTCGACACCCTTTTGTTTGGACCAGCGTCCAACGAATACGAGTAAGTCTGCACCGGGATCCTGCTTGATCCCCGCCCACTCTTGGGCTAGCCTTTTGTACTCTGGTCGCTCTGCTTCTGCCTTCTGATCGATTTTTATGTCATCTACCTTGACTAGGTTCTCATCTGGGGCATCAATGTCGCTTGGGTCTGGGTTCGGCAAAGAGTCAACGTGTTTGAGAGTCCAAAGAGCGGGATACCGGGCCCAGGAGCGTTTGCCATACTTGTCTGACACACCAGCAACGCCGACCGAATTTTGGTGTACGCTGATAAAGGATGCGGCGGCGTGGAGTAAGTTGAACGTGTTTCCCAATTGCACATACTTTGTGCAGTGATCTTTATTTATATTGAATGCCGAACAAACCTCCTTCATTTCCTCCTTTGTGCGGAGCGGCCAAAGACCCTGAAACTCGGCATTGTGGAGAGACAAACACACCGGGAGAACCTTCGGAAGCAGATAAATGGGGGCAAGCGCGCCGTGATAATCGTTGATGTGGTAGATGTCAATGTCAGGGTAGCGACGAACAGTCGCGGCGATCGCCTGGTTCCAAGTGGAGTAGAAGATGGCGGAAGATAGGTCGTCCATGTTGGTTGGGTACGGATCCGCCTTCGTCTGGGCACGGAACACCGGATTATCGAGGATTACATAGGTGATGGTGTCCAAGACGTGAGTCTCTACTCCGATCAGGTACGACTGGCCGAAAATGGTGACTTCAATAGGTTCCGCCCGTTCCCCAGCTGGGTACTCGAGAGATGTGACCTTGGGGACAACCCAGACAAGGTCAACATCTGTCATCGACGTGCACATAAGGCTTGACATGACCCCCAGACCACCGATCTTCACTTTGAGCTTCCAGTCGATAATCTCGTACTCCAGGGTAGCAATAAGAACCTTTCGTCGCTTATTCTTGGCTTCGGGCCACCCAATAATATCTGTCCGTTTCTCCGACACGACTGAAAGCTCCTTCAAGTCAGACCTAGACTTGCCTAGGGAGCCCAGCAAGCGGAAGTTATTGGCGTGCTCCTTGCTCGGCGTAACACCCCACCTGTTGTGCTTGATGCCATAGAATGACCACATGAAGACTACTACGGCAAGGGAACCAGTGATGACAGGGACAGCGGCGAGGAGCGTGAATATCACAGCACCCACCCCAGATTGTCCACGAGGCTGGAGGGTCCACGTCATGTCGGCATCGTCGACGACAAGTGTCCAGGCCAAGTAAGGATATGGTGGCGCAGACATGTTAATATAGTTGCGCGCGACGGTGTTTGGAGGGAGACGGTCCAGGACGCCGTCACCATCCACGTCTCCGTAATAATAATCGTCGTATCCGAATACATTGAGTTGCACATAGGTAGGCCAGGTGTACATGATGTCGAGCTCCCATTTTCCTTGGTTGTTCTGTGTCATTCTCGAAGGAATGTCCTCTTCAGATCCCCAGAAGTTGAACGGCCCGCGAACGAGCAGTTGCGGTACGCGACGTTGTAAATCGTAACCGTGATCTGCATGAACCACGGCACTAGCAGATTTCGCGGCATCGCTCCAATCTTGGACATTGTTCAGAGTCTGTACAAGTGCAAGCAATGACACACTTACATTGCACGATGATGTGTTGGCCTGGCCAGAAGTTCTCCGGGAGGTTGAAGAGACTGGGGTCAATAAACGTCGTATCTTCCCAGCTCTTCCACTGTGTCCAATTTCGTCCGAAGTTCCACGAGTAACGGAAGCTGTCCGCACCGTAAGCTTTGTGTGAAAATGTGTACTGGCCATTCGAGAATCTGAAGGTGCTGTTGTCGTGGGCAGACGCAGGGAATACGACGGCATTGTCAGAAGCTCCTTTGCGAATTAACAACGTGTCTTTCGACTAGGATGAGAATCAGTAAAGCAATTTGAACAAGAAGAAAATCTGATACCGTACCCCGGTTGTCCGTCCATCGCCTGCCGGGGCATTGTCAAGTGTCAAGGCCAAAATACCGTCAGGCATGTTTTGGAGCGTAACCGACCAGAACCAGACCGACTGTACATCGCCTGAAATGGTCGGCGGGTCGGGATTTTGAACCGGTCCACAGGTTACTGTTTTAGGGTCAAATGTAGGACTTTCACGTTGGCCGGAAGAGGACATGTTGAGCGATAACGCCATTGTGACGCCAGCACAGCTCATTACAGTATTAAACTCGAACGAGATTGTGACAGTCGTAGAGTTAGTTTCAGATGAAATACGGGCATCGTGGCCAGGTGAGAATTTGGTAAGTGCTGGACGCGGTGGGATCCATTCATCGATAGGCACCAATATTTTGAAACTGTATGGATCCATAGTAACCTCAGGTAAACAGCCTTGGAAGGGGGGTGCGCCATCATTATTGAAGGACGAGAGGGAGTCCTCTAGAGTGTAGGTTTCGAAAGGCGCTACAAGATTTCGCACAGTGGTGCCGGACACATACGGCGACGAAATCCACTGGGGCGACTTGCACTCGAACTGATAAGTGTTCATCCTATTCTCGTTTGTATAGAGCATCCAAATTTCATCCGTGTTGTCCCCGGTGAGTGTTTGAATGCCGGGGATTCCTGATCGCGAGATTGACCACAAACCCATTTCTGTCGGCGTCGCAGTCGAACCGGGGCGTTGTATGAAATGGGTCCAATTACCAAGTTGAACAAGGCTAAAGCCATCCTGAAGAGAATTATACACTGAACGCAGATAGAGGAGATGGCCAAACATGCGGCGACTGTCTGTAGTTGGATCAAAGTGGTCCAGTGAATTCCAGTCGTCCTTACAACCAAGGAGGGCCCGCTCCAGGGGAATACCAGGATATTGGTCAGAACCGAGATGGTAGCATCCGTGGCGTTGCCAAGCCTGGTTGCTAAACATGGCTTGCCGACCATAGAGGTAATTTGGAGCGTTGTTATCATAGAGGTAGAGGTTCTGCTCCTCGCCGTAGAAAAACTGTGTATAGGAAGTCAGTCGTGAGCGACGAGGAAGGCCTTTAAAAAAAGTTACCAATGGAAGACCCGGCATGACAAGTGTTATCACAAGGCAGCCAGGGCACTTCTCTGTGTTCCATTCTCCAAGCTTGGCCAGCGGAACACGTCGTAATTACTAGCCCCAAACATATGCTTCGGATCGACTACACCAGTGTTTGGGTTAATCATGTCATTGTCAACAAACATCTGATGCCAAGAAGTGACGAAGTTGATGTCAACGTCGAAAGCAGCTTGTTGATTCCCGCCCATGCCAAGGAAATGGCTCAGGGCGCGATACGTGGAATAATGAAATGCCACGCCATCCAAGCCATTGATTGAGCATCGCGCAAGAAATACTGATTCTGGTTCGAGGTAAGAAGGGCAGCAGCAAGAAATCCGGAAGGTTTCTGCATAGGAGTACGGCCTCGTCCGCTGGGAAGTTACTTGGTCATTACTGGTATCATGGCCACTTGCGGGTGGGTACTTACTAATACAGCGAACCAAAAGCATCACCACCGGTGACTTCACCAGTGATGTAGAAATTGTTCTTGCCCAGACTATTGGCACACTGTCTAACGGAGGCAGCCCACTGGGCGAGAGCATCAACAGTAACTTGTGTTGACTTGTCGATACGAACTGCGTCGATGTCGAGGGCTTGAATAGCCATGCAAGAAAAAACTTGAAGCTTAGCCATAACACCCGGGTTCCATTCACGAAGACGATCCTGCACGGATGTGAACTTAGATAGCTGACGTTGCCAATCTGGGTGAACACCAAAAGCTTCCGTGTCACCATATTGATCAAAATCGGACTCCAGACACTCATTGGCGTGCACAGTGGCGACAGTGCCATCGTCGTTCCAGAGTTCAGGGAGTACACAAGATGTGTTACGAGTATTGTCGATCTAGGAAAGGCGTTGCGTCAGTGATCTTCCTAAATTTTACGTCACGTGCCTTGAAATCTTTGTACTCGTCGAAGCCCCAGGGTGCGTAGCTCGGGTGCTTCCAAACACCGTCGTACTCATTGAGATCGAATGGTGCAGCAGAATTCAAAAAGCTGTGGAGATATAAGCAAAGAGGCATGTGAAAAACGAATCATCACAAACCCGGAGAAGCCAATTAGGTCGCCCATTGTGCCGACAGTGAAGTCAGCCATAAAGTACATTCCACGTGCATGGATCCTATCGATAGTATTCCTCCAGTCGTTGAGAGTGCCCCAGTGTGGGTCAGAGACGGTGAAATCGAGGGGGGAATACCCTTCAAGATGTTACATATGGAAGGAAACCGGTCAAATAAAGCACTTACCGTCGGCCTGCCACAACATATTGATGAAGGGAGTACCGGAGACGAATATGCCCTTGACGCCCATACCCAGAAGATAGTCCAACTTGGATTCCAAGCCCTTGAGATCGCCTCCGGCACGCAGCTGGGTTTCTCGCCAATCATACTCAAACATTGTACCAAAATAATCATTGTTCGAAGGATCGCCGTCGGCAAACTTGTCCATGAGAATAGTGTAGAATGGGATGGACCGCCAGTTGTCGGGCGACGGGGTATAGGTAGAGTTTGGACGGGATGTTGAGTATTGAAGAGGAGATTGAGCATTCTGGTTCGTGTTCAGGTTATACTGAACGAGATCACCACGGTACGGTGAAGCAAGTATCAGGGTGAGGACAGAGAGTAAGGACGAGGAGGCCCATAGAATACGCATTTGAGCACAGATTAGGCGTTTTGGAGTTGGAGGACGAAAGAAACGCTAGCCAGGAGAAAAAAGAGAGAACCAACGAGGGGGTGAAAGTGAAAGAAACGAGAAGGGCTGTGGTAACACCAAGCAACTTTTCTACTTATCAGTCGCTTCATTTACTCCCTTTGACTAGGTAACGCTTCCCAGTTTGATCGGCGAGCTTAGGCTTGAAAAGTAGCATGAAACGCGATTAAGTCAGGCCTGCACGATAATCTCGCAGAAGAGCGATATGGCTGTCAAGCAGGGGTGACACAGGCGCTGATTTCGTCTTGGACAGATCCATTGTTGGGTTCGAGCGCTGGGATCAGCTCTGAGTCTACAGGCTCCTCGCGTAGGTTTTCTGGCGCACGTTCGAACCTAGTCAGATTAGTACACGCGATACCAACTTCGTTCCACATGCTCACACTCAGTATGTTCGCGCTTGGTCGGAACGGTAAGTCGTAGGGAATGAAGGCGGTCACCAATGAGAAGAGAACTTGTAAAGATTGCGTTGTCAGTAGGATACCTACCACTTCAAAGCATACGTTGGCTGCACTTCCCAAACTGCCCCAACACAAAGTATAGTGCCCTGTGCTCCGGCCTTACCTTAGATAGGGTACTTGCGATCAAACCGTGCTCGTTTATCAACCAATACAATGACGTGGTGCGGGTCCAAGACGCCACTTTCTGATCGGAGGTTGACGCGAACTATAGCATCGGTAAGCGCTGTGCAGTCTACCGCAAAAAGTTAGAATGTGGAAAAGAACTCAAATCTTTCCACTTAGGATCAATTCTCGATTTTGAAACGGTATCGTCAATGTGCTGCTGATTCTATAAGGTGTCGTGATGGATCAGAGAATAAATTGGATTGACATTGAACCATTTTATGCCATTTAATGGCCAACTCTTGTGTGCCAATACAGTAAGCCATGAGAAATCGGCCGAATGGTGACTGCGATATAGTTTCTGGGAAATTTAACAAAGCGAGTGACGCTGGTTCACGATGGGTATGGGTAGGGTAGTTCGTTTGGGACCAGAGTCCGTTCCTCGAGCTTGACCGAGATGCCTACGAAAAGAGTCTAAGAAGAGTTTGCAAAGAAGGGATCTACAACGCACCGGATCACACCATAAATGTAGAGGCCTATGAACAAGCTGATCACACATCGTGAAACACGAGACTAACTTATTCTCCATGTGATAACTATGCTCGCGACGGCGCCCGAGCTAAGACAGAAGCAAGCGACGGACAAGGAGAGTGAGGGCAATGAGGATCTATAGGAATATGAAGTCCAGAATTTCTATGATACATGATGGCCAGAAAAAAAAAATGCCAGCGCTGTACTGTAGACGCCATGAGGAAGCCGGCAATTCCATGACGCGCGCCAAACAGGAACCACTAACCTTGAGTGGCGACCGTAAGCGACAGCTTTCTGAAGAGACTCATGCGCGGATCTCAGTACTGTACGTGTTGGCAAAGCAAAAGTGAGACTGCTCTGTCGTGAGGGTGACCAAATGACGGTAACCGGCATTATCCGAGAGAGGGGGCAAAGATAAGAAAGGTGAGGTAGAGCCGCTATTGCAAGAGACAAGTCAAATATGGCCGATAAAGCACAATCTCTCCGTTCCGCTATGAAACATCCTTCTCGCCCAACTTCTCCTTCTCCTATCTCTCCTCCTTTGACATCCCCGACACAGAGCCCCGCTAGTACCCTCAACAGTTCCCTAGCTCCCCCCTCAGCCCCTCCATCTCTGAAAGATCCGATACCCTCCTTTCTTCCTCTTACATCGCACACTCCCCCACCGCTTCTACTATTGGTCCAAATGCACCTCAAGGTTATACTCCAAAAGTATCTTTCGATACGTTCGAGAACCCCTCCGCTCCTATGTTTTCCTTTACCTTACAAGTCAAGTCGGATGGATATGAGCGATACCCGAGCACTCGCGTGTTTCTATGTGCATCTAGCGCGGATGAGAGCGGTCGTCAGGCCCTAGACTGGGCCATCGATAGCTTGATCCAGGACGGAGATGAACTCATTGTTTTTCGCGGGATAGACCAAGACGACCTCGGTAGGAAAATTTCCGTCCCGCCTATCCACCGTGCTCTCTCGCCCTGAAAGGTGAAACCTACATAACGCAGAGAGGGACCATGACGTTGCTCGCGATGAAGCCCGAGATCTCATGCATCGAGTACAGAACAAGTGTGTGGATGTCGACCGGGATCGAAAGGTACTGTATCGTAAACCTCTCGTCGATCGGCGCTTACCGATATGACGCTCCAGTTGTCGATCATCGTCGAGTACATCGCCGGCAAAGTCACAACCACCATTGACCGCCTCATCGCACTTTATCGCCCAGATTCCGTCGTCGTTGGTTCTCGAGGGGCCCGAAAGATGAAGCAGGCTTTTGGCGCCGCCTTTGGCTCGCAAAGCATGGGAGGCGTTGCAAAGTACTGTCTCAGTCACTCTCCTGTACCCGTCATCGTAGTCCATCCGGAGAGCAAAGTTCGAAAGACGCTCGACAAGCGTCGCGCGGATCCAAAGCGTGGCATACATTTCGATGAGTGAATACCCTTTCTCACTCTTCAGGTCTTTGGCAATCGTTGATGGTCAATAGCAATCGACTACAAGCACAAAGAAGCAATGTTTCTGGACCTGGATTCCCTATGACAATATCTCGTTGATTCGCTATTGTAAAATTAGATTTCCTTAGAGTTGTTGTTTTGTGAGAGAAGGGAGGACACGATCACATGATTTGATGAAACCGTGAACATGAACAAATCAGACGCGACCTGGTCACACGAGACTCGTCTCAACTATCAGTTCGTCATCAACAATGGACTGCAACGATTTCGGACGCTTTGGCGTCCTCCGCTTCATGAGACGCCAAGAAGAAACTGTCATAGCATCATATCCGATAGATGAACACGAACTCACTTTTGGTTGCGACCCCTCCTGCAGCGTTCGATTGTACTATCCTACTGTCAGCCCGCTCCATGCTAAAATCATTTTTCAAGAGCACAAAGTTGGTCTATCGCTTGTTTTTACTTTTATTAGAGCTCAAGAAACCTGCCGATTTTTAGGCCTTTATAGAAGTCTTTGGAGTACACGGCCTACTCGTCGACAAATGTCAAGTATTCCCGGCATCCACCACCCACACAACCGTCCCGTTGTCCAACAATTCGGAACTCGAGATCAACAAGAAACGCTTTCGCTTCGAATACCCGCCCAAGGCACTCCGCCCAGTCCTCACCTTCACTCCACCACCACCGACGTCGTCGGCCAACTCGGCAAAACGCAAACGGGTGCTCAGGCTCTCCATGATCCAGAGCGCCCAAGTGTTTACCCCGCGGCCCGATCCAGATCCCCGCGTCAACCTGCGCGTATTGCAGACCCCGATCCGGCTGAACAATTCGCCGCTGAAGGGCGCTGCTGCTGTTGCTGCTACTCGGGAGCAAGCCGACCAAGGAGGGTATTATAACGTCGCCATTGAGACGCCCATCCGTCTCGTCGAGGGAAACCGTCCCCAGGTCGTAGAAGAAGAACAAGATCTCGTGATTTTGGAAGAGGTCGAGGCACCTACGACTGCCGCGATACAGCAACAGCAGCAAGTCAATCCCGGTCAAAGTCCCATGCGTGCGGACCAGCAAATGCAGATGCAGAATGGGGCTGCGGCCCCTGCGTTTCCACTCCCCCCTTCGTACCAGTCGCAACAGTTACAGACGCCGCATCGGAGGCCAGCGCGACCGTCACTGCACCGTGCAGTGCTGATACGTTCCGCGCAGCGCGCGGCGATGCGCGTTGAGATGGAGAGGGAACAGGAGGACGAAGAACGTGAAGTGGAAGAGCATGTCATGCCGAATGAAGAAGAACATATGCAAGTCGACGAGGAAGATCTGGGAGGAACTGTCGCCGGAGAGCATGAAGAACCTGTCACGGAATGGGTGCCTAGACCGACAACGCCGATCTTTGGATGGCGCAACGGCCTCGCGGCCTTTAAGGACAGCTTGCAAGCTTTCCGCTCTCGCTCAAAGTCTCCAGAGAAGAACGAACACGCAGAGAAAGAGGTTGCCGAGGTGAGAACCACGCATACATACATATATAAGTTGTTGGTCCTTACTGACTGACGCTCAAAAAGGCGATCGCCAATGACGAGGGTGAATTGCTTGAGCAAGATGAGGAGTTACGAGAGTCCGGGGATGAAATCCTTCGTGGACGTGCGACCACACGTGAAAGTAAAATCGGGATCAACAGGGTCGTCAATTCCAGTTCACTCCGCAACGTCCGCCACAGAGACCACTGGCGGGGGCGGCATTCATGACTCCGCAAGTCCAAAAATCCAACGCAGCTCTCAGCCTCGCGGATCGTGTCAGGGGGCGCAAATCGACGGGCGGCGTGGGCCGGGCGAGGTGGCTGGTCACGAATACCGACGTTGCGGCTATCCCGAACGCGGACCAAAATACCCCGAGGAGCGAGAACGTGGAACCGGAGCAACGGAAGGTTAGCGCGTCGGAAAAGCAGGTGCGGCCTAACTTGATTTTGCAGCTACATCCAGTTTTTTTCAGACAAATTATTTGGTTTATTCATAGGCTATCCAGGAACGAAGGCGTTCTGCTCTGTTCCAACCAGACATGTTCTTTGGAGAGAATATTCCCGGTTCACGACGCAACTCGTTAGGTTCTGTTGTCACACCAAGGGGGGCGAAAGTGGCGCCGTCCAATTTTGTATCTCCGTCCAAGACTTGTGACGCGATCAAGGAAGACGAAGAGGAAGCAGAGACTAGCACTTTACTCGAAAAGATGAAGGAGGTGGTAGAGGGCATGCAGCGCCGACGAAGCGTGGGACCCTCCGAGGGGGCAATTCCTGAATTCGCTGGACCGGAGGAAAGCGGAAGTGGTGAGGAAGATGCAGGACGGCGAGACGAGGTACCTGAAGATGGCGAGGCGATTGCTACTGAGGAACCACCCCCCGTTCTTCCTCCGCCAGCGGATGCTCGTCCCACGTTCCCTGCAACGCCAAAAATGTCAGATCTCAAGCACGTCTTTTCTGAGAGACACGCCGCAAACGTAGTGGCACCTACGTCCTACGCTGCCGTTCGCCAGCTTTTCAAAGCGGAGTCTGCCGCCGCCGCCGAGCCCAAGACTCCTCGTTTGGACGGGTTGCGCGAGATGTTCTCCCGTGCAAGAAAACGGGAACCAGACACGCCTCTGTTTGAAGGCGTCGGTGAAATGCTGGCAACACCACCCGAATACGCTGCCGTCGCCGCACAAGGACCCTCCGAAAACGACGAAGAGGCGGAAGAGATGGAAAGTACGACAGAGGCGGCTCCCGCGCGCAAGCGCTCCAGAGTGAAGAAGGTTGCCATTTCCAAGTCGGGCGCCAAAACGGCTGCTGTTCCACGTGCTGCCCCTGCTCGCGAGGGCTGCGCAACTCCCACAGAACTGGCACAGCTCGCGGACGACGAGCTCACGCCGGATGATCCGCCACTGGCGAAACCTTCGAAGCATAGCGCTAACGCGCCCAAGGTTCGATCGTCAGACGAACGACTCGGCGAGCTGAGAATGAACCTAAAGAGGTGATTTATTATATATATATTCCTCTGCTCATCGCTGACGCGATGTCCATTGTGCTATCAAGCCGGTGAGTAGGGGGAGGAAAGGTGCTATAACGCCACAAGCTAGTGAGCAGCAACCACCCCCGTCCTCTGAACTCGAACGAGCCCCCGCTCGACGTTCGAGAACGACCACAAAGTCTACAGAATCTGCCGCGGAGAGCGAGCCTGCCGAACCGAGCAAATCGACTCGCAAGACGAAGCGCGGTGCAAAGGCCGCAGCAGCTACCGAACCAGAACCGGAACCGGAACCCGAGCCCGAGCCTGCGAAGAGCCTACGCCGAACAGCGAAGCGCATTCAATCGATCGAAGTGGTAGTACCTGCTGCCCCACCATGACCAAGCGACGCCCAACAGCCAAGTCCAAAGCCAGGGAGACCTCACCCGACGTCGCAACCGATGCCGCTATCGACCGCGCAGGGTCTCCTCCAGAGTCGCGCCCTGCGGCGGCTCGAGTACGGCGCACGAAGACCAAGTCTGCAGGAACGGAGGAGGAAAACGTGGTGGTAGGCGCGCCGCGTACTGCTCGCGGAAGGCGGACACCACCCGCCACCGCCGCTACGACTTCTGCTGCCCCGACCATTGCAGGTGCTGCGTCGAATCGCTCGGCGGTGGCTCCGGTGCTGCCACTGGGAAGGCCGTACGGCTGCTACGTCGACTGCGAAGGGCGTACATGCACAGACGGCCACCGGGGAGAAGGAGAACACGCCAGAGATGATCAAAGTGAAGGAAGAGGAAGAAGAGGGGAAAGGTTGCCTGTGGTGGCCAAAGGTCCCCGCGTGCGTAGGGCGGCAGCTCCGAGTTTGAAGGCGCAAAGTGAGACAGAGAAGAAGGATGCGCCTGCCAGTGTCACGGTGGTCGCTAAGGCTTCTAGAGGCTCCAGAACGAGAACTGCCAGTGCGAAGAAGTAGTAAAAAGGAAAAGGGATGTGCTTTTGTTAGATACCCCACGCCACGCCACGTTCGGTTTACTCCAGCCCCCCAGCTCCTCCTTTGTATACTTAATTATCACGATTCGTTATTGACGACTAGCTTATGTGTTTTTCTTGTCCACCAGATTCAGAATCACTTGGAGTCTTGAATGCTCTCGTCCTTGGCGCCAAGACTGAACAAATAGATTAAGAAACCTGAGAACTATTATACCCTTGCGCCAGCGAGATGGATGTTTCGGCCGAGGTAAAACCGTTGCAGATCAGATCACTCATTTAGTATAGTACATCTACTGCTTCATATGGAGCTCTTGTACCCTTTTTAGCTTACCTTTAGCTACTTACAGCCTTCTCTCAAAACCTCTCGCCGAAAGGTGCATACACACACACACATAAATATCCGGTTACCCCCCTCTCGGGGACACATAAAACCTGTACCCTCTGTACATCAAAGTGATAAGCTATGCCTCAGTGTGTACTCCTTTTTTTGGTACCCTCCCTTTTCACCACTTTGCCTCTGTCTAGTGTTGCCGCGGCTTGTGAGCCACTAGGCCAAAACTGGCTGAAATCAGGTGGCCTTGCTATGAACTTTGGCTGTGGTCCTGTGGAAGGCAGGTGCCACCTGCACCTGTACTACAACCATACCATTCTAGAATCTAGATGACCCCTGGCAATGCTTTTTCCACAATGAGTAAATCCGATGCTGGCTACTGTGTCCCTATAAATCAGATGAGAAAACTCTTCTATTTATAGGGACATGGCTTTTAGTATTGGATCACTTGTCATGGAAAAAATGTTGCCAATGCAAGACTCAGATGCAATTACACACACTCCACCGTTGGCCACAGATTCATGGATTGAGATGCGATTATTGAGTGAGACGAAAAGTGTGTTAGAGTATCCTTCGGGTTCGACTGCTCGAAGAGGCATTCGTGGCCCGGGGCCACTCACAACTTGAACACGGGAACGCCGCAAATCATGTAAACCATGTCTATGCCATCTACCACAATCCTTCCAGTAGCAGGGTCGACCAATACAACGACTTCACATCCTTAAGAACACGAACAGCTGGGCGTGACCACTCACGGATTTCCTGCCGCCCTTGACGAGCATCGGACTACGACTGCGACGTCGAGGAGAATGACTACGGATATTACGTTGACACGAGAACTTCCAACCCTCCGAGTCTGGGCAGTGCTCAGGCTGAGCAGCGGCATCGTGCTGCATTCGCTTCTCGACCCTCGTTGTTATCTGGTCACGGTCTACCACTACATCCCTTATGTCTCATTGTTTCCATACCTCACGGGCCATGGTTATTTCTTTCGCATCGCCGATCTCTTTGTTCCGCTTCGCTTTGGACTGATTGCAGTGGCGCGACGAAAACCTCGATATTTTCCCTTCCTCCGAGTAACTCTCCCATTTGAGAGAGAACAGTGCGACGAAACTCGTGACGACATACTGAGGGCGCATGAGTCCTTGTCTATTTTGTTCCTGCTCACAACTTCTCGGCTCTGCATCATCGTCTTAGCAAAGTTCCTTGCACCGCCATACTTTCGGGAGCGTCCTAGTAGTGGTATGCACTCCAACTTGCCGTCCTACTTCCCATTTCCGCTACTTACACTGTCACCCGCAGGACGCATACCACACAGTTCATGGAATTACACACCCGCGACTATATCGTGAGTTTATCTATTTCGTTTCAGTCATCTCCGGCTATGCTCCTCATGCTTGATGGCTTCTAGTCTATGCCATAAAGAAGTGACCGCTTGCCTCAATTTCCTCTTCTAAGCTCCCTGCGTGAAACTTTCAGCTAGAAATGCCACCACCTCCAAGTGGTAGGTGGGCCGCCCAGCATTGTTATCACGCATGTGATACAAAATTAAACCCCGACGTGAGATTCTACGCTTACGCGCACGTAAACTAGACCTGTAAGCGTACGATGTGTATGACCTTGCATAGTTGTCTCGTGATATCTTGTGTCATTCGAATGGACATCAAGGTATCACGAGACGATGGTGAGCGAATTTTAGGCACCTTGAAGGTTAACTTTAACCTAACCTTCTCGGTCTGTGGTGAAAATTCTACAGAAAACGAGAATAAAGCAGAAAATTCCGAGTCGTAATATTGCCAGGAGACATCAACAGACATCTGGACCACGGTCTGACAGTGCCCGCGATCGTGACAAATTTTTTTGGCTTGCCGCAACTGCCGCACTTACCGCTTCCCTCAGGCTGATCATTTTGACCAGGCCTTGACTTTCAAAAGTCTGAATGAGAGATGCGATGCGACCTCGTGTCACTTTGGCTAAGTCCAGCAGAGTCTGCCAATGAGCGCAGAAAATGAGTACCAGTGTTGCGCTACCTCATGCAGTGGATAATCGATAATCCCTCGCCGTCTTTCCCCAAGTATGGTACAACTGATGCACAGCGATCAATGTCTGGCATCTACTAGTATGAGAATTCAGGATGATAAAAGGTAATCAGACCCTTTTGCCCTCTTATCCTGCTTTTCCTCATCCCATCGCCTCGTACAACCCTAGACCATCGTTGTGCACCGAGTTGAGCACTCTGTTCCGCTTCGTGCTCACGTCCACAAAATGTTTTATCGTCGTTAGCTCTCTCTTCAAGTTGTCCAAGTCCTCACATGTGCATAAAAACTGCTGCAGTGGAGATCAAATTCCAGACCCTCTGCTTCAAGCTCCAGGGATTCCAGCTTTCTCTGCCAATACCCTTCCCAGTTTCGGAGGTATGCCACAGGCAGTATACTACGCAAGTACAATTAATCCATTTTGGCTTTCAGAGGGTTACGGGGATCACAAGGGCGCGCATATGAAGTCACTGAAGTGGCCACGGCACACTCAAGATCACCGCTAACAGACGTATGATATCTCGGATCAAACTCGGCCCTGGCGGCACACACATTATCATGGAACCCCGACCAACGCTCGCTTATGGAGCTCAAATCCCGCAAAGCTCGCTTACGTCGCCTGAGTCTCATGCGGCTCGCTTACAGAGCTCGAGCCGACTCCACCATCCGCTAAAAAACAAACTTGAGCACCCCCGAACTGAACATCCTTCGCTCACGCGGGATATATTCAATCTCATCGCCTATATAGGTCCGAGATGTAGCTGAAAATTTGCATTGGGACGTTTCGTCGGAATTATTTCCATACGTAATTGTTCCTCAGGAACACCCAAGCGACCCGCTCCAATCACTGCATAAAAATCGAAGTCAGGGGATTTTCCCTTAGATGGATGCGACACTGCACTGGCAAGTGAGGCGCAAGATATCAACGTATCATCGGTCGACAACCTCTCTCTTCTAGCCTACGCATATCTCTGCCTATGTATTTGCCAAGCCAGATCATCAGGGTGGCAGGCAGTGTGGTGCGGATTCTCCGCTCATGTCCGCGGTTGTGGAGAATCTGTTCTTCCAGGCGTCGTCTATTTTGAAACCTTGTCAGAGAACAGTACGAAAGAGACGAAACTAGAAAAAAATTTCACCGGCTTCCTCCTCAACTTCATGTGAATTGAGATAAGCCTTCAACAGCTGCGGACAGGTCACGGTAGATAGCCGAGTCGAAAAATTAATCTTGGCCCAGCAGCCTAGCCCTAGCGCTGTGATAAGCGCGAACCTAGTTAGCGTCCCTGTGATGTTTCTGATGGTATGCCAATGCCGGTTGAAACCAGACTATGCTACATCCCTTGGAAAAGACGAAAAGCGATGATACCACGGAACCCGGGAATTGGTTGAAGAGAAAATAGTTTTTGCGGCCTTTTTATTTATTAATAAATAAATGGCAGTGGGACCGACGACCGGCACGCACGCAAGTGCAGAAGTCCTTGCGGACAAATCAGCATAGCCATCAGACTGCGATCCCATCCTACATTTTCAGTGCTGTACTGCATACATTCAAGGTGGCGCTGCGGAGTTTGGGTATTATCTTGGCCTAAGGCCTAAGGTTAGGGGCCGATTCGTATGCTCCACAGCCTCGTGCAACTGAGCATATAAGGACCTCGACACTCAACGACGGTGCCACAACTCACCCTCCTCAGTCATATTTCTATTTCTCTACACACCGAATCATGTCGACCGCCAATGTTGCGTACCCCCCTACCGCCCATGTCACCACGATGATTCGGCGCAAAAACCAGTTATCACAAATGTTCAACCACGCGCTGGAGCCGAGATGACTCTTGGTTCTGACAATAATGGGGCTCGAAGCGGAAAGGCCGATCGTCTACGGGGAGGTTGTGTCCCGTGTCCGGTATGTCCCGTTATATTTCATGTCTTTCTACGTCCCCGCTGACCTATGCCTTCAGGATGGAAGTGTTTGTTGGATCATTCCCATACCGTGTTGCTGCTGCTAAGGGTTGTCACACGATAATTTGGGTAGCACCTATCACGGTCGCAATGATCATGTTATAATTCAGCGGACTTAACCCGTACTGTAGCTACGGAGACCTCAACGATGTATGTACTGTATGTATAGCTCGGCCAAGCACACGTGACGGACGCGTCTGCATTATTTTGACTTTGTTTGTCTCTCTCTCGTGCACTTGGAGGCGGAGGGATGGAATGCTTGTCAAGTGTGTGCAGTATTGGACTCCAACGTCCACATTCAACATCCACGTTGAGAACAACTACACAACACACGCCAATACGGCATTCACGCTCGTTTATCTATCATGTCTATCTTCAGTCGCGCTTCCTTCATAATTATCGCTATTTCTGCTCCCGTGCTAGCAGCCATCGGCAACCCTAGTAACTACTACCCTCCCTATCAACCGCCCAATATTCCAGGAAAGCAGATCATCCCGCCAGGCTACGGCGATATCTTGGCGGGTGGTAAACTGAATGTGCTTCAGATCAAGCACCCTGAAGCGACCAACCAACCCCAAGCGACGCCGGCTTACACACCGCCCACGGATTCACCCGCGGCCTACGATCAACCCACCTATGACTCACCAGATGTCCCCCTCCACCAGCTGAGAATCCTCCTACTGTCAGTGAGGATCAGGCGCACAATCCGCTCAAGGTCGGCACTGTGGTAAACAAGTTGCCCGTCGGAACTACAGCCCCTGGCCAGAAATCTAGCAACCCACCGGCCGAAGATATCCCTGCATATGTACCTAAGTACACCCCCACATACGATGAACCAGCCGTTCCGAAATGGGGCTACTATGGAAAGCCTTCGCCGCTGCCACACAATATGGATCGTCGCAATGCACCACGAGTTGCTCGTACGAAAGTTGGCAAGAACGTGAAGCCCATTCCTCTCAAAGGAAGACACACCCATCGCCGCTTTCCATTCTTGAAGAGACAGCAGGACGCTATTGTTCCAGTTACTGTGAACATGATACCGGGTGCAACGCATGCGTCGACTACTAGCAGCGTACTGACCACTAGCAGTGCGTTGGCCACTACGACCGCCAGTGCACTGGCAACCAGCCTGTCACCCGGCAACAGAGTTTCCACTTCCAATAGCGGAGTGAGCCATCCGGGGACCACGACGCCAAGCTTAGGGACGTCAACCATACCAACGCCGTCCTATTGGGAGGGACAGCATCAGGCAAGCCTCGACGCCGGCGGGTCGGCACCTCACAGGAGCAAGGCCGCAGTCGTCGTTTCCGTCATCAGCATCATTGTTGGCTTGATTGTACTCGTCCTTATCGTCAGGCTCACCAGCAATGCGCTGCGCAAACGCAAATACCCAGCAGGACTCGGAAAGTATGACGAGCATAGTAGCAAGGAAGGGTTGATCACAGATACGTCCGAAAAAGTTCATTTCGAGACACACGACGTCATTGTTACCCGTCCGGACGGCTCTGAGATATCACCGCTTGATCACAGTCGTGGTGATTCACCATCCCCGCCACTATTTGTCCCTCGCGCAATGGGTTCTAGTTTGCCACCTACCCCGATGCCAACATTTGCGCCACCTCCTGTACCCGCAATTCCGTTAGCGATGCCATATGTGAAGCTCCTATCTCCGACAGCCGACCTCGCAAACCAGAATCTCGTGCCAAACAGGGCTTCTGCCGCATCCGAGACGATGTCAATGTCTACGAGTACAACAGACGTCTCTGTGAGAAGATCGGCTTCAGACGGGTCGGCCATGGGAAGACAGTTATCTCACCGTCGCATGCGTAGCGCGCCTGGATCTGTTGTATGGAGCGCGCGTAGTAGTCGGGCAACGGGCAAATTTACGTCAGGAATAAGTGACGAGGAGGGTTATTGGGATTCAGTGGATGTGTGCGGATCGGAGAGCGTCAGCCGTATGGCTTGCAGGTCGTCAAGGGGGAGGAGTGTAGCGATGAGCATGATGTGGTAGGGACTTTGTAGACTAGTAGTAAGTTAGTTCTTGTGGACGCGGCCACGTGATGTTGGAAACATAAGACGCGGTTTAGAAACGAGGCTGGTTCAAATCTCACAATATGGCCTACCCAAAAACACCTACTCGTCACCGTTCCCGCTCAGATGTTGCAAAGACACCAATCACCCCGTCTCTCGTCTACGCTCTTAACAATATCTCCATTTCGTCCCCTTCCACTAAAACAGGCGGAAACAAAGCCTCGAAATATTCCCTCGCTGATATTAGTAACCCTTTCATCTCGAAGTCACGTCCAGTCTCTCCTGTGAAGCGTGCAACCTCGAGCTCCATACAAGTATCAGAATCCTTAAAACGACAGGCCAGTTCAGGGGTAATCCGCAAGGGTGGCGTGGAATCAAAACTGGATGTCGTATCGAGGGATTATGTACCGCCACCAAAATCGGAGGCGAAACGCTCCCGCTCTACTCCAGCTATGGTCCGTTCAGCGTACCAAAGTCACACGTTGCGAAGGTTTAAACTGACCAGCTTTGAAGCGAGATTCTCGTGACCGGTTCATCACTAATCGAGAAGTAACCGAGGTCGCTGCAACCCTTGACCTCGTATCGTTGAACCCAAAGTCGAGCTCACCAGGACATACAGCTCGCCTCGTTGCAGCAACCGGCGTGCCCTTGAATAAGCGAGTGCTCGCGTTTCACGAGGCCCCGCCAGTCGCATCGGACACCACTCTCACCCAACAGCGCGAGCTCGCACGTCCACTATATGCTCGGCCTGGTACCCTGCCGTCATCGTCGGGTGTGGTGACGAACCGGTCGAGGAAGATCGCGACACAGCCTGAGCGTGTGCTCGATGCACCAGGAATGGTCGATGACTTCTACCTCAACCTATTGTCATGGTCCGTGCAGAACGTGGTCGCTGTCGCGCTTTCGGAGAACACCTATATCTGGAGGGCAGACACGGGCACGGTGGTGCAAGTCGGCGAGGCACCAGAAGGCACCTATGTCTCCTCGGTGAACTTCTCAAACGACGGTGCATTTCTTGGGGTAGGTATCGGAACGGGCGAGGTTGAGCTATGGGACGTCGAAACCGGGCAGAGGCTGCGTTCGATGGGCGGACACCAGGCCCAAATCGCGGCACTCAGTTGGCACGGGCATATCCTGAGCTCGGCATGTGGAGACGGGAGCATCTGGCATCATGACGTTCGAGTTGCAAGGCACAAGGTGATGGAGCTCCTTGGGCACAACGGTGAAGTGTGTGGGCTTACGTGGAGAGCGGATGGAGAGCTCCTGGCGAGTGGTGGCAATGACAATGTCGTGAACATCTGGGATGGTCGTGTAGGTGATGTCACAGAGGGTTCGAGAGGCGTCGTGCGATGGACGAAGCGAAATCACACGGCAGCAGTCAAGGCAAAATTTGTTTCTTTTACATAGCTCTGGAACACGCGCTAATTTTGTTTTTTTATAGGCTCTTGCGTGGTGTCCGTGGCAGCCATCCCTTCTCGCATCGGGTGGCGGCACCAACGATGCTACAGTCCACATCTGGAACAGCACCACAGGCGGGAGATTGCACACGTTGAAAACTCCGTCGCAAGTCACGTCGATCCAGTGGTCACCGCACAAGAAAGAATTCTTGACAACCCACGGATATCCAACGAACGCGATCATGGTGCATGCGTACCCATCACTCGGGCCTGTGGCGGAGATCCGGGACGCGCATGACTCGCGAGTGCTCTTTAGTTGCATTAGCCCCGCTGGTGACATGGTGTGCACGGGCGCGGGCGATGAGAATCTCAAGTTTTGGCGGATATGGGAGGTACCTACGGCGAAGAAAAAGAAGGAGAGTAAAGAGGGAAGGAGTCTGACAGGGTCCGGAATCTTGTCTTTGCGATGAACAAGCTTTAACTGAATCTATCACTTTTTCTTACATCCGTTCATACTTTCTGCCCGAACGAGCCCGTGTTTTACCTTTCGGGTTATGGTACGGTACAGTAGATGAGCTGGATCGTGTCGTCCATTCGCTTTGTGACATTACTGCTTCACCTGAACGGTGGCATACTTTGACTGTTTCTGTTGGCTACGATGTAGTACTTCCCCTTCTGTCGTCCTGGTGCCGGCAAAGGACCCGCACCTTTCACAGGACTATTACAACCGCATGGGATATATAATGTACTTGTAGCACCTCTTAAGTTGCGATAAACTTGAACGTAATTCTATACAGGCTCAGCAAGCATCCCTTTGGGGTGAGGGAGCGCTCCAGTACCAACGTTATACTTGTCACCGCTATCTAGTTTATGTTCTCCGGGAACTGATTCACCCAGGTTCTTGGGGAAGGATTTGCCAGAAGCAGATCGTGATCTGCTACCCGCATGAACACCGATGCCGCAAATGTCGTCACGGTCCCGTTCCCATTCCCGTTCCCGTTCGACCGAGAGAAATGAATACTGCTACAGACGTTAGCAGCTCTATGCTGTGGATTGGTCGGAGAGATCTGAGACAAATTAGAGGGCCTAGAAGGGGAATGCCAGTTAATGACCAGCTCTGGGAACGATTTTTTTGGGACTTTTTTTCGGGACGTCCTCGGACATACATATAGTCGGTTGAGGACGCATGTTGAGATAAAGAACGATACATGCGGGCTGCACAGACGGACCTGCGAACAAGTCAGAAACTGAACGCAGGAAACAGCGGAGGCATGGCAACGAACATCACTGCCGCTATGAGTACATGGTCAATTTCCCTTTTATGCACTTATTCGAGATCGCTTACCTGTTATCACTGTGAACTCCTAGAGCGACACTTTTATCAGCTAACACTGGATGGAAATGATAGATGGATAAATCATGCCTCGTTCATAGTGCCTGATCAGGGTACAAGAGCGTGATCGGTCTCCTTTTCGTACATGTGAGCCTATGCACGTACTATTCAAATTGAAGAATTAGAAAGACCTGAAAAAAGAAACATCGGCACGGAGATAGTTGTTAAAAGTGACAGAGACCGGCAGTGGAACCTCCGCAATCACCGCCAAGACGATCCAGATGATGCACCTGAGACCCTCGATTGAGCCTGCACAGATGCAGAACGTACAGTGAAAGAGATCATAAGCACAAAACTGGGGAATGTCTAATACAAAACTTACTGTTTATGTTGAGCGCCAGATCAACTAACCATGTACCAATAGCAAGTGACGATACGAAGTGTCCTAGTGATCACTTGCACACGGAGAGCGATAAGAAGGGAGGCGAATTCCTAACTAATATATCTAAATGCCTTCGGATGTCAATATCGCATTCAACAGGTTCGGGCGATCAAGTGCGGTGTTCTCACATAGGTGGTGGTGCAAGCCACTAGAATTAACAATCTCCTCGAAACCCGGGGACATGCATGTCTCACCTGGCAAGGAAGTTTGACGCACCCACCGATATTAATGAAGAATAAGGAATGAAAGTAAAGCAGTATAGCGGGTGCCTAGATATAGCTATTTCGATTCAAGCAGTGGTGATAGCCCATAGACTCACCCATATCGTCCGTCTGTAAAGGTCGTTTTCTTCTTAGAACGTCTAACTCAAAATTTTCAGTAAACATCACCTCCTAGCTGACACTCTTGTGAGTTGACTTTGCTTTGCGCTTTCCAACGCTCGAGAGTGAACGCACATGAAGATACCAGCTATGACATGATTGAGTTTGAGGAAAGATCGTCGGGACGGCATCGAGTAAGTGAATTGATCCGAAATTTACGGTAGTTTTCCTGGAGGACAACGAGGTCATGCCAGTTGACCATCTTTATGGTCGCAAAACGCATCCAAGTAAAGGTATATATATAATAGCTCGCGGTCACCCAAGTAGTGCGCACATACGTGTTACTCCAGTCGAACGCTGTGACGTGTTTGAAGTTGAACAATTCGCCCATCTCGTTATGGAGCTGGTAGACAACTTTGCCCCGAGCTGAAATAAGGATCACGGTACTTTTAGCCAGTGGCCGCCGGGAAGTGATGACGTTGATTGCTGGTGAAGAGTTTCCCGAAGCTCAACTCGCACAAAGTTACCTTCATAATGGGCGCCGTGTTTGATTGGATTTCCAAGAGTCATGCGGTGAGGGTATGCACTGGCATATATCTGCCTGAGACAATGGTAGGTTGCTCACAATGTGAATCACGATTATGAAACTTGGACAAATACATCAACCCCTACCGTAGCCTGTGTTACCCGTACGTTATGTGTGGACCTTAAGGACGTCAACGGTCAACCCAAGCGTCAGCCGTATGGTTATGCAACGGAGTGATGTACTGTAGTTTGAGGTTTGCGTACCGTTGGTGTTTCACAGTTGTGTACACGAGGCACTCCATGTGGTCAATTTCGCGGCAAATCAGGCACGCTTCATTACTTACGTGAACTACGTGTCTCTAGCCAGTGGAGAATCCCCGTCGACCCTCTCGTGGATAAATGCCCGGATACATTGTTTTCATATTTGCAGTAACGTCACAGGTTCTGTTCTCTCGGACGCAAGGTGGTCGCTCGCTCGTGTGAATATATCACGGACCAAACTTGTCTTCTCGACCCTTCACAGCAGTGTACACCGTGACGGCCACGACAGTTGAGATCTATTTTCGGAAATCCCCGGTCCATCTCTTGAACTCTCCTTGCCCGGTCCTCCAACCGCCGACTTACTGTGGACCCTAGTGGGCGCAATTACCGGAGGAGTTAGAGGGCCGTGATGGGCGCCAGCGCGGAGGATCACTGGGTCGATCCCACACTCATCGTCCTAACGAGCAACATGCAGGTACAAAAGTGGCCGGTGTTACCGGAAAATGTCCCATCAGGACGTAAGAGAGTGCCTCGGCTTGTCACACGCAACTGAAATTGTACGGCATCGATGCGAACGATGTGCTCGGCGTTGGAGAGGCCCCTCGAGGTTTACGGAAATGGAGCTGGCTGGAAGTGCTTGTATCGTTTATAATGAGCTGGTAGTGCGGAGGAAGCGTATCGTAACCGAAAAGTGTCAACCCTGTCATGGTCGAGTTCTCCAGCTCATCACAGTAGGTATACGTGAATGGAGCTGGGGCGGCCCACGGGTGGCCGCATCGCGTATCTCGTGGACAAGGGTAAGAGCACAGACGATTTTTATTTTTATTTTTAGGAGAGACATGAGGGCGATCAGGAAACTGACATACTCTCTTGATCGGACTCTGTGCTGCTGCGTGGGACCTTCTCTCATCGTTCTAGGGTTCCTGCGAGACGTCAATGGACTTGGAGTCACGCAGAATTCGACAATTACGTATCATGCGTCAGTTCTTCCCGTAAGTTGGCCCTGGCTGATCTTCTTGTGTCCGTCCGTCGGGCGGCTGGCGGCTGGAACCATCAAAGGGATGGACCGACCCCCTTAGGGGGAAACCTATTTGCCCATTGTAGGCACTTTAGTTGCTCTGGAGAGAAGGCTCGCAAATGAACATTAATGAACTCACGTTACAAGGCCGGTACAGTTCCCGCCGGCCCAGTGCCGGTTATTATTGGCCAGACCCGTCTGGGCTACCTTCACAGGTGGCCTCTTCTGTCACATGTTCTCATAGGATGCGCTAGCACATCTCCCCAGCTTTCTCGGAGAAGAAAACGAATAGCTTGCTTCGCAACCGGGTTTTACCAACAACCCTTGTTTACTGCGACTTCGAAACAGTAACTAGCGGAAGCTTGATTGATGGATTGGAGCGCGGTCGTCAACCAGGGACGCGGGCAGCTTGAGATCTAGAAAATGGATATGAATTGTTACTAAAATGTGTGTGTGCGCCCAGTGTTGGTAAAAGAATAGAGATGATTCCTCGAACTCAATCTAATCTGAGCGTGAGTTTTGTCGGTCTGAGGTCTGATCCCAAAGATCCTGAGCGACTCAAGAAACTGAACACATCCGAAGAGCCCGGGCCGTCCGGAACGATCTGCCAGCTCGGGCGTTAATCTCAGTGAGAGGGCCAGTAGCAGGAGGCAGTTGTCAACTTGAATTCCTTCATTCAGTGCAGAAAGAACCTCTACTGCAATGCCGATAAGCGCCCTGTATCTCATACTCTCGTCCCTAACACTACAACTGCTGCTATTCCATCTCTTCCTCCAGAAACTCCGTCGAGCCAGTGTCTTGCAACGCGTGGCTGTGCAGCTAAAGTCAGGGAACAATGCGCGTAAGAAGAAGTTTATAGGTTTCTTTCACCCGTTCTGGTGAGTTTTTTGTGTGCGCTTTGTGGGGGTCGTCAACGTATGCTCAGAGCCGGTACAGCAATGCGGGTGGTGGCGGCGAGCGCGTCCTCTGGACGGCGGTCGCTTTCATGCAACGTACAGAGCCGGACGTCATCAGCGTCGTCTACAGCGGCGACACGGACGCGACAAAGGAACAGATCATTGCGAAGGTCAAGGTTCGTATGCACTAGCGGGTCTATATTCCATCCATGTAACACTCACTTTACCCTTCTGAAAGGCTCGGTTCAACATTTCGCTCGCCCCAGACTCGCTGCATTTTGTCTTCCTCGAGTCGAGGCGGTTCGTAGAAGACCGCTCATGGCCACGATTCACCCTCGTTGGGCAGAGTATGGGATCTATGTACCTTGCATGGGAGGCGATGTCAAAGTTCGTCCCGGACGTCTATATTGGTGTGCTCCACTTCGCGTACCCTCCCTAGTGGACTTCTGACAAGCTACACAGACACCATGGGATATGCTTTTACTTTCCATGTTGTTGCATGGCTTACAAGAATCCCAATTGGCGCATACGTGCACTATCCCACCATTAGTACTGATATGCTCGCGCGCGTCGAGGCGCGGCGCACGACGTATGCCAACTCGGACACAATCTCATCTTCGTCAATATTAAGTCGAGCAAAGCTACTGTGCGTCTGCCTTATCGCCAATATTTCCAGACTGTTGATCTCTTTTTTTCAGATATTATCGTCTCTTCATGTATCACTATGCTTTGACTCTCCGTCGCTCATCATTCTTGATAGTCAACTCATCCTGGACGAAGAACCACATCGATGCGATACTCGCTCATGCTGATCCGGTCCTCGATCTCATTCATTTCCCTCTCATTTCTATTGGCGGCGTGGCCCTCTCATTATGTCATGCCCTAGCACATTCGTTCCCAAGGTATACGCACGTGACACCGAAACGAGCAACGATCGTCTATCCACCATGCGATACACACGCTCTATCCCAGCTTCCTCTTGACAGGCCCCCCTCTCTCCTGCTCAGCCTTGCTCAATTCCGGTACTAATTTTCGTCCGTTCTTTTCCCCCTTTTCATTTATCGGAGGACAGACCAGAGAAGGACCACGCGGCGCAGATCCGCATGATGGCAGCGCTACTAAAGCGGCACCCTGAACACCGCGAGGCTGTGCGCCTCCTTCTCGTGGGAGGAGTTCGCAATGATGAAGATTCCGCACGCGTCGGTGAGCTGAAAGCGCTCGCAAACTCACTCCAGGTCACCGTAATACAACCATCCCTAAATTCATTTTTCACCTCTCCCGGCTGATCGTGTGATTGCGTGCAGGACCACCTTGAGTTTGTAGTGAATGCGCCGTATCCACGTATTTTGGAGCTCCTCGGTCAGGCCAGCATTGGATTGAACACCATGGTAGATGAGCATTTTGGTATCAATGTTGTGGAGTTCATGGTACGTAACCCCGTTTCTCTAGTTGTAGTCACCCAAAAAAGATGACTGGTGGGTCCATCCAGGCTGCTGGGGTAATACCTGTCGTACACGCATCAGGCGGGCCGTTACATGACATTGTCGTCCCAATCAATGGCCAGCGCACCGGTTCGTCCTCCTTTGTTTGTTCTCGGCATCATACACGTCACGTCATCCATGAAATTTTCAGGTTTCCATGCAAATGATCCAGAGAGCTTCGCTCAATCGATACATGACGTGTTGGCGATGTCAGAGGAGGATCGACTGGCGATACGTACACGGGCGCGACAGTGGGCCACGATGACGTTTTCCGAGGATGCGTTTGAGCGTGGCTGGAAACAGTCCGGGTGGTCGCGATGGGTTTCGAGCTAAATCACGCAGCAGCATCCCCCCTTTTACGCATCAGACGGTTAACGAGCCATGTGATCCCCCCACCGAGAGATTTTAAGACCAAGGTTTTTTTACGAGAACGTATTATGAATCCTGGTGATAAATGATACGGTGCAGAAAGTAGCAACTTCTACGGTCAAAATCCACAAATCTGTCTATTCTGTACACCCTTTGATTAATTTGATTGTTTAACACCATAAATGTACAGTGGTTTGCCAATGCATCTGACATATTCGTATTTCATCAAAGATGACGTTTGATGACCTTCACCTGGATTTGGAGCGAAGTTTGTCCGAGTTACCTTATGGGCTTACACTCAGGCATGCACAAAAGACGTCGAGGGGGAAAGTAAGGGGAAGAAGGAATGTACAGAAAGCAGAAAGGGATGAAGTTGTCACAGGGGACATAAGGAAGGGAGAAGGTGCGGACGTGGAGTAAGAGGAGGCATGCACAGAGAAGACGGGAGCAGACAGGCGAGCCAGAGATGGGAGAAGCAGGTAAGAAAATGGAAGGACATATATAGGGAATGAACATTAGCAGACGAGAATGGAGATGGCGTACTACATGGGAGATCGAGCGACATGAGTATGCGTTCAGCTGTGTTCGAAGAGGCCATCTCAGAGTCAGTTGATGAGCACAACAACTGCATGTCTGCGGTGATGATGTCATGTTAATTTTCTTCACAAAAGTTGAATGGCGATACGGTACCTTGACTGTAATTTTGACGATTTCTTAGATCACCGAATTCCGCTTTACTCTCATATCTCCGTCTTTCAATATGAAGGGTCTCTATAAATTGAGACCAACTGAAAGGCGCTGCGTAACTTACTGTTCACTCTGTAGCAACGAAGGCGACTTGAACGTAATTATGAACTGCGCGGGGCATTCCAGTGTACAGTAATTCAATTCTAAAAAATTCCGATCAATCTCGCTTCACGTTTTGCCGACTAAATTGGTTGATAATTAAAATAAACCGAGTGTTACTGTGCTGTATGCACGAATACGTTGTCATATCCGTGTATCGGACGACATGCAGTAACATTATCGCGGAGTAAGCGCTGCTGCGATGTTATGGCTATCTTTGAATCTCTCCAAAATTTGCAGAGATGCCTCCAGTTTCTGGGGTGGTCCCTGCAACAGCAAAGCAGGGTTGATAGTCGATAGGTAGAGCAGGGTAAACTTAACTTAGAAGGATTAAGACAGGAACGAGGGGAAAAGAAGAAAAAAAAGGAAGAACGCTTAGAAATAGCTCAGACTTTAAATTTGGGGACCACGTCAATAGTAAGCAACAGGGGTTACCAGGCACCAATGACCAGGAATCACCGAGCTAGAGACTGAGCTTTCCCTTCTTAGTGGCTCAGCCGTTTTGCACCACAAATCAGAGGGCATTTCAAGCGAGAAGGGTTGCAAAAATAAAGTTTATATTTTGAATGGGTACGGAAGCCCAATGAAAGATGTGATAAGCCAGGTCCACGGCCAGCGGTAGTAATCGAAATACCGCTGGGTACATAAAATGCGTGGCAGATACGGCTTTGTGAAGTCTTGGGCTTCAAGAGGTGAGGAATGTCTGTTGGATGAGTCAATCACGATATTCGTTGAGAACAGGAAATGATTAGCGTACATCTGGACTTGGCTCCAGCAAACCTCCATTAGAGGTGTATCTTAAGTAGCGGGGGGAGTGCGAGTGACGTATTTGGTGTTCACGGCGACAAAATGGTATATGACGACTGTGAACATAGCAAGGACACCGAGGGTGTTGGCGAGAGAGTACAAAGTATCGTGGGTGATCATCGCGGCGGCAGGTCGAACTTTGTGGGATAGAAAAGCCTTGTGAGCATGATATTTACGAAGGGAGAGAGTAGCACACCTCAACAAACTGGCTTGCTGTTTACTGGCTTAATGTATGTCGAGGAAGACGAGGACACAGGAGTGACACGTTTCAGCCACCAATCCGTGGGAAATGTCACGGGTTGTCACGATGTCGCGACTGAGGCACGGAATCCCACGGGTACGGTCGGTATGATCGTCAACACAGGCCATTGCCAGGCCCTAATAAGGTTACCATGAAAGGGATCACATTGCACTCTCAGATGACGTCTATGACCAGCTGGGAAATGATAGTGAAGGACAATGGTGGATGCAAATCAAATTGTAAATCGAGCTATGAGAAAAAACGAGTATAAATGTGGTCAAAAGGTGCACCCCTGATTTTCAGATTTTCAGTTGCAACTCAGCCTCAGGGCGCACGTGGATAGGGCAGCTTTGGCGAAGTGTGATCTGAATTCTTTTTTTGAAATTTCAAGGTTTCAGCAATCTGAACGCTTCGATGCCATCTCGGCCGAATGCTCGCGTCACCGGCCACAGTTAGCCGTAATCGAGGTCGTCCTGGGGATTTGAAGAGGTATCGGAGAACGAAAAAAAAAAGATTTGATGATTAAACTTGAATTGGAAACAAAGGAATCGACAAAGATCCGCAGGGACAAGCTTTCCCAATGGCGATGAGGATCCTCCACAACCAATTGTCAATTGATTGTGAAATGTGGAAGGTTGAAGAGCAGTGCATGTGAGGAAAAGCCTGATTTTTAAAAAGTGATTATATAACTGATATGCCCCGCGGGCGATTTACGTATTTTGGTATGGAGAGGGGGAGAGCCGTGTTCTTGGGACCACGGAGCACGGAGAAGCAACATGTGGGCGGAAGGTGATAAAGTAAGTACTAGTCTGTTTTTCAGTCACACTTCCATTTTACGCTCTTTTTTCTCGTCTGACTTGCCCGCTTCTCTTCGGATTGACGCCCTCATTAGGCTCACGTTCGACCGATTCAGTACTGTTTGTTGCTCTACTTGGACGTGATTCGATTTACGCCCCGGACCTTCTATCATATGCCTTCTCTTTTCCTCTCTGTCGATTACCCTTAGACACGCTCCAAAGGGACTTGAGAACTCCCTGCTCGAATACACACGCATACATTCACACCTTGTCCTTATACCTTGACCATGTCCTTGTCTTCCGTTAAACAAAGTCGCAATACTCTTGTCCCAATCCTTCTCAACGAGTTTCCCATCCCGCCCACTTTTATCCCGACAACTTCAAATCCACCCCCTTCACGTCCTCCCTCCCTTCCTCTCCCACCCATTCCCGGCCCATCCCCTCTGACAAACCAGGATCTTTTTCACATTACAGCTGCCGCACGTTCTCGTCGCGCTTCTCGCATATCAACATCCTCTAATTCTTCATGGAGGGACTCTGTCGCCAGCCTTGGCAGTGGCAGCAGTCACGGTGGTCCGTCTTCGCTCACCCTCACTACCACTGCCATTTTATTAACACCCATTTTCCAGGTCGTAACCGGACCGAGTCGGTCACCTCGATATCCGCCCATTCTACACGCTCTTTTTCCTCGAATGGCGCACTTTCCATTCCTCGTGCCATCAACTCGGATCACCCAAGACCCTCTCCTATATCTATGGCATTGAATCCAGCCATCTTAGAAGATGATGAACTCGTCTCCAATAGCACCGCCGAGCCATCCCTTACCCGCACTTCTCTCTCTGACATTCCCCACGCTACTTCATCACTACTCCCCCCCGACAATGGCGAATCCACTCTTCGCGATGAACGTATCTCGTCGATTGACATGCATGACCTTCCCGCATTACAAGATGATGACACTGTTGACCCAGACTCCCAAGCCCACACGGTACACGCACAGATACGCTCCGCACGTTCAAAAGTCCCTACGCACAAAGTTAACACGCGTCAAGCTATGCCACAGCCCCGGCGAAATACTAGTCCGACCGGTGGTAAAAATCACAGGCGCACAGCGTCTGCTACACAGCATTCTCGGGACCGAGAGTCCTCGCATGGTGCTGGTCATCCACCCACCGCGTTCCCAAGCATGCCACTTCCCGATGGGTCTGATCGTGCTTCCAGTCCGGATATCTTGACGTTCATTGCTGCAACCCCCCGTTCGAGGCGCCGATCAGAAACGTCATCGACTCGCTCTAGGTCACGATCTCAATCGCGACCACGAGCGCCCAAGTCATTACCAGGTTCATGTCGGACCAGCGCCGTTGGGAGGGCATCTGTCTTTTCTCTTCCAGACGAGCCTCGCCGTCAGAGTGAAGGCAGTGCGACCCTTGCATCACGGAGTCAATTACCATATGTCAACAAGGGCGATGAAGGCAACAGTGTGTGGAATGATGATTCTTTCTTAGAGGATTACGGCGTCGTGATTAACCGTGGTGACGGTGAATTCGCGGTGCCTGACGAAGAGGACACCGCGGGCGATTCTGATTCAAGTCTGGACTTGCATACTCCGCTGCCGTTTGTCCCATTCCTTTGATTCGCTTTTTCCCTTGCTCAACATTGATCTCACTCTGTAGGAGTCTCATGCTACGAGATGGGATGCTTTCCCCCTACTCAAAATTATTGCCGCAGAATATCCGTGTGGATTCGCCCGTGGTTGCCACACACAACATCCGCCCTGGGAGTATATCAAATCGTAAGCGGTGCCTCTCAACGGCAGGTTGACGTAACTGTTTCTTACACCCATTGTAGCTATGACCAAATCGGGCGTTTTTAAGGACGAGCGTGACACGATACGGCGCAGGGTCCGACACCGAGACGGACGTCTACTCCGGGGTGGTATCGGGTTGACGACTGGACTAGGATGGAGCGACAGGTGCGCTAATGGGATTTTTTTTGTCAGCTACATCTGCTTAATCCCTACACAGCGAGGACGAAGATGCGCCATCGGAACTCACGAGACGACTTTCGCATCTTGCTCTCTCGCGTGATTCTTCAGCGGTAACTCCCAAGGCTGTCCCACGCTCTTCACGCTCCCACCCACATTCTCTCTCACGCTCGTATTCTGCTGATGCCAAAGTCCATTCATCGAAGTCAACTCAAAATATGAGACCTCCACCGAACCCGCCGACTTCGTGGCAAAAACGCAACCGGACCGTCGCCTCGACGCTGTCTCTCAGCATTCCCGAATGCACGTCACCAGTGCCTGTACCGTCTTTGGCACGTTTCTCGGAACCCCCATCTTCCCGTGTTGACATTCACGCACACTCTCAACCCAATGATCAAGTCAGAACACCTTCTACTTCATCTACCCAGAGTTTGCCTGGCCCCGCAACCCCCGACGTGACGGATATCCCATCTAATAATACCGTCATCAAATCATGGGGCCGTGACAAGGTTCTTCCACCCCTTCCGGTATCTCGGGCCCCGTCAATGGCGAGTATGCGACCTATGGAGTCTTTGTCAGATATGAAGAGCCGTGCACTAGGCGGGCCGTCTTCAACCCGACCGATCTCCTCTGGATCTGAACTGTCAGACTCCGCTGGTATACCTCCACTAACCCCGAAAATACCCCATGGATATACAGCGTCAACACACACCTCCACACGTACGACCCCCCGTCCTCTACAGCTTTCAGCCTTTGGAACTGGTTTACAGCCCGGTGAACCCGCGTCCAAACAAGGCCTTTTGCTTAGTTACAACCGTCAGCTACATGACCAGCAGCGCGGCCGTGTCCATTCTGGACCATCTCCATTGACCTCATCGGGCCATCGTTACAGCGTGCGACCACCTGGTTCACCTGTAACCTCAAGCGTGCCTCGATCTGGTTCAGTGGACCTGTCTGCCTCAGAGATGGGTGAGTTGCGACTACGCCCAAGGATAGGAACTGGTATGGTTTACAAGAAGAGTTCTACGAGCCTGACCCGGGCTGCTGCAGACGTGCAAGCGCAGAGTCGGATCCGATCCACATGACGCTTGGGGTGCCAACCCCCTGCCTTTTTAAATGGGGCTTATAGCAGCGAGAGTTTGTTTAACCCAAATTGACACTGTAACGCATTCTTTATTATCATACAATATTTCGTACCTGCGGGACCCTATCGTCCGTTCCTTGTATAATCTTCAGTTTACTGTTATATGGACGTGCATTTTGGTTACCCCTGATAACCACCCTCTTTGCTCGGGTCCACTACGTACTTTAGATCCTGGCTCCTCGCAGCCTGCTTCTTTCACACTCATATTGCACTATACCCTTTTTTTCATTGTTGTGGGTGTACATTACTCGGTGGCATGGTTATCAGGTTCGCATGAACATGAATTATGTCGATGAATATGCCGGGGATGGTGTGCGGAGATTTGTTGCTTGGACAATAGATATAGCCGAAGGCGACATAAATCAAACAGGAATGATGGTCTTGATGTCAAGCACAGAAGAATTCGATATTACTGCATGGTGATTGGATACGCGGCCACTTTTCTCCTCCAGCCTCCCTTGCTCGGTGAGACATCACGTGGGCTCACATCGGGAAATCGTGACACCACAACACGTCTCGACCCGGAAAGATACGTACATTCGATCATAGATTGGTCGTCAGGCCTTTCCGATCGCACAATTAAGTCACAGCAGAAGCGCGATGAGAGCAACCATGGCCACAGCGACGGTCTTTTTTTGAAAAAAGGGAGTGGGAGGCGAAGGAGAGGGAAATAGAAGGGGAGGACAGAAAAGAAGTACCCGGAGCGCGAACTTTTTTTTGTTCAGGTGATTGTGCATGTGCGTGGCCAATTCTGTTCAGGACAGGGAAGAAGACCACTTGCATCTTGATTTTTATGTTATGTTCCCCCTGTCCGCCCCGCCGAGAGCTCCGAGAACCCTTAACTTTGCAAATGCGATGTGTACGGCGTAGCTAGGAGCGGCGGGAGTTCGCCGCCACTCGTGAAGAGATGCGGTGAAAGGGAAGTGACGGTTGAATAAAACAACTGAAAATCTCGATTGGGCGGAGGTCAGACGGGATTCACAGCCTACCAAGATGTGGTAGTAAGTCGGTATTACTGTACTGGCAACACCAAATGCGAACGGAGATGGCCGAGAGAGAAGGCCGCATGGTTGTAAACCCTGGTGTATGAATAAGGGATCTTGTCATAATCATGCGGATGGATATGCTCAATGGTCCCAAGAGCAACTTTTACGTCTATTTTGTTCGGGCATTTCCCGAGGACCACCGGTTTCTCTTCTCTTCTTGGTCGGTCACCGTGCCAAAGAAGCGGAGAACCGTCCAGTCAGCTAACGGAGGGGCGCACAAACGTCCAAGCGAGCAAGTTGGACCGATCGAGTGAATCTTTTTTTTTTTTTCCAGCAGCACGTTCCAGATGCCACTGGCAGTGAATGCATGTACGCATGCATTGCAAGAAGCAGCCAGTCCAGACGTCCTAACGAACGTTCCATAGGTTCGATTTGTGCTTGTACCCATTTCACTGGTACGAATACGTACATCATGTGCCCCGAGTTTCATTATGCCAGAAGAGAATTCGAAGGGCATCCATGTCAAGTTTACTGTTATGGGCGTCGTCTGATCAGTCACGGGTGTCGCGGTCACATGAACGAATATGTTTGGGTCCCGGCCCGCGGCTTCTGTACCAATGTACTTGTCGCTATCTTGCAGTGGTCCTGTCAGATGGAATCACAATCAAGAGTCGTCTCTCTTTCAAGATATTTCCCCATTCTCACCCAAATATGATGGTCGTTCGACGACCACTCTCAACGAGAGATTACGCGAACTCTATTTGCAGTTTCTCTGGCTTCCAGAGGTACGCGTTCGCGTTTTGATCCTGTTGCGACAGACTCAAACTTCAATGTGAACTTAGTCCGTCATGCCACTTAACCAACTCGTTCACATGGTGCAGTCAATCGCAAGACACTCTGCACCCTCTGCGGCTGATGACTTGCACCCACTACACGCTGGGCTGGACGATATCTTGCTCACCGGGAAATGGTGTAGTTATAAATATCAGGAACAGCTGCTAAATGCCAATATATGCGCGCCTTGCACGAACCTGGAGGCCTCAATCATGCTCTTCGTTCTCGAACATCATGCATTATGCGGAGAGCAGTCGCGGGGCTCGTTAGACGACAAGAAGCGTTGGCTATCTGAAATAGAGAAGCGAGAGTGAGAGTATCTGCCTTCGGCCGCGTGCGCTGACACTATCTTAAAACCCCTTCGCCAGGGTGCAAATACAAACACTCTTTCATTTTCTGAAACTGTCCCTTCCCGGACCGTGCCCTCGTGTTCCGATCAGGCCCCTCCCCGTGTCATCATCACACACGCAGAAGAGACGGAGGGTGCAGCCGTCTTCGGACGACGAGGAGGACACCACACCGCGAAGCATCCTCGAGATCGATTAGAAGGCCTCATGGATAGGCTCGTCCTTTGGCAGATGGCGCTGCCTGACGCGGAAGCAAACGCGGACGGGACCAAGGTCGTACGCGATTGGACGCAGGTATTTTGCGACGACGTGGTGCAACCTGCGTGAGTGTTTTTTTTGGCGTTGAAACAACGTTGTTTAATATCGTTATGATACGCGAGGTGTAACACTCAATCGTTATGTCACAGATTCGCTCAAAAACTTCCGGAACATTACAAGCTTCTTCGTCGGAAACTCTTCCGCATCCCACAATGGACGTCATCCTCCGACGATGACGACGACAATGACGACGACGACGAGGCCGCGCCTGATGCAGGCGATAAACCAGTTCAACTACCCGAGCCCAACTACTCCCATACCAAAGTCCAGTCGTCAACGACGCATACTGCCGCTCCATCGCGCTCGCGTTCGCTCTCAATTTCTCTGGAACAGGAAGCTGGAATGCGTCGTACGGACTCGAAACCGCGCAAAGTTCTACAGCGTGAAGTGAGCATGTCCAAGGTATTCAAAGCTCGCCGTAACGACGGTCCAGTCGCTCCATCGGTCAAAGTCGAGGCGACGGAGGTCACGAGTAGCAGCAGCTCGACGACCACCCAGGCCCAAGTAGCGAGAGGACCGATTGTGTTGGTGGAAGGCACGCCGCAAAAGCCTAGGGTCAAATCGAAATCTGCCGAGGCGTGCCGAAAGCCGGCGTGAAGGTGCGTCGGGACGACGCGGAGGAGGATATTTTCTCACTCGCTTCATGTTTGTTCGCATTATGAGACTTTTTATTGTTACGGCGAGGGCGGAGCGAACGAACGAGTTGCACCAACGAAATGGTCTAGAAAGCCGAGGAGTTTTCGGTGTTGGCCCGGCCTTTGGGGCCCATGAACTGGGCCCGCCGCGGAAACAGATGATCGACCCCCGGTATTCTAGTAGCTTGTGACTGTTGAGGGTGGTTAAGGTGCCTGGACACCGGAGCGGAGAAACTTGGTAATGATATAAAAAGTATATTGATAACCTATGGAAAAGCACCGTTCCGACATGAACGTTGTAAAGACATGGAAGGAAACTCCGTGGACATTACACTCGGCAATTCACGATCAAGTTTGAGGGGGAAACGGGCAAGCGAAATCCTTTCTCAGGAAGTCTCACTTCCCCCCACCGAATGATTTTACATAAAATCCAATCATGGACCGTGGTCGAAAACGACGACGTCGGGCGGTCCTCGTCAATTTAAAAATAGGATTTAATTTTGGGTATTAGTGAAATCTCGGAACTCCGTACTAACCCGATGATGGCATTTCCCGTTTTTACTGCAAGCACCTTCTCCCGCTTAAACGCGAACCCCCCCAAGTTTTTTGCCCACCGCCTCAAGACAAAGGACAGAACGTGAACTTTCGGCCCGCGGACTTTCAAGTTGATGAGGGGGGCAAGGGGGGTTTGAACGAATGTACACGAGCTCGAATTGAAACTCTTGAGGCCTAGGGGGTCCCGGTTCGATTTTTTTTTTTCTTGGCGTCTCGTCTGACGAAGGATGAATTGTTGTTGCCCACTTGCCAAGTGCCAAGCAGTGCGACAAAGGGCGAGACAAAGGCGCAGGCAGCCTCCCCCCTTCTTGCCCTGGACAACACAACGACAGGACAAACAGACACAGATGCAGAACAAGACATGCGTGGAGTTTGTCCTTAGGCCGACGATGGTAGCAGATCGGCCCATAAGCCAAAGGAACGACAAACAGCGAGAATTATGTACGTTTATGTTATGATCCGGGTCATGGGGTTCGAGAATCGCGCGCGTTCGCACTACTTTTGTTCCGCCGAGTTTTGGTCTTGCCTACATTCGGAAAGTAGATCTCTGAACTGGGCCAAGGGGGGGAAGGGAAGGGAAGGGAAGGAAGGAAGGGGGGCAGAGGGGAGGGTTGGAAGGGTAAGAGTGTAGGGAAACCGTGACGACGGTATGTATGGAGAAGGGGTTGGGCAAAACATGTATAAGCGAGCCCAAAGGAAGGCGTGCAAAAAAAAAAGTTTGGCTTGGCGCGTTGGCTTATCACCGAAGAACGGGGACGACTCGAGGAACAGCGAAGTCCAGGTCCATTATGTGTTTGTCTCCCCTCTCTCTCACATCCCCAACTGCCACACCCCCTGGGCGCAGTTATGGCGGGCACAAAGCCCGGAGAATGAAGGTGTCATGGTTCATTGCATAAAAATACTACCCATGGGGAAACGGACGGGCGTTGTTCTCGTTAACGCGGAGGCTAGTGTGGGTCTCCTCTTTTGTGTTACTGTAAGGGCACAGTACTAGTATGATCACGAACGGCCAAGTCAGTGGTGCTCCCAGCGCTTTGACCGAGGATCTTGGGAAAGGGGCCCGCATCGAAAGGGACTTGATGGGTTTTTTTTTTTTTTGCTTGGAAGGGACAAGCAAGGGGGTGGGCGCCTGAGGGAGGAGGTGGCCGTCCTACCGCGCCGGGCATGGCAGGAAAGATCAGAACAGCAATCATTAGTTTGTCCTGTCAAAAGTGTCAGCGTTCAGTGCACGAGGGGCGTAAAGTGATCTGCTTCTGCTTGGGATATTACTACTACTAGTTCGCATCCGCCAATGCAACTGCCGACCGGGCGGCGGCAGACCAAAAAAAAATAGATAGAAAACGTCGATTTGTAACTCCCTCTCGGTGTCGCGGACTTGGTTACCGGGATCGAGAAAACAACACTCGAGTAAGTACTACTGTACGGGCACTGGCACCCCCCGCCGTGTAAGCACTGGCAAAGCGGATATACCCGGTGCTCGAAGGACAGAAATCCGGACATTTGAACTAAAAGTAGTACTACACAGGGTAGCGTTCGGGGCAGTGTTGTGGGGCAAAAAGAGGATTTCGTGCTGCCAAAAAAAATAATTCGGGTGGGTTTGGGTGGTGGTTACTAAGCGGCCGGCATGCATGGGAGAGAGGGGGGGGGAAGGATGCTCGTTCGTCATTTTACTCAATCGCAATCACCGCCTCTCTTCCGACGAACTTGGGTGGCGGAACAACAAACTCTTTTTTTTTTTTTTCGAGATTCGATTGAACTGTATGTACTACTACTATCATTTATTGTACGCTCCGAGTCGTGCGGCCCAAGAGCGTCCGAGGAACGCGCTCTCCATGCTTACACGTGATAGAGTCAAAATGGCTCTAGCAATTCCATAGTTTTTTAACTGATGTGCGTGTGTAATGTCTCTCTGCGTGTTTGTGTTTTTTTTCTCACCCGGACAAGGGTAATGCGTCCCACTTTGGGGCTAGTCAAAGGCATGCCGAGTAGGCATGGGTGTCATGAATCTGCGCGCGGGCAACTCGGGTGTTAATAATGATTGATATAACAGCGCACACATGCTACCCAATCTAGTTGCGGCAACCAGACCCCAACCAGACCCCGGTCCAGTACACCGAGTGATGAGTGGGGAAAACGCCACATCAGTTGTATACAGTTGTAGTAGACTGTCATTGCGTAGTCCACTTACCCGATATGAACCAAGTACAAGATATCTCCCTATGCGGGCCGTGCGGTATCATTGCATTTCACACGTGCCCTCCCTCCCTTCCCCGGCTCGTTGAACTGTAGGCTGTAACGGTATGTCGTTATGTGCACGCATTCAGAGCTATCAAAGTGGAAGGGCAATGGTCTCGAGCGCATCTATACGCGGGATTGTGTTGCGTGGCAATCGAATGCCCTGTCTCCGGCGAATACGTATACCCCCCTGTAGCCTAACTCCACCAAGCATGGATACAATGCATTTCGTTAGCTACGAGATCGAAAAACATACGACAACACGAGGCCAACAGTAAAATTTCGACCCTCCAAAAGTCAGAACCCGGATCTTGGTCCAAATACCGAGCTCCCGAGCTCCTTCAGCCAAAGGTAAACTCCACTGATCCAGGGGTCTCAGGCTTCTAGAACGAGGATCGGATCGATCCACTCAAGGCATCTGCGTATATTTGGGCGAGTGTGTCTCACGCAAGTCGTTGGGCATTGATACTTCGCTTCGAACGGAAGAACAGAACCGATGGCGTGATTCAGGACGAGGTCAACTGGAGTACTGCCGGCACTAGGAGAGCCACGTAGCATCCTTGAACACGCGGCGTATTTAGGGCACTCAACCTGCTTCTTTTTCTCTCTGCTGCAGATGGACAGGACGATAGCAGCGCCAAGGCAGAATGTTATTCCTGCAACTTTACGGGCACTCTCTCTGCCTGGATTGGACAAGAGGCCTGTACCAGACCGCTATTTTGAAAGCGAGTCGAGGCGATGTAGTTAATGCGGTGGTTTATTGCCGTCATCTTCAGCTACGAAGGGAGAGATATTAATTCTCAGGCTGCCGAACAAGAGAGCTCGTCCGCTGTCGCAAATTTCCCAGGGTCACAGAGAACAGTCACAAAATATTTGATGGATTCAAACGCGACGTGCCTGAAGCAGCGAGGTGATTTAGAGATAGCGAGACGTAACGGTGATTCCGGTGTACATGAGTGAGTCCAGAAATGAACTAACAAGATGGGGCACAAACGGTCCGCTCGACTCATCAGTTTCGAAATTAATATGCGCAAGGCTGGAAATGGTGTTACGTAGTGGCTCTTACAGAGCCCGCCACCGGGTTCCCATTGTCCGAGAATTTCTTGTACCAGAGGAATCAGCGGGCGAGGAACTACCCACGTCCGACGAGTGTACTTCTGGCTGCTGGTGATCATGATAACGTATGATTTGTATGCCCAGGCCAGGGGTGCCCTGTGAGGAATAGAATGACCCCGGTCTGGGTGTTTGTGAGGTCGTTGAAGAAAGGTGCTTTCTGTAGTGACGGCGCATATTCGAGTTGACATTGAACTCTCGCCCGCAATTTTGGAACGGGCATTTAAATGCTAATGAAAAGGTTAGTGCGGGATCAAAAACGATTGAGACAGAACAAGCCAACGTTTATCGCCCGTGTGTGTATTCACGTGGATAGCGAGACTACTAGGACGATTGAAGCGTTTGGCACAATGCGGACAAGCATGTCTTCGCCCGCTGTCCGACTGCTTGTCAGCAGCGATCGGAGCGAGGCTATCATCTGCGCTGAGGTCACCATGTGATGAGGTTTCCGATCTCGGACTCTCATTTTCGGAAATTGTTGATGAAGGCGATGATGGGCGGGGCAACAAAGTTGCACAGCCCGCGCCAGTATGAATACGAGCAGCTTCCTGTGGGGGTTGGAAGGAAGAGATTGAGGGTCTGTTTGGATGATGGGAAGGGCGAGGAGAGGTGGAGGAATTTATCGACTCTGGTGGGTAGGCAAGAGAAGTGGGAGGATTGATGGGACGATAGCCATCGGATGAAGGCGGTGCGGGTAATCGCCTTTCATAAGGGCCAGGATTGGGTCGGCCAGTGTTTGAATGATCGCTGCCAGGTAACGAGGGAATGGATTGTTCCTGCCCCAAACCAAAAAAATAATGAAATGATTGACTAGACGTTGTATACAAATTAGCTTACGGTAAAGGATCGCGGAGGAGACGAGTGAGGGTGCTGAGTTCTGCCGCCGGTTGACAAGAGATGATCTGGTAGGAGGTAGATGAGCTTTTTTTTGTTTGAAACAAGATGGGTTGCCCAGATATGATACCAGGGAATAAAGTGCGAATACCAGGCAAGGAAACTGAATGACGACGTGAAGAATCAGAGGGGCGATCCATAAAGAAAAAGTGGAGAGAGGAGGAAAGCAAGGAAAGAAGGAAGACTCAAAGGGCGCGGCGCTATATAGAGGGGACAGAAGGATCTGCGAGCGCCCCCGTCCGGACGAGGTATAATAATTGCCCATTCAGTACCCGCTGGCGTGGCGTTTTCCACGAAACTTTCTACACGGATGCGACATGAGGCCGGCGGAAGGTCCCGCGTCATTTGGGTAAGAAGATGTACAAAAACGATATTTTGACGCCAGGCCAAAGTCAGTTCGACTCTCACAGTCCAAACCACCCCCCACCCCCCGGCAAGGCCGGTCACCGTTGCCGGTCCTTTCACCCTTGGCAAGCGAGGTCCGCCGTTCCGGTCAAAACCCTCAACAGTGGGAGAAGCTTTGCGCTGATCAGATCTGGAGATGATGCACCCAAGGGATTTGCGCTGATTCCCCCTCAACCCCACTCGAACACCACCACGTCACAGGCTTGCGACCGCGTGACTACAAACCCGTTGTGTTGGGCGATAACGATGCCAATCTGATGTTACCCTTTAACTCTGCCACAAATCCTCACTGGCACCCGGTGCGTAGGCGGAGATCGTCTCACTTTCCTCACCAACGCGTGATTCATCTCGAGAGCGCCGCCCGCGTGAGCAAGGTCCGGAAATGTCTTCTCCTTGATCAGAACTGAGGGAAACCCGGACGCCAACCGTCGATGCGGCTTGATTCCGAGTTTGGCTTCCCCAAACCGCTTTTCACATGGCGTTCCATTGCTAACTCCGAACAAAGCGCAGCAACGCCAACATCGTATCGCCACAGCCCCTGGACATCGCCGAGTTTTGCGCTAACCCCTCCCCCCACCCCCCCCTTTTTTTTTTTTCGATACACACTTACATATAAGGTTGCTCGAAGGTGAAAATCCTTCCAATTCAGTCTCGCCGTTTGTTTGGTCACCGGCCGGCCCTCCCCCCCGACATGGTCGGTTTGGCGCCTCTAAACATCTTCCACACCGGTTTTCGTCGGGTGGAGTCTGGGAAACCTTGTGTCTTCCAAACCCTGCTCTAACATCTTCCGCGCTGATCGTTATCCATTGCGTCTCATCAGCCGATCTGTGAACGCAAAATGAAGGCCTGGTGCCCGCCAAACACACACGTTGTGCATGTTTCACGCTTGACTTCATCGAATAATGAACAGGCAGCAGATGAACGCCATCAATCACGGACAAATTTCAGCTTTTCTTGGAATCACTCCAACTTTGGCCCCACGCCATTTATGCGCCTGCACCTCCCACATTGTATGCAGTATTAAACAAAGACGCGTCGGAGAGCCGTAATGTCTGGTGCCGCTTTCAGGTCCCCACGTTGCGTGTATACGTTTCAGGCGAGGTCATCCGCGCGGCACAGGGCCAATACTCCGATTCACATTTGCCGATCCTTGTCCTCCGCGTGGAATAGAAAATGCTCATTTTTCTTTCTCGCTCTTATGGCTAGCACGGTTGTGGTAATACGGTGGGTCGATATGGACAATGCAGCTTCACGCCGATTGGAATGTTGCAAGAGTCACTCGGCCACGCGGAATGCTTGCAGTGCCCGCAGGCGAACAACGACATCATCCAGACCAGACCATGCCAATCATCAACGTACAACGAAAAATAACAATCGGCACATGTCTCTGCCTCATCCCTGATAGCCGCCAAGCCAAATGATGTTTCTCTCGGCCGCAGAAACTGCCACGTTTTTCACATTGGTCTAGAAGTCCTACCTTGTGGAGTGACAAGTCGCGCCGCACGCAACGAGCGAGGTAAGTCGCAAATGAATCTCGCACACACATGCAAAAACGTGTGTCAGCTCTGGAAATCCGGGGCGCCTCGGGTCCCCTTTGCTGTACTATACAAAAGGTTTTTGAGGTGATAGTTCCCAGATTGGAAGGAAGGCATGCATAAGCAAATAATTATGTGGCTTTCTCGAGGGGGCAACCCTCGGCGTAGCAATGGAAAGTGCCCGGACCGAATCGTATTTTGTGGAAGGTTCCTCGAGGCGGGCTGCAAAAAAAAAAAAACCAGATCGGATCCTTATTACTCAAGTCATCACCAAAGATGAAACGAGATCATATAGCTAGAGGGTATCCTCTCGATCCTGTGTTGTTGTACGTATTTGCGAGTAAGGGGCCTTCGAGGCCAAAAGCCTCAATGAGATCCGAGGACCGTAAGATGACAGCCATAAGGCGTTTGCTCGGATCTCGCTTGCCAATCCCCATGCATGGAAATCAAATCATACAGCACGGATAAAGTTTTCAGAAGATGGCCGGACAATCGCGCGATTTACTCCTACCCGATACAGCGAGGGATGGTCTGGGATCAGAGTGATGCATCTCAAGGTGGAGTAATCCCTACAACCTCAGTTTAATGAATGAAATGATTGGGCGCCTGCTCGAGGCGGCTGACACGTACTTGATTTGCCTAACAGACCCCGTGCGAATCATTTACCCGCCGCCCCCGATGCTAAGGTTCACTTGTCCATGGGGGCGTTTAAAGAGCGCTGATGACTATAGCTCCAAATGATCAGCGTGATGACAGTTGTCATTCTGGGTAGCTCAGGCGACGATACAGTCTTCTCTAAGATTCAGATTGTACATCGTCTTATCAACAACTTTCTCAATCTTTTTCCAGTCGCTCCGTCGTTGTATAAACTCGTATATGTCCTGTGTCGGTAGAAGGTGAGTATAGAACAAACCACTACTATGTGATGGATGTGCTCACTTCCGGTCGATACGCTCCTCCATAGCGTGTTACGTCACGGACGATCTGCGCGAGGTCTTTCGCATCTTCCACGATGAACACATGACCGAGCATTTTGAGATTCGCAAAGTCGGATGTCAGCGACTGGATCTACCGCGCACGTGTCAGAAGTGAGTGAGAGAGTGAGAGAGAGGAGAGAGGGAGGGGGGCTGGGTGTTGGAAAGATGAACGCTTAAATTAACCTTTAGCGACGAAATGAAGGTGTGGTAAGCGTTCAGATCGGCGATGACCTGAAAGCCCCCGTTGAGCGAAATGATTTGGCGCTTGATGTGCTTCTGCAAAATCCTGCCGTTTCCAAAGAAAAAAAAAAAAAAAGACGAGTAGGTCAATGGGTCAAAATCGGATGAAACGAGTTTTCTGTGTTTGTTTACCCGATCAGCCGCACGCCCACCTCGCCCTCGAAAACTTCCAGCACTTCTCGGTTGACGTTCCCCTGGAGAAGCCGTATGTGCTCTTCGAGACATTTTATTGCCTCCGTGCAACCTTTTGAGGGTCCAAGAAGGAGAGGAGATTCTTCCGGCGGACAGTACGTCCGCGGAGGAGTAAGAGCCGTAATGATGTGATCCACCTGGAACAGCCCCTCAGCCAGCAAGCCTATGCAAAGATCAGAAATTGTTGAACCTGGTTCATGAGAACTTCGATCCCAGCGTTTAGTCCTTTTGCGACCGAATCGTCAAGCAAGTTCTCAAACCGTTTCTTTTCTCTGGCAACAGGGTTCAAAAAATCTGATAGATCAACCAGGGGGGCCTAATTCAAACAACGTTAGGAACAAACAAATGAATGTTTTTTTTTTCCCACGTACTAGTTCTTTATCAAATATGCTTGCACGATGCTCTGGATCATATCTCCGATATGAACCAACTCGAAAAATTGCACCAACGGTGCGACAGATGTCGACGCTTGTGCCGGCATCTCTGGGTCCGAGATGGAATCGGACAGTGCGGGAGGTTGATATGCCCGCATTTGTGTCATTGCCCTAATCCAGTGAGAAAGAACCCAGAATGATGAGATGACTACACACGATTCGAAACCGTTTCGCACGTGTCGTTCCCCAAGAACGCCTAGCAATTCATTCGCGACCTCTTCAATAGTCTCCCGAATACGGACGCCATAAGTTCCGGGATAATTGACAAAAATCTCTACACGCTTGAGCGTCTCTCGCGCGGCGTGAATCAATTCAAGAGTGACATCGAGGGAGAGAAGAAGTTGTAGGTTGTCGAAAGTGTGCAATGGTGAAGGTTTCGGAGATGTTGAAGGTGCTGCAGATTCATCACCCTGCTCGCTAGAGGCCTCGAGATTCTCTTCATCTTCCCAGAGCACGACATCAGCGGCGGTGTCCGTGCCCTTTGTGTACCCCTCTCTTGCAATACCCACATTTGCCTCACCGTCTCCGCCCCACCTCCACGGATCGAGCATCGCAATACCGTGAACGGCAGCACCCGAGACCGTCTCGACGGTACGTGGGACAACGGAAACCGGAATGAGAAGGAGGTTGGTGAAAGTTGAAAGGACGTTGCTTTTGAGATGGGCGGGGGAGGCAGAAGCCAGAAACGAGGGTTGTTGGGTACCCAGCATGGGAGGTGATTCAGTGTGAAGACTCGTCTACATGTATTGAATGTCTGGTATGAGCTCAGGAGACTGGGCACGAGGTGGGGAGAGGATGAACGATACCTTGTCTTCCCACTCTCGGCAGATGTGCTCGAAAGCTTGCTTTATGGAATCTACTTCCTCGTCAAGGTATTCGTCCATGTTGGGTTCGAACATTCGATACCTGTCGTACCAGTTCATGATGGGAAAATTAGATCGATAGTGACAAACTCAAAAAAAGTGAAAGAGAGACAGTGTGCTTCGAACATAAACAAAGAGGGGTAAGGGGGGGAGGAAAACGCACACAACATCCTCAGCCTGTGTCTTGTTGATTCCTTTCTCCGCATCGGGCAGATGCAGCTGGCCGGGAATTTCTAGAAGAGTATCCACGATGCGCCAGGCTTCCCGAAAACATGCAGCTGTTGCTCTCAAGAACAAGGCGCCATTCGCTAGAGAGCGGGCGTGGGTGAGAAGAGGTATAATGTATTCAGAAACCTATGAGAATCTGGGTTGAGCGGGGGAATAGGGTGGGCACGAGGTTTAACAACGTACTACTTCCGTCGCAATACGGTCCGCAAACGACAGGATAACTCCTGCAGCCGGGGGGAAGACACGTACGGCGCGAGAACCATGCTCCCGAAGCGCGTCCAAGACAATGCTCATGAAGGCATCCATCGACTCAAAATTCAAGGCGCCCTCTGGGCTGTGTATAGTTATTTCACGGCTCCAGACGGTGCGGAAAAACCGGACGCATAACGTACGTGAAATTGTCCAGAGGTTTGTGCGCGCTTGTGACGTAGAAAATTTCCCGTTTCTCAGCCCAAACACGCCCTATTTCCCATTCAGCGATGGCGCCGCTTCCACTTTTATGCGGGTCCCAGATTTCCCAACTCGCTTCAGCAGCCTCGCGCATGCCATCCTCATCGGCCCGGCCGTCAGCAACGTCAAAGGCGTTGAGCAAGATAGTGTCGAACCGGTCAGAAGCAGCACGGAGGGCGGTCAGGAGGGACGGTGTCGATCGAAGGGGTTCAAGGTAGAAAAGAAATCGGTGAAGGAGATGGAGAGTTTTGGAGCGGTGTACAAAGGAGAGGGGAGGGGTCGTTGTCACGGGCGGGAAGAGGGAAGAGAGGATATGGTGAGGGGGTTCAAGTAACGCTGGGGCAAGGTTTCTCAGGAGTCTGTGCGCACGAATGTAGAGAGCGCGGAACGAAGTAGCGCCGAGGACATTCGTGTCCTGCATCACGGTACCACTGCCAATAAAATTACCCACTTCGGGCGGGGAGGTTGTGAATCCACTTTGTGATGGGAAACTCTCAAACCCGAAACCAAAAGGATCCTCTCCGGACGTAAAGTCACCAAAATCATCGTCCGCAACGTCTACGGTCAGCGTCGGAGGTTGTTCCGTAACGTCTCCGTGTGCCCGACTCTCCAGCTCGTCTAGTACAAGTCCAAATCCATAGTGATCAATGCCTAAAAGAGAATATTTGTACTTCCAGAGTTCTTCGGAGACAGCAAGGCGGGCGAGGGCACGATTAGTACGCGCGTAGGCCGGGATATCGGGTACCGGAGTGTATTGTAGAATGACCGAGTGAATTGATGATGGTAGTCTCCCGACAAAAGGTGATCCAGATCCCAACGCGTATCTATGTGAGCCAAATGAAGAACCCTGGTGGAGTTTGACTGGTTCAAGGGCTTTAAACTTGTCCATTGGACCGTAACAATCTCTCAACCATGGAAAGCGCTGAGCAAAAGAGGAATCCTTTACCCATCTGGTTTAGCGCCGGATTATATTATCACAATACCAGCCATCACTAATGGCCCAATGGTCTAGTGGTACGATGCTCGCTTTGGGTAAAGCTTACAGCTGTCACTCTGCGAGCGGTCCTGGGTTCGAACCCCAGTTGGGCCCCAGTCTTTTTTCTTGTTTTTCCCTGGCAACCGTAAACTATGGTCGCCCTTGCCCCTGTACGTACAAGCATTGATTGCCTACAAAGGACAATCCTCACAGGCCGTCGACAAACAATCAGTTAATTTAGCAACACAAAATTTATTAATAATACGGCCCCCAGTACATTCTGACTATTAGTTCAGTCAAACGCAGACTGTCAAGCATAATTCTCCCCTGGCAAGTATTCTACCGAGTTATCCGATTGGTCCGCATCCCCACGGAAACAACTAGGCAATTTTGTGATTGTGAGCATGAGTGAGTATTGACATAGCCAAACAAATACCGCTTAGTATCTCTGACGATCCTCAGAAAGTGCGTCAGAAGAGATTACGCAGCTAGGCCGCCACGGACTCGGACTCGGAGGAAGAACTCGGCGATAGTGCTCCTTGGTCTATGAACAGAAGTGTGGTCGAAGATTGAATCGGAATGAGACGGAAAGAGCGCTTGACGACCAGCCCGAGTCATGCATTTGGTAAGAGCCTGGATACAGCTTTGCTCAGCCCAGAACAGCAGGGGTGGTCGTGGTGGGAAGAACGGCTTGAAAGGACTGAAGAAACGAATCGAACCCGGGTTGTGCGGGGGGTGAGATAACGACTTATTAAATTGAGGATCTGATCCACTGGGATTCTCGGTGATCCTGTCAGCGCTCTCCTCGGAGAAGAAGAAACATTCAGTATCCAATGACCTAGCGCGACCAATGTGATGTATTGGTGACCTCGGCAAACTTTTTTTTTTCACAGGATCATCGTCGGGGTCAATGGTGACCGTGAAGGAAGCCAAGGGTGAGAAAGACGAAATCCGCAAAACGAACTGTCATGTGTGTGTGAGAGAGACGATGCGCCGCAAAGAGCTACTACTTACTGGGAAGCAGCATCAAGAAGATGAACCAAAATTGCTACAGGTGGGTCAGGACGCTCATTTATCAGTTCTTCCACGCCGCTACCCCGAAATAACTTGAACAGTTGGGCCAAATTGGGTCGTTTTGAAGAAGGAAAGTCGGATCTTCCAATCCCAGGATGAAGAATGGGGAAGCTGTGCAGAAGGAGGAGAGTGGTCCGAGGGAAGGCCTTCCCCAGCCTTCGAGTAGTGAGAGGGGTCTACATTGATGATTCTGGAATCGACGAGGACAAGACGGCCATCGCTTCTTGTGTTACAGGTAGTATGCGCCACGAAGCCAGAAGGGGATTGGTCGGCCTCAACTTTCTCACCTTGACGAAATCAAATCGAGATGGTATTTGCTGAGCGCGAATGAGACGTGCTGCGTATCTTGATACCCTCGGACATCATTCGAGACAATCAATCTTTGTGAGCGTGCTCTCACGCGCGTTCGTATATTCGAGATCAGTCGCGTTGACTTTGGCAGTCTATTACAAAATTACAGCTTGACTTCCCGTACGCCATCCTTGTCAACAACCTTTACAATGTAGTTGCCCGGGGCAACTACCAAGCGTTGTGCCGTCTCGTTTATCGCGCGCCGGAGAACGTCAAGACCTTCTTCCAAAGAACCATCGGGGTTGTGGTATCTGTAAATCATCATATTCAGACCCGACAGAACTTTCGACGATGCACAGGGGAAGCACACGTCCCGTCCGAAAGAGGGGCAATGTCCGATAAAAAAAATCCACTCACCGGTCTAATAAACCCAGTGCAAAGTAACTTCCATAACCATGGGCTGCGAATGGCACGGAAGCCATAGTACCGAGATAGTCGATCCAGTATAGATGTGGTGATTCGGCTGCTGTGTCGAATCCCCCAACAGCAAGTTGACGGTGTAAGGTGAGCGAGAACGAAGTGATTCTGCCAGCGACCGACGAATCCACGACGCGGCGGACTGTGGACGGAGCGGATAGAGGTTGCGGATGTGATAGAGTCTAATATTTCGCTCTATGAATTCAGCGAACTGAACAGTGTCACCTACGTGAATTTGCGCAGGTGAGAAATTGAACATCGGGGATGTATATACATACACGTACCTGACTCTCCAGAGTAGGCCATGAGAAGGTGGGGGCTGAGAGTTTTGATCTTGTCCTCATCAACTTTCATTTTTACGATAGAACGTGATGCAGTAGTGTCTGCAGCAACGAGAACATAATCTTTTCCTGTAAGCGCAAACGAGCATTCCATGGTGTTGTTGAGAAACGGTGAGTCTTGGACGACGCGTCACTTGTCAGGGACACACTGGCAGTAATTACATAACTCGCGTTCAAGTCAGCGCTTGACACAAGCCTCACTGACAACCACCACCTTGCAAATCCAGCAGAACATATCCAAGCCTGAGAGAAATGCAAGCCCGTGTAGGAAAGATGTGTGAATAGTTGTGAGATTTGACGAGTGTGGCTCCTGGCATCAGCCTTGGGCTTTCTGCCACCATCCTGTACGTTTATCATAACTTCTAACAATGTACTGTATCCCATTTCCATTGTTCAGGGTAACAAGTCGAGAGGGAGCAAGTTGTAAACACGACACGCGTGGGCCATTATGTAAAATAAATGTTGAAACAAGTCCAGTTCCCGGCTCGGTCACACTTGGCGGGGTGTGGCATGTTCAACCGATTGTGCCACTAACACCTGAATTTTCCCTCATTCTTTCTGTAACTTCATCGTGTGTTATGCCACGCACGCTCCTCGTCTCCTTTTCTCTCCTGGCGCTGGTCGTTACCGCTCGTCCTATCGCTCCCGTTCCGTACGTGTTGAGTTGCAACTGTTTTTTTTTTCTCGTACAACCTCATTCCTGTACTATGCAGCGAATATTCACAACCTGTGGAAGTTCAAGATGCCATCAAGGCTATATTTGAAGAGCGCACCAAGTTCGTTCAGAAATCGCTATTGTCCTTTGCGCTTTTCATGAACCTTTTTTTTTTCAGGCAATCCGACCATGATTTACCTCACGACGAAATTAATATCCATTTGATTTCTGACGAAGGCCAGCAAGCTGTTCTTTCCCAGCTCGATGGCAGTGCTATCAAAGCACTCGTGCCCCTTGACTCTTCTCAGGGTGAAACCTTTCCCGAGGTTCAGAGATTACGAGACATGTTGGGTGGTTCAAAGCACCTGAATGACATCGAGGGTGCTTCTGTGGCGGAACTCACGGATGATGTCGAGGTTCCCGCTCTTCCAACTGAGGACCTACACCCTTCCGGGTTAACCTCTTCCACCGTGTCTTCGCCTTGGGAAGCGGCACGTGTTTTGACTGGGTTCTCACTCGCTTCCCTCCTCGCCGTGTACACTCTCATCAGTGTGGCAGCAGTGCTTTTCGCCTTTTACTTTATCCGGGGGTTCCTTCACCTCGGCCAAGATCAAGGAGAAAAGCAATTGCTACGCCCCGCAGACGTGGAATCGGGCGACGTGGATGAAAAAGGTACCATCACGCAGGAAAAGGTTGCGGGCGAGAGCCGTACCCCTGATCCACCCATCGGCGTACTTGTAGACATCGATGCCGAGGCTAGTACGGCAAGTGAAGAGGTCGAGGATGCAAGCAACAATAAGTCCAGTACACGTATTTCACGGTCATTGGCGTTGTCGCTCAATACGAACCCTTGGCTCGTCCCTCTTCCCCCTTCCCCACTTCTCCTAGCTGTTCAGCTCCACGATGACGTGACAACAGGAGGAAATCCATACCCTATGCGGGCTATGGTGGCATTCGAGGAACAGCCTGGAACTGATGCGCGTAATACCAATGCAGCAGCAGCAGTTGTCGACGTGGCTCTCGCGATGCAGCTGAGAACTGGCTTTGGCATGACTGCAGACGGGGCATGGTTAGTTCGCTTCGTGATGGCTGTGTTCGGATGGGTCACCATCCTTCTCGGTCGCGGAGGGGAAAGACAGGATGGAGGAAGAAGGATGTTAGGGTGGTGAAGGTCTCATGGTATAATATCTTACGTCATTAGTAGGCACTGGCGCCAACACGCGTGTCACTGTCAATCAACTGTCTCTCTCTTGTCTTTGCGTAAACCACCAACACGGTTGTTAAAAAATCATGACGGGCTTTATGCCCTCCCAGTTGCTGACGAGGCGGCATCAGACGTTCTGCACAATGGGCAGGCGTTGCCAAAATCCTCGGACCCCCGTGGGCACGTTTCCCGGTCATTACCATTGGGCTCGCGGGTGTTCAAGTGATGTGGTCCATCGAAATGGCTTATGGTGAGCGACTCTAGCAAAGCGACCGCATTGAATGACCCATAAACTGCGTAGCGTCCCCATACCTCATCTCTCTGGGCCTTGCCAAGGCACTGATGGCCCTCGTTTTCGTTGCTGGACCACTTCTGGTCTCATCGTTCAGCCCTTAATCGGTCTGCCCTGACCCCACTCCCACATTGCCTCAACTGATTGATAACCTGTGCAGGTGTCATGGCTGACAACTCCAAATCCCGCTTTGGCCGCAGAAGACCGTTCATCGTAGCGGGTGTGGCCATCTGCTCTGTGGGCCTCATCCTCCTCGGTTTCACTCGAAATTTTGCGTCTATCATCACAGAATGGGGATCTCCTTCCGTATCTACACCACTCCTTTCCGATGCCCGAGCCAGGACTCTTACAAGAAATTTTTAGAATAACCGTCTCACCATCTGGCTTGCCGTTTTATCAATATACTGCATCGATTTCAGCATCAATGCAGGCAAGTAAAACCTCCCTCTGTCTGCGTGTACTGGAAACGCTGACAAGAGTACCAGTCCAAGCTGTGGATCGTGCCCTTCTTGTGGATATCCTTCCCCGCGCCGAACAAGCAAAAGGAAACGCATGGGCGGCGATCATGTTGGGTATCGGTAGTGTGGCCGGCTTTTTCTTGTGAGTGTCGACCGGCGTAATCCACCGCACTACCTCCGCTTACTAAAACGAGACAGCGGCGGTATCAACTTGCCGTCGTGGTTGCCATTTCTCGGACGGACCGAGTTGGAAGTCTTATCAGTTGTTGGCTCCGCCATTCTCATCGGCACGCACCTCACTACCATCACTTCCGTAAAGGAGCGTATCCTTCTCGCATCGAGGTACGCTCTTTTAATCTGTCCCCATCTAGGATCTGATCAACTATTTGCTGTTTTCAGTAAAAGCAGAAAGACTTTCCGTCAGGAAATTCGCGATATCTGGGTCAACGCACGGAATTTACCCCCAGTAATTCGTCGGATCGTCCGTCCCGTCCTTTATCTGCCAATGAATGCTCATTGAATTTTGCCGTGGTAGTGCATAATTCAATTCTTGTGCGCATCTCATTCACGTCTGATAAACGCATCTCACGATTCCTTACTTTAGTGCATGGTCAGCTTGGTTCCCCATCCTCTTCTACACAACGCTTTACGTTGGCGAGCTATACAAGCGATCGCTCCCTCTTCCGCCTTTGAAGGAAGTATCGATGACATCGAGGAAGAGGGGACACGACTAGGCTCCCAAGCGCAACTTTACTCTTCCCTACTAGCCCTGGCTACCAACGTTTTAGCCCCACTTATTGTTGAGGAAGCATCGCCAAGCCCCATGCTCGTCAGACCGCCGAGGCGATGGTGGCAACGTAAAATACATTTAGCGACTTTGTGGGCCCTGTCCCTCCTATTTTTTGCGCTTTGCATGTTTGGCACCTTGTGAGTCTACTCTCCCAAGAAGTCTAAAGAAAAAAGGTTGAAATGAGCCCCACACTTCCTCCGCAGTCTTACGAGCAGTCCCGCTGGCGCCACATTCATCATGACCCTCGTCGGATTCCCTTGGGCAATTTCCCAATGGGCACCGTTCTCCTTGGTGCGCCCGTCCCACCGCATACAGGTCGTTTCCCTGGTCGCTAATGCACACACGTTCTAAAAAGCTTGCCGATGCGATTCACACGACACCAGATCCCGTTTCGGGGGAAACCGACATGGATGATAACCAGTCTATCCTTCTCACCGATACCAGCACGCACCACCGACCACCACAACACGAGGAATTGTTTGCAGTCGAAGGCGGAGATTCCGATGATGACGGAGAGGTCGTGACGGGTCGTGACGGGGTGGTGCAGGAGGATCCGGAGGAAGAAGAGTGGGACAAAGTCGTCGATGATGAGATGGAAGAAGGTGATGGCGATCGACAGGTCCTCATGGGAAATATCGACGCACGTCGTAGTTGGGCAGATATCGCCGATCTTGGAGAGAACCCTGGACGGAGACCGGGTCGAGAGAGTTTGAGCGCGAAGGCTGGGATCATCCTGGTTTGTTGAGCTACTCCTCCTCTCCCTCTCCCCTGGAGAACAAGAACTGATAGTCACACGCTCGTTCTCTTAGGGCATACACAACATTTTTATCGTCATTCCACAGTTCCTCGTCACCGCGTTTACCGCGTTCATATTCGCCATCCTCGAACCACACAAGTCCGTCCTCCACGGGGACCACGCCGGAAAGACACCGCCCGGTTCGAACATAACCGCCATTTCCATCACCGATAACATCACCACCACAACGTCTCTGGCAGCGCCTCGTCAAGAAGTCGAGTACCCTCCCAGCGGTCCGAATTCTGTCGCAATCATTTTCAGGTGAGTCTCCTCCGATCTCGGAGTGCACTTTCTGTAATCTCATTCACATGCCGCAGAATCGGGGGCATATGGGCCTTGATTGCCTTTGTCCTTTCTTGGAGACTTGCAAAGGAACTACGGCGCAACTATTGATTGCCTGCCAATGCGCATCTCACCCGTTTCTTAGTTTTTTTTTTCTGGTGCTTTGGTACAAATTATATCGCATTTCGTACACAACCTTGACACTCTATTCATGATAGCAATCGAGAATAATGCCAGTTGTGGCCTACACATTTTCACACGGGCCCCCTAACTCGATGTGAACACTTTCTTTGACATCGTCTGCAAACTGCGATCGCACTCAGCGCTTGAAAACGTCTTTCGCCATATTTGTAGTTCCCCATTGATCATACTGGTTATCCCTATGTCCTACCACTTAATGCGCTGACACCATCACGCCCATAATAACACGATGGGCGCTACTAGGACGACAAGTCACACGCGCGGCTCGAGTCATAAATGCTTCCCCCAATTACCGAGATATCAGAAGACGGTACCGTCGCTGATAATCTCAACCGGTGGACCACCTGACTCCGGTCGCTTTTCCTTTGCGATCTCCCGGCCCCCTTTCCACGTGGCGCTCTCGAGCACTTGCGCAAGGTGAGTTGTTCCTTGGACAAGTCGAGCTTGGCTCGTATCTGTTCCGCAATTCGATCCCTGATTTTAGTAGGCAATAAGCGCGCGGGAAAGGACGGGGTTTTGGTTTTTTTTTTTTTTCAACGAGCGTGGGGATTTGTGGGTGTCGAGTCAGCTGAGGACAAGTAAAGGACATTCGCGACTCACAATTCTATCACTGTCATTGCGCGCCACTCCACGATGGCCGGGTGCGAAGGCGGAAGCCGAGGAATTGGGGAAGAAGCGGTGGGGAAATAGGCTGCAGGGATGGCAGAGGTTTCAGGGAGAGGACACCTAAGTCCACAAGAAGGCCACCTTTCAAAAGGCACACGCCAACCAACCAACCCACCCCGGAAAAGTAGCGAAGGAAACATGAGTGAGATAGCTCCACATACAAGCGGCGCACGAGGCGAGCCACGCGATGCACGCACCGTTTCTATATTCAGGAAGCCCCGTCATGTCCTCGAGGCCATCAAATTTCCATCCCAAAATCTTCTCGATCGGCTCTATGAGGCTGTACGTCGTCCAGCCTGTGAGCTTGTGGAACGGCACGAGCTCATCTCCCTCCGCTGGTGCGTGGCCCTTTAGTGCATCACAAGGCCAGACGTCGCCTAGAGGAACACCGCCAAATGTAGTACGGTCCTTGGGCCAGATCGGCGCGAGGCCAGAGACGAGAACGTGCCAGAGAGCCGCAAGAGGTATTCGACGAGTCGGTCCGTCTGGGATAGACTCCGACTCTAGGTAGTCTGTGCCGTGCTTTCAAAGTCAGACGGGTGGGACGAGATGGACCTTCCAGCAGGAAAAGGGAAGGTCAGCACATGGACAGACCTATCATATTACCCGGCCTCCCTTCAGCCCCGAAAAAAATTGCGTTGCTCCTGAGTGCATAACTCAAGTTGACAAGCAGAGAAGCACGACCCTCGAGTCCCACCATTGGATTATCAGACCTTACTTGCATAACCTGTGCAGTCCTCTCCACGGTTATTTGTTCCAGCCCGTTTGCTTTCGGCACGACAAAACGATCAGCCACGTTTATAAATGGGAACCCCTCAAAAAAAAAAGGTCAGACGACCAACATACCATCGACTCTGTGGGGCTGATCAACATCTCCCGAGAAGAAACCTTCTTTAAACATGTTGAAACTGGCCACACCTAAGCCCTCCGAGCGGTTGAAGGACATGCCCAAAGTCTCATCATGGTAGGTCCAGTCGTTGCCAGCCCCGCGTCAAGAAGGACGGAAACGAGAAAAAGGTCGATCAGACGTTTGGTCTTCTCTTTTCTGTCAGGAGGTGGTTTCAAAGTATCCCAGTGAGCGATTAACGGTGTGATTCGAGAGACGCCGGCGTCGAGATGCCTCCATCGGCCATGAGGGGGGATCTGGAAATTGGTCAGTTCACCTGTCCGAATCTGATAACGTGCCTGTGGGGGTGAACTTACAGACGAAATATCATCCCCGAAATCACGCTAGTGTTATGAAGGGTATCAAAGGGGATAGAGTATGAATGTTAATACGACGAGACCTGGATAATCCTAATGCAATACTCGGTCACATCTTGCTCTCGTTCGGGTGGTAGTGAAGTATTCAAGTTTTCCTTGCCTAGCCAAATCATGAACGCGGCCACAACGCTCACGAATAGAGGGAAGGGTGCGAAGGTATCGATCATCTGGTCTTTTGACGAGTCAAGGAGCCAACGAGCATGGTGATGATGAAGATGATGAAGAATTGAAAGACGAGGTAAAACCTTATAGTTATTACTATCTTTCTCCCGTTCACCTTTCTTTCCCCCTTTTTCCACTCTACACGCGGATTCATTTCTAGACTTCTTTTCTCGTGCTCTATACACCCCCTCAGGCTCAATAACGATCGCTGACCTTGCCTCCGGTGACTACCCCACATCCTGGGGTTGACACGTTTAGCTTTGTACATTCCATTAGGACGTAATGCATCGAACGCTGCGTTAAATGGTTACTGACGGACACGAATAGATAAGTTATCTGAACAATTGGCAATGACTATATAGCTTGACCGGCAATTCTAATATAAACGTCTCCCTAGCCTCTTCAGCGCCGGCGCCCGCTGCATAGCTGACATTGCTCAGGGCTCGACCTATTTTCCGCAGTCTGAGGGAGGCCCATCCTGAGGGACAACAAGTTAATCCACTATTACCGTAAAGAAGGGGTGGATTACCATTGTCTACAGGTATCTTCACAAATATGGTCGGTCTGGATATGGTTCCGGCTGTATCTGCAGTACGGCAACGTGCAGTCTTCCTTGTCCTGTCCGAGGTGCGTCAACAACAAACACACCATCCGAGCAGTGAGCGACCAAGCCAACCAAGTCAACTGAGTCTTGGTGTCCACAACTGAACATCGTTTTGGCCACCCTCCGATGACACATTCTAAGCTCAACTAGATAGATGGTCACGACGGAAGGGAGTCGACGGGTGTAAGTAGAAAACTAGAAGTGGGAAGAATGAAAGACTCAAAGGACTCGATGCAAGCCCTTTTAAAGGTCTCGAATTGCAATTTGTGCCAACTCGAAGGTAAGACGGGACGAGAGACAATCTCAAGAACGCTTGCCCCACCTGGAGGACATGCTGCCACAAATACCTCCATCGATCACCATTTCAGTTGGTACCGGCGCCAAGGCTCCACCTCGAGAGGTATCCGACGGTCAGCACCCGCTGCTGCGTTTGTGAAGGGCATTGTAGGTCCGCACACGATGCCGCGGAAGGATGATGAAGCACAGGTGAGACGGGCGCTTGGCGGAACGATGTGGGGGAACTCCGCACCCGCTTCCCCGGATAATTTGTCGTGTGCCATGTATTCGAGACTTGCCGAATGACAGGGTTCCGCCGAAAGGGAACGCATCAAGTCACGAGGCGTGGATCCTTGATGGCTGATAAGATCAAGTGGCACCACCGCGCCATTTGGTGGGCTGGTGCAGAACATACGCAGGGGCGGAACTACTACTTGCGGGACGAAATGCGGGCGCAGCGACGAAATGAAACGGAACATTAGATAGTGCGTGGGACGATAGAAGACACCGCCGCTTCATACCCTACTGCCACAGCTATCTGTTTCCCAAGGGCTGTCACTTCTAAGATGTTTAAGAATTCGCGTGATGCCCGGCTGACGATTGCCTGTCCCATACCTGTCACGTGCACCAAAAGGTGTTAACTTGGTTGCCTTTGTGAGACACGAGCGATAACGTTCATCGTGTGTTCAGCAACTCTTGGTGACATGTGAAAGTCAGAGCTTGACGGATAACGTCCCACAACGGGGATTGAGAAGTTACGAAAGATTAATAGCACGGCATGTGTGCGATGGCGTAAATGGGAAGCCAAATTCGATTCTTAAATGCGTTGAAATAAGATTCTGACAGTTCCTGGTGCTGGCCGAGATTGGGTTGTGGGTGCTGTGGGTTTTCAGGGTCTGGAGTGTTATTAGAACATACCCAAAGGAGAGGCCACCCAACAAAGGGAGGAAAGGGCTAGAACAAGGATGTTTCGACGTGTCAACGCCTAGTATTTCTTCCAGCTCATTCGTAACTTGATTAAATTAGAGAACACCGGACAAAACCCTGGGTTGCTTTACGGCGCGGGGCTCACTTGTCTCCGATAAACAATACCATATTTGGTATCGGAGCACGTGGAATAGACTCACTAACAAGGGAGCTGTAACGTGGTTCAGCGGCACTCCATTGTCCATATTGATGTGAGACTCACAGGGTGACCCTTGTAGCATCACCAAGGCGGCAAACCCATTGCAAATCCGACTACAGAGGCTCCCGGCGTCAACAATAATTGGACATAGCCGAGCTGTCGGCCTGGGCTGAACACGTCTATCGATTAAGCCTCACGCCAGGAAAACTGGTTCACTGTTTGATTGCCTTCGCAAGTTGGGCATCTAGCGTGCGATTGTATCGTGTGCCTGCATTCAAATATTGACATTGGCTCCACCCCAGTAATAGGAGTCACACGAGCGGGTACGGGAATTCTTCTGATCGGCGCGCAGTAGGATACAAGAAATGCACACGACTTCGTATTGATACCGAGCCTGTACCGCCCGATACCATGCTCCGCGAGTACAGTAGCCGGAGTTTGCCAGACAAATTTTGGTTTTGTCCAGTTGGTTTGTGCGAGTCCCTTAGACAACTGCAGTTTTCGCCGCAGCACGAATGAAAAGAATTGCAAACACGGGGGCATCGAGGACAAGAGTGATCACACCTCACCAAATGTAACATATTCACCACCCTATGTTTCTAGAAGAAGTCAGGGTCTCTGGGTTCAGTTTCAGCGTGCCACAGGCTGGGGTTAGACGATCGATATGGCATGAGGCAATCTCTTGACGTCAAGGAGAGATAGAGCATCTGGATGATTGCCAGCGCGGCATAGCGTTATGATTGATTGAAATCAGGAAAATGTCCAGAAGAGAATATGGAACGGACATCGATAAAGCTCACCTTCCTCTACCTCTCAAGCAAGAAAGCTACGAACAGGAACAGGGCAATTTGGGCGAGTAACCCGAGGGTCACGTGCACCGTCTGCGAGGTAAATGAGTGCTTGACATTTGCAAATTGTATCCATGTTGAGGCATCGTCGATAGTGCGGCTTGCGATCCACCGTTTCATTGGTTGGCGTGAGGTAGAAAGCGGATTTAGGCGGTAAATCGGAAGACATGACCGAGATTCATCACACGACTATCCTATGGGTATGAAATCTAACGTCTGGTAGTTTTGACTGAGGGTTGTACTCACAGTTTGTTTTCCCACTTTACTTCCCACCCCAAAATGCATGATCCCACCAATTTCCGCTTACCCGCACTGGCCCTGAGAGACGGCCACCAGCATTTGGGATGTCCGTACGCTCCACCGTCCACAATTCCATCACCCCGATGCGACGAAGGTAGTCCCGCGTCTGCGAGTAACCAAGACCAACAGAGTGAGGGCCATGGCTATCGTCTGAAAGTGCAAAGTGACCACCGTGGAGGATTATCAACTGTGCGCCGATGGAGGTTAGCGGTCACGAGTAATGAACCATGGTCTCGTTCACCTGAGCAACGTCATTTCCTGGATACGCTGTGCTCCATCCCTTTCTAAAAGCGGCGGCATTCACCTCAAATAGTGCTCCATACGCAATGGCAAACTTGACGTTCCGCTCCAACTTGGCCCATGCGCGTGGAAATGCATGTAGTTGAAGATCAGGCGCATACAGCCGACAGAGGTCGATGTGTCCAATTAATTCAGGGTGAAAACGATTCAGCAACTCGAACTGGGCATCAAAATACGTGTCCAAGAAGATGCCAAGGCGTTCATGTCCTTGGTCGGTCTCCATCGAATCGGTTACATGCGCAGGAAGAGAAATGTTGTCAAGGCATCGTCGATACGTGTCAACGTCGAAATCGATTGGAATCCCATTGACATGATGGACCGATCCTACAATGTAGTCGATGCGACCCTCGTGGATCTCCAAAAGTCTCGACAGGCCATCAATGTCAAGAGCGGAAATGTATTCGGTCTCGAGCCCAACAAGGAGCCTAAGAGATGAGGAATAGGTATCGCAGAGGCGATGAGCCTCATCCAGGAAAGCCTCAAATTGTGTCATCAGGAATTCAACGGAGGCATCATTCTTGAAAACAATTAGTTTATCAAAGTAGCATACAGTACGATCCCATCACCTCCTCGGGGTAAAGATCCTCTGCACGGTAGCGTGGTACATGTTCAGTCAGGCCGTAGACCTCGAATCCCTGATTCAGCGCCTCCTTTACGACATCTTCCAAAAGACCAGTGGCATGCTTGCAGAATTGTCCGGAGTGCGAATGATGACTATGTGGCATGAGCGAAAAGAGATTGGTGGGAATCCGCTCGATGCGGGGACCGCGCGGGCCGATCTTGGGTCTTTCCCACGATTTCATTTTTGACTACTGCTGTAGCCGGACTCAAACTAGATTCCAGAACAGAATCAACCCTTGTACAGATATCCAAAGACCTGGGCCGTGCTAAAGAGACCGCTAGGTCCCCCTAGGGGTGTCTACGAATAGACCTCCTAGCATTGCAAATACTATCGCACCCTGATGTATGCTTCTGGTTCCTGTGTGAACCCAACGCCGCAGGTGGAGATTCTTCGTAGATGTCACAGGGGGCCCCTCGTGAACTCGTGGGGTCTTCCCATTTGTGAGACTTATTCGGATTCGGAAGCAATCTCATTTCCGCTTGGTTCGTGCTGTCGGATGCTTCGCGTAGACCACGGGGGGGTTGGAGCAGCTTTACATATTGGACTAGTGGCTAAAAGTTCGGGAAATTCTGCTTCATGCAGGTTCCGGGATGCTCTTACTGACGGAGGGCCATAAGCGGGAAGCTAGAAGACGTGTCAAGATCAGATAACGGCAGAACAGACCCTTGTAACGCAACGTTCTAGAGCATTGGAAAAAAGGCCTAGAAGCCAGGACTACACCCGGGCTTGCGGTAAAGCGCCGCTCACAATTATCGAACGGTATAGTACTATCTGCGGACAGGTTAGCGGCGACGCAATCGCAAGCCTGAGCGCCAGAATGAGGTGTCAATCATTAGGCGAATTTTTATGATTCATGAATTCGTTGCGCTCAGGGTCAAATGGGCAACGCATACATTTCGGGAAGGCACTTTCCCAGGTCGTACGAGTGCCGGCGCCGCGGCAATACACGAGGAGGTTATGACGGCCATCTCCCCCGATCCTTTTACCTGCACACGACCAACAACTCTCGGACGGTGGTCCAATACGGACATCAATTAAACGTTGAAAGGGGTGTAGCTACTCCCCCCAGCACCAATGTGCATGTTGGCGAGCGGTTAGCGGCCACCAGTGAGCGTGGCAACTGGGAACAAGGGATTTCCACACCCCGTCTTATGACTCAGTAATCGTGCTCAAGGTAGAGTCGCGCCCCCATCTACTTGTGCTCCTTTCACGTCCTAGGCACATCTATCTCCCTTGTTTCACCATTATTCCATGCTTTAAGCTCGTTCAACGGGTGTTAGGAGGATGAAGCGCATAATCTTCCTGTCTGGAGTGAGCAGAGGTAGCCCACCGTGACCTCGGTCTTACAGTAGATTAGTACAGCAAGGAAGGGGGAAACGCAGAAAGAAGGCAGTCGTGTGCTCCATGAACCAACCCCCAAAAATATTTTTAGATTGGACGCTCACTCGTCACCACGGGCACATTTTGTTAAGCCTCCGAGTCTGACCAACGGTGACTCATCTACTATAGTTGATGTCCCACACCCTGCGACCACGTAGAACTCAAAGACTTTTTGCAGATAGGGTGGTTGCGACTCGTCGGCTGTGAATTTTTATTCCAAGTTATGTGATCGAGGAGTCTAGAGTCGGAGCAGAACTAGCGGTGAAAGGGTTAGGCAGAAACATGAGGTGGTGTGGTGGGAGTGAGGTTTGTAGCCGCTTTTGTCATTTGCAAAACCAGTGATTATCCAACCGCATTGGCTACCCCCTTGTCCCAGACTTCGCTACCCTATCGCAAAACGGGACGCCGTTCAATACACTCCTATCCATCCCGCGACTGACCAATTGAAGAGTATGCGAGACGCAGTTACCTATCTCACGAAAGCGCTGGCTAAGTGATAGCTACGATGGGACTTTCAGACAAGCACAGGGGCAGGAAGAGAGGAACGAACTATATTTTGGACCTCCGCCACCTTCTGGGACTGTCCATTGGACATCCTGCGTCGGAACTTTAACATCACAGAGCTTACAGTGGATGCAGTTCTAGACGACGACGGTTAGCGCCCGAGGCCCTGAGAGGGGAATCCTATCCTTTACCTGAGCATTGATCACCAGTTTCTTTCCCCCCCACCCTTCCTTTCCCGACGACCCATCCTCGTCATCCACGTATTCATACACGCCCGCAGGACATGCCCTCCCCAACAGCCCGGCGTAATCCTGCACGTTGACCCGCACATGCTCTCCCCGACACTCTGAACGCTCAACCAGCCCGTCCTCTTCCCTCCGCACACGAAGGTGCGCAGGTTGATCCTCGGCGTGATTTGTTCCTGTGAGAGAGAGTGCCGTCATAAGGTCGGTCGACAACGGAGGCTGCGGGGCTGGATATTTGATCGGGTTGCATTGGGATGCTCGACGCGTATGAGCTGCGTCAGTCACGCGGGAAGAGTTGCGGAATGTCCACGGTGTACGGCCTTTAAGAAGGAAGCTATCGATACCGGAGTATACGATTCCGCCAAAGATACCGAGAGATGTATTGAAAGATGGCCGTAGGTTTCGCACTTCATAGAGTTCAGAGAAGACCCAACTCTCCTTGAAAGCTTTGTCATAGGCACTCATGTCGGCGGGGGAACCATCGTCGGCCGAAAGGACGTCAAAAGCGGCCTCCGCCACCAACATGCCGGTTTTCATCGCGTTATGCGTCCCTTTAATCTTTGCAACGTTCACAAACCCTGCGGAGCACCCGATAAGTGCACCACCAGGGAAGTACAACTTTGGGAGAGATTGAAGGCCACCCTCATTCAACGTACGCGCACCATAAGCTATGCGTGTGGAGTCGCCTGAGAGAAGCTTCGCGAAGTATGGATGATGTTTCATGCGCTGGCGGAATGTTAGAAAACGGAGAGTAAGCCAACGGTGATACTCGCCTGGAGCTCCCAGTATGGACTCAAATATGGATTGGCGTAGTCAAGTCCAATAACGAGACCGAGACTGACGAGACCGTCGGCCATGTGGTACACCCAGCCACCACCGTACGTATGCATGTCGAGGGGCCAACCCATTGTGTGAACAACCTCACCCGGGCGATACTGACTCGGATCTACGCGCCAAACCTCCTTGACGCCAATACCATAGGTCTGTGGATCCGAATCCGCCTGAAGGTTGAAACGGCGGACCGCAGTCTTCGTGAGGGAACCTCGTGCCCCCTCTGCCAAAAGAGTGACTTTTGCGCGGAACTCCATGCCAGGTTCAAAGTTATCCTTCGGTTTTCCCTTTCGATCAATGCCTACATCGTTCAGCCTCACACCCGCGACTGCCTGACCATCTTCGGAGTACAGAAGCGACGAGCCCGCGAAGCCCGGGTAAAGTTCCACGCCAGACTCTTCTGCAATCTCACCAAGCCACGACGTGAACTTTGAGAGAGAGACGATATAGTTGCCTCTATTGCCCATCTGAGGAGGGTGCGGGATCGGGACGGAATAGCGCGACGTGAAGAAGCGCATTGAAGACGAACTTGTCGGCTGTGTAAGGGGATGTCCATCTCTATCTCTCCAGTTCGGAAGTAGCTCGTTCAGAGCACGAGGTTCGATAACAGCACCGGAGAGTATGTGTGAACCTGGACTCTGTAGTTGAGATTGGGCACGGTCGCAACAGTGTGTGCTTACCTATTTCGCTCCCTTTTTCAATGACAACAACGCGTATCTCTCTACCCTTTTCCTGCTCAAGCTGCTTGAGCCGAATTGCGGCGCTGAGGCCCGCGGGGCCTCCTCCGACGATGCAAACATCGACCTCATCGGAGACACGCTTCACAGAGCAGAGATCTATATTTTCATTCCTTCTACGTGCAGATGATTGAAATTCACGAGACTGCAATCTCGCGAGTGTTCTACGAACACTGGCAGCTCGAAGCATCTGTTCTCGTCGTCGTGTCGTGGACAGTTGAGGACGCGAAATCACGTGGGATGGGCTTTGACCTTCTAAGGAAACGGGACCCCTAAGACCGCCAATCTCCTCTCTCTACTGTATTGCGTGCCAGTGACGCTGCATCCGGGTTCTCTCGCCCTCTGTCATCTTTGTTCTGGACTGTTCACTCTCTGTCGTGTATGCTTACAACGCTGTCGTTAAGGCCTCCTTACTCATGTGCAACGTCACTGGCAGGCGGAAAATGTTTCTCACGATGACCTGCCCGGTATTCGGGATGTGTTGCGGCCATGCAGTCGCCTCACCAAAAGGGTTTCGATGCGAAATTCAAAGCCAACGGTACTAATATTGGGCTTGGGAAGGCGCCGACACCTACCTGAACATACTTCCGCATGAGCTTGTAACTGAGAGTTTGCATTCAGGGATGGCCATCCGGAAAATGTTTGAGTGACTAGCGGACTAGGTCAGAGGGGAGCATAGGCGTACGCAAGGCCATGTCGCTATCCAGGCCAGTCAAAATTACATATCCTGAAATAATAATCCATCCAGATCAAAGGATGATATGACTAACCCAAGCACTGGCGTAGTCCGAGTCGATCCGAAGCATATGACGTGTATCCTAGCTAGTCTGCCTCGTCGCTCACGACTGACTTCTATACGGCCGGCTGCAACCATGTTTAGCAACTAGGCTTGGCAACGCCAGGGATGCTACCATCTTGGTTCTGACCAATATGCCCCGGGGCGGGCCCTCCTTGGTTCTACGGATGACTGGAATTCATTAGACCACTTTGATGATCCAACTACAGACGTCGCCGCATGTTTGGGCCATCTCCTCTATGTGAGACAAAACTTCAGCTTCGTGATTGGCAAACGTGTTTCTTGATAAATGTTCGTTACTCGGTAGTGCGTGTCTATCCAAAAAATGTATACGACTTTTGCCACTTGAAATTTTATTAGCGCCCATGTATGTGTTGTGCGTACCTCGTAAAATAGTTGCCATTTGGAAAATTTATGGCTACTGATGCCGTCATTTTGCATGTGTGTCTAACATCTAACTATCGGTCTGCGCAGAGCATGGGCTAATGTTACTGTAGTCTAGGTAAATAGTCTCGACGACTAACACTCATTTCACCTTCGTTACTCGTAATTAGCAGCCCAAAGTTAGCTACGATCAGTCGTTAGCATATTTGAGAATGATCTGAACATGAGGTGGAGGATGTCCCTCACGACAACAATGACGGTGCTTTTCCGTTTCTTTCGCACTTTTTGATGGCGTATCTCATATCGTCGACGTAGTCATACCACCTACTGGCCCCAGCAAGTCTCACTTGCCCGCCGCGCGAGCTGTCTACCCCGAGCCAGTGGACGCCTCTACGTGTGCAAACAGGCTTCACAATCAGGCAATCAGGTCGCACGAATTATCGACACCGGACGCTATTCAATCAACCATCATCTATGCAATTGACTCGAAAATGTGTGAAGCAGAGCATATCAGACAAAACTGTAACTGAACTTGGTGTACTATTGTCAATTTGAGCTATCCTGCTACGTGGGGTATTCACAAAAGGGAGCCTACTAGTACAAGACAAGACATTTCTTCAGTCCAATGACAGCTGGAAACAGTGGAGAGCATGGAAAGGTGAACATTGGGCTGGAGGTGTCGTGTCGTTTTGTCTTCCACGCATGAAACAGAGACCGGAAGATCCTGCGGTGTGCGAACCGAGCTCTACATTCGCACGGATAAGTCAGCGTGAGACAAAGGTGGCGCGCCCTTTTTTGGAGTCCAAGAAAGCAGAGACAACGAATGAGGCGTGGGAGGAAACGCGACTTGCTCGAGGCAGCAACAACGGGTGGAATCACGCCACCCTCCAGCTGCACTCACACTCACTACCATGTCTTTAGCGTGTACACCGGTATGTTCTCCAAGTCCCTCAATGCGCGTAACAGCTGTGCTCACTATTTGCAGACGCATGACTGGTTCTCAGACCTTCTCACAGGAGGCCTCATTCTTGGGCTTTGCATCTCCTACGCGCCTCAAGTACGTGTACATTCTTGCAAACCCGAACTACCCGGGTCATATCGATAATACCTCTGACCGTTCCAACAGCATTACCGCATCATTAGCAAGGGTTCTTCAGAAGGATTCAGCCCATGGTTCCTCCTTTTGGGGAGTACCTCTTCCGCGTCTGGTATGCTCAATATGTATGTGCGCTCGCTACCTTCCCCCCCATTCCATTGCTCTAGGCGATTCTCAATCCCAAGTCCAGGGTTGTTATGCAGCAAGCAGTGATTAGTTGTTGTCGTTACTATGTGCGTCGGTCTTGCCCCTGTCCAAGCATGACCATCGCTCATTGAGGGCGACAGAGTGCTTTAGACTGCCTCGAGACCGTAGCTGGGGTCATTCAAGTTGGAACCCAGTGGTTTTTGTTTTCTGTCGTGTGCGTGAGTTTCAACATCCCACGCAGTTCTACAAGCTGACGATTATCTCCCAGTCTCATCCTCTACATAATATACTTTCCGCCTCACCTCAAATATGTCACCTTCGATATCGAAGGCGATGAATCGCAACCACCAGAACGCATCAAGACAAATCTCAAGTCAGATAGTTGGCGTCTCTCTATAGTACTCTCCTGGATAGTTTTCATCCACCTGTATGTCTTTCATTAATCCAAGATTTTTTACCAGCGCTCACGCCATTCCTGAAACATAGAGCCTTCTGTACTTTCGTCACCTTCATGCTTCTGTCGTCTTCGCCGTCCGACCCTTCTGGCTCTCAACGGCAACTCCATATGTGGGCAACCTTCCTTGGCATCTCATCTGCCGTTCTCGCGGCCTTGCAATATGCTCCCCAGATCGTCCACACCTATCGTCTCAAGCTGGTCGGCGCGCTCAGCGTACCTATGATGATGATCCAGACACCAGGTGGCATCATCATGGTGATCAGCATCATGATCCGGTGAGCTTCCATAAATGATCCGCTGGACACTTTTTTTAAAATCTGACCTCGACCCAGACCAGGTACCAACTGGACGAGTAAGCCGCAGCTTGTCCTCTCCGCGATCGTACCTTCTTTCCTTACGTTTCCCTGTTTCTTCTCTCTCTTTTTTTTTTAGGTTGGATCATGTTCCTAGTTGCAGCCATCATGCAGGGAATTCTCCTCGTCATGTGCCTCGTTTGGAAAGTCCGCCAACGCAAGAATCATATCGACGACTTTGGGCATCCACTGACAGATAGACCGCTCCCGGAGCCTCCCATCACCGATGACGAAGATTCGATCGACGAAGCCGAAGATGATCTTATTTCTATTAGCCACGAGGAAGCAGAAGGAGCGCCTCTTCTGCGCGATCGCAGGAGGAAGAAGAAGATTAGGAGACGTAAGTGGTGGACCAAGTGGATAGGAATGACCAAGTGATCATCGCACATCGACAAGCATCTACATGAATATACACACTGTATGATTACCGTAGACCGTGATCGTCACTTACATCGTCTCATTTGCCTACTCTTTTTTTTTGTTTTCGCTTTGGGGCTAGAATTCCGACAAGGGTTTATTCCGGTAGATCATACACGGTTCGCATGACATGATCCGCCTTCCGTCCAGTATGCTTGATGAACCCAATAAAGTCTAGCGTGTGCAGCGCTCGCACGAATCGTGCCTGCACGTGCATCTTCCACTCTTCCTCATCCTCCGTCATCTGACCGTCACTCTCCCCGGCCATCAGGTGACTCCGCTGGCTCTCGATGACCTGCGAAAACGATTCGTACCAGTCGTATACATTGATCATCCGTCCCGCCTCGAGGTAGCGGCGGAAGAGGATGCTCGCATCAGGAAGTTTCCATATCGGCAGCCGAGCCGGCTCCGAGACGTCGCTTGCCAAAGGGAGGAAAGTCTGAGGTTGAAGAAGCGCCGAAATGATGCTAGCACGAGGAGCCGGGTTGAACATCTTTGAGGTGCGTTTGGGGTCAACACAAAAATAGAATGATGGAGACGCGAGGAGTTGATGGCTGACCTCAGAGGGAAACGGTGTTGAACCCGTATGCCAGATCTCCCATAGACGGAGGTCCTCGAGGTTGATGATATGTTCTCTGGACTCTATGTATCAGCCTTGGAGCAAAGGCGAAGGTGTTGCAAGAGGCTTACTGGAAGTACCCTATTAACCAGTCCCCAAATTCATCCGCAATCCGTGGTGGGTCGGATGCGTCATCCTCGTGCTCGAGCAGTCTGGCGGTGGTCACGACGCGCTCTCGCGCTTGCTGAATTTCGTCTCTATGATCAGGAAGCTCGTCTAGGAAAGACCGCAATTCCCGCAGCAACGTCTGGAGCTTTTCTCCAGGCAGCTTCCTGAGCACGCACAGAGTAAGAAACGCGGAGGGAAGGAAAATAAGAAAATGGGGGAAGACTGACTTTGTCATCGTCCCGAGGTACTTCCCTTCTCGCGACAGCCCACCCCTCAGGCTCGCACTCATCATCTCGAGTGGGGTTTTGTCTGTTTCTGCACCACGATAACCAAGGTCGAGCATCACTTGCTGTACTTTGCGCATCATCCCAAAGGCAAGCTTTAGTTGACATAGATGAGAGAGGAAGTCTTTCCGTGCCTCAGCTACGGAAGCCAATAGCCCAGCAACATCATTTACCGGCCAACTACCATCATGAGATGCCAGTTCCTGGGGACCAAATGACCAAGAAAACAGCGACGTAAGGAAGGCGGCAGCGTCGGGGTCTGAGAGCTTCTTGGTGGCGAGATCGACAGATGGTGTGCCAAGTAGTTCATCTTGCACGAAGACGGTCAGTGGTTCGTCGAAATGCTTCAGATGAGCAAGTTGCAGAATCAACAAAACCCCTTCCACGGAAGCGGAGTTGCGGTAGAAAAAATCGAGTAGGAAATCGAGAGTTTCGGGGCCAACCATGATGTCCGGCTCGAAATCGGGGTCGAAAAACGTCTGAGGGATTGGTTGATTGTGTTGTATAAGAAATGCATGAATGTTCCATACACACCTCGGCAACTACTTTCTCCAAAAATTCAGTTCCGGAAGGAATGGTGAATGCTTCTACCCGAAGCAAGGATAGCACGGACTGCGGGTATGTCGTATAGAGGAAGGGTGAATGTGGTGACAACAGCGCGAGGACAAAGATTAGGGGAAGTTGGGGCACGTAAGAGCTACAGTACCCTCAATGAGCGAACGTCATAATCTAAGCGACAGTTGCTTGCCTGCAGATACAGAACACATCTTGAATGACTGAGTGATCGAATTGCTCAAAGTCGTGAATAAAGACCACTAGCTGCGGAGGCGACTCAGGACCCTCTGAGATGTCAATACCACACGCCCTCACGGATGAACGCACACGACTTACCAGCAGCATCCCGGAGAACGCCATGCCAGACCTTGAGTAGTTCGATGTCATAATTGACCAACGATGTCGTGGGTTTTCGTTTTACTGAGAAGAAGAACACAGTGCTCAGCCTTTGAGCGTCTAGTATCACAACATATATGCCTCACTGTCTTGACCAATGGGAAGGCGATCCACAAACCCAGTGACTAGGGCTTTCATGGCGGACATAATATTCGGGCAGTCGGATGGGTAAAGGTGTGTGATATATGAACCGGGTGGCAGATCCTCGTCTTCAATTTCCTCTGCTTGACTCGCCTCGAGTCGACTAGCGACGTTGGAAATAAGTCCTTGACTCGTTGAACAACCTAACCCCCGCTATATAATACTGTATATTGCTTCGGTAGGGGAAGGCGTACCTGATATCGCCACGACAGGTAGCTCGGCATAGGGCAGGCCAGGAAGGACGTCGTCGTATGCGCGATGTACGCATCGAACGATATCGTTCACAGTAGGTGTATGGATGGAGTTTACAATATGCTAGGCCTCGATGCTTAACACCAGTGCCGCGTGGAGAGACAGATGATACGCACTTGTATCCTATCAAAACACTTTTTCCACGCAGCTTTGTACAGGTTGAAGCGTGATGCATAGCCTCTTGGGAGGTCCCTCTCGTCAAAGGGTGTATATCCTTCGACAAGTAATCGATCCGCATCGTCTTCCGAGTCATCGTGTTCTAGTTCCACAAAGGGTTATGAATGACCGCAGACGGAGGAGGGTGTCACACACCCACGGAGGTTTCGTCAGGGGCAAGGTAAGTAACGGGCTATTGTACGGTTAGCGAACCCTAGAAACCCTTCGATCAAAAAGACGTCCTAACTTGAGTAGGATCAACATCTTGTCGTGTCAAAGACATTCGATTCTGAGCCGGCTGTTGGCTAAGCGTAGCGTCTATGTGACGGGCGCGGTGACATAACTTCAATCAATCGGGTCGGTGGTTATAGCAACGACTACATTAGATCCCTAGTCAAAGGGCGAACTACGAAAAACAAGTTAAAAAATAATGCAGTACCACCAGTATCTACCGGTGGCGACATTTTAAAAAACAGGTAAATAAGTCGTGAAGATACAGCTTGTAAAAGTGTCTCGCCAGGAGATATAATCAACCAACTCCTACAGTGAGAGTAAGCTAATGTACAAATGGAAGGAAGAGGCCACCAAGATGATGACCCAAAATCTCGAGAAATGTTGCATCGCCGCATTCGAAGAGGGAGGGATGGTGGCAGTGGCAGTGGTAGTAGTTGATGAAGAAGCGGGTGCCGAGGATGAGCTAGGGATAGAGCGATACGAGGATGACGTTAGTGTCGACACGGGGATGGCCTCAGAAAGTATGGAGGTGGACACTGGGTAAAGATGTTCCGAAAGCACCGAGGATGGCACGGGTATGGTGGATGTCAACTCAGCTACTGGGGATTCGAATGATCCTTTCATCTGATCCATTCTAAGGTGGTTTTTCAACAAGAGTCAACACCAATAACGTTTGAAGAGTGTACTGACGAAAAGTTTGGGGAATATGCCAGCGAGGCATTTGACAAATTGATCGATGAGAATTCCACATAGCTATAAGAAGACACGAGTCAGCGAGATGTCATTCTCTCGTAAGGCCTCATACTAGGTGTTTGAGTTTGGCCCAGCAATCCGATTTGGCTTTAATGAGACAAAGATTCAATAAATTCTCAGCCTCGCGTTTGGGAATTAGCTTACCGTGAAAGTCAATGAATGATTTGTTGAGACGTCGATTGGTTCAATCTGCTGTATCAACCTCTATAGTTGTGTTAGTTGGAATGAAATTGGAGTAGCTACAGACGAGCCTGATTGCCTGAGAACAACGCAACATAGCACGGTCCCATGTCTGCCAATAAGGGTTTTACTCCATCATCCAACCACTGAACTACACAGGGCTCCCCTCCGTGGCATACGGTCTGCGCATTGGGTTCGACCACCTGTAGGGTCAGGTGAGGTCGGAACCAATTACAGAATTTCGTCTCGGAGTGCAGCGTACATAGAGAGCTCCAAATACAGCTTGGAGATAGGCTAAGGCCATAGTTGCGAAGCCGGGGCTGCTTCGCAAACGCATCGCCTGACGAGATAGAGAAGGGAGAAAAAAAGAGTGACGATGAACGGAGAAATGACGAGAGAACGCTGGCAAAAGGTAACTTTGAGTCCCTCGGCCGAGGATCGTTTCCGGGTAACGACGATGGTAACCGAGACCAGCCGATGTATACTGCGTTCGCTTACATGACTCGCTCGCAAACTTCTAGAGGATTACGGATGTACTTAAGTACGGTAAGATAGCTGTCCCCTTTCCCTTGTCCCTTAAAATATCTGGGCGGGCGGGTTTTGACATTGACATGTGGGCGTTGATTAATGATGATATTACGTATAACCTATACGGGTATAAATAAACCTGGTCCCCCCTTGGTCTTTTTTTTCTCTTACCATCGACTTTTGCTCTCGTTGCAATTACAACTCACCTTCTTTTTCCCCTTCCACTCTTTATCATACACCCTAAAATGTTCTCGTCCCTCGTCGCTCTCTCTCTTGCTGCCATTCTCCCATCAGCTCTTGCCACCGTTTACGTGAGTCGCACAGTATTCCCTCTCAATTCCAACTCATATCTTGTTGAAGGTAACTGAACCCGTTGCCAGCACTAGCTTGGCAGGGGGCAAGCCAGCAGCGATTAAATGGCAGGATGATGGCAACGCACCCACCCTCGCGAACTTTGGACCTGCCGCCATTGCTCTTTGCGTTGGCAGCCAGATACAGCAGGTTTGCCACTGTTCCGCTTCTTTGTCTTATTAATTCTGACTGTCCAATAGATTGTTCTGCAAGTGATATCTACCAACACCGATGTTTCTAAAGTCAACACTATAAATTGGACACCAACTGCCACCGTTGGCCCCGATTCTGACGCATAGTGAGCGTTATATTCTTTCACGTCATAAGAGATTGCTAATTCTTCCCGGTAGCTTTATCAAGTTCACATCGAATGGCCTTCAGGATGTCCACAATCCTCAGTACCCCGCCGAGGCTTTCTCTGCCAAGTTCCGGTGAGTAATATCACCTGGCCCTGACTCTGAAATTCACTCTTGTAAATAGTATGACTGACATGACGGGCGCGTTCAATTCCACCATCATGGGGTTGATCAATGGGGCATCTTCTGCCGGGACTGCAGCACCTACAACCCCGGCTGCAAGCAGCAGTGGTACTGGTGCTTCTAAAGCTCCCTTGGTCACTACGACGGCCGTCCAATCGAGTGCCAGTGCCCATGCCAGTAGCTCATCAAATGCTAATGGTGCCGGCCGTATTGTGGCGCATGGTGTCCTCGGTGCAACCGGTGTTGCTGCTCTTGCCTTAGCGTTCTTCCTTTGACAGGCATGATGATTCATGTTTTGCTCTAGCTTGTCCATTTATGAGTCTCTTTGGCGTTTGTGCTGTCGCTGTCGTAAGTTCGTACCACACAATCGACCAGTCCTATGTCCACCGCAATAACGACGTCACGATACGTCTACTGCATCGCCTTAGGCATTTCATTAATATACCAACGGGGATTTGCTCTCACTTGCATTGATTTTACGTGTCCTGGCCCAACTGAAACAGATGCACCCGTATCAAGCACCAAGTTATGCTCAGTTCCATGCGTTGAATATTTCGTTAGGGCTCAAACAATGCAGGGGAAACTCCCGAGGTGCCTTCTGCGGAATACTCGTCCGTAAATAAAACGTAGATGGGCATCAGTTCTTAGCGCCATAGAACCCAGCAATCGAGAAAGCTCTGGATTTTCCTATGTCCTTCAATAAACGTCAGTCACTGGAAATCAAAGCTGTGATAGCTACATAGCATGTGGCTGAAATGTAGGCACAGAAGGACCTATGTTGCGTAGACCAAGGGTTCCGTTATGAACGGCACATGTGGTTCATGCCGGGTTAACACCGACAACCTTGCGGCAGCAAGGTCATCTCTCCAAAAGGATTAAAGGCACAAACCAATGCTAGCTATATTCTGGATCCAAAGCTACTGTAGTACAGTACTTCAGGTAGGCGTAGTAACGCTGGCAAACAAAAAGTTCATTATGTTCTCTGGTGCTTCCAAAGTGATTCCCCGAACCGCGCGCTCAATGTCTGTGTTGCAAGGGGCGAAGAATGCATCGGCGTGTACCGCATGGCGACCTCACTTGAATTGGCGCGCCCATATGGCACCACATATTTCCAAATATAGACAAACTTTTTCACGGTTAGGCACTTTGGCAGTTTAGTTTATTGTAACCTGGCTGCGAGCCCCACCACAGTCTGTGATGTCGAGTACGACTACTGAACCTCCCAAAAGTCTCAATCAAAGTCAAAGTCTAAGGAGAAGCGTCAGGGATTGTCAAAAGCCAATGGGACGGAACGTCTCAAGACGATCGTGCGCAGGTTGCCACCGAACTTGCCTGAGCACATATTTTGGGAGTCCGTGCAAACGTGGGTGACCGACGATACCGTCCTTTGGAAGGAATTCTGGCCTGGAAAACTGAGGAAGAAGTGAGTGCCCGAATACACAAAAAGTTCGTCTTTTTGGTGGCGTTACGATGACGGTGTAAATTTCAAGGCTGAACAGGGAGAACGTACACTCCCGTGCATACATCGCCTTCAAGACTGAAGATCTTGTCGCCAAATTCAGCCGCGAGTATGGCGGACACGTATTCAGAGATAAATCAGGTGTGTATTCTTGATTCTTATGGCTAGGAGAAGGGATAATGAGATCTCTGACTTCTTGTTATCAGGGAACGAATCATATGCTGTAGTCGAGTTCGCGCCGTATCAAAAGTTGCCGCTGGAGAAAAAAAAGGTGGACACCAGGAATGCTACGATTGATCAAGGCATGTTTCCACCTCCTCAACGCCTATCTTTATCTAATCGACAGTGTCAGACGAAGATTACATCGCTTTCCTACGATCCTTAGAAGCTCCCTCAACAAAGCCCCACGATGCTGACCAACTCTTGGAAATGCTGGGTTTGTATCGCGCATATATTCCCGGGGTTGCTTTCGTTTATACACTCGTTCTCTTTAAGTTGCCTCTACCGAACGACCCGCCATGCCCGTGTCAACGCCTCTTTTGGACGCCCTAAAGGCGGAGAAATCTGCACAGCGGGACAAGGAAGCCATCCAAAGGAACCACCCTCACTACAAGGACGCCACTCATGTATCCAAGAAGGACGACTCCAAGAAGAAGGCTCCAGCTCCTGCTTCCGCGCCCAAGCAAGGTGGCGAATCGGCTGCACCGCTAGGCAAGCGAGCAGCGAAGAGGGCCGCTGCCGCAGCAGCAGCAGCCCAGAAGGCGACTCCTCAACCCGGCTCCTCGGTACAGCCGATGGCCGGAAGCGCACCACCTTCTACTAAGCCCCCGCCTTCTCCTAGCAAGAACAAGTCTGCGCGGGTTGGCAAGCGACATGCGACATCGTCTCAAGCCCAGTCATCACATGAGGCACAATCGTCCAACAAGTCACCACCATCCAGTCTAGCCGTTCCCGCGGAAGCCGAGTCACCCGCATCGGCACCTCTCTCCCCTCCTCCTGCGACGCCGTCCGACGGTCCTGGAAGACGGCCGCGGCCGGTGCTTGGCATCGCATCTCGGCAATTCGAAGTCGCTCTCAGCGGCGCTGGCGTTTCCAAGACCGGCGGCGGTGGCAGGCGCGAGCGAGGAGCGGACAAGGAAGAAGAAAGGGAGAAGGACGCTGCCGCGACCAAGGACGGCCCGTCTAGGGAGAGGAAGGAGGGCGGTGGGGGTAGGAAGAAGAAGAAAGAGGACGACGCGCTGGGCGGGCGTCAGCCTGGCGTCTTGCCCACTCCTACGATACTGAAGCGTGAGGCCAAACCGCAACTTTCACGCCCCGTTCAGCAGCCGCCTTCAGCAGACGCAACGTTCACAGCCGGTGATGTGGCGTCATCGAATACCGGTGCCGCCACCCATGGAGGTGGCCGTGGTTCCGGCAAACGTGGGAGAGGAAGGGGCAGAGGCGGACATAGAGGAGCATCGGCAACGGCAGCGGATTCATAAACGGAGAGAGAGATGCTTGCCCCTTTACACCGCTCTATCTCAGGCGAAGACTTTTGGCAGATTTTTTTTGCTCTGGGTTGGAGGTTTACTTCCTTGGTCCACCACACGAGGCCATCAAGCGCGCATCCTGTCACGTTTTCAGCACCCCGGACACTGGAGTATTTGTTTTTTTGCGCCTGCCGGACGGAGCTGTTGTTGAAGGTTTTCCTCAACTGGGACGGGGCCCAGATCCACGCAAAGCCGATGGTTCTGTGGAGTGCGTTTGCAGAAGAAATTTGTTGTAGTGTTTTGATACATGCAACCCACGTTTATCTTTTGCGTCGCGGTTCGAAATCTACATTGTTGTTGAAGAAAGAAAGAAAAGGATCTAACTCCTTCGAACTGCCCGGCCCGTGTTGTAAAAGTGTGCGCTACATGATGCTTTGGCCACCCAGTACAGTATCGCGATGTTTAGCATCTCTTTCGACGACGAGTCCCTGAACCCTACAACCCTTCAAGTTCTTCTAGTGCGACTATATACCAACTTTAGACACCATTACGACTCATTGACTCTGAGCTATGTTTTCTACCCGGGCCCCTGACTTGGAGTTGGTGGTGAGTGAGTTGAAGTTCAGAGTCATCAAGGGGCTACTGAAATACGCCTACGTTTATGGATAGCACTAGTAGGACTAGTCATGGCCTCAACCTGGGAGGTGAGACTATGTTCACATCCATAAAATTCAAAGGCTTACACGAATCAGTTGGAATATTCTTCAGTTGCCCGCGCGTTTATTGCAAACCTCCAAAGTTCCTCCAGAACGAATCGTATTCGATTCGAATAGTCTACCCAGACGATATGGGTGTTGAATTTATAGGCATGTTCAACATGTTCTCACCTCGATCGCGTATCCCAGTGGTAGATATCGGAGCTCGGGACGATATCAGTACAATCAACGGTCATCATCCCTCTGAAATGTCCCGACCTCTTTTGTTCTTCATCTTCTTTGTTAGCGGCAAGGGTGTACTTCTTTATGGGCCGCCATGCGAAGGAGTCTGGCGCCACCTTCGTCAACATCACGGCATCCGTCTTAACAAGTTAACGGTTTGGCGAATCGAACAAATTAGTCGTCGGTTTGTTCAGCCTAGCGCGGAAGACGCAGCTCTGCATTATCTTCATATCTGAAATTGACTCATTCCTACTACGAGAGCGTAGTCAGAATGATCTTGAAGCGACCGCAATGATGAAAGCAGAAATCATGGTGTATGTTGCCTCTGATTTTCTTTTACCATGATACCAGTTTCTCAATTTCGTCCAAGTCTGGGATGGCCTTCTCTCGGGCTCGGATCGGATATTGACACTGCGCGCCACGAACAGAATTCAAGACATTGACTCAGCATTCCTTAGGCGAATGCCAAAACAATTTTACACTCTCCTTGCCTGATACTGCATGACGTGAGATGATACTTTCATTGGTAAGTTGAATCGCTTAGTTGATTCCCATGTGCTGTCCTGAATGACTAACTAGCATTTATCCCTGGATCTACCTCTTGCTCCTCAATTCCTTTGCGCACTTTGACCAAGTTTTTTTGAAGGGAAATCTGTATTGGATTTGAAAGGAATTATATCAAAATGCGAGCATGTTACCTGCCCGTGAGATTATGTCCAAGGGGACGTCACACTTCTTGCGCGTGGCCAAGAGGTATGTCGGCGTTGGCTCATCTGATTACATGTCTTGCACAGGGCTTTGATCTGCGTCCGCTCACGATCAAGGACTTATTGTCCAGACGTCTCGATGCCATCAGTGTTATTGTACAGGCTAACGTGTGATGCAAACGCCTTATTCCGGGCCACAGCCACCTTTCTGCCCATTCTCATTCAACTGATGTCCAGGTCTGTCAATTGGCTCAATAACACAATGGCCCGGGTTTATTACTTGTCATGTACCTTCTGTCATCAGGTGGAGTACGCCCATTTGAGGGTGCGCCCCTTGCGAGGTGATCTATGATTCACGCCTATCCATCCCAATTCCTTAGGTAAATGATACCCATCCTATTGGTTCATCACTGGGTAAAATTTACTGACGAAATTTTACCCGGCGAGGAACCGATACAGTAACGGGATTTACCTATGCACCTTGTTGCGCCTGAACGGAGCCTTCCCCTCAGTACTGAGATGCAACCTATAAATCGATCCCATATAACTGTGATTTACTAGCATCAGTAACTCCTATGTCTAGCAGTCCACTTATTGCACTTGCCGAAATCATCTCGCAAGGGGCGCAGACCCTCGAATCGGCGTATTCGAAACAGGGACTTTCCTTCCCTTCTCTTGACGAAAATTTCAAGCCTACACCTCTCGATGATAACCCTGAGCTCGCCGCTACGACACGCCTAATCGTTGCGGCTGCGTACCAGATCATCGCAACCGTGAGGTCCCCTCTTGAGACAATTCAAGACTATGCTCCGGCGATGTACCTAACTTCCTCCCTTGGTCTTGTCGAAGAGGCCGATGTTGCTGATGCCATCAAAGGCGCTGGTCCAAATGTGCGTGCGTGACTCGTATCAAAGGGAGTTCCAAAGCTCATTACATTACCTAGGGCCTACATGTGAAAGATATTGGTGCCAAAACGGGCGTTGACTCCACCAAACTTGGTACGTGAATATCAAATTTATATATATTCTGAAGAAACTAAGCGACCTTTCTTCGTATGGTAGCCCGCATCCTTCGGTACCTTGCTAGTCGTCATGTCTTCAGGGAGGTATCCCCGGACGTATATACGAACAACCGCATTTCTTCTTTTCTTGTTAAAGCCAAACCTCTTGAAGAGCTCAGGAAAGAGTGAGCAGATCATTAATCTCTCCTCAATTGTGTGTTCGATTAACTATTTTTCCATCTTGCAGCAAACTTACCAAGTACGAGGATGCTCCTGCTGCGGCGTTTGTGGGCCATGTGTACGTGTTGCTTTTTCATTGTGGTAACTATATTCTCCAATCTGCTACTAGTGCGGACGAAGCGTTCAAAGGTGCTGCATCCATGAGCTCTTATATAACAAGTGGGTCAGAATCTGTCGGGTCGCCTTGGAACCTCGCCACCGGACGAAATGGATCGATTTGGCAGTGGTACCAGGAGCCGGATAATGTCTGGCGTTTCCATCGCTTTACGGCGGCAATGAAAGGCGGCGCCGATCGCTTCCCTCCCTCAATCTACACCGACAGTATCGATTGGAAATCTATCACAGCCGACAGCATTGTGGTTGACATTGGTGGAAATGTTGGCAAAGTGGCATATGAATTGTACAAATCGTTCCCACACCTCAAATACGTCATTCAAGATCTCCCCCCCGTCGTAAAAGACGCAAAGGACGTAAGGCATTCCTACCCGAGCGTTCTCCACGCCTGACGAATCGTGATAATTCAGTTCTGGGCTGAAGTAGCTCCCAAGGCGGTAGAAGATGGGCGCGTAAAGCTCGAATGTAATCTTTTATTATTGCTCGGATGCAGTCGTATTCCTCACCGAGTGTAGGCCAGGACTTTTTCAAGCCTCAATTGGCCAAGGCCCCTGCGATTTACGTCCTTCGCTTTATCCTCCATGACTGGGCGGATGGCCCATGCATCGAGATCATGAAGAACTTGCGCGAAGCTGCTGGGCCAGACACGCGTCTGGTCGTTTTCGAAGGCGTGATGCCTCATGTATGTTCCGTCCCGGATGGTCCTCCTCCTCCTCCATCGCCGCTTCTCGGAAATCTTGGAGCAGGCCTGGGAGCTTTTATTACGATGCTTGACCTGCAGGTGCGATAAAAGCTTCATGGACCGTACTGAGGCCTGCCTGACGCAACGTGTGTTCGTTCATGCAGATGTTCACTCTCCTCAATGGTCAAGAGCGCACAGTTGAGCAGTTCGTCAATCTTGGGCTCGCTACGGGCTGGAAGCTGGAGGGTCTAAAGCCTGGACCGCTGACCTCATTCATTTTCACTCCTCATCATATTTAGCTAAGGCAAGATACTGACGATGATTGTGTCGTGATTCTATGAATAGGTTAGGAAGAATATGATAATGTGGCAGGGGGGATTTGCAAAAGAATATCGGAATCACAATTTGGCCTGGGCAATTGTAGATATGGCATATTTGTACCAACTTAGGTATACTGTATGAAGCTTTCCGAGTCCTTCTCTTGTGATTTGAATTAGGTTGTGACTGAATGAAGCTCTGAAGCGCCAACGCCGTACAGTACCGCGGGAAAGTGTGTTCACTTTGGTAGTGTGGGAAATGTTCGCGTGGCGCAAAGTCAACAACTTGAACTCTGTACTCCGAGTCAGCCCTGAGCTCAGCGCTCAGGTCCTATAGCCAAAGTGGTGAACGAACTAGTCATTGGACGGTGAGTTTGCTTCTTATCCACCTTGGTAGGATCCTACCCCTTTCGATGATGAGCCCAAATTCACATCAAGCTCAACAGTCTAATGGATTCATTTCCATTTGATGACCTTATTCTGCAATCCTGATTCCCTCTTCCCTCTTTTGTGATGCGATTTCGATGCCCTTTAACTCAACATTATCCATTTCTTTCTAGGTTTCTGGGAGAACTCGGCGTTTTCGTAATATATTAGAACCCCGTCTAACGTCGAGTTCATTGGCTCAATGTCCTGCCGAGCAAGCACTGAAGGCCTTCAATTTTTTGGGTTGCTTCAATAACGTGGTGCTGATCAGCATAAGCAATGACAGGACACACGACATTCGTTGCTAGAGCAATTGAAGCAAATGCGCACTGGGGTACCGTTCGCAAGTACAACCAACCATTCCAATAACTTGAATGTGGGAGACACACATTTTACTACAGAGTACTCAGAGAAGTTTGAAAATATTTACTAGCAGAATGTATCACGATCTCAATAGTGCAGCGATATGCATTCTGACTTGGCTGAGGTTTGATGAGCTTGAGCGTGAGAAGGCCTGAGAGCTTAGGTGGCTGTTTTCGGACGTGGAAGTAACATTACGCTGTTCAGTCGAGCTGATACCATTGAAAGGGCACAGGCGAATGAGTAAAAGGTAACATGAGTTTCAGGTTGTTCAGTTGATCGCAACCGATTTTGGCGCCATTCATCGAGCTCACCAACTTTATGAAATGACCTCCATCGAAATGAAATATCAATAGGCATCAATTCCTGTCGCCAAACCACTCATAGCACAACTACTACAGGCGGAAAGCACAGGGAAGATAACGTCGATAAGATCCTAAAAATGGGTAATGTGTCTGACCTTCTAATGGTAACTACGGCTTCCGTTAAATTCCATTCCAGCGTCCGTTACTTCTTCCTACTATACACGGCGTAGTCTACTCCCTCATCTTGAGGGTCCCGAGAAGACAATAACTTACCTAGAGGCACAATATGTGCCTCACAGATAGCAGAGAAATAGAACTCGTGCTCAGAGTTGTGGGGAAGAACGAGGTTGTGGGCAATCTCGTGCGCCAGCGTGAAATACCTTTCGAAGACACATCAGCCAGCTGCCAGTGGTAAAGCATAAACCTTGGGAACCGTACCAGGAAATAAAGGCTTTGCTGAAATCACCTTGCTGGACTTCATGATCGTCTGAAAGATACAACTAAGAATGAAGGTTGGAGAAGCGTAGCAACTCTGAACGTACGCCAGGCTTCGTAGTATCGTAAATTCATGAATAAACTTCCGCCCCTATTGAACGCGACAAGTTGCCCTTCAGTATCGGCAAATATGTGCAAACTACTCGGCGGGATCTTGTAAACTGCCACCAGGGGATTGAGTACATAGATGAAGCGGGCAAGCGCATCGCGTTTGCGTTGAATGAGCGTATCACGCTCTGGAAGATCTGTAAATACGAGAGGTCGATGTTTGGTCACTGAGGTCAGTAAAAAAAATCGTACCCTCTGCTGCGAAAACCTGCACACCACCCATACTACCTATATTTGACGATTGTAAGCGGATAAAAGGATCATACAGAACGCTGCCAGTGAAACACGTGCCGACAAAATTGAGGTCCCCCGTCCGACCAGAAACATCGCAGTATCCCTCGTCCAGCGACTCCTTTATTACTTGCATCTCCTCTCGGTTCCGTAGTAGATTATTCCTCTCAGGCGCACATGCCTTGATAGCCATGTCGATGTTGTTGGCTAGTTGATGACGGGGCATGAGATGATTACCAGCGTGTCATACTTGCAAAACGTACCGATGTTGCTCAGTGGAGTGACAATAGGGCCAGGTCGAGAACTAGGTTGAGAAGACTGGGCGAGTGGCCTTGATGGCCCCGGAAGGGAAACGCTTCCAGGCATGGCAGGGTATGGTGGTGGTGATACCTCTCTTTTTGAGGTGCCTGGTTTCGGGCGCAGAAAGCGCCCAAGATCACTTATTGTGGAAGTCGGGCGTTTCGGGGCTTGTTCAAGACCAGTCTTTTGCGGAACTGGAGCTATAGCCCCCGGCCCACCAGTTGGCGCGGACATAATCTTTGTGTGCGGATCTTGTACAGCCATGTCCGAATCCGACACCAATGTAGCCCTTGATTCCCTCTTTGCTTTCTCGGTGGCTTCGCGCTCAGCATTCTGCCGTCGTAGAATCCTGTCGACTAGCGAAGAAGGCCAAATAAGTCAGCCGTCTAAGGAAGACAACGAATGGAAAGGGTTGTACCATTATATCCCCGCCGCTTGAGAGCCTTTAGATCGGTCGAGAGGATGGTCATGAATAAAAGGGCATCATTGACCTTGTGTGACTCAAAGATGAACCGGCATAATGAAATTGAGACCCTAGGGATCATCAAAAGAACGAAATCACTCTTCCATCAGTGTACTCACTCGTACATGTCTACTTGGGTATTTTCAGCAAGCCAGAGTTCAATCGGGCCCATACGTTCTCGGTTAGCGACTGCGGATGCATCGTAGCTCTCAGAACAGTGGATGTCCCCATGACGCAATGACTTTGTGATCGAGAGCTTTCCAAAGACTCTCACGACGAAGTTCTTTTCTTCATTTAGCCAATTCAACGAGATTTTGGTACGAGATTGGGAGTGTTCGTGGAGGAAAAGAGGGAGTCGCTCGAGAATCAGTTGTCTAGTTCTGGCACCAACCGGTGAGGAAGGATTTTCAGCCGACATTCTATAATCTTCCCTGACCAAGGAGCTCAGGTGCGGAGAACCCAAGAAGATGTATAGATCTGGAAATAAGTCAGCAAAGCAGGAAGGGTCAAAATCACCAGGGTGGGTACCTTCTAGGAGGTCTTCTTGCGGAGCGCAAAACACGCGGTCACCAAAACGCTGGTATGCGTTGTTATCATCTGCGATAGCGATTTTACTGGGCTGAAGCAAGTCATCTTGAAAATCCCAGTCATCGTCATCCCCCTCGCTCGAGGATTTACCGCCGGCTCTCTTCACACGTCGCGAACCAAGGAGCACATTCGACCGCTTCATTCGGTTAATTGTCCCAGCCTTAAGAAGATACTTATTCACGGCGAGATTGCGAAGCTCGAAAATATAGCTGATAAAGGATTGTTTGGAAAGAGTGTTTCGGAAGCTTCATTTACACTTACTTCTCACGGCCATTGGCAAGCTGATAAAATTGCCGTGGGTTTGCTAACAAAATTTGTGCGATCTCCTCTACGGATGGCTGTTGCTTGGCGCCACAGTCTGCTAGAAACCTGTTGGCGCGCGGGCCAAAATCTACAAAGGCGAAGAGTTTCGAATAAAGTTCCCCGCCTCCTTTTCCAGAAAAGTAGCACTGAACGGGTTGCAGTCTTTGGATCGCCCCATCCTTTCCTGTAGACTTGACGGGTACGAAGGGTGTAGATGACAACTTATGTATTTCGGCCTGTAAGAACTCTGTGAGGCAATGAGTGATGGAACTTTGAATAGAAATAGATAAAAGAGCCTACCACGACCGGACAAAACCTCGAACCACTGGCGTGCCGTTGCCTCGTCTTCTGGCGGAGACCTCTCTAAAAGAGTTACAAGTTCGGAGGTTGGGGGGTGTCTTATAAGCTTCAGTTTACTGGCAGTTCCGTCTGGAAGTGACGGATCGATAACAGAGAAACCTAGCGCTGCCCATTCGGGGCCAGCATATAGCTGTTGTGCATCGTTCAGATAAAGAAAAAAAACTGACAAGAGTAATCTCTCACCTCAAACGGTTTCGCTAACGATCGTTCCGAACCACGGACTGCGGGAACAAAAGCGAGATCTCGGTATGTATTAGGATCATAATCAGAATACTTGAGGGATAGGCTGTCCAAAAAGAAGGTCAGTGCCTTCTCCCGCACGGAGGGATTGTCCGAAGCAGCAATCGTGAGGATTTCCGACAGGGGAGGTGCGCGTCTGAGACCCAAAGAAAAAAGGAATTTAGCTGGCCATTTAATATAAGTCACCCGAGTTAAACAACCACAGTACGCCTTGAGAACTTGCCTTCGTCGGATGATGGTTTCCATCGATTATCGACACCCCAGTCAATGTTAGGTAGGCCAAGCTCACGAAATATTTCAACAGGTTCATAGAGGTCCATGGCCTTATACCGTTGAACTTTCCGACCAGTAGCTGACTGTGTCAGTTGCTCTTTTCCAGCCCCCTCCTTCGTAAACGCAGATGTATGTCGTAAACGCTCAAATTCCTGTGGTGAGAGGGTCGATTGAATGGATACCAGGTACTTGACGAGATCAAAAATAGTCCAGTCTCCCGTTTTGATCATTCTGATAAACTAGATTGGTGAGTCGTCTCAAATGAAGAACCAAGGCGGACCTATCAAACACAATCTGCAATTCCACGTGCTTGCGAACACCGATTGATTGTAGTACCTTCTCCAATATGCCCTTGACGACAACTCCAGATGGCATAGTGACAATGGGAAGATCTCGGAACAGGTTTACACTAGAAAAGTAAGCTTGATCTGGTACCTTGAGACCGGCGGATGTTGGTATGCAAGATTTTGAACTCAACATCTTGACTACCTCTTCCTGGCCAGTTTTGGGTAGTGATGGCCAAGCTCGAGCAAGCGCTGTCAAGACGCGTTCTGCCCAGGGAGCAGACTGTGTGATATTGTACTCAGAATTGCCAGCAGCCACCTCTGGATCAGTCACATGTGCAAGCCAATCAACGATAGTTAGTTGTTTCCAAGGAAAGACGGCTGCGAGGTCATCTGGATCAAACGACCTGGTGATAATTGTGGGAAGTAGGGTACTTGGCACAGGCCCTTCAGTTGGAATAATCGCCCCACCGGTCCTAGAATTTATGAAGGTTCGGGCATCAGAAAACTTGATGATCTTCTCCGGGGGCCCAGTGATCGATACAACAAGCGCATCCAGCAGCTGCGATCTCCCTTGTAGAAGGCTGGGATTGTTTCCTTTCTTGTGAACACCAACCCACCACTTGAGGCATGCAATGGCTTCCGTCTCGGAAAGAGGCCTCAAGCGAAGTTCATTGAGTACTTCAACAAATGTTATGTGTTTGATCATTCCTCGCGTACGGAGAGCATCGACCATTGTCCTTGCACCGTTCACCACGTTTTCGGAGATCACAGGCAGGCGCTTGAGAAAACCGGAGAATTCCGGATCAGGGAAGTAGACAAGGCTGGCGCTCCGAATACCTTCTGAGGAGATGATCGAGAACTGGTGGGTAGTCGCACAATTAAAAAAGGCGGCTTCCATCGACTTGGATACCAGGGGAGATGGAGTGGAAGGGTGGAACGTGAAGAACTTGAGCGCGTGAAGGACGCGTCCTCGTAGACTTGTCTGAATTTCCTCGTGAGGAAGTCCACCTGGGCCATTCGCCTCCGCTAAGGCATCCCAATGTTTCTTGACGGCTTCTAATTCGATCTCATATGCAAAACGTGCGAGAAAGCCGCCAACATAAAGCAGCTCCTTATTCCAGACTGAGGAATGTGATCAGATTCTGCAAGGGAATAGGGGAGAAGGCACTAACCTGCCACGTTGCGATCGCTAGGGTAAAGAGATAAGTCTGTAAGTGCAGAGAGGGCAGCAAGAAAAAACATACACCAAGTCAATGGACTCGCGCTCTACTGTCGGAATAAAGCGCGTCGCCATATGCCCTCCAATACCGGTCGTTTGCCCCGTTGAATGGCCCTTTGGGAAATGAGTCCCCTCAACGAAGATGGTAGAAAAATGACTTACAATGAACACCCGAGCGAACCCAGTGCTGTAGAGAGAGTTAACGTGAAGTTCATTCTGGCTCAATAAACCAACAAACCCTTCCAAATCGGCTCGAAGACCTTGAAACACACTCCCAGTAGCGTATGCTGTTTTCTTCTCCGCCTCGACGCTTGAATCATATTCATACTTCCCCGTCTGAGTAAATGTAATTATTAGAAAAGAAATAGGTGAGTGATAATGATAAGCTCACATATATCAGCTCGTAGCGCAGTCGGCTAGGGGGATTCTTTTTCGTTGAATGGAGCAGTTCGGCTGTCATTTTCTTATTTAGTCGGACATCGACATTTGCAGAGAAGATCTTCAGGTCAACGCTCGAATAATGTATCTCCAAAAGGTCGATCGACTCCTTGGGCAAGGGTGGTGGTAGAGGCGTTGATGTTTTCCTTGGTGTTGAAGACCCGAATCCAGAGAAAAGCGACGAGAAGAATCCGCTGGTTTGATGGGACACTGCGTTTAGTATATCGGACCCATGGGTAGCAGAGGGTTTTTCTGAGCCAACACTATACACCCATCGAGCTACTTCGGCCTTGATGTGAAGCGCTGAACGAATTTAAGATGCAGTCATTTCCTCCTAGAGACAAGAAAGATCTAACTCACGCGTACTCTGGATTGATTTGATTGTCATCATGCCCTCTGGGCTTGTGCTCTTGAGACCTTTCAGCATTGGGACTTCTATTGGAGCGCCGCCTTCCTTTGAAAACCGAACCAGCTGTTTGTTATCAAGGTATACGCTAACTTGAGAAAGAGACGTCATGAACGTAATCGAAGAAACCAGGAAACGAGTAAAATCAAAGGCAGGGGGTATAGGACCAGGTTCCCTAAGAGTCATTTGAAAAGTGGTCCACCGATCTACGGATTCATCTCCCGAAAGTGGTATAGTTCCGCGGCGGACAAGAAGCTGAAATCACTCTTGTTAACACAAGTACAGTGTACAAGGAAAGGCTAACCTGGTCCTTCTCGTCCTTCCAATAGAAGTTCATCCATTGACCTTGTGTGGACAACTTGATTGTTGCAGCTTAGCGAGACTGAGATTGACGTACCTCCTGAGAAGACCCATGGCTTCTCAGTCACCGAGAACAAGCTGTAGAAGCCTGTTGGCAGACTGAGTAAGAAAGTCGATGGTTTCGATGAATGCTTCAAACCTACCTACGCCGAAAGCGCCAATCTTTTCCTCGTCGGGATTGCCCTCAGCTAAAACACCGTTAGTAGGCGGCGGCGATAACTGCGGACCCTTGCATACCGATCTTCTTGAGCCGAGTCCAATCCTCGTCCCTGAAGTGTTGGCCATCATTCTTGAAGGTCCACTGGTGAACCTGCATGGATGATAAAAAGGCCGCAATGAGAAACACGCCAATTAGTCCACATGAAAGAACACATGCCGGTGCTGTTTTCAGGTCCGGAAGATCTCCTTGGCTGGGTTCCTCATCGGTCTGGTTGTCATCCCGTTTCTCTCGGATAGATAACTTTCAGTTTCGAAACGGATCTCGACTGAGTGTGCCCCCGCATCATCCGAGTTCTGCAGAAGCTCACGGAACACTGTATTGTATCGAAGTTACGTCCGAAACAACTCCTCACGGAACTTGAGTGATGATACTAACCAGTGAATTCACCAGAATATCGTGCTAGAACCTTATCAATGAGAGCGCGCTGATTCACTTCCACTGCCTCATCACGCCCAGTTTCCCACTATGGTAATTTAGGAAAGCGTTAGTATCGGTGACATGTAAGCTAGTGCGGTGGTAACAACACACCAGAGCTTCTCTTGAGCTGGCCATTGCACGGGAAAGGGGGTATCTGTTGTCGTGACGAGTTGTACGACTGGTAGTAGTTGTGGCGGTGACGCGTCAAGCGCCTACAGACTGGTGGTTTGGCCCTCGCTTGTTCACGTGTATTTGACAGAGACGAGTGCAGGGATCGGAATAAGGCCCAGTTTCGAGTGAGGACGACAATGGATCACAGGCGCAAGCAAAATGAATGCTGAATGCTGTGACATGCTGTATAGGCACTTTCGGCAACATCGGAGCGCCTTGTGTTCGGCCCGCGCCTATGCGAAACCTCCGTCGCGAACGGATTCGTCGCGATAAATTCCACCACCACTCACTCAAGCTAGCGTACAGCGGCTGCGATGGAAGAATATATATGGGCAAAGGGAAATTACGCTGTAGAATTTGTACAGTTTGCCGCGACAAGGTATACATGATAACAAGTAAACAAAACTGAATGAACCAGGACTCATAACGCAGTCCCGCGCTCGAAGCTGGCACGTATCTCCGCCGTATACTTGTCGAAGTAACGTGCAATCTTGGGGCAGAAATCAGTGATGACCAGAGAAGGCGACGTTGAAAAGGAAATTATACCTTCTTGTTGAAGATGCGGTTCTTCTCGTTGATATAAGTAATATCTCCTGTGTCTTCGTTTGCACGCTTTCTCGAGAACTTACGCCGTTTATCGATGCTGGTAAGAAATAGGATCAGTGAGAGGGTAAAGAGACCTATGCAGATGAACAACGTACTCTTGGTTAATCTTGCCGATAACGCGATCAATCGCCTCGTCGGAGGGCTTGTTGTCGGCATATAACAGGCTGTTCGCGTCGCGATAGAGACTCTCTGTTGCCATTTGTTGCTGGTGAGCCGTCGGAACCATCTAAAAGTACCCAGAGTCAGACTTATGCCAAAAAAGCCAAGTGATGAAATGCTTCACCTGGGAGCTCGAGCTCGAGGCTTGTGACGGGTCGAAGTTCGTTAACGAGAATGATGATGACGATCCATTTTGTGAAAGCGTCCCCGGCGCAAGTCCCATCGCGGCCTCCTTCTGTCTATTGTAAACTTCCAAGTCCGGCTTGAGCTTATCGATGTCCTTCTTGTATTTCCGCCGAGCAGCGTGCGAATCATCTTTGACGACTCAATGAGCAACCTCAGTAAAAGCCATATAAAACATACCATGAAACTCGAAGTCTGCTCTCCGCGCTTTCCTCGCGAGTTTCTTCTCCCACTCTTCGTTTTCCTCTATGGTCCATTCCCAGTTCTTCTGCCTCTCTACGTCCTCACCGCGCTCCTCGGCATCCGCCCTCAGCCGAAGCGTCTCAGCGAGCTTACGCTGCTTTTCGAGCCGCACTAGGTCGCGCGCGGTGTTCTTGGACTTCGAGGATTCCTCAATCACAGAGGCACGGTTCGCACGTGCAGATGACCGCTGCAGGTTGTGATTTGAATGGAAAGGGGATGAGACTCGACAAGGCGAGCGACGCACCATTTTTCTCTAAGCCGTTGCATCTTTGCTTTCCTTTCTTCCATTGTCATGGACTTCTTCCTCCGATCTCCATTTTTCTCCAGGTCCGCTGCGTCGTCTTGGGGAAGTTCCTCCACCTCCTCTGGTGTTTGTGGCTCCTCTTCTGAATCCGTCCTGTTTGTTGGGTTCATACTACCAGAAGGAAAATGGACTTGGAAGGTCTAGAATGTAGTGAAGGGTGAGGGACGTAAAATCAAGTGTGGAGGCTGTCCGGTCCAACAGTTGAAGGGCACGTGATGTGTGCGAATATGTGTCTATAATTGGTACAAAGGGAACATTGCGGCGTAATGCTGTACATGTCCAAGCCATCCTTCTCGAGAGGTCATCCATTCTCAATATTTATGCTGCGCATGCTTACTCGCAAGCCGTATACGCTCTCCGTAAAAATATAGGAGAATAGGTATGGGAATGAATGCACATGAGAGCAACGCAAGGAGCGTGCTCGCCCAGCCAACCCAAGTTTGTGATACATCGCTGCCCCAAAAAGCGGGAAGGAAGCACCAAATGCTGAACAAATTAAATGTTCCCTGCGAGAACGCTTGCCGCATATCTCGGGTACGCGTCCGCGAGGTAATTTAGCACCGCGTTCTGCAGGGCGCCCGCGTCAGTCACAAAACCCTCGTCGAAGGCCACGAATCAGAATGACAGAATAAAAACTCACAAAGAGAAGAAGCCGTGCAATTGGGAAGAGCCCGAACCAATTATTGGCAGGATCCAATGAATGTCGGGCGGGCGGTCCAGCCAAACCAGAGTATGCTGGCCAGAAGAAAGAATGAGCCAAAGATGGCGATGATCATCCGCTTCTCCGGCTTGATCTGGCCGTCTTCGTCAAACATCTTCTCCTGGACGGTGTAGAGGTAATAGAAGAAGGGCGGGAGAGTGACAAGGATGCCGCCCAATATACCAAGGAATGCGAGACCGAGTAGCTGCTCTTGAAATGATAGATTCCGATAAATACGATGGGGAATGACTCAACCAGAGGTAGAATAGCGAGTACACGAGCCCGATGTACAGGTTGAGCAACAGTACGATCGGTTCTTGAAAGTTAAGCGTGAATGGCCGGACCAGTAGGTCGGTGCGATATCGCGTGCAGTGAGCTCTCAGCCTCAATTTCGGACTGCGATTTAAATCGTTCATCACCTGTTGCTTTCGAAATCGCCTTGCACGGCGGTAAAGGATATTGGAGGATAACGACTCGGGGAAGAAGAAGAAAAGGAGGATAAGGGTGAAGCCACCCAGCCAAGCCAACTCCCATATCGTCCATCTCCAGCTTTTTGCGTGCCCAGAAAAGCCGCTGACAACGGGGCCCATAACAGGAGCAGCCACTGCGAAGGCACTCCAGAGGGTGATCCGTATGCTCGCTTTTTGGGTACGTACATGTCCGCCACAGTTGCACCTCCTGTCGCCAGAACTGGCGAGCCGACAAAGCCGGTAATGAAACGGAAGGCCATAAGCATGCCAAAGTTTGTTGCTAGCGCCGTGGACACTTGGAAGACAACGAATAGGAAGAGTGTAACGAGGTAGATGGGCATGCGACCAATATAAGGCATCTCGCTCATTGGCGACCAGAGCATAGGACCTGCCCAGGCAGCCCAGCAGATTAGATCTGGACAAACGGAACAACTGGGCATATAAAAAAACGCACCAATTCCATACCCGGCAACGAACAATGTAAGGCAGAGTGTCGCAGCGACTGAGCTGACATGAAATTCTTGCATAACTTCTATGATCCCAGCAGTATAGATCGCAGAGCCAATGTAGACGGTGAACGTCAAGAGGCAGACTTGAAACACGACCCATGATTTCTTGAGATGCGACCAGTTCATTGGGTTCTTGGCAAGGAAATCAGCAAATCGATATGAATGGTATTGGTAACTTGGACAAACTTCTGGATCATCCGGTCCATGCCAGGTGACTAGCAAGGGCTCAGAGCCTTCTTCCACAGGCTTTGGTAATCCCCCCTCCACTACACGGTAAGAGAGGATTGCTGAGCTACCGCTTGCGTCGCGTGTGCTTCCTGTTGTCATGTGCGCCATGGCCACGCCTGCGACCTTTTAGTGGGTCTTCATAGTCTTCAATCCCGCGTTCGAGAACCGACTCTGATGACACTTTCTTTTTATTTGATCTCTGATAAATGTTGGCATAGTAGTCGATCTCATCGAGATGGGAGAAGTACTTCGGCCCGAGGAAAGCGCGAATGAAAAACGCGAAGAGTGTATCATGAAATACCCCAGACATTGTGGTTGTGATGGGCGGGGAGAACAGCAACGGAATGGTGCACTGGTAGCAACATGTAACAGCAGAGCTTATATCAACTTTCATACTGTCAATGCGACTGGAAATCGTCGTGAATTGACATTACGGCTGAATTCAATGCAACCAATACAGTAGATCAGTTTCGTCCCGCTTCGCTTACAATTCTTTTTTATATCGTTTTGTGTTGTGCCGCTGAAATGTACCTTGGAGATGACCCTGGTGCCTTGGGTCTACAAGTGCAAGTTCTGACCAGAAGATCATAAGTTTGCGGTGAGCACGAACGGGTACAGAACGTGTGGCCGATTCCGGACCGGCGGACCGATCCCGAGCCTCTTTTCTCCCTCTCCTCGGTTCAGTATGGTGCCAACATTGCCGTTCCGCACTTCCACGTTCCTTGACCAAGGACCATCCGGTTCTGTGTACTGAGCATACGGTATCTACTGTAGATCTTTTCGAACCTGAACACAATACAGTACTGTAATAATCTTGAAGCCCATTCTTGCCGAACATGACCTTGAACACGACAGCGGTAAGTTGAAGCACAGTCATCGTAACCGCAATGTCAAGGAATTGGTTATTATATTATAACAAATAGACTGTTGTGTCAGCTGTGATATTTGAAGGACGTCTTGAAGGACGTCGAAGGAAATCCTTGATGGCCTGTGCGCCAAGCGAGCGGAGTCGATCCTTCACGCACGTCTCTCTACCGCATTCGTTGAGGCTTTTCGTTTTGGAGGGAATTGCTACAGCAACAGCCACATATTCGCCAATGACTCGGACGCACCCTAGAGTTATAATAAACTTCTCTAGGCTCTGCACCAGCGCTACGAGACTGCGGAGCCCCCTGACAGAGCCAGTGTAGCGCACACCGATGCCTCCAGCAATCCTAATCATCATCTACGGACGTAATAGACTTCACTGTTTACTTTGGCACGGCACGTCCGTCTCGCTGTAGCGGGGCGGACGTCCTGTTTCTGATTCATCGTTGCAATGTAGCTAGTACTAGTTTGTAATTGTTCCAGAATCCAGAGTTACTGTAAGGGCACCAGTCAATGAATGGATGTCAAGATCGTCTGAAAAGACAATAACAAATCTCAATCATTTGTGCACTTGAGGCGTGTGCGGGAAGGTAATAACGAATACAGTAGTATATAAGACCCTACTGGGACAACAAGCGAATGTTCAAAAAGAGGGTAGCGTACGTATTGAAACATCAACAAGATAGCAACTTTCTTGCTGACCTGTCAAGCTTGTATTTAGCTACAGCAGCATCCACGGGTGGTAGATAGTCTCAAAGAGACCCTGTTGTTTGAAACAAGATGCAGCTTTTGGGGTGCCAGCAGGAGACTTAGGACAACCTGGATCTGTGTACCGGAGACTTTTTCTGATTGGGATTTTCGGTTTCTGTCATGTGTTACCAGATATGACATGACATTACCTAGAGAGTTGGCTAGAGTTCGTACTAATGGCAGGATCCTTGTAGCGCATGAACCGTGACACGCCACCAGTTTCAATCTGCACATCCAAGATTGCGTACCATAGCTTCCGAGCAGGTATGGCTCGGTGAGCACGGCCTTCATAGAGATCCTTAAACACGCCTCATGCTGGGGCGCAAACTGTCAGAGCAGTACTAGCAACTTGAAGGGTTCAGACCGGTCATCGTCATCGGCACTTCTAGTATAGGAAAAAAACCACGTGAAACGCATGAGAAAGAGCATCGTTAAGAAGTCAAATTATGAGCTGTAGCAAGGTAACATGTTCAAGCCATCCTTCTCGAGAAGCACATCCACTCTCAATTATGCTGTGCATGCTTACTCGCAAGCCGTATACGCTCTCCGTAAAAATACAGGAGAATAGGTATGGGAATGAATGCACATGAGAGCAACGCAAGGAGCGTGCTCGCCCAGCCAACTCCAAGTTTGTGATACATCGCTGCCCCAAATAGCGGGAAGGAAGCACCAAATGCTGAACGAATTAAATCGTTCCCTGCGAGAACGCTTGCCGCATATCTCGGGTACGCGTCCGCGAGGTAATTCAGCACCGCGTTCTGCGGAGCGCCGCGTCAGCCACAAAACCGTCGAAGGCCACGAATCAGAACAAAAACTCACAAAGAGAAGAAGCCCTGCAATTGGGAAGAGCCCCGAACCAATTATTGGCAGGATCCAATGAATGTCCGGGCGGGCGGTCCAGCCGAACCAGAGTAAGCAGGCCGGGAGAAAGAACGAGCCAAAGATGGCGATGATCATCCGCTTCTCCGGTTTGATCTGGCCGTCTTCGTCAAACATCTTCTCCTGGACGGTGTAGAGGTAATAGAAGAAGGCGGGAGAGTGACAAGATGCCACCAAATATACCAAGGAATGCGAGACCGAGTAGCTGCTCCTTGAAATGATAGATTCCGATAAATACAATGGGGAATGACTCGAACCAGAGGTAGAATAGCGAGTACACGAGCCCGATGTACAGGTTGAGCAACAGCACGATCGGTTCTTGAAAGTTAAGTGTGAATGGCCGGACCAGTAGGTCGGTGGCGATATCGCGTGCAGTGAGGCTCTCAGCCTCAATTTCGGACTGCGATTTAAATCGTTCGTCGCCTGTCGCTTTGCGAAATCGCCTTGCACGGCGGTAAAGGATGTTGGAGGATGACGACTCGGGGAAGAAGAAGAAAAGGAGGATAAGTGTGAAGCCACCTAGCCAAGCCAACTCCCATATCGTCCATCTCCAGCCCTTCGCGTGTGCAGCAAAGCCGCCGACAATGGGACCCATAACAGGAGCAGCCACTGCGAAGGCACTCCAGAGGTGATACCGTATGCTCGCTTTTTGGGTACGTACATGTCCGCCACGGTTGCACCTCCTGTCGCCAGAACTGGCGAGCCGACAAAGCCAGTAATGAAACGGAAGGCCATAAGCATGCCAAAGTTTGTTGCTAGCGCCGTGGGCACTTGAAAGACAACGAATAGGAAGAGTGTAACGAGGTAGACTGGCATGCGACCAATATAAGGCATCTCGCTCATTGGCGACCAAAGCATAGGCCCTGCCCAGCAGTTAGATGTGGACAAACGGAACAACTGGGGACATGCAAATAAACGCACCAATTCCATACCCGGCAACGAACAATGTAAGGCCGAGAGTGCAGCGACTGAGCTGACATGAAATTCCTGCGTGACTTCTACGATCCCAGCAGTATAGATCGCAGAGCCAATGTAGACGGTGAACGTCAAGAGGCAGACTTGAAACATGACCCATGATTTCTTGAGATGCGACCAGTTCATTGGGTTCTTGGCAAGAGAAATCAGCAAATCGATATGAATGGTATTGGTAACTTGGACAAACTTCTGGATCATCCGGTCCATGCCAGGTGACTAGCAAGGGCTCAGAGCCTTCTTTCTCAAGCTTTGATAATCCTCCCCCCGCTACGGCGGTGAGAGAGGATTGCCGAGTCACCGCTTGCGTCGCGTGTGCTTCCTGCTCATCATGTGCGCCATAGCCACGCCCGCGACCATTTAGTGGGTCATCATGGTCTTCAATCCCGCGTTCGAGAACCGACTCTAGCTTTTTAATTGATTTCTGATAGACGTTGGCAGGGTCGATTTCGTCGAGATGGGGGAAGCACTTCGGCCCGAGGAATGCACGAACGAAGAGTGCGAAGAGTGTATCGTGAAATACCCCAGACATTGTGGTTGTGACGGGCGGGGAGCACGGTAACGGAACGGCGTACTGATAGCGACATGTGTGCAGCTGAGCTTATATCGACTGTCGATACTGTGCTGTCCATGCGACTATCACGGAGGGAGCGATGTATCGCCGTATGCTGACAAATAAAGGTACGATGCGAATGTGAATGAGGGACCAACGAACCTTTGACTAGGATGAACGCTGGAAATAGATCAGATCGAGTACTGGAAAATCGGCATTATTAATAAGTCACCGAGTTGACCCGACATTCTAGGGCCGGCTAAGAAGCCTTATGGAGACTGTCGAGTCCACCTCCAATGAATATTAAATGTCAGTAAAAGCCTAGCAGCCGTAAATGCTAAGCATTAGGGCTGATGGTTGATGAAAGAGTCGAAGTGAAAGGGTGCCCATGGTTGTGAATCATGATGGCGCAAACGAGTCCCCAACTGGAACTGATAGTTATTCCACTCCAAAAATTACTAGACGGCAGGGGACTTGAAGTTTTGAGGATCATGAACAGACATGATGATCGTCTTACTGCTGCAAATCGATGCGGAAAGGCAGTTGACGGGTCAGGATTACGTCGTTTCATGGTCACAATTTCAACCACAGTAAAACCCAGAATGGGTACTACTACGGTTGAAATTGTGACCATATAACGATGTGAATTAATCCGAGTCGTAGTGTTAATTGCACAGACTCGGCCGTCCAAACGTTCATATATACATAGTCGATCCCTCAGTCTGCGTGGACCTTGCACATCAGCTGTGCAGCACCGTTCGCCACAGCCGTATTGAAGAACAGTCAGTCGGTATCGTTGAGGTCCGTCAATAAATATAAGCAAGAAAGGGAAACAGGTGTACACTGGAGATGCTGTAGAGCTCAGAGAAACAATAACGCGTGAAGATGATAGGATTTAACCGAAATCTTGTTACCGCTATATCGCCATACCAGTGGGAGCGCCCCCTGGTCATGTGTTTTCTTGTGTGTTCTGGACCGACATGGTCTTCATTGCGGACGCCAGGCCAGCATCCTCTTTATGTTGGCTCCCATCCCCTCCGTCCTCTCGGTTGTGATGATGTAATACCTCGTGTTCCTGCCAGTCGGTACTTAGTGGTGCCCAAAGGATAGACAAGACAGAAGCGAACGCACCTCGTTTACGACCTCTTTCTCGGATTCTTCCTTGTATTGGCGGATATTTGCTTCGAGCTCGCCGGCGTTGGCGTTTGAAAGCGAAGCAAGCATCGACATGCGCTTCATTGCTGCAATTCCCCACGCTACGCGCCGGACTGCAAGCAAGAAATCGCATGAACATCACAATTAGGAAGGAGAGGTGTATCGGGAGCTTACAGCGTGCTTTGGCATCCAGCCGTTTTTGGATGTGCGGGAGCAGGTCTGTAGGGCCGCCAGTAGGGCTCTCTGGGTCGGGCACGAAGTGCGGCTTCTCATCCGCGAGCCACCGGTGCTCCAACATCTCCGCAGCGGACGGGCGCAGAGCAGGATCCACCGTAAGACATGATCTGACGAAGCTTTTTGCCGTTTCGGATACATTTCCCCAGTACTCCTCTGTCCATCGCAGGTGAGAAAAGGTGTAGGGTACAGTAGCAAGACGTGCCTGGCTCAAACTTGTAATCACCGGCGATGATGGCCTGCATCTCCAATTGCTGGCTGTCACGGTCAAATGGCGTGTAGCCGGCCAGCAAGAAATAAGTGATGACACCCATTGCCCATATGTCAACGGGTTTGCCATGGCCCGCTATATCCAACACAATAGTTCGTCAGCTATCCGGTCTCGGTCAACCTGCACGGTCACATACTTTTCTTGAAGATCTCAGGGGCCATGTAGCCTGGGGTTCCACAAATTTCTGTGAGCAGGTGGAGTCGATCCTCGTCCATGACGCGGCTTAACCCGAAGTCGGCAACCATGATATCCGCATCCTCAGCAATTGTTCGGAAGAGTAGGTTCTCGGGTTTGAGGTCACGATGAACAATGCCACTATCATGGATATACTGTACAGTCTTCATGATTGTGCGCACCAAGCCGGCAGCGTCACTGGATGGCGCATTAAGAAGACTGCAAAGCATATAAACACCTTACTTACGGCTCGTGGTAGTTCCCCTTGGCACATATCCTGTCAAAAAGCTCACCGCCAGTGCAGAGGTCAAAGACAAGATATAGGTTGTGAGTTGTCTGCGTTTTTTTGGTTAGAGATCAATTCCGGGAGTTCGAGGACCAGACTCACCTCAAAATAGTCGTATAGCGTGACAATGTTCGGGTTGCCGCTGGACACGCGTTTCAAGACTGCAATCTCATTGCGGACCTAGACTAGGGTCAGATACTAGCCAATTGGACGCGTCGCCAACGGTACGATAAGGATGAAAACCACGTACCATAAACTCTCGACCCTCCATTAGCTTCTTGTTGATCACCTTGCAAGCATAATACTTGCCCGTTTTGATATGAACCGCCTCCTTCACAATTGCATACGTTCCGCTGCCTAGAGTCTTGCCCGTACGATACTGGTGAAATGATGTGTTCAGAAACAGGATTCAAGTTTCAGTGAACAAGAAATTACCTGACACGGAACAATTGCCGGGGCACTTGGCATCTCTGATGAAGGTTTAAGCGACTTGTGAAGAGAAGGAAGATGCATCAAAGCACAAAGGGCGCAAAAACGACGACAAAATCATGATCAGTCCGTCCATCCCAAAAATAGCATCATTGAGGACATACAATTCCGGCGCTGCTTGCCGGCGCCGGTTGATCGTGAGGTTTCTCAACAGCGTCCGGCGCCGGTTCGGCCCGTTGCTTACTGTCTCGTCCACTGTCGGCGTTGGGAACGGCGCTGGTAACCGTGACCGTCGTACTCGTCTGGTCGGTCGACTGTGTCCCTTTCCCAGCTGTTCCCGATGAGCTGGCAGAGCCTGACCGATAACCGGAGTCCTTCGGTTTCCGTAGTGAGAACTTTCCCACAGCTAAACGAGGGATCTTTTGAACAGAGGTGGTCGATTGATTTGACTGATTCAGGCTTTGCGTGTTCCCCATACTGTAGCGGATGTCGATGTGGCAGGTTGGAAAGCAAGGGGATCTGGGGCGCTTAGGTTAGTGTGTACGTATTTATGCTCATGTCCCACCTGGCAGCGCCTCAGGCTGCTTCCGCACCAGCACCCGCACCCCTGCACACTTTCCACGCGGCAGTGCACGGTGCAATATGCTCGGACCCTGTCATCTGACTACCCTTATTTTTGCACACCCTCATTGCCACATATGCTGTCCGAACGTATTTATGTACTTAAAAGAAGTTCGAGTACTCCATACTAGACGCCTTCATGTGCCGGTTACCCCTGTTTGCCCTATGTCGGTATAGTTCATCGGCTAAATTAGTCCCGCTAGAAGTCCTCAAGTGGGCCAGTTGACCATTCCCGCTGTCTGCGAATCCTGTGTAATTTTCTCCAAAGGCTTGGTCTATACACCAAGTGTTCCACGTGGGTTCTTTCGATATCGTCCATTAGTACGTGATACTAGTAAGAGTCATTCACGCTGGTGAGCCTACTTTTCGGTGGCCGCGTAATGATGCTGTTCCTTTCTAAAACCGTACAACTGACGGTTTGTCGCGGTTGCAATAGCTGATACAGTAAGACCATTATCCCACTGGGCCATTGGTTGCCAAACAAACACCTGATAAAAATGTGACTCGGCATTACTCTTATTAGCCATCTGTCCAATAATAGTAGGAGGCCAATACTGAGGCACAGGTGCTTGATATCTGATATTAGCGCTATGCCAGTGCCAAAATTACTGCGCTGAGTTCCTCATAATGGACATTAGTGTTCAGGGCTATGTTGATAGCGCTGGCCCTTTTGTTGTCAGGTTATACATACTTCGATATCCCCTTCGTCCTGCACAGCCAATCGCTATGATATGATGGATATTCTATTACGGAACGGATTTTTTGATCGGGATTTATCTAAACCCTTTGGACAGCCCACTCAAGCTTCTTTGGAGCAATCCCACCTTTCAGCCTTAATCCTACATCATAGTCAAAGTCCACCAGACGTGCACTGACCCTCACAGAATCTTTTGGGAACACAACCCCATTCCACAATGCCTCCCATGACGATGGAGAGTGGCAAGATTGTCGGGGATGGGAGACGGGGCCTTCAAATTCGATAACGCCCGCCTCCGCAATACCAGTCGACCAACCGAATATGGTTGCACCACTCACAGCGGCGAGGAGACTTCCCAAGGCCATCGCGAGGTCCCACTGCTTCTCCCCCGAGAATAGGTGAAACAGTGCGGATGCGTTAATCGCTGTGACATGTCCGCGTAGCTGATTCAGCGAGCTCAGATTCGTGAGATCAGGGGGGTCGCTTGATGAGGGCCCAGGGGCGAGGTGCGCTTGGTTCAGAAGATCTGCTTGGATGAATACAGCCGGGAAGGAGGCTGCTGAAGATCGACAAAGCTTATGGCCAAGGTCCCAGAATTCTGTGCGGGAAGTCATTTAGCACTCTACAATTTGGAAGGTCCCCCCAGCTGATGCCTCGTACTCACGGGGCACGATATCGGTTGCAACGATCCGGTTCGCGGGCCAACCGTCCTGGGCGGCCTTTCGTGCATCAAGCCCGACTACGATAGCAGACTCTGAGTCTCCTACACCTGGTCAGAGCAGAGGAAATAAGGCGCACAGCAACATCCTGCGTCCAACATTATGCCCCCGCTACTACGTCCGAGAAAAAGCGCCTCTGCATAACCGGGAAGACGAGCAATCATAGCCCTTTCGGTTGACACGCCTACTTGTTAGTTCAGGCCATGACCAGACAACCGCGCTGACTCACTTTACGAATGTATAAGAGCCGATAGATCTGTACGGAAACACCTGCAAACGATGTCAATAACATATTTCGATTGTTGATTACTGCTTCGCCAACTTGCCTCGTATGCCTCCCTGGCTACGCTTTGAATGTGATTGCGGAGTCCTTGTGCGTCATCAATTCTGGTTATCGCTTTGAGGAAATCCTCGTCGGAGGAGGTGAGCACGAGCAACGACGGGTCAAGCGGAGCTGGTGTGGCCATAGCTATCTTTGCGAAAAGTTTCGACGAAGCCTCGTGCACAGGTCTGTACTGGCTATGGCTAAGGTACCGAGTCGGCCTTGAAGCTTGAAGCCGAACTTGAAGGAGGCCAGGAACCAGTGTTGTCTATCCAGTTATGGAACACGGATTGGGCTCTAACTCAGCACTCGCTAGCAGCGCTCAGCACAGACACCTCCGATCTTTTTGATTAATTGAAGCCCATACGCACACAACCATATGAACATGCGGTGTTGAGGTACTTCAGAGAGGAGGCAATGATCTCTATTTCGGGGAGATTCGGTTATTCACACTACATTTGCCAGTGGTTAGAGCTTTAAGGTTTAGGGATTACGAAACCTGACACGTCATTTGCTCAGCACCACCTTCGTAGCAATGTATTGAAAATCAGTTTGTATATACGTTCTACGGTTATTACAGTACAGTATATAGATTTTTGCCCCGTCAACATGGACTGGACTGAGATCAGAGATCAGAGGTTCGGGTCCGAACTCGGAACGCGGATACGGAGTCCGAGTCCGGTCCGGCCACTTGTCACATCTGGACTCAAACGAGATTAGTCTGTACATCTTTATCTCCCAGAGTTTTCTGTGTCACTGATTTTTATCGCGAACCATCTAAGCAGCCAAGCCAACAAGGGCAAAGGCAAAGCAAAATCATAGTAGGCAAGTCAGTCTCGTTGACGCTAGAGGTAAAAATATGGCACGGCAACGCGTGCTTCCCTGCACTGGGTTCTGATATGATATGTATGCTGTGAGCTGGACAGACAGTATCGGGATTCGCCACCTCACGTGTCTTGCGTCTGGTTTTGATCGCTTGATCCACAATTATCGCACCTCATGAACACAGAGCTCCACTCGAACCTCTACGGGACACGTTTCAACATCACCTGCTAGTGTCGGGGTTCCATTACAGCTAAAACTTCCCTGGAGCTTCTCCGGCTGATTCGTGTGTCGATTAAGGGTCTCCTTGATAACATCGTCTATTGTAAATTATATAATAAACCATGGGTGTTAATGACAGATGTTACTCACAAGACGACGGTAAGATCTGAGACTTCCCTCCATGGCGCTGGACGTGATTACTGCCTCGAGCCAAGTGTGTGACACCGACACAGTCGCCATCCATAGTCGCCAAGTTGTCCCAGGTGGGTTTTCAATAAGGGATTCTCAGTACAATGCTTGGACACCATACTTACTGATCAGTCGATACATCGATATATATGACTTGTCATTGCCGCCTGGGGCAGGGAAGGAATTGATAGAGGCAAAGCGGGGATTGATGGGGTTCATGCTCTGAAAACATCACACTGGCTCGGCGCGATTTCTCCTGGGCGTAGAATCGTGCCAGACTAGTGACTGCCACTACAGAGGCTATCGTGGGTGTTAGTATTCTTGCTTGAGGAGTACACGTCCAAGTTACGTTTGAGCTGAGCCGATCTCAGTTCGAGTCTCTGTTACCTCACCGGGTTTCGGATCGGAGAGAAATTTTCACTGTGATTATTGTTCGTACAGTATGCGTGAGTCGCCTCACAATGCCCGCATTGGGGCTTAAGGGCGGCTATTGGTATCCCCATTTAAGACTTAACTTAGAGCGGTAAAGCGTGAGAATTGCCGCTGGAGTGTTTCATCATTTGTCCGCCACAGCACGGATTGGCACAATACGACCCACACCCATCTCTCTCTGCCTCTCTATTGTCAGTCGTCTCGTCAAAAGACCTTGGATTTAGTGTTTTCTGTCCACATAGATGGATGGTTTGGGGATTGTTTACCTCATTGAGAATGCTCAACAATTTTGGTCAGGTGCGCTGCGGGGTCACCCCGCATCAACACTGATTTTGTTGATGCACTTTTGTCAGAGCTCGAGGACATCCTCAAAATTCCAGTAAATGCTTCCTTGTCCCTTCTGGATGCTACCCTAAAGCGCTCGATAGCATTTTGTGCCTCGTACCATGGTGCGTCTCAGTCGCCACAACGTCTTAATACTCCTCATGCCCAGTTTCTGTAGAACAATATTTACAGAGCCCTTTACAGCTTGAACATGCGTGCGAATATATCCTAGATTCAGAGCTCTTTGCATTTCATTCGGGGCGCATGTGCGAGATCCTGACCGACGAAGTAGCACAGGTTGATTAGCACAGTCTTATTCCTTCATGCTGGGACGAACTGATACGTAGCCCGTCAGAACACAGATCCACATGCTCAGTTCATGCTGTACAACGTTCTTCTTTACCACGGCCGCTGTACCCCGAGCTTCCTCCGCTCACAAAAGCGCTGGCAGTTCTTAATCCCCCTGCTCATTGACCACGTCCTCGTTGACATGGACCCTGATATCGAAGACACATTTTCCGGCTTGTCGCACACTTCAGGTCCGAGCACAGGGTGGAAGGGACTAGCTATCCCTATCGAGGCGAAGCTGCGATCGCTATCCGTGCGACTCCTATACGAAGTCTGCCGATCGTCAAAAATGTCCATTGCGGATCTCAGTTTGTCTCCTCACTGGCTCTCCCATTGCACCCCTCATCATTTGCATCTCAGGGGTATTTGACGACGCCTTTTTGGACAAACTGTTTGACCTCGTCGAGCAGACTCGCAACATGCAAGACGAGACTTTCAACTACACCGTTATCAAGCTCATCGTGGGTATCCCCTTCATCCCCACTTCTTACCGTCTGATAGTAGTTGTAGATTGCTCTTAATGAACAATTCATGGTTGCCGAACTTGCCCCCAAATCACAAAATGATGTCATGAATGTCACAATTTCCCAAAACCGTGTATTGCATGTTCTAATACGGCGGCACGGTACGAGCCAAACTTTCGGCGGGAACCTGATATTCATGCTGAATCGTGCCGGTGGGTCATTCGTCTGTATGTTTTTCTTCGCTTACATGAACCGTCATATCAGGACGTACCCCTGAGGACCTCGTAATGCAGTTACTGGTCTTGAAGATTTTATATATACTCTTCAACACCAAGGAGCTATCGGAATACTTCTACACGAATGACCTTTGCGTCCTGGTCGATGTCTTCCTTCGGGAAATCGTTGACCTAGACGAAGAATCCGAATCGGTCTGTTATCTTTCTGACTTCTGTGCCCCCCTCTGATATCGTTTTTTTTTGAGTACAGCTCCGGCACACATTTCTCCGCGTACTTCATCCTCTTCTTACCAAAACGCAATTGCGGACTTTCCCTTATAAGCGACCTCAAATTGTCCGTGCACTCGAGTCTCTGATCGCACACCAGGAGATTCGTCAAATCCACTCAACGACGAAACGTCTCGTAGAACGATGTCTTAGCGGCGAGTGGTGCGTACAGCACCGTGTACCCAGCGGCGTTGGACGTATCACGGCGGAGTCTGAGCTACAGCGCACTGCAAGCCCAGGCAGTGATGGCGTGGCGGCTCAGTTCCTCAGGCCAAAGCTACCAGTTTGCCCTGTACTACCAACCACTGAGTCATCGCTCTGGCGCCGGCACTCTATTAAAGGCAGTCGGAGCGCGGACAACCTACGTGAGATGGTTGCAGCAAACGCAAAGCCTGCGTCACGTGCGCCCAGCAAACCTAGCAAGGATAGCCTTCCCACTACACCACAATCTAGCACAAGCACGGTTCACCGTCATGCCCACCAGCACCGCGATCGTATCAGCTCCGAGACCTTTACAGATAAGCGCTCTGTTGACCTACCGCATCCGCCAAGCGCGCGCACTGTCAACTCGCCAATCCGTCACAACTCGCTGGGGACGGAGACTCACGAAACCACGTTCCCTATGTTGGGCAGTGGTACAGCAAGCGGACGACCTACATCACCGCTCTCACCTACAGCTGAACGTTTCTCTGACACTCGCGTGCCACCAAGTTCCGCAGGTAGCACCGCAACTAGCTCATCAACGATATATGGGAAGAAAAAGGTTCAGCGTCGTTCACCGCCTGCTCCGCCGAAACGTCGGAAACCTCCGGCGGTGCCTGTACGTGTTGTGGGCACGTCGAATAGTGGCGCAGAAATTGCTGCAATTGCGTCGTCAACATCGGCACCGGTGGTAGGCATGGTTGGCAAGAGTTAATGCAGGTGTCTACTACTCGGGGCATGGCACAAAATCTGTAAACTATGTTACTGCTTCGCTCTAGCACACCTGACTTTCAATGCCGTATTTACATACTTCCTGGCATCACCGTGAGCATTCCTTCCCATTTCGCATTGTATTGTACATAATACGCAAAGACATTGGCCTGAAAAAGTGTGCCTTCATAGTCCACAGGTGGAAATAAGAACGACTTTGTGAGGATGTCGATACTGGTATCAACAAATAACATACGACCAAATGGTGGCGACTCGCTATGGGAATAAGTTACCATAGGCATGTGTCCTTCTCCTTGCCCTGACGGTGATGTCCGTGATATAGGTACCGATTTGGATGATGGTACTAGTACGGTCAGGGGAGGCGAGGCAGTTCCAGTGGCGATGGTGACAACACGATCCGGTCACCAACATGCATTAATTTCCGAGTCGCGCACTCGTTTGGGTGGTTCGCCGGGTTTGGGGTCTGGGTGCGGCCTTTTGGTGGTGCCAGTGACATCCATCGTGCGTAGTTATGCAGTGCGCGACAACCTGTGCATTCGCGGGAACTGGGTTTGGCCGGAGGCCATGCGTCATGGTCCGTGTCCGCCCCCACACCGGATCATCCCTTAACGAGGTCGCAATGACGAGGTCAGGTTTGAGCTCACGTCCCCGATAACAGATCATTGGGGTGGCGTGATGACGCACAGGCTCCCGCCACTGCAGGCCGAATGTACTTTTGGCTGTGCGTTTTCCGCAGCCAGCGCAACGGTCGCGCTCGAAACTCCCATTGCTTTCTGCCATCGTTAATATTGGATTTCATGCAACTTGTTTGCGTGAAAAAGCTGTGTTGGGTAATTGGATCAAGATGCGCCACTCACCAAGACCAAGCAAACGTTGTTTACGCGACCCTGCTTGAGAATACTCTCATAATTCCTATGAGCTCCATGCATTTATCGCACGTCCTGGATAGCCCCGAAAATCAAATACAACGAGGTCCTGAACAGCGATAGTGGGATCCGTGTATGTAGGATGCCTCGAGCGAACGATACTCACTGTTCTCGACCTAGGCCGAATCGCTTCGGTTTCGGTTTCGGTTTCCATTGCGGGGCAGCTCACGGGGCTGACCCATCGCAATCAATTCAATTTACAGAACTCTAAACGTTTCCCACGGGAGTGAACCCACTTTGCGAGCATCGTCGCTATGTGTTTCCTCTTTTGACTTCTATTCTTTTGGGCCTTATGGTTTCCTTTGTCCTGACACTCAAGCATTGCCACCCTTTTTTTCTACTTCATTTTGTTTTGCTTTCTCTGTAGCATCCTGCCAGAGGTTGACGCAGATGGCCTGCTTACTAATCATCCCTTATCTGTCCGAATTAGTGACGCAGCCGCTCAAAGCATTTGTACAACTTGAATACACCGTCTTCCCGTGATATGTTATCATCGAAATGAAGCATGGTTCTAGGACGGGGTACGTGTTACGGGCTGCGCTCACAACGATGACTTATTGTAAGATGTAGTTACAATCGAGGCTCTTCCGGATGATGTCCTCCTAGACATCTTCGAATTCTACATGTCCGAGCCGGATCTTCTACCCCTGTGGTATCAGCGCCAGAAATGCCAGTGGTATCCGCTAGTCCACGTGTGTCAAAGATGGCGATACCTCGTCTTTGCGTCACCACGCCGTCTTGATCTGTGCATTTACTGCACAGACAGTACTCGTGTGAGGGAGAAGCTGGAAATCTGGCCTCCCTTTCCTATCAAAATATTTTCGGAATCACTCAATCCTGGGGATAACATTATCGCTGCACTCGAGCACCCCGGCCGTGTACGCCAGATTTGGCTCTGTATCATCCACTCCCCACTGGACCGTTTGGTCGCAATGATGCAGGAGTCTTTTCCGCAACTGGAATTTCTTCATATCACGGTAGATGTTCAGTCCGATGAGACTGTTCCAGCACTTCCGATTACGTTTTTAGGTGGATCTGCCTCACGTCTGCGATCAATCCATTTGGATTGCATTCCATTTCCGACATTACCTCGACTTCTCTTGTCTTGTAACGACCTTGTTAATCTTACCCTTTCGCGGATACCCCATTCTGGTTACATTTCATCCGAGACGATGGCCACATCCATTTCCACCTTGACCAGGCTCAAATACATTTTCATCGGCTTTGACTCTCCGACTTCCCTCCCTGATCTAGGAACCCAACGTCCACCTCTACTACCCCGTGCCAGTGCCGTGCTCCCCGCTCTCACCCAGTTTTGGTTCTTCGGGGTCAGCGAGTACTTGGAGGACCTCGTGGCCCGAATCAATGCTCCTCTGCTCCACACTGTCCGTATAACTCTCTTCAATCAGCCTATTTTTGGCACCCAACAACTCACTCGGTTCATTGGTCACGCACCGATGTTCATGTCGTACAATGAAGCAGAGATACTCTTCAAGAGCGGCGCTGTCTCAATAAATTGTTCCTCAATAGAACAATATACTAGCGGATTCCTGAAATTGGATATCTCATCCATCGGGGGAGATTTGCAAGTCTCGTCCATGGCACAAATATGCAGCTGGTTTTCGTTCCTTATGTCCAGAGTTGAACGGCTCTACATCCAAGCACTCTATGGGCTGTTGACGGCTTTTCGAGCCGACACGCATAACACACATTGGCTAGAACTTTTCCACCCGTTTACTGCTGTCCAGGCCCTGTATCTACCTCTCCAGGTTTGGACACTCATCATGCCAGCTCTGCATGGGCTCAGTGAGAAATCAGTGTTACCTGCACTGGTCGAGCTATACCTGGAGGGGTATCAGGCACCTGGATCGGAGCCACAGGACATCAATATCGAGCCATTTATAACTGCACGCCAGCGTTCCGGTCACCCTGTTGCTGTCCGCCGCTGGGTGGGATAGGTTATGATATGAATATTATTTGGAACAAGGGCACATATAACTGTTGTCTATTCTGCTAGATTTTGATATTGTGTACAACCCTTTCCCGGTCGTAACCACACTTCTTATGCCATGTTTTATATTCTTGCTACTTTTATTAACCCGTCGTGCTCTCACTGTCACAGTATATCAAACTCATGTTGTATCACTGGAATACGCGCTCGATACACCATGATATGATCTATGTCCTTTCACGAGGCAGATTCTATTGTGGTTGTTACTACCTTTGGAAATGCCATCAAGTCATTCATCACTACACGTCGACGTTCTGGCCACCCCTGTTGCTGTCCACGGCTGGGATACACGGTAAATGTAACACGATTAAATGAATGGGCGACAATAGCAGCGATGACGACGAACAGAGGCAGACGAGCGGAGGAAATCACGAGTGAGTGTGTCGTACCAGTGGATTTTTTCTCCCCGGCAGGCGTCGCTGTCTGCGACAACAGATTTATTACAAGCTGATGGCACTTTGTAACACGCAAAAGAAAGGACAGATCGTTGCTTGGTAGACATCCAAAACACATTGCCTACTGTGTCTGGGTGATTGTGCATGGAAGAATAAAAGACTGACTGTTGTAATCGTGCGATCTGATCTAACGATCGAGTCCGTCCTGGTGGAGAACAAAGTTAATACCCAAAAACCGAAAATGAAGTTGATGACTCTTGGCCGGTTCGACCGAGCATTCTCTGAAGGAAATTGAAACTCAGACGCGGGAGTAAAAGCTTTCTCTTTCTCTCCCCCTGTCGAAGTTCCAAGTTCCTCTGATAAAGCTTTCTTTCGGAAAGAGGTGGCATGATTCGAGGACTCGGACGGGGTACGTGTTATGGCCTGCTCTCACGACGATGACTTATTGTGAAGTATAGTTACAATCGAAGAACTCCCAGATGATGTCCTCCTAGACATCTTCGAATTCTACTTATCCGAGCCTCTCCCGTGGTATCGGCGCAGAACATGCCAGTGGTATCCGCTGGTCCACGTGTGCCAGAGATGGCGATACCTCGTCTTTGCATCCCCACTCCGTCTCGATCTGCGCCTTATATGCACAGACAGTAGTCCCGTGAGGGAGAAGTTGGATATCTGGCCCCCCTTGCTTATCAAAATATTGCCGAGAGGTTCTATCACTCATGGGGATAACATCTATGCCGCGCTCGAGCATCCCAACCGCATACGCGAGATTTGTCTCTGGATCATCCACCCATTACTGGACCGTTTAGTCACAATGATGCAGAAGCCTTTTCCAGAACTAGAATCGCTTTTTCTTGTGACATATGATGAGCCTGTGCCAGTGTTTCCTAATACCTTTTTAGGTGGATCCGCCTCACGTCTACGGTCACTCACGTTGAGTGGTATTCCATTTCCGACATTACCCAAACTTCTTTTGTCTTCCAATTGCCTTGTCGACCTCTCCTTTGACCGGATACCACAGAGTGGTTACATTTCACCCGAGACGATGGCCGGATCTCTTTCCGGCTTGACCAGGCTCAAATCCTTTTCCATCGGTTTCAAATCTTCGGTCTCTTTTCCTGACCGACGTCCACCTCCGCCGACACGTGCTGTCCTCCCCGTTCTCACCCAGTTTCAGTTCTGTGGGCCCAACGAGTACTTGGAGGACCTCCTGGCCCGAATCAATGCCCCTCTACTCCACACTTCCTGTATAGCTCTCTTCAATCAGCCCGTCTTTGGCACCCAGCAACTCACTCAGTTCATCGGCCACGCACCGATGTTCATGTCGTACAATGAAGCAGAGATAGACTTTATGAGTGACGCCGTCTCAATAATTTGTTCCTCAATAGAACAATATAGCGGATATTTGAAATTAGACATTCCATCAAACGAGGGAGATTTACAAGTCCCGTCCATGACACAAATATGCAGCCGCTTTTCATTCCTTATGTCCAGAATTGAACGGCTCTACATCCAAGCACGCCATCGTCTGCCTTTTAGAGTCGAGATGGATGACACACATTGGCTAGAACTTTTCCGCCCATTTACTGCTGTCCAGGCCCTGTATCTACCTCTCCAGGTTTGGACACTCATCATGCATCGGCTCAGTGAGGAATCAGTCACAGATGCGCTACCTGCGCTGGTTGATCTATACCTGGAGGGGTATCAGGCACCTGGATCGGAGCTGCCAGACATCGAGCCGTTTATAACTGCACGACAGCATTCCGGTCACCCTGTCGTTGTCCGCTGCTGGGATAGGTTATGACATGAATATTAATCGGAACAGGGGCACAGATGACTATTGTCTATTCTACTAGATTTCGATGCTGTCTACAACCTTTTCCGAGTCATACCTACATATAACTCAGTTGTACCACTGGCATGCACACTCAATATGATCTATGCCCTTTACGAGGCAGACTATGGTAGTTGTTGCTACTCTTGGAAACGTGCCTTTCTCACAGCTCTCGTGTCAGAATACTTTGATACCTTCATGCCTGTACTACTAGTATATGCTATAGTACTACTAGACTGTTGAGACGTGCCGGTAGCGCGAGAACATTCCCGGGCAGTATAACCGGTCCAAGCGTACAATGTAGATAACTGTAGATAATTGATTTAATACATTTCTTAGCATTGTGCATGCTCCCTATTCTCTCAGAAAGGACAATGATACTATTACGTTTATTGTACATCTATTGTATGAGGCCCTAGGCCAATGCACGCTGCTTCTATGTATTTAAAGGACATTTCCCAGCTGCTATCACTTCAGTCTCTTACACATCGACTGAATGCTATCTAATCTAGCGTTATCTAATCTACCTCAACCGCTGCGTTTCATCATAGATAGCTGCAGTTCTAAATTGTCAAGTAAATTGTACTCAATGGCTATTACAGTTGAAGAGGAGGAGTCAAGAGAACGAGAAAGAGGACTGACGAAGAGATATAAGAGCTATTTGTGCTCTGAGGCTGGACATGTATGTCCGTAATACATAGGCGTGGGGGAGGAGCCTATGAACAAGACAAAGCCTGGCGCTCTACGTCTTTCGACACTTGCAAGTTGAGCGAAAGCGATCCCCGAAATCCAAGTCCCGTAAGGTGTCGAATCACATTTGCTTTTAGTCAGCCAGATTAATCAGCAACCCCGCCTGTTTCTCTCTATCATTGGGAGTAGCTCAAGTCAGGTGGCGTCTCACAAGCCTTTGTCATGATTCTCTCAAAGGGCCAGGTTCCAACTTTAAAACTACTGAATCAAGGGTCCTATCAACCAACAACTGCATCGTGAACATAATACAAGAAAGAAACTCTCTGCCTCAACGTTTATCGCCATTCATCATGTAGAGTGATGCTTCCGTTTTCTGGGGTCGTAAATTTGTTATTCGGATCCGCCTCCCATTGTACTCGACCGTCAATTTTCCGAATGTACTTATATTCGATGTAGGTGCTCGCAGGGAGATCCAAGGTGACTGTGAATTCACGTCAGACAAACGGGAAGTGCCCATGTAATTGTATTGACGAGACATACTGGTCCAGATCGGATAATACTCCGGGGACAGGAGCAGTGCGTCGTTCGCTGACCAAATCTCGAGTCCGTCAACGGAACCAGTAAGGTATATATTCTCTATGAGCGAATCAATCATCGGTGCCAAGCTGTCACAACGTTGGTGGACTTCTTACCTCCGAACCTCGTAAACGCTTGCACGTCGAAAGTGACGGAAGCGATTGGCCCAGGAAATGGGGTACACGTCGACGGCACGACCAGACCCTTTGCGCCCCAACTCACTGGCTTGACACCTGAAAAAGAATCGCCAGCCGTCAAGGCTGATGCGTAGCTCCACGTGAGGTCGCGCGCGCTCGTGGGTGCGCCCGTCTGTCTATCAAATTGCTCTGCCAAGCTGCCGTCTGAAGGTGTATACTTGGCGGCGATCTCGATGAAACCGTCAGCGAATTGTTTGACTGCACGTATGATATCCCAAAACTCAAACTCCTTTGTTAATCTTAAATTGTAGTATCTACCAATGCGGATGTTGGGCGCAAACTGGCGGAAAAAGTCGAGGGAAACGTCGGTCACATCAATGAACCCAACGGACTCCCAAGTGAGGACCGCGTCGTAAAGTTGTTCTGCAACCGCAAACGTGGACAGGTACCAGGGCTACAGAATCACATCAGCGGACAAGATCGGGGATTTTCAAGAGAAGTTATACATTTCCAAAGGACGGCTGGGGTTTTCCGGTGTATGTGTCCTCCGGGTAACGTCCAACCGCGACAGCAAACGAGGCATTGATGCCCTGGTTGATTGGGTAAAGGGAGCGGAAGGAGTCGACGTAAACCTTCAAGTTGGATAATGCCTTGTCCGAGCACGGCTGGAAGGTTGCTGCATCGCATCCAGCGTCAATGTCCCATGTGTGGATTGATGCGAGGATAGTGTTCGAGTCCTTGCCAGACCGACCACCCCCCGTGTTGGCGGTGATGTAACCTCCGGTTGGATTCCAATACGACTAGGATTGCAGACAGATAAGGATACGCTTCACAAGATATGGAAGAACCTCTCCTTACTTGGAGGAAGCATAGAACATTGGTAGCTTGAGTAGTGTAGGTGTCAGCGGAGGTGGTTTGACCGAGTTGTGCTGCTAGCGCTGCGCCCTCACGAAGAGCCCTGTGCTGTACGGCTGAGGTGAAGAAGGAAGATGACCTGACTTCCTCCCAAAGATCGAAACTAGAGATATGCATTGTGAGTGCACAAAGAGTGTCATTTGCGAGAGCGTACACACGTCGTTTGGTTCCACCAGGTCGCAACATAGTCAAGATCGAGCTTGATGACTGGCCACAGGACGTCTGCAACAATAGTGTGGTTGCCCAAGCGTAACAACCAGTTTGCGTAAGCGATCCAGGTTGTTGAACGTAGGGCAGGGCCATCTGACAGAAGAAACTTATGCTCAATCTGGGGTTCACGATGCTTGGTCCGTGAACAAACCTCGCTGAGGGCGACCCCAGGAACCAGTGAATGCGGTACCATCGATGTCGAATTTTGGTTCTCCGAGGCCACCAGTAAAAACAGTACCACTAGGGTTGGTCGTCTGTTGCAACTCGGCCTCAGCAGCAGTGAAGTTGACGATCTGACCGAAGAGATCGGGATCTCGTCCCGAAGTGACTCGATCTACAATAACTTTGAACACAAGCGACGAGTCGCGGACCCAAGTGTTCAAATAGTTCGGATCGTTGGTATTCGGGCTCGCGATCACAATCCCAGACTGACGATGGGTAAGTACGCACAGTATCCAGTGCTATATGAACACACACCTTGGCTCCTGATGAATCGACTCCGTTAGGGCCAATGTTAGCAAGAAGGCCAGCCTTTGCAATAGGTGACTCTGTCTTGAAGTATGTGGTCGCGTTTTCAGGCTGAATAATGGTGCCTATGAGACCGAAGATACCAGCAAGACAGAGGAGACGCTTCTTGAGAGAGGGTTTAGGATGGATATGAGTACAACGTGAATCCGAATTTATGGAGAAATCGGATGTGATCCCAGTAGCATATGCTAAAATGTTGGGAAGCATTGAAAACTGAAATGGGGAAACATTGTAAGGCCTCGCTACATAGTCGAGGGTTGGCATGATTGCGTTTTGGGCAACGAGGGCGGGAAGTGCGCAACTTGTGCATATATATGCTCATTACTATGACCATTACCGCATTGATACGTCATAAGAGGTACTCCACTCAACTTCAATACAATCCGCGTACCTGTGCAATATAGCACGGAATAGAGTCGGGACAGTGGGTGGACCGGGCCGGGTCTGGACAAGGCGGAGATGACCAGATATGGGAGTAGTGCCTCACTCAGTTGCGTCCTTGCCGATTCCTCACTTCAGATATCGCATATACTCATTTTGGCTCTAGCTCTACATGCCCGCGCCCATCCATTTCGTTTAGTAAGGTCTCAACTACAGTTCAAAAATTTCAGGACCAGTCCTGGCTTTGGGGTTGGGCATGGGGCACCGACACCACCGTCTCTGTCGTAGATCACTCTCCACCCGTCATATTCCTCTCCAGGCCTGCAGGTTTTGGCGCGGATCTTTCCGATCCACTTTTAGGCTATGTCATCCCGCTCAACGCGTTCACAGTCCCTTGTTCAAACGGGACAACCACTTCCCACTTCGACTCGCCTAACCTCGGATGCCCTTCGCTATGTAGCATCGATCCGAACATTCCTGAACGATTGGAACCGTGGATTGCTCTTGTGCAGCGCGGAGCTTGTCAATTCGTGTCCAAGGCGAGGGAGGCACAGAAATTGGGTGCTAAAGCAATTGTCGTCGGTGGGGAGGGATCCTGCTATTTCTGGAAAGCCCGATACGCTTGTGAACATGTTCAGCCCAGGTGAGTCCCCTACTTTGTATAAATGTTCTGTATGTCTCACACCCTCAATAAAGAGGATGCCTCAGACATCACCATGCTAGCCAAAGAGTTCACTACGACCCAGCTCTACAATATTCTGGTCGCTGAGGATCATTACCGGTGCAACGGAACCGGAAGTAGCTGTCTGGCCTGGACGACCGCGTTGGTGAAGCTCCTTGAGACTAAAGGGATTTTTCCTAAAGGTTCCGTGACGAGAAGGTGGTGGCGGAGGTTCCCGCTGATAACAAGTGTTTGGTGGCGGTGCCAAGTTCTACGAATGAGCATCAGATTGTCCTACCAAACCTTATCCAGTCTGAATGAGGACAATACAGCGCCGTATTCGTTCGACCAAAGTACAAGCCTGGTGACAGCTACCTTTCCTCCTTGAAATATGCCAGTGGCCCACAGATAAAAGGGACCAACGCCTTCCAAACCTGGTCTTTCGTTCCACTGACCGTGTCATCCTCAATCTGCCACCGCATCGCCACATATTCAAACCACGGCGGATAATATTTTGCCCATCCTCAGTCGACGACCCAAAGGCGGACCATCTTCCCCCATGACGACGTTTCGAAAGGTTGAGATCCTGATGTGTGAGAGCGAGAGGTTCGGAGAATAAATCGTTCCTCGAGGGGCCATCTTGAGGCAACTTGTAGGCGTCCGTCGCCGTCTGGGGGCGCTCGTTAAAAAGGGCCGAGGGTTCAGAATAGAATACGAGGCGAATAGACCGCGATGAGATAGAGCTTGACCAGATATGGGGGTTCACATATCCGTGCTCATTGCGCGCTCAATGGGCCAGGCGCACGCTTTCAGGCGCGGACATAGCAGCGCAATGTAAAAGCCACGCGGATTTTCCGTCACGTCGAAAAGGTGGGCCAAACGTGAGCCAGCATTGGACCTGGGATGTAGTCCATGACGATAAAGGAGTCCCATTGACGTTTCACATCGCGGTGGACGCGTAGGACGGGGATGGTTGTCTCTGAGAAAAGAAGGTCAAGGTCGAGCGCGTTCGCTTCCGAGACGTCTGCAGCATCTTCGTCCAAGGCTTGGCGACTGTGCTGGCGGTCAATCTGACGACACCGGCGTCTGGGTCTAGTTTGGAGGAGGTCGACGTACGACAGCTGGAGACACATGTACAGTAGAATTTACTCACGAGGATGCTCCTCTGTGGTCTCTTGTCCGTCGATCGGCGGTGGAGTGATTGAAGCGACGAAGGGTGGGGCGATCGCTCGCTAACAAACTCAATACCCAAAATGAAGATGATGGCTTTTGGTAGGCTTCCTAACCATTCATCAGACCAAACCTATTGAAAATTCAAGCTATTCAAGTGTTAGCATAGTAGGGTGACTCCAGGGCCCACTTGCTTGTATGTACTTTGCAGTGCCTTTTCCACAGCGTAATGGTCGCGCTCGAACTCCTGGGGCTTACGATTCCCTTCTGCAATCATTAAAATTTGCAATTTGCTGCGTGCAAGCTGTGTTGGGCAATCATCAACGAGTTTCAACGTGGATAACGACGTGCCACCAAGCAGGGATCTCTCGCGCGTCTCTTCTTGAGAACATTCTGAAGCACTTTCGCGCCTCCCCGGATAGGTCTGAATGCAAATATAAAATGGGGTTCCGGGAGAGGTTTTAAATGAAACATGGACACGCCCTTGCAAGAGCACGACTTGAGCTCCATACGTAGTTCGAGCGCTTTCACGGCACAAACAACGCAATACAATGCCAGCGCGAACACCGACCCAAATGGGATGCGCACCCTCCACTAGGAGGATTCGGAAAGGCGTGGTACGTTACCGAAAGGAATCAGGCATGAATCGAGGACGAGGTACGTGTTACAGCCTGCTCTCACAACGGTGACTTATAGTAAAGTGTAGTTACAATCGAAGAACTCCCAGATGATGTCCTCCTAGACATCTTCGAATTCTACTTATCCGAGCCACTCCCGCCAGTGTGGCATCAGCGCACGAAATGCCAGTGGTATCCGCTGGTTCACGTGTGCCAAAGATGGCGATACCTCGTCTTTGCATCCCCACTCCGTCTCGATCTGCGCCTTATCTGCACAGACAGTAGTCCCGTGAGGGAGAAGTTGGATATCTGGCCCCCCTTGCTCATCAAAATATTGTCGAGGTCTACCACTCCTGGGGATAACATCATTGCCGCACTCGAGCACTCCGACCGCATACGCGAAATTTGTCTCTGGAGCATCCACTCACCACTGGACCGTTTAATTGCAACGATGCAGAAACCTTTTCCAGAACTAGAATCGCTTTATCTTGCGACATATCATGAGACTGTGCCAGCGTTTTCTAATACCTTCTTAGGTGGATCCTCCCCACGTCTACGGTCACTCCAGTTAGATGGCATTCCATTTCCGACATTACCCAAACTTCTTTTATCTTCCAATTGCCTTGTCGATCTCAACCTTGAACGGATACCGCAGAATGGTTACATTTCACCCGAGACGATGGCCGGATCTCTCTCCGCCTTGACCAAGCTCTGCTACCTTTCCATCGGTTTCAAATCCCCGGTCTCTTTTCCTGACCGACGTCCACCTCCACCGACACGTGCTGTCCTCCCCGTTCTCACCCTGTTTTGGTTCTGTGGGCCCAACGAGTACTTGGAGGACCTCCTGGCCCGAATCAATGCCCCTCTACTCCACACTGCCCGTATAGCTCTCTTCAATCAGCCCATCGTTGGTACCCGACAACTCGCTCAGTTCATCGGTCATGCACCGATGTTCATGTCGTATAATCGGGCAAATATAGACTTCATGAGTGACGCCGTCTCAATATATTGTTCCTCAATAGAAGGACATAATCGATGTTTGAAATTAGACATTCCATCTATCAAGGGAGATTTACAAGTCCCGTCCATGGCACAAATATGCAGACAGCTTTCGTTCCTTATGTCCAGAATTGAACGGCTCTACATCCTAGCACCCTCTCAACTGTTGACGGCTTTTCGAGCCGACATGGATGACACACACTGGCGAGAACTTTTCTGCCCATTTACTGCTGTCCAGACCCTGTATCTCCTCACCATTCACCAGTTTTGGACACCCATCGTGCAAGCTCTGCATCGGTGAGGAATCAGTCACAGATGTATTACCTGCGCTGGTTGATCTATACCTGGAGGGATATCAGGCATCTGGATCGGAGCTACAGGACATTGAGCCGTTGATAACTGCACGCCAGCATTCCGGTCACCCTGTTGTCGTCCACCGCTGGGAATAATATTAATCGGAACAAGGGCACAGATATCTATCATTTATTCTGCTAGATTCCTATGTTGTCTACAGCCATTTCTCAGTCGTGCCTACACTTGTTATTCCATGCTTTGACCTTTATTAACCCATCGTGCTCTCATTGTGTCACAGTATATTCAACTCATGTTGTGCATACACGCTCAATACACCATGATATGATTTTATGCCCTTTTACGAGGCAGATTCTTTTGTAGTCGTTTCCACCCTTGGAAATGTGCATTTTTCACAGCTCTCGTGTCCGAATATTTCGATGGGGAGGGGTCAAGATAAAGAGGACCGTCTACGAGGGAACTAGCAACAATCGCGCAGATAATCGTATGATGCTCTTTCCCTGGATTGTCCATTTTACCCTTACCTACAGTTACTTCGCACCAGGCGAGGCCGCTCGCATCCCAGGCACTTCCTCAACCCCCCCGTCCTATGGGATCGAGCTTTTCCCACGCCAGGTGCATTAGCGTCGGGGACGTCTTGCCTCTCTTACCTCCGTATGCAGCTAGTCCCTACCAGATTGGATTGCTTTGCGATTCCCTTCTCGTATCTGTTCTGTAACCGCTTATGTTTGTCGAGGAAGGCTTGCCTAGGAATACTGGGTTAACGAAACCCGAGGAACGGGTACGCAACCCAATGTACCTCCTCATTACTCACCAAACCGGTGCCAGCTCTGCCACGTGCTCGAGATTGAAGGGCCTTGGTGTATCCGCATGAATCGTAAGCAAACGTAGTCGCGAACGATTTGAGCCAAGGCGACGGTTATAAATGTCACACTTCGGACTTTGAAAAGCCCGTTTGCCCTGGCAGGTATCCGGCTAATAAACACTTCTTCATAATACCGCTGGATACGTGGAGGCTGTGCGGGCACCATCAACAAATTGCTGAAGATGGATAAAGACGTGCGTGATATCCACAGGACCAAACAGCCTTCTCCATGCGCCTCCGCTTGTAATTGTATTTCCTACGGCGTGACGGGTTCTATCAGCTTGTCGAGCCTCCTCAATGGCCCTAGCTCATCCGTCGCCAACTTGTTCCTTTTTTTAAGTTCATTTTCAACTTTTGCGTGCTGATTCTGGATGTGATTCTAAGCGAGATGATGAGATCCGCGCATGAAGGACACGGAAGGCAAACAATACACACCATTCTCGACAAGCATCTCCTCCCAACCGAGAACCTCCGTCCCTATTTATGCGCTTGCTCAAGAGCGCGACTTGAGCTAGATAACTGCTATACACATCAAGTACTTCGGCGCGGTCTTCATGTTGTAAATCAGCTTCTGTCTTCGCATTGGCTGGCATCCTCTGTCTCCTCTGTCTCAACACCTCGACGTCCTCAAGATCTGGCGCATAACCATCAGAAATATTTTATTGGGGTGACAGAGAAGGAGAGGCGCTGGGAGAGGATATAGCGGCAACAACATAGATGCAACTACTGATGGTGCAAAGAGTGTAGTCGTAGGGGTCAATGTAGACACATCCGAATCGTTGACAGTGCGGTGGCGGTCAGATCTACGTTCATGATACCATCCTCTGCCTAGGTAGTTTCGTATTCGTTTTCGACATCACCGGCTTCCACTGCCTCGGTGGCAGGGTCGTCCTCGTCTCACTCTTTGACAGTAGCTGTGGAAGCTGCTGGCTGAGAAATAACATCATCCTCAGCGTCCTGCCCTGCCGAGGGATTCGGGGAATGAAACACGCCGGCAGTGATGGGGGGTCATATCGTCAACGTCGAGGTCGTCTTCTCCTTACGCATCATCGTCGATGATTTCTTCATCCCATTTCGGTTCGGTCCCCATGCGGGCCGGCCCGGGGCAGGTTCACGGGGCTGACCGTCGCAAACAAAGCCATACAATAAATCACTTGAAGAAGTCAAGCATGCTTCGAGGTCGGGGTTAGTTGTTTTACGGTCTACGCTCACAAAAGTGACTCATTATAAGGTGTAGTTACAATCGAGGCACTCCCAGATGATGTCCTCCTAGACATCTTCGAATTCTACATATCGGATTCTTGGTATCTGTGGCGTACGCTGGTACACGTGTGCCAAAGATGGCGATACCTCGTCTTTGCATCCCCACTCCGTCTCGATCTACACATTTTCTGCACAGACAGTACTCCCGCGAGGGAGAAGTTGGATATCTGGCCCCCCTTGCTCATCAAAATATGGTCGAGGACCCCCAATCTTGGGGATAACATCATTGCCGCACTCGAGCACCCCGACCGCATACGCGAGATTTGGCTCTGGAGAATACGCTCACAACTAGATCGTTTGGTTTCAACCTTGCAGAAGCCCTTTCCGGAACTGAAATTTCTTTATCTTGAAATACATGGCGTGGCCCTGCCAGCGCTTCCCGGTACGTTCTTAGGAGGATCCGCCCCACGTCTACGATCGCTCCATTTAGGTCGCGTTCCACTTCCGACATTACCTCGACTTCTTTTGTCTTGTAATGAACTCGTCCGTCTTTCCCTTTCGCAGATACCCCGTTCCGGTTACATTTCATCCGATAACATGGCCACTTCCATTTCCACCTTGACCAGGCTTGAATACCTTCTCATCGGCTTTGACGCCTTTGACACTCCGACTCCTCTTCCTGATCGGAGAGCCCAACGACCACTGCTGACACGTGCCAGTGCTGTCCTCCCTGCTCTCACCCAGTTTTGGTTCCGTGGGGTCAGCGAGTACTTGGAGGACCTCGTGGCCCGAATCAATGCTCCTCTGCTCCTTACTGTCAATATAATCTTCTTCAATCAGCCCGCCTTTGGCACTCAACAACTAACCCAGTTCATCGCTCATGCACCAATATTCACGTCATACAATCAAGCAGAGATAGACTTTATAGGTCCTGTTGCCTTGATAAAATGTTCATCAATAGAACAACATAGCGGATGCCTGAACTTGGACATTCCATGCATCGAGGGAGATGAAGTCTCGTCCCGTGCCCAAATATGCAGCCGCTTTTTATTCCTTATGTCCAGAATTGAACGGCTCTACATCCAAGCACGCCATCGTCTGCCTTTTAGAGTCGAGATGGATGACACACATTGGCTAGAACTTTTCCGCCCATTTACTGCTGTCCAGGCCCTGTATTTACCTCTCCAGGTTTGGACACTCATCATGCATCGGCTCAGTGAGGAATCAGTCACAGACACGTTACCTGCGTTGGTTGATTTATACCTGGAGGGGTATCAGACTCCTGGATCGGAGCTGCCGGACATCGAGCCGTTTATAACCGCACGACAGCATTCCGGTCACCCTGTTGCTGTCTGCCGCTGGGATATGTAATGAATCGGAACAGGGGCACAGATGACTATTGTCTATTCTGCTAGATTTCGATGCTGTCTACAACCCTTACCTACACTTGTTATTCCATTCTTTGAATTCTTGTTGCTTTTATTAATTCGTTGTGCTCTCACTGTGTGACAGTATATCTAACTCAGTTGTACCACTGGAATACACGCTCAATACACCATGATATGATTTATGCCCTTTCACGAGGCAGAGTCTATGGTAGTTGTTGCTACTCTTGGAAACGTGCGTTGCTCACAGCTCTTGTGTCCGAATACTTCGATACCTTCATGTCTGTACTACAAGTATATGATAGAGTAAGTACTACACTACGTAGCTGCAGTTCTAAAATGTACTTAATTACTCCCAAACTACACTTGAAGAGGGGGAGGAATCAAGATGAAGAGAAAGAGAAAGAGGAGATATACAAGCTATTTGTGCTCTAAGGCTGGACGTGTATCTCCGTAATACATAGGCGCGGGGGAGGAGCCTGTGAACAAGACAATGCCTGGCGCTCTACGTCTTTTGACACTTGCAAGTTGAGCGAAAACAATCCCGAAATCGAAGTCCAGTATCATTGGGAGACCAAGCTAGCCAAGGAGTTCACCACGACCCAGATCTACAATATTCTGGTCCCTAAGAATCATTATCAGTACAACGGAACCGGAAGTGGCTGTCTGACCTGGACGACCGCGTTGGTGAAGCGCCTTGAGACTGAAGGGGTTTTTCCCAGAGGTTCCGTGACGAGACGGGGGTTCGCGCTGATAACAAGTATTGGGTGCCTGACGAACCTGGTGCCAAGTTCTACGAATGAGCCTCAGATTGTCGTACCAAACCGTTGCTTCTATGGAAAGAATTTGTTATCCAGTCTGAATCAGGACGATACAGCGCCGTATTCGTTCGACTAAAGTACAAGCCCGGTGACATTCTCCACAGCTACCTTTCCTCCTTGAAAGCGGTCCATCTTTCCCCACGATGACGTTTCGAAAGGTTGCGATCCTGATGTGTGAGAGTGAGAGGTTCGGAATTGTCGAATAAATCGTTCCTCGAGGGGCCATCTACTTGTTGGCGTCCGTCGCCACCTGGTGGCGCTCGTTGAAAAAGGCTGACCCCAGATACGAGGCGGATGAGATTGAACTTGACCAGATTTGGGGGATTCACATATCCGTGCTCATCACGCGCTCAGGCGGCGTAATGTAAAAGCCACACGGATCCTGCCACGTCGAAAAGGTGGGCCAAACGTGAGCCAGCGTTGGACATGGGATGTAGTCCATGACGATCATGGAGTCCCATTGACATTTCTCAACGCGGCGGACACGTAGGACTGGGATGGTCGTCTCTGCGAAGAGAAGGTCGAGGTCGAGGGCGTTCGCTTCCGAGACGTCTGCAGCGTCTTCGTCCAAGTCTTGTTAAGTTGGTCGACGTCCGACAGCTGGGGACACATGCGCACCGCTACTTGAGCATTAGGAGTACGAGGGAGTAGAATTTACTCACGAGGATTCTCCTCTGTGGTCTCTTGTCCGTCGATCGCAGTGGAGTAATTAAAGCGAAGAAGGCGGTGGGGCGATCGCGCGCGGCCACCCACTAAGATTATGCAGCGTTCTCTGGCGCGTCTCTGCTCGAGCAACTTCTGAAGCACTTTTCATATCTCCCGGATAGCTCCGAATTGAAATACAGATTTTTCCGCATGAGGTTTTAAATGAAGATGAAGAGTCACCGTAGACAGGCCCTTGCGAGAACACGGCGAGCATGTCAAGCGCTTGGACTCCGCAAACAACGCAATACAATGCCAGGACGGGAACTCCGATCCAAAACGGGTCGCACCCTTCTAACTTACTAGTAGGATTCGGAAAGGCACCGGAAGGAATCAGGAATGAATCAAGGACGAGGTACGTGTTACGGCCTGCTCTCAATACGATGACTTATGGTAAAGTGTAGTTACAATCGAGGCACTCCCAGATGATGTCCTCCTGGACATCTTCGAATCCTACATATCGCGCTCTGAGAATCCGCACAAGGAGTGGCATCCGCTGGTACACGTGTGCCGAAGATGGCGATACCTCGTCTTTGCATCCCCACTCCGTCTCGATCTGCGCCTTATCTGCACAAACAGTAGTCCCGTGAGGGAGAAGTTGGATATCTGGCCCCCCTTGCTCATCAAAATATGGTCGAGGTCCCGCAATCTTGGGATAATATCATTGCCGCACTCGAGCACTCCGACCGCATACGAGAGATTTGTCTCTGGAGCATCGGCTCCTCACCATTGGACCGTTTAGTCACAATGATGCAGAAACCTTTTCCAGAACTGGAATATCTTTTTCTTTTTCTTTGGAGAGATGATAGGACCGTTCCAGTGTTTCCTGATACCTTCTTAGGTGGATCCGCCCCACGTCTACAATCACTGACTTTGGATGGCATTCAATTTCCAACATTACCTCGACTTCTTTTGTCTTGCAATAACCTTATCAGTCTTTCGCTTTTGCGGATACCCCATTCTACTTATATATCACCCGAAGACATGGTGTTACGGAATGCAGGACAAGTCGGACCTTATGCTTTCGTAACACTCTTACTCATCCTGATAACGTCCCTTCCACATGACTCTTATTGTGCTGACTGATTCTATTGTCTTGACTCCCCATTGTTTGCCCTGTTTCGTCCAGTGTTATTGTCCCGAGTCTCTATTGTTCGCGTTCGTTATTGTTCTTGACTTCATGCCTATTGTCCACCCTAGTTTGGTAGAACAATTAGCATAAACTGTATAAGTAGGCCTCCGCTGGTAGCTTGTACCCCAGCTTCGGCTTTGACCCAAATCGACTTGTTTCCCTCTCCTGAAAAGACAGAACTCCTCCTCCTCCTCCTCCTCTTTCTCTTCCCCTCTTACACGCCCTAATAAGGCTACTGAAGCTTGGTGGTTGTGCTACAACACCACAGGGCTCTGCGCGTCGTTACCTTGGGTAACCCTGAGCCTAGGTCTTAGGAGAGACCAGAATCACTTGAACCCTAGTTGGGACCCGGCCCTAGTCGAGCCGTAACAAAAGCCGAAGCTCTTACCTAGTAGATGTCCACTTGGGACTATCTACAACAACCAACCTACCTGCGGATCAAAGAATTGTTGATCGACGCACATTTGAACAAGAACGAGGCAATACAGAGACAGTATAACGCCAAACGGAGATCGGAGCAAAGGTGCTGGAAAGAAGTCAGCATTTCCTGTGTACACACCATTGGACACCTAGAAACAATCTTGGGTGCAGGAACAGAGTTGTTCCAATCTGAGCAAGGAAACACACTGATCCTCTACCTACCGGGGGATCACATTGCCTTCCATACGCAAGGCTGGACAGGAATAACGACGGGTCTTTAATCGTTGTCTGGGATACAAACGAAGACGACCTTGGAACCAGGGTCATCCCCAGAGAGGACGACGACCTAACCATCGAACAGAAAGGGAGCATCAGATTCCTAGAAGATAGGAGCAAACGCACCAACTATACCAGAAACCAACGACCTATCACTCCTACCACGAAGAAGAAGGGTCGAGACCAAGTACAGGTCCCCTTGTGAATTCGTCAACAATCGGTGGTACAGCATCTACTGGTCGAACAGCGAGTACTGGACCGACCCCACCATGAAGTTCACTAAATACGATTACATCCTTAACGAACTAGAACTCCCCCCCTCGATGCAGCCATCAGAAGCCAGCGAAGACGAGAGTGAGAATGAAGATGGGACGACGTCCCCCCAACAGGATTCAGCAGGAGCAAACTCCTCCTCTGAGGATAGCCAAACCAGAGCACCCCCGCCCACACAAGAGAATGAAGAGCCCAGGATGGTTACACCAATCACCCCCATAGACCACGCCATGAGTGCTCTCAGCATCACTCACCAACCCCCATGTTTACCCGCTCAGCAACTATGACACACCAAGCCAAACCACGACAATGGCGGGCCAAGCCAGAGCGGTGGCGGAGGCGGTGGCGGTGGTGGGGCGGTGGCGGTGGCGGTGGTGGTGGTGGTGGTGGTGGCGGGGAGGCGCGGCAGCTGCAGCAGTCGGGGCCCAACCAGCCCCCCCCAAGAAATGGCCTAAAAGGGATTCCACCTACGCCATTCAAAGGAGACAAGAGCCTGTACGATGTCTTCAAAACGGAATGGAGGATGTACAAAGCCATCAATCGAAACCACGACGACATGCTCGTCCCCTACAACCGTGTCATGACGATGCTAGGAATGGTCAAAGGCCTTTGGTGTCAGCGTGGGTGCAAGACTACCTAGACACAATCGAACAAGAAGTGGTCCAGCATGGGGAAAACGCGGAAATCCTCTGGGACAATTTCGAAAACGCTCTAGACGACGCCTTCAAAGACACTAACGAAGAAGACGATGCAATCACAAGGCTGGAGCACTTAGAAATGAAGAAAGGAAACCTGGCTCAATACACGGCCGAATTCAATCGTCTCAGAAAGAAGGCAGGATGGGACGCCGACAGCAGCGGCACCATCAGAATGTACAAAAGGGGACTAGACCTAGGGCTCCTCACCAGCATGCTCAAGCAAGTGGGGCCAACCCCACACCATGAAAGATTGGCAGGAGCTGGCCACTCAGCACCACGAGCGTACCAACAACTGAAGCACGAAATCAGCTTCAGGAAAGACGTCCCTCGGTGGGCCAGCCAAATCATAGCCAAAAAGAAAGAGACCCCCCCTCAGAAAGATCCCTGGGCCATGGATATCGATGTCACCAGGACCGACTCAGCTAAAGCGGACGAAAAACAAAGGCTGAGAAAGGAGGGACGGTGTTCTTCTGCAAGGAACAAGGACACCTCTCTAGGGATTGCCCTAAAAAGAAAGGACAAAACACTCCCAAACCGCCACAGCAGCCCAGAGCTAGAGTCAGCAAGAAGGAGGATGACGAAACCACGCAAGTCGGTGACGACGAGGATCCCATCCAGATGCTTAGGAACATCAGGGCCAAGATTGGGAAAGGAGCCTTCAACGGCGCCTTGGATGGGCTGGTAGAAGAAGAGGATTTTTGAATGGCTCGACCCGTGCAGCCTGGGTGCGAGCCCGTCTTACTCAAATATGTCGTATCTCGAGAACCAATACACTGGACATTCCCCTATCGTTCACGAGCGCGACCAAGACGGCTGCCGAAAAGCACTACTCGATAGTGGTGCCACAGAAAACTTCATTGACCCGAGGATGGTGGAAAAACTGGGTCTGGGATCAATAGACCTCCAGGAGCCACGAACGGTGTTCAATGTAGATGGAACGGAAAATCAAGACGGAAAAATCACCAGTTACTGCTCCTCAATATACTACAGGGACGAAAGGAAGCAGCACAAGTCTTCTTCATCACGAACTTGGGTGAGGATAGAATCATCTTAGGATATCCTTGGTTACGAGAGTTCGACCCCCAAATTAACTGGAAGGATGGGAAGGTTCGGGGCCACCAATCAAGCTGTCCACCACAGGAAAAGCTGGAAGTTGAAATGGGCAGCACGAAGGGCGAAAGCATGCAAGACGAGTTTCAGCCAACAATGGGCGCAACGAGAAGGAAAGGGCAAAACAAGGTGACAGTCCCAGAACAGTTCCAGAATATGCCAAAGTTTTCTCGGAAGAAGAAGCAAGACGCTTCCCCCCTTCACGACCAGAGGACCTTGTTATCACCTTATTGCCAGACGCCCCAAAGACCATCAACTGCAAAACGTACAAACTAACGGCGGAAGAAACCAAATCCATGCGAACGTTCCTCGCCGAACAACAGGCCAAAGGATACATTGCGAGGTCGAAATCGCGTGGTCCAGCCCCTTCTTTTACATCAAAAAGCAGGACGGGAAGCTGAGACCGTTTACGACTACAGAAAGTGAACGAATGGACGGTTAAGGACGTGTACCCCCTCCCCGTATCGACACAATCTTCGACCAGATGGGAGAGCTAAGCTCATGTCCAAATTCGACATTAGGGATGGTACTACAACATCAGAATCCACCCCGATAGCCAATGGATCACCGCGGTCAAAACGGATGAAGGCCTATTCGAAGCGAAGGTCATGCCCTTCGGACTATGCAATGCGCCAGCTGCCTTCCAACGGATGGCAGATCGCATCTTTGCCAATCTGAAAAAGAAATACCCTCGCTGGGTTCACTGGTACCTGGACGACTTTCTCATTGTGACCCCCGACGACCCAGAACTGCATGACCAGATCACCAAGGAATACTTAGAGATCCTGGAAAAGGAGTCGCTCTTCCTGAAGCCGGAAAAATGTCAGTTCGCCAAAAAGGAGATAGAGTTTCTGGGATATGTCATCGATCAGGGAACCATTCGTATTGACCCTAGCAAGAAGCATGGGCTAGCAGACTGGCCACGCCAATTGAAGTCAGTACGAGAGGTCCGCAGCACGTTGGGAGTCTTAGGCTACCAGCGGCAGTTCATCCCAGGTTTCGCCAACGTTGCTAGGCCCCTGACGAACCTGCTAAAGAAGACAACCAAGTTTGAGTGGACAGGGGAATGTACGCAAGCAGTAGACCGACTGATCGAAGCAGTCACTAGCGACCCGGTCCTACAGAGACCTAACCTGGCGGAACCATTTGTCTTAGAAGTCGATGCTTCACAATACGCTAGTGGAGCGATTCTCCACCAACCCGACAAGGACCAGAAGTTGCGCCCTGTGGGTTACTATTCGCGAACGTTCAACCAAGCAGAAAGAACTATGATATCCACGATCGGGAACTATTGGCAATGATCCGAGGTCTGGAACACTGGCGACACCTTCTATTGAGCTCCCCACACGTCATCACCGTCATCAGTGATCATGCCAATCTTCAATACTACCGGGAGGCGCACAAAATCAGTCGACGGGTGGCACGTTATATCCCTAAAATGGCGGAGTATAACATGAAAATCGTACACCGACCAGGGAAGACTAACAAGGCCGACCCATTGTCACGACGACCAGGATGTGACCAAGGAGAGAATGACCATGAAGACGTATTAGTCTTGCCTCAGGAACTTTTCGTGCGCCTCTTCACAGAAGAGCAATCACTGGAACAGGAAGTGGAGCGCGCTCAAGAAAAGCACCGACAACAGCTAGAAGAGTGGACGAAAACGGAAGGGGTGCGAAGGCACCAAACGCGCTTTGGGACCAAGTGGTATCACCACGACCGGCTGGCGGTTCCAGAAGACCCCACAGTGCATCGAAGCATCCTGCAAATGTACCACGATCACAAGACAGCAGGGCATCCAGGGATCATGAGAACTTGGTCCATGATCGCTAAAGACTACTGGTGGCCCACGATGAGAACATTCGTCACCAGATACGTGCAGGGGTGTGCAACTTGTCAAAGCACCAAGAGCGGCACAACCAGGCCCAAGGTCCCCTTAGTGCCCATCCCCCCGAAACAAAGCTATGCCCCATACTCGACGATCGCCCTAGATCTGATCACAGACCTCCCAGAGTCGCAAGGCTACGATAGCGTTCTAACCATCACCGACCATGATTGTAGCAAGGCTGTGTTCTTTATCCCCTGTAACAAAACCATAGACAGCGAGGGGATCGCGAGGTGTTACGCCAAAGAGGTGTTCCCCCACTACGGTCCTCCGAGGCGGGTAATTTCGGACCGCGACCCGCGCTTCGCGTCAAAGTGGACAAGGGAACTGTGCAGACAATTGGGGATCGACCAGAACATCAGTACGGCATACCACCCCCAGACAGATGGCCAATCGGAACGAACGAACCAATGGCTAGAACAATACCTGCGCGTCTATGGAAACTTCCAACAGAATGACTGGGTTAGCTGGTTGCCTCTAGCCCAGTTCGTCCACAACTCGTGGATCAATGAAACAACAAAACAAACCCCGTTCGACTTACTCATGGGACACACACCCGCGGTATGGCAAACCGATAAGGAGGGGAAGATGCCAGCAGTAGAACGGCGCAAAGACTATCTGATGGAGAAACGTAACCAAGCACGTCAAGCGATCCAAAGGGCGCAAGATCTCCTCCAGAAGCGGAATGTGCGGAAGAAGGGCAGACGAGCATATGAACCTTTCAAGGAAGGAGACCAAGTTTGGCTAGATGGGAAAAACCTCAAAACGTCGCATCCCTTCACCAAGTTAGCTCCAAAAAGATATGGCCCATTCCCAGTGGTCCAGGTGATCAACCCGGTGGTTTTCAAACTGAAACTCCCGGATCAGTGGCGTCAAAAACGTGTCCACCCGGTCTTCCATGCGTCCCTTCTATCACCATATAAGGAGACGGAAGAAAATGGGCGGCCTTCTCGGAACCAGCCCCAACGTAATAGAAGGTGAGGAAGAATACGAAGTCGAACAGGTGTTGGATTCCAGGCGAAAAGGGCGTGGCAAGGGGCGCCTCGAGTACTTCTTGAAGTGGGAAGGGTACCCCCACGCCCACAACACATGGGAGCCAGCTGACCAGGTACACGCGGACGACCTGGTGGAAGAATTTCACAAACAAAACCCAACAAAGACGAGGAAGGTTATAATAAGACGAGGGAGGATGGACAGCAGACAATGCAGCTTCGCTCCCTCTTCCAAGAGCCTGGCGAACCCCCCTTCGTTACCCCTCACTTCCGCGAGTTCTTCCTCAGACGACAGATCCACATCACCTACGCCCATCATAGCCAGCACAAACACTTCTGTCGGGAGGCCATCTGCGCTTCCCATTACTAACGCCCCGGTCACCTCGCTCCCTTATACTTGGGAAGAAATTCAATCCGCAAACCTTGAACTCACCCTCCCGCAAATTTTCCAAGCCTCCCGAGCAGACGCAGATTTCTTCGATCCTAAACGAGAGCATCGCACCTCCCCCGGTTCCTTCATAGTTGACTACCGTCAAGTTCGTCTTGTGTGCCTGGGGATCCCGTATGACTGGCCAGTGGGGCGCGAAAACAGTTACGAGTGGCCTTACAATCCCTATAAGTACTACGAGGATACCCGACAGTGTCTTCACTGCCTTTTCGACTTCAAGTGGAGAAGAGATCACCCCGGAGCTCAGAGACGCACCCGCATCTTCACTGACGGCCGTAGCACCATGGTTGCCCAAAGGCTGGGTGACTTCGCTAGACCAGAAACCCCTGAAGAAGAATGGTTTGAAGAAGACGACGAAGGCAGGCTGCAGATCAACCTCCTTCGTGCTCCCACGACCCCCGCTGTCGTGGCGGCACAGACAGACGGTTGGGTCCCGGATCCGCCCCCTCAGACCCGTAGCGTTGGCACCCAGACGACCCCAGTTAGCACGCAGGACGAAGCCATTCAAGCGTTCCCCACCTATGGAACCACCGAGTATTGGCTCGACCAGAGGGATGGTAATCCCGGGGGTCCTCAGCAGAGAGATCGGGATATGGAACCACGAGCGCGCCTTACTCTTCACCCACACGGACTTGATCGCTTGGGACTCGATTCCGGAGGTCTTCAGAGATTCGATTTTCCAAATGACTCTACGCCGCGTAGAGAACTAAAACATTGCCGCTTCCACGACAGAATGATGACTCACAACAGCGACGGCTGCCCCTTCCCTCACTTCTCCTGCATGCCAGGGCTTGGAGTGTGTCGCGTCCCTGAAGACCATATCTGGCACGGGGGGGATGCCTTTTGGATGGCACTGCCGAGGAGATCAAGAAGAAGCGCAAACAGATGGAGGTCTTGGACACCTGTGTACCTGGCCCGTCCCAGTCACGACGTAAAACTGACTAAGGTGGCAGGTGGGACTGCCTTCTAGAGAGGGGGTATTGTTACGGAATGCAGGACAAGTCGGACCTTATGCTTTCGTAACACTCTTACTCATCCTGATAACGTCCCTTCCACATGACTCTTATTGTGCTGACTGATTCTATTGTCTTGACTCCCCATTGTTTGCCCTGTTTCGTCCAGTGTTATTGTCCCGAGTCTCTATTGTTCGCGTTCGTTATTGTTCTTGACTTCATGCCTATTGTCCACCCTAGTTTGGTAGAACAATTAGCATAAACTGTATAAGTAGGCCTCCGCTGGTAGCTTGTACCCCAGCTTCGGCTTTGACCCAAATCGACTTGTTTCCCTCTCCTGAAAGACAGAACTCCTCCTCCTCCTCCTCCTCTTTCTCTTCCCCTCTTACACGCCCTAATAAGGCTACTGAAGCTTGGTGGTTGTGCTACAACACCACAGGGCTCTGCGCGTCGTTACCTTGGGTAACCCTGAGCCTAGGTCTTAGGAGAGACCAGAATCACTTGAACCCTAGTTGGGACCCGGCCCTAGTCGAGCCGTAACACATGGTCACATCCATTTCCATCATGACCAGTCTCAGTTTCCTTGACATCAATTTCGACCGTCCGACTTCTCTCCCTGATTGGAGAACCCAACGTCAACGTCCACCTCCACTGACACGTGCTGTCCTCCCTGCTCTCACCTTCTTTTGGTTCATTGGTTTCAGTGAGTACTTGGAGGACCTCGTGGGCCGAATCAATGCTCCTATACTCAAAACTGTCTACATAACTCTCTTCAATCAGCTCGTCTTTCGCACTCCGCAACTCGGACAGTTCATCGGTCATGCACCGATGTTCATGTCATACACTGAAGCAAAGATGGACTTTACAAGTACCAACATTGCGATAAACTGTTCATCAATAGAACCGTGCCTCAGCTTCGGATCCCTGAAGTTGGAAATTTTATCCATTGACAGTGAGGAAGATTTGCAAGTCTCGTCTATGGCACAAATATGCAACCAGCTTTCGTTCCTTGTGTCTAGAATCGAACGGCTCTACATCCAAGGACCCTCATGGCCGTTGACAAACATGGACACCACACAATGGCTAGAACTTTTCCGCTCATTTACTGCTGTCCAGGCCCTGTATTTACATGACTCTTTTCGGTCACCCATCATGTCTGCTCTGCAAGGGCTCAATGAGGAATCAGTCAAGGACATATTACCGGCGCTGGTCGACCTATACTTAGACAGGTATCGGGAAGCTGCACCGGAGTTGCAAGACAATGAAGAAATCGAGCCATTCATCACCGCACGTCAGCGTTCCGGCCACCATGTTGCTGTTCACCACTGGACCAGGTAATGGCAAGGAGTGTGGGATTGATGGCACAGATGGTCACTATCTATTCTTTGTTCTGCTAGATCTCGATGTCGTCTACAATCCCTTCCCGGTAGCACTGAGATTCTTACAAGTTGATGTCTCACCTTCCATACTTGCGCTTTTGTTACTAGTAGCCCATTATGTATATCTAACTTGTGTTGCCAGTGTACCACTGGTATGCACGCTCAATGTACTACAATGTCATTTCCCACAGGTAAGGCAGGTTCACGGTAATTACAGTAAGAGAATTAGAGAGCGAAACGGGATGGCTCGAAGAATAGAGGCTGCGAGCCACCTCCACCAAGGACCCGACCTGGACTTGGTAAAGGTACCGCGAGATGCGAACAGTAAACTCCTTCGCGCACACGAACAGCAGGGTCCTTGTGAATTCGAGCCAAACCTCGACAAGCTTCGTGGCCACTGCAGGCCGATTTGCTTGAATGTACTTCCACTGCGCAACGCTCACACTCGAACCCTCGGTGCTTAATGTTTCTTTCGGCTGTCATTTTAGTTTGAAACTTGTTTGCATGGAGCCACCTCCCCCAAGCACCCAACCTGGACTCGGCAAGGAACGGGGACGCGCATACTACAGTAAACCCTTCGCGCACGCGAATAGCAGGGTCCCTGGGAATTCGATCTAAACCTTGGCTAGCTTGGAGGCCACTGCAGGCCGACTTTCCTTGAATGTACTTGCCTGTGCGTTTTCCACGGCGCAACAGTTGCGCTCAAACTCCCGGTGCTTAAAATGTCTTTCTGCCATCATTGTAGTCTGCATCGTGCCATCGTGTTATGTGAGCAATTATTAGTAACTAAATTTCCTATGACATGCGACGAGTTCTATGCACTCATCGTGCTTCCAGGCTCCTGAATGGCTCCAAAATGTAAATGTAATGACTCCGGGTGGTCTCTAAACAACGACAGTGAGATCCGCGTAAGTAGAATACCTTGTGAGAATGATACTCACTATTCTCGGCCAAGGCCGAATCGCATTGGTGTACGGTTCGGTCCAAGCGGAGCCTGAGGTCACGGGGCTGACCGTCCCAAATAATGCAATACGATACATCACCTTCCCCCTTTTGTATGTTATTATCGAAATCAAGCATGGTTCGAGCTCGCGGTATGTGTGACGGGCTGCACTCACAACGGTGACTTATTGTAAGATGTAGTTTCAATTGGGGCACTCCCAGATGATGTCCTTCTAGACATCTTCGAATTCAGCATAGATTACGACGCGTGGTATCCGCTGGTACACGTGTGCCGAAGATGGCGATACCTCGTCTTTGCATCCCCACGCCGTCTTGGTCTGCGTCTTTTCTGCACAGACTGTACTCCTGTGAGGGAGAAGCTGGAAATCTGGCCCCCCTTGCCCATCAAAATATGCTCGATGTCCCGCAATCTTGGAGATAACATCATGGCTGCACTCGAGCACCCCGACCGTGTATGCCAGATTTGGATGTGGGATATCAACTCACCACTGGACCGTTTAGTCACAATGATGCAGAAACCTTTTCCAGAACTGGAATATCTTTCCCTTTGGGCAGAATGGACCATTCCTGGGATTCCAGCGTTTCCCAATACATTTTTAGGTGGATCCACCCCACGTCTACAATTTCTCTATTTGTATCGTATCCCATTTCCGACGTTACCTCGACTTCTTTTGTCCTGCAATGACCTTGAAAGTCTTTACCTTGTGCAGATACCCCATTCTGGTTACATGTCACCTGAATCTATGGCCACATCTATATCTGCCTTGACCAGGCTCAAATCCATTTTCATCGGCTTTGACTCTCCGACTTCTCGTCCTGCTCAGAGAACTCAACGTCCACCTCTGCCGAGACATGCCAGTGCTGTTCACCCCACTCTCACCCACTTTAGTTTCTGTGGTGTCAGCGAGTACTTGGAGGACCTTGTGGCCCTAATCAATGCTCCTCTACTCAACGCTGTCAGTATAACTCTCTTCAATCTGTCTGTCTTTCACACCCAACAACTCTGCCAGTTCATCGGTCATGCACCGATGATCATGAAAGGAAAAATGGAATTTACAAATACCTCCATCACGATAATTTCATCAATAGAACCATATAACCTCAGCATCGGATACTTGAGGTTGAATATCTCATCCATTGGCATCGAGGGAGATTTCCGAGTCTTGTCTATGGCACAAATATGCAGCCAGCTTTCGCTCTTTTTGTCTAGAATCAAACGGCTCCACATCCAAGAACCCTCATGTCTGTCAACGACGTTTCGAGTCAACATGGACAACACACAGTGGCTACAACTTTTCCGCTCATTTAGTGCCGTCCAGTCCTTGTATCTATCTCACTCTTTTCGGGCACCAGTCATGTCCACTCTGCAAAGTCTCATCGAGGAATCAGTCACAGACATATTGCCCGTGCTGGTTGACCTATACATAGAGGGGCATCCGACAACTTCAACCGAGTTGCACGACATCGAGCCGTTCATCGCTGCACGTCAGCGCTCCGGCCACCCTGTTGCTGTTCACCACTGGACCAGGTAATGGCAAGGAGTGTGGGAATGATGGCACAGATAATCACTGTCTATTCTTTGTTCTGCTAGATCACGATGGACTCTTCCCGTCAAACTTGAATCCTTTCAAATTGTGTTTTGTGCTTTCCGGGCTTGCGCCGCGGCTTTTGTTACTAGTAGCCCATCATCCTCACCTTGTGTAAATCTAACTCGTGCTGTACCACTGGCATGCACACTCTATGTACTAAATATGATAGTCGTCATTTCCCACTGGCAACTTGAAGGCAGATTGACAGCAATTAGATTAATGAAAATTAAGGTGCGAAACAAGGTGGCTCAAAGAATAGAGGCCGCGGGCCACCTCCGCCAAGCACCGCGAAATGCGAACAGTAAACTCCTTCACGCAAATAGCAGGGTCCCTAGGGATTCGAGCTAAACCTTGACTATCATAGTGGCCACTGCAGGCCGACTTTCTTGAATGCTCTTGGCTTTGCGTTTTCCACGACGCGGCGGTCGCGCTCGATTCGGAACTCCTGGTGCTTAAGAATTCCTTCTGCCACCATTGTAGTCTGCAACTTGTTGTGTGCAAGCTGTGTTGGGTAATCGGACGAAGACATGCCACTCACCAAGACAAAGCAACGTTCTCTGTGCGACTCTTGCTTGAGAATATTTCATATTTCCTACGGCGTGCGGCGAGTTCCATGCAATTATCGCGCCCCCTGGATAGCTTCGAAATGTAAATATAACGATTCTGGGTGAGGTCCTGAACAACGATAGTGAGATCCAACGCCTTGAGCGAACGATACTCACCATTCTCGACGAAGGCCATGCGAGAGTCACCATCCCTTCAATATAGACGCGCAAGAACGCGATTTGATCTCGATAGCAACAAGCACGACAAGTGCTTCATGGCGATATTCGTGTTGTAAATCGGCCTATCTCCGTGTTGGCTGGTTCATCATCCATCTCAGCGTCCTCATCATCTGGTGCCTCTCCTGAGGATAGGGACGGAGAAAGAGAATTACTCGGAGAGGGTACAATTGAATGGTCACACCGATTATAGATGCAACTAATACTGATGGCGCGGTGGGTTGTGCAGGGTCTTGTCCTGCCTCGGATTCGTCATCACCATCTGCGCCGCCGTCGCTGAGGGATTCGGACATGCCGGCAGCGATGGAGGGTCAATATCGTTAACGTCGACTTTTGTCTTCATATTCGCACGAGGCAGATTTCGTTGTAGTTGTTGCCACCCTTGGAGATCCTCGCAGCTCTCGTGTCCGATGCTTCGGTGTGGGGACGGATCAGGAGAACGAAAAAGAGGACTGACGGTGAGAAAAAGAGTACCGTCTACGAGGGAACTACAGCCACTGGTTGTGGTTGTGCAGATGAATCGACAATTGCGCAGATAATTGTATGATTCTCTTTCCTGGATTGTTCGTTTATTTGACGCTATCCATACTTTGCACCAAGCGGCACCGCTCGCGTCTCCGACTTCGTCACACCCCCAGTCCTATTTGGGGATCGAGCTTTGTGCACCCCAGGTGCATTAGCGTCCCTTAAAGCCCAATCTACACCTGCTTTGTGATTTCCTTCTCATATCTGCTCTGTAACCGCTCCATGATGTTTTGTCTCGGAAGGCTTACATTTATATTGACTAGGAATACTGGGTTATGTAATCCAAACGGTGCCAGCTCTGCCACGTCCTCGAGCTTAATGGCCTTTACAGGTAGTAACTGTCTGGCTTTGTCAAGCCCGCTTGCCGTCGCAGGTATCCAGCCAATAACCACTTCTTCATGATACCCTCCATCACAAGATGATGGCGCTTTTGTAACGTGCAGAATGAGGGAAAATAGTAAAGTGAACAAGACTGAGGATAGTGGCCGGGAATGTATGGATGTATGCGGTGGTTCCAGGTCACGCAGTGCGAAAAATGGTCCATTTTACGACAAAATTGGGGGTATCTCTCCCGATGATGATGAAGAAAGGGAGGGATATGCGTGGAAAGATGTTTTACGGTAACCGAATGGCGATGCATTACGTACCTTCCACCAAAACGAAACGGCTTTCGCCTTCGCGCGGCACTGTTTGATAGTATTTGCAACCTCATAGTTTCTATGGCGTGTGCAGAGTTCTATGCGCTTATCAATAGCTCTGAATGTAAATCTAATAGCTCCGGATGTGATCCTAAACCCAAGTAGTGAGATCAGTACATGTACGACGCACGAGGGCAAATGATACGCACCATGCTATGCAAGCACTTCCTCCAAAGCGAGAGCCTCCACACCTTCGGCATAGATGCGCTCACAAGCTCATTCAAGAGCGGGGCTTGAGCTCAATAATTAGACGTCAAGTGTTGTTGTCGGCCTCCGCGTTGGCTGTCTCATAATTTGGGGGTAGTGGCGGAAAAAGGAGAGGTAGTAATCGGAGAGGATACAACGGCTGTACCTATGATATCGAGCGCAAGAATGGCATTCTTTCGACCTGGGCGTCGACGTCGGGAGACGTGGTGTTACTAGTAAGGGGCACGTCACGGTGTTGACCTTCGCAAACAATTCAATACAATACCACGTGTCCCTCTCTTCCTCCAACTCTACGATTCCGCGAGAAAGGAAGGCATGGTACGTTACCGGAATAACCGGGCGATTACGAGTCGAGGACGGGGCAAGGGACGGGGTATGTGTCGCAGGCTGTGCTCCAAACGATGACTTATTGTAAAATGTAGTTATTACAATCGAGGCGCTTCCAGATAATGCCCTCCTAGACATGTTCGAATTCTACATATCGGGTTCTGATCATCCGCACAAGGCGTGGCATCCGCTAGTACACGTGTCCCAACGATGGCGATACCTTGCATTTTCATGCCCACTCCGTCTCGATCTACGCCTTTGCTGCACAGACAGTAATCCCGTGAGGGAGAGGTTGGATATCTGGCCCCCTTTGCCTATCGAAATATGGTCGAGATTGCCCAATCTTGGGGATAATATCATTGCTGCACTCGAGCACCCCGATCGCGTACGCAAGATTTGGCTTTGGAAACTACGCTCGTCACTGGACCGTTTGGTTACATTGATCCAGGTGCCTTTCCCAGAACTGGAATATTTTCATATTGGAATAGAAGTCGACGATAGTGAGGTTCTTGACGTGCTTCCTCATACCTTCTTGGGCGGATTCGCCCCACGTCTACGATCATTTCACTTGCAATGCCTTCCATTTCGGACGTTACCTCGACTTCTTTTGTCTTGCAAAGACCTTGTCAATCTTTCCCTTTCACAGATATCGCATAGTAAAATTTCGACCAAGGCCATTGCCGCATGCCTCTCTGCCTTGACCAAGCTCGAGGTCCTTTCCCTCGATTTCCCATGCCCGATGTGGGGCAGTATTTCCAATTTTCGGAGAACCCAACGTCACGACCGACCACGTGCTGTCCTCCCTGCTCTCACCCACTTCCGGTACGATGGTGTCGGCGATTACTTGGAGGACCTTGTGGCCAGAATCGAAGCACCTCTACTCTACTCTGTTGATATAACTTTCATCAATGGCCTTGCATTTGATACCCGACAACTCAGCCAGTTCATCAGTCATACACCGGTGGTCATGTCGCACAATCAAGATCAAGCAAAGATAGACTTAAGGAATGGCTACATCGCGATGAATATTTGTTCACCCATAGCTACCTTCAGATACCTGACATTGAAAATCTCTTGTGGCGAAGTAGATCGGCAAGTCTGGTGCATGGCACAAATATGCAGCCCTTTTTCATTCCTTTTGTCCAGAATCGAACGACTCTACATCCAAGTACCCTCTTGGCCTTCGGGACCGAATTTTCTAGTCAACACGGACGACACCCAATGGCTACCACTTATTCACATGTTCACTGCCGTCCAGGCCCTGCATATATCTCGCCAGTTTCGGTCACTTATCGAAGACTTACCGGCTCTGCAAGGGCCTAGTGGGGAATCGGCTTCGGGCGTGCCAGTGTTGCCAGCGCTGGTTGATCTATACCTAGAGGGGTACGAGACAATCATATCAGAAAGTCTCGAGGACTTCGTCATTGCTCGTCAGCGTTCCGGCTACCCTGTGGCTATCCACCACTGGGATATAGGAGAGTATGAATGATGCCAGTGGCACAAATAATTACTGATTACTGTCAGATCTCGATGTTGTCTATAACCCCTCCCCAGTCATATTTACACTTGTTGTCTCATCCTTTAAATGCTTGCTTTCGTTGGCCCATCGATTTATCCCCTTTCCTCATAAAATCACCTCAGCCATATCCCACATTCCTATCCTTACGCCTCAGACTCAATGTGGAGTTGCACAGCTCTCATGTCCGAATAGTTCCAGCCTTGCCATAACGCCCGTACCATACGCTCCACTACACTAGATAGCTACAAGTCTGGAACGCCCTTAAGGCTCCTAGTAATAGTGCGGACGATCATCACATGATTTTCTTTCTCCTGCCAGTGGAGTCCTGGACCATTTGTTTTCTTTTTCGGGCTTTACCTAGCACCAGTGAGCGCCGCTGGCACCCACTGGCAAGGTGCCTTACACCCTCGATTTATTTGGGGATCGAGCTTGCCCACGCCAGGGCACAGCGGCATCGGGAACTTCATTTGCCTTGCCTTATGATTCCCTTCTCATATCTGCTCTGCAACCGCCTTAAGTTTTGTCTCAGATTCGCATTCAAAGTTAAAGTTTCCTAGGTATTGACTAGTAGCCAAATAACCCAATAACGTCAACCTGAGGCATTCAATTTGTGCTCCTCATTTCCCTCTGAATCACGTGACCGCTCCCACTCTTATTAGTAACGTGGGCCGAGGCTTGGAGTTGTGGAGGTGGGCAGCACGATGCATCGCGTTCACGCTCACGTTTGCACACCATCGGCTTCGCGCTGGGACTAATAAGATGACCTTTTGTGGTGACATCGTGACTTGGCCTTGCATCGTTTACGCGTAGCATGTAGCATTTGCGATTGCGCTGACTGGCTCGGCTGCGGTGGCGCCGGGAAAAGTGAAACAATCGTGAGGATGAGCGAGGACAAAGGGCTACGAGGCGCGTCTCGTTGAATATGTCATGAGTCATTGGTAAGTACCATCTGGGGGCGGGGTTGATGTCGGTCTGCATGATCCCCATGGACGTGAAGTGATGGCAGCTCACGTTCGCATTCCCAATTTTCCATTGCCGTGTCACGGTTGAAAGCTGTGGTCCCCCACCTGATGACAGGGACATTACTTGTCCTGGGAACGCACGGTGGCTCTAGATCACGCAGCGGTGCGAAACGTGGTCCATTGAATGGGTGAATGGTGGTGGTCGAGTGAAGTAAGCTATAGGATGCGCGCCTTTCTTGATCGGGAACTTCCCGGGAGCATTGATACTCAGGCCGTAGTACAATAATCATCATTCACCGTATTCACCCCCTGGCCCATCTCCAATCCAAGAGGACACTTTACAAGGTGATTAGAAGGCATGGCATGTTACCAGAAAGAATCAGGCATGGTTCAAGGACAAGGTACGCTGTTGCGAGCTTTGCTCACAACGATGACTTACTAGCATTTCTAAGTTGTAGATCATATTTCACCACGTGTTACTACAATTAAGGCACTCCCAGATAATGTCCTCATAGACATATTCGAAGAATGCTTGTCGTATATGGAATCCTTCAAGGTACCGTACTGGCGGGCAAGGAGGTGGTCGCTAGGACATATATGCCAAAGATGGCGATACCTCATATTGGCATCCCCAGTCCGTCTCAATCTGTACCTTTTCTGCTGCGACAATACGCCTGTTAAGAATGCGTTGGATGTCTGGCCCCCCTTGCCCATCGAAATCCAGTCAGAATCTGGAGATTTTGGCGATAACATCATCGCTGCACTTGAGCACTCCAACCGCGTACGGGAGATCCTACTTTGCAGAATCCGCTCACCACTGGAACGTTTGGTCACAGTGATGCAGCAGCCATTTCCTGCTCTGGAATCTCTTCATCTTGGAATAGATTGGGACGTTTGTGAGACCGCACCGGCGCTTCCCGATATGTTCTTAGGTGGATACGCCCCACGTCTACGATCACTTCGTTTGCACCGTATCCCATTTCCGACGGCGCCTAAGCTTCTTTTGTCCTCCCCTGACCTTTCCTATCTCGTCCTTAGCCATACACCACATTCCGGTTACATTTCACCCGAGGTGATGGTCGCATGCGTCGCCGCTTTGCCCCGGCTCGCCTTCCTTGAAATCGGTTTCGAATCACCAGCTTCTCGCCCTGATCAGGGAGCCCAACGACCATCTCCACTAACACGTGCGGTCCTCCCCGCTCTAACCAAGTTCGAGTTCCGTGGTGTCAGCGAGTACTTGGAGGACCTCGTCGCCAGAATCTTCGCTCCTCTACTCGACGATGTCAAAATATTGTTATTCAATCGACTCATCTTTGACATCCAAAGGCTTGCTCGATTTATCAGTCATGCGCCGGTGCCCGTGCCGTACGATTCTGCAGAAATCACCTTTCACAGTCATACCGTCATGATCAGGCTGTCTTCGATGAGAAGACCTTACACCAAATTCTTCCAGTTGACGATCTCATGTAAAGGGGGAGATTGGCAAGTCTCGTCCATGGCACAAATATGCAACCAGTTTTCGTTTCTTCTACCTGGAATTGCCAAACTCGACATCTTAGAGCGCTCTGGATCGCTCGACATGGACGACGACACACAATGGTTGGAACTTCTCCGCCCCTTCACTGCTGTCCTGGCTCTGTTTTCGTCTCTCAACTGTCAGTCACGGATCGTGTCGGCGCTTCAAGGGCTTAGTGAGGAATCGGTCACAGAGGTGTTACCTTCACTGAAGGTCCTTACCCTAGAGGTGTCCAGTCCACCTCAGGCTGCATCGGAGTCAGAGCTCAAGCCATTCCTCACTGCACGTCGGCGCTACAGTTGCCCTTTCATGGTCCGGTACTGCCAGTGGAGACCTCAATGAGGAGAATGGGACTGATGGCACAGATAAGTGCTGTCTATTCTTCAATTTGTCCCATGAAAACTTGATGTTGTCTACAAACCCACTCATACTTACAATTGCTACTTCACGCTTTGAACAATCACGGTTCCTATTAACTCGCCATGCTCTCCCTGCTTATGTCAAGCTTGTGTTATACCACTGTCGCACGCCCAAGTACTTTGATATGATTTGTTATGCCCCTACAGCAGAATTTGTGTTAAAAAATGCCTTGTCTCATAGATATGGAATGTGGGAGAAGGAAAGGTAGGCATGCAGGCATGTCATATTTCACAGCTTCTCTTCTGATCATGAGGTGCTCCAGTGCGTGCCGTTATTCTGGACCCAACGTGAAGTAAAGCCTATTTATCACCGAGAGCCACCGGTAGAAAGACGATGTCCGGGTTGCGCAGAATTGTCGATCATCTGCAACTCTATTGCGGCACATATAGCGAGCTTATATATCAAACTTCCAATCACACTGGTATCGAATTCGATTTAAGGGTAGTTTGAATGAAGCAAATAAGTGCACAAAAACCTATCTTATCTCCACACCTTCTTACTGGCCCGCGTTTTCTATACATTCAGTACTATTATCCACGAGGGTAACAACTAACATAGAACTCAAAGAAAAAGAAAGGAAAAAAAAAAAACCAACCTAGACGAGAATAGACTACTGTCTGAATAGAAAAAAAAGAAACTTGTGCTCCTGTCGCTAGTCGTTCCTAGCCAACCATCAGATCATGCACTTTCGCCGGCCGCAACCTGCACGCTCGGAGGTGGCGGTATAGAGACCGGCGGAGGCGGCAATGCAGGACTTTGACCCTCTCCTTGCCCCGCTTGTGATTGGAGTGAGGCAGGAGGCGGAAGCGGCATGTGCGGGGGCAAAGGGGGCCGATGTGCATGAGCATGGGCAGACGGCGATACTGGTGGTATAGTAGGTGTCGATGTGGGCGGTGGTGCTGAAGGTGCTGAAGGTGGTAGTGGTGGTGGTGGTGGTGGTACCGAGGAGGAGGTTGACTGTAGCGGTGGTGGCAACACGACACGTTCGCGCTCGCCGTCCATCGGTTTCGCGCTTGGGCTTGCGGGTGGCGGCGGCATGGTCCGATGTGCAGTTTTCGGTGGTGACATGGTGTTGCCTTGTCCCTGCATCGCGTGCGCCGTAGCATGCAGCATCTGCGACGCTTGTTGCGCTGGCGCTGGCGAAGGTGAGACCATACGGCCCGGAAGACCGCGTGTTCGTACGGGTGAACCGAGCGGTGTTCCTCCTCCCGATTGGGAGGTGGATGATGAAGGCGGCGGAGGTTGGTTAGACTCGTTGAACGACGGCCCACGAGAAGGGCGTTGGGCAGATGAGGGCGGCGGCAGAGGCCCATTACTGAACGGTGTCAAGGTTCGTTCATGAGGACCAGCGGGCGGGCCGGATGCCGGTCTGCCGCGGTCCCTGTCGCGTTGTTCCCGTTCCCGATCACGATCACGCTCCCGCTCCCGGTGACGAGGTGATGGCGGCTCGCGCTCGCGTTCCCATTGCCGTGGTGGAAGCTGAGTTCCGCTCCCCGACGATAGAGAGATTACCTCTGTCGTGGACGCTCGCGGTGGCTCTAGGTCACGTGGAGGTGCGAGACGTGGTCCATCGTATGGGTGAAGCGGCGAAATTGACGGTGGCTGGGAGGAGGGTGGAGGTGCAGAGCTAGAGTTGTGGTGGTGATGATGTACGTGATGGTAATGCACATGGTGATGGTGGTGTCCACTCGATGAATGGTGCGACTGTGGAGGTGGCAACGGTGGCCCTTGTCCAGGACCGACATGTGAGTCGGGACGAGAGTGCGGTAAGGAGCGGGGAGGCGCATGCTGTGTTTGTTGTTGTGGTTGCTGTTGAATAATGTAATGCACCTGTTGCTGCTGCTGCTGCTGCTGTTGTTGTTGCTGCTGCTGCTTGAGCATCAGGAATTGAATCTCCCTTGCGCGTTCCATTTCGATCTCCTCGCCGCGTTCATCTCGCTCATACATGGGATCACTGGGCCGCGAGCCACCTTCGCTAGGTATCCAACCGTTAATCTTGGTACCATGAGGTGGGGGTGTCAGTGGGCGGCTGAATGGGCCTGCGTTGTGCTCCAGTTCGTGTTGCAGGCCCGATGGACCAGGCGGATACCGACGCCGCGGCGGAGGTGCTTGTGGCGGCGGGCGTCCGAATGAGGACATGTCGAGCACGATCCCCATACTAGGAGGCGCCGGCGGCGCAAACGGTTCATAACGCGATGGCGGAGGCTCGGGGGCCATCTATGATTGAGGAGATAGTCAAGGTCATGCGTAATCTCTCCCGCAGACAATGAAGAAATGGAGGGAAATGCGCGTAGAGGAGGCGGCACATCTTTGCCACGACGACCAGATGACGATGCACTGTGAGGGTTTTTGTTGACAATCTCATAAAGTGTTGGCGGGAAGGGGATCTCATGTGGGAAAGGGGGAAGTCGCAGCACTATTCGAGTGTTAGTGTAGTAAGGGAATTGCGGGCTGAACGTACTTGGCTGTGGCTTTTCGGCAGCGCGACGGTCGCGCTCGAGCTTCCGACGCTTACGATTCGTTTCTGCAATCATTGTTGTCTGCAACTCGTCGCGTGCAAGCTGCGTTGGTGGGGAGCAATCATCAGCGAACTGCTAACAGTTTTACGTGGGTGAAGACTTGCCATCCACCAAGACCAAACAGCGTTCTCCTCCGCGCGTCTCCGCTTGAGAATATTCGCGACTTCATAATTCCTACGGCGTGCGGCGAGTTCCATGCGCTTATCGCGCCTCCTCGACAGTTCTGAATGTAAATGCAGTAGCTCCGGATGAGATCCTAAATGAAGATAGTGAGTTCTGTGCATGTAGGACACGGAGGGCGAACGATACGCACCATTCTCGACGAGCGCTTCCTCCCACGAGAGAGCCTCCATCTTTTCGACGTAGACGCGCTCACGCAAGAGCGCAAACTTGAGTTCGATAGCGGCAAGTGCGTCAAGCGCCTCGGCGCGATGCTCGTGTTGTAAATCGGCCTCTGTCTCCGCGTCGGCTGCCTCGTCGTCCACCTCAGCATCATCTGCCTCAACGTCCTCAGGTTCCGGAGCTTCACCATCTGGCGCGTCCTCCGGGGCTGGGGACGGAGAAGGAGATGCACTCGGAGAGGGTACGATGGCCGCGCCCATGATAGATGCAACCACTGGTGGGGCCGAGGGTGCGGTGGCAATGGCTGCAGGGATGGATGTAGGCAGGCCGTTGACGGCGGGGGCCTGGGGGTCAGGTGGGTCCTCATCTACGTCCATGACGCCCTCCTCCACCTCCGGATCATCCTCTTCCGAGGCAGTTTCGTTCTCGCTTTCAGCATCGTCGGGTTCCGCCGCCTGGGCGGCCGGGTCGTCCTCGTCTTCTGTGAGGTCGGGAGTGGCTTCTTTGATGGCAGCTGTGGAAGTTGCTGGCGGAGGAGGGAGAACGTCGTCCTCAGCATCCTGTCCTGCCTCGGATTCGCCATCATCATCTTCGCCGCTATCGCTGAGAGATTCGGGGCATGGGACACGCCGGCGGCGACGAGGGGTCACGTCATCAACGTCGACATCGTCTTCGTCTTCATCCCTTTCTTCTTCGTCCTCTGCATCATCGTCGATGATATCGCGTGATTTGGGTGCGCGGACGGCATTGGTAGAACGGCGGACGCCCGGCTGCTCCTCTTCATCCTCTTCCTCTTCCATAGGTCGGGGTTGAAGAGCAGGATCATCTTCTTCCTCCTCTTCTTCCTCTTCCTCCTCTTCCTCTTCTCCTTCTTCCTCATCTTGATCGTCTTCTATATCACCATCTTGTTCGGCGTTCTTGCGACTCTTTCTTTTATAATTCCAATCCCACTTTCGTTCGGGTCCAGAGCGTCGAGAGGCCTTTGGTGTTGGACGCGCGGCAGGTGTATCGCCTTTGGGGTCGTCGTCATCGTCATCTTCCGAGGGGAGGTTGGTCTTGTCGCCATCAACATCTTCGTCAGTTAGTTCTGACAGTTCGGAACTTGTGTCGAGTTGTTGGGTGTTAGACTTGTTGGCGGCAGTGTTATTAGAAGGCATCCTAGATTTTGACGATAAATGTGAAAGGGGTGGAGGAGATGGGGAGGGAGAAGTTAAAGGATCTGAAGAGGCCATTGACTTTGGCATCGTGCTCGAGCTTTGACTGACCTCTGACCTCGACCTGGAACCCCCATCTATTATATCATGTGACTTTATTCTCAGGGTCATCCCATCATCACACCGATCTCTAAGCACAAACTACAGTATGTTGTCTCGTCTCTTATCCTTCATCACACGTAAACAGTCACGAACCATGACAACAGCAACTTCTGTTCCAAAATCCCAAGTTGCAATATTTGCTGCTGGCTGCTTTTGGGGTGTCGAGCACATCTTTCTAAAGCAATGGCCCATCAAGGAGAATAAGGGCATCCTCAAATCAGCCGTTGGATACACTGGTGGACGCGCAGACTCGAACAATCCGACCTATCGTGATGTCTGCTCTGGAAATACGAATCATGCCGAGGCATTGAGAATCGAATTTGATCCAAGCAAGGTCACGTATGATGAACTTGTCGGTCAGTCAGCTTATTCTGTTGATCGTCAAAACTGCCTTTCTGATGTGCTGTTGCTGGCAGAGTATTTCTATTGCACGCATGACCCGACAACCCTCAATTCTCAAGGCTTAGATCATGGCACTCGTCCGTTTGTTCCCTTTTTTTCGTTTTCAGTATTTGACAAATCCTACATATATGCAGAGTACCGCTCCGCCATATTCTTCAACACCACAGAGCAAGAGTCGATTGCCCGCCGCGTAACGCAGGAGGTGCAGGAGAAACACTTTTCTCCAAAAGGGCAGCAGATTGTTACAGTCATAGAAGAGGCGGGACTCTGGTACGATGCTGAGGACTACCACCAAGAGTATCTGTTTAAGAACCCCTCCGGATACCAGTGTGCTACGCACAGACTCCACTGGTAAACATTGATATTTAGAGTTGGAGTTTGTTGTTTGGTCTTTTAGGGTTTATGATGTAAAATAAGTAAAGAATACAAAGTAGTTAAAACGACAAAACATGAGACCGATGAGACACGAGCCTATTGCTTCCTTGAGTGTTTGATCCACTCTCACGACCAAAATACAAAAAGGCGCCATCAGAGGTGTAAAGCCCGTCCCTTTAATGTAACAAGGTAGGGTTGTGCCGAACGGGCGATGTCACCTTGCGTCCCATCCCGGAGGAGGATCGCAATCATCGCTCTGCACTACATTTCTCATCCACTGGCGTTTTGATCGTGGAAGAATCTGAGAAACAACCTTAAACAAATCACTTGACTTTTATATACCCTAATTATTACGTCATCATGTTGGCCCAAACGATGACCGCTGCTACTCAGAAGAGCCTGATAGGCGTCCTCAATGTTTGCGACAACTTCCGTCCGCACCTCTCTCCAGAACCTCTTGTACCCTTTCTCCTAGCGCCTAATGTCCGCCCAGCCCTCGGCCTTCTCAGACCCGTCGTAGTCGCCGCTCTTCGCGCAGACAATGCCTGGCGTATCGCGCACGGCCACCCACTAGCATGGGACATTCTCACGTCCGCGGATACGAGTGAGAATCCACCACCGTACATCGCATTTGCGCCTGCCTTGGCGAACGGTACCCCCGCCGCGCGCACTCAGGCCCTCGCAGAGACCCTCGAACGCTGGCGCGCCGCAGCCAATGGGGAAAGTGACATATTCTCGGGTGTAATCGGGGGCACGCGATGGCGGGCCGAGTGGTATGACGTATACCTCGCTCCGGGCGGAGCTCTGCGTGTGGACGGACGTGACCCACTCAGCGTGCTCGAGATGTCTCACGATGAGTCCGGATACGTATTTTCGATGGAGCGCTCAGCGTGCGCATTGTTTGGTGTGGTCACGTATGGCGTGCATATGACCGTGTATGAGCAAGCTGCGTCGAAGCACGATGAGGGCGAAAGCCAAATGCGCGTGTGGGTTCCACGGCGGGCCCTTACAAAGCCGACGTACGTGTGTAATCACCGTGCACGTCTGGGTCGTCGTTGCTGACATGTATGCGTGGACGCATGTAAAGTTCCCCCGGTATGCTCGACAACTCGGTCGCGGGCGGCATTGCGGGCGGGACGTCCGCGTTGGACACGCTCGTCAAGGAGTCCGCGGAAGAGGCGAGCTTGAACCCCGAACTTGTGCGGAAGCGTGCGCGCGCAGTTGGTGCCGTGAGTTATTACCTTCAGACGACAGGTGGGTGGCTGCAGCCCGAAGTCCAATTTGTCTACGATTTGCGCCTCGAACCGGGCGAGGCGCGGCTTACACCGATGGATGGGGAAGTCGAGTCCTTCGAGGTCCGTCTTTATTTTTTCTCTCTATTCCTTTTTTTTGGTTTGTAAATCGGGGATGTGATGACGTGTGGTTGGTGGTATGTACAGCTTATGCCGCTCAGTGAGGTCCTTATGCGTATGCATGCAGGGGAGTTCAAGCGGAATTGTGCTCTTGGTACGTCACGCCCTATACTGCATGCAGGCATGATACCTACTTACGTATCTCAAAGTCCTTATCGATTTTATGGTACGCCACGGGTACTTGACGCCAGAGAATGAACCTCGGTACCTCGAAATTAACCAGCGGCTTCATGGGCAGTTCGATATAGAGCGGTGGTACTAGACCTAGAAAGATGTACACCATATGAGTTTTGTGCCAATGCTTAGATTATTTGATACAGCAAAGCAACGTGGTCAAATTCGGCAAATTACTGACAGGCTCACACGACGCCATTTTCTTCATCCCTCGTCCGCATAGACAGTACCCCAGCCATGTCCTCTACACAAAAACGTAGGAGAGTCTTATTTTCTTCCCATTTCTAACGCCGACCAAGCTTTCCCTAGCCCTTCCGTTCTACGTCACTTTCACTGCTGGCGCTATTGCCGGCGTCTCCGAGATCCTCACCTTCTATCCTTTGGGTGCGCGAGCACCTTGTTAAATTGGCCCTTTCCACCTGCTTACCATCGCTGAACGCGCTGTCGTGCATCCATGTATGCGTGCTCACGCGTGCTCTAGATGTGGTCAGTACTCTTTCTCCATCAGAGAACGGCGGACCCGTTTTCGTTTGGATAGCGGTAATGATGGTAATGATGCCTTTCCCTTATTTTGTCCAGGTCAAGACTCGCATGCAGCTGGAACGTGGCAAAAGTTCTGCAGGTCTCCTCGGCTCCTTCCGTTCCATCATTCGCGAAGAAGGGTGCGTGTCATTGCTTTCGTTCCACTCCCACCTTTCGCGTGCTGAACTTCCCATTTTGATAGCTTCGGACGTCTATACCGCGGTATGTAGAGATCCTTTTTAACCGTTGTACAATCCGACCCAAACTTGTCGTAAACAAGGTCTCGTACCCCCACTGCTGCTCGAAGCACCCAAACGTGCCACGAAATTGTGCGCGTTTTTCCACCCTCTCGCTCGGGTTTTAAACTAATATATCCCAACTCAGCGCTGCGAATGACTTTTGGGGAAAAACTTTTAGACAAATGTCTGGCGAGACCGAGATGACGAGGCAGCTTTCCATCATCACCGGATGTAGCGCGGGAGCGACCGAAAGCTTCGTCGTGGTACCCTTCGAGCTCGTCAAGATCAAGTACGACATTCTCGCCCTTTTACGTTGTGCTGTTCAGATCCGGTGACCATTGACCATCGCAGGTTACAAGACAAATCGTTGGCGAGTACCTACGGCGGACCTCTCGACGTCGTACGACAGGTTGTCCGGAAGGATGGCATCCTTGGGTTGTACACCGGCATGGAGGCGACATTCTGGCGGTGCGTCAAATTTCCAGGCTTGGCGTGGGATATGCCTACGTTAACGTGATATGCTGGCTGGTCAATGGCACAGGCACTTGTGGTGGAACGGCGGCTATTTCGGTTGCATCTTCCAAGTCAAGTCGATGCTCCCAAAAGCCGATGTTAGCTGCTCCCTTGTTCAGTACCCTAACTGGATAACTAAATGTGCCTCAGACACAGCAGGGACAATTCTTAAATAATTTCGTATCAGGGACTATTGGAGGTTTCGTCGGAACCGCTATTAATACCCCGTATGTTATGGGTTGTTCATACCTCCCCATACTGGTGCTAATTCTCTCCCATCTAACCTACTAGATTCGACGTCAGCTGCCAATCCTTGTGCTCTTGATAATCACTTCAACTTATCCTTCCTCTGTAGGTTGTCAAGTCTCGCATCCAGGGTGCAGAAAAGGTTCCTGGTGCCATCCCGAAATACAACTGGACATACCCCGCGTATGTTCCCAGACCTTGAAAGCCTCTCGTTCAGGAAACTCATGTCCACGCAGACTAGTGACTATTTTCCGCGAAGAGGGTCCGGCGGCGCTATACAAGGGTTTCGTGCCCAAGGTACTAAGGCTAGCTCCCGGTGGCGGTGTGTTGTTGCTTGTGGTCGAGTTCACGCTGGGCGTGTTCCGGAAGGGTACGTCTTTGTAAAAGCGTATCTAAAACGCTGACCCCGTGACGATGATGCTTTTCCAGCGCTGGGTCCGCCGTATATCTAAAATGACATAAGCTACACTAGCTTTGTCTTCCTACAAGACTACTAGTATTGTTACGTCGTTCTGGGGGTGGTTTGCACGGCGTTATGCTTTTGCTTTTAGTTATTTGGAATGACGGCAACTATCATCTTGCAACATGGTACTCTCTAACTGTTCTGATCGGCCTCGAATCTGCATGGCTGAGGGCGGTATACGCACTGGCCAAAACGTAGCATTCGAGTAAAATCGGGGTGACCATTGAACATCGTGGAGTAGGACGAGCCCAGCCACCTTGCTGTCGAGTGTTGTTCTGTGCTGAGTAGTTATACTCGAGTAGCATTTGAGCAACCTCGAGTAGCCCATTCTCCAGGGATCTAATCTCTTGTATGTCCTTAAATCTTGGCTTCCTGAATCTTATGGAAACGAATTGAGCAGGGGCGTAATATCTCATTTAGTCGTCAATTTCACTGCTGCCTAACTTACGTGTTCGTGAATTACTAACCCTCCCCCCCTACCAGATCACCCCCCCCTTCCGGATCACCCCTCTTCTGGATCAGTCACACACCATATTTCAGACTCTGATTGGCTGTTGCTAGTGCTAAGCATACCATTTTGGAAATATCATAAACTCTGACACAGCAGGTGTGACAACCACACTGTTTTTTTTATTTCACCACACTATGATTTCTACCCAAAACATTCATGGAATATGATGACACATGGTACTAGATACTGTAGGTGAAATTCTGTGGTGATTGAGTGAGAAATGGGCAAGAAATTTGGAGTGATCCAGAAGGGGGTGTGATCCGGTAGGGAGGGAGCGTTAGTACCTCAGCGATTCACACATACAACTGTGAATTCCCGCTTTAGGGTTCGGCTAGGTTCGTGGGTCAGTGACTTTTTCCTCAAACGCTTCGTGTCGCTGGCGACATTCTTCGATGAGCCATCATAAGTAAGTAGGAAGTCCACTCACCTGCCATATTTTAGAAGTATCTGACTTCATGTTCACAAAACCTTAATAAGGCCCACTCGAGAGCCCATTAGCGATCCATCACTAGCTCATGTTCAAGCAGCATCGACATCACTCGCCACTCACTTTCTGACACTTTTCCGATCCAAATGGACGCGCTTTCTAAGATTCACGAGAATGGAAGGTGTGATATATTACCGGAGAGGACCAAGCACCATTCGAGGACGGGGTACGTGCTACGTGCTGTGCTGACGACGATGATTTATTTATTATAGAGTTGCAGATCATATTTCACCACGTGTCACAATCGAGGCACTCCCAGATAATGTTCTCCTGGAAATCTTCGAATTTTGCAGTCTTCACTCTTGGTTAGATTGGGCGAAGAGGTGGCACATCCTAGTTCACGTATGCCAAAGATGGCGATACGTCGTGTTTGCTTCCCCACTCGGACTCGATCTGCACCTTTTCTGCGGAGCGAGTACTCCTGTGAGGGAGACGTTGGATGTTTGGCCCCCCTTGCCTATCGAGATACAGTCGGGATCCAAACACTCGGATCTTGGGGATAACATCATTGCTGCACTCGAGCACCCCGACCGCATACGCATGATTTTCCTCAATAAAACAAGCATACCACTGGAGCGTTTGGTCACAGTGATGCAGGAGCCATTTCCTGTGCTGAAATTTCTTCTTCTTGAGTCCGATGTTTGGACCGTGCCAGCACCTCCCGATACTTTCTTAGGTGGATTCGCCCCTCGTCTACAATCACTCACTTTGAGGCGCATTCCATTACCGACATTACCTAAATTTCTTTTGTCTTGCAATGAGCTTTCTTGGCTTGACATTTCGCAGATGCCATCTGCTGGTTACATTTCACCCCAGGCGATGGTGACTTGCATATCCACCTTGAAAAGGCTCATGCACCTTTCCATCGTTTTCGAATCCCCGACTCCTTACCTTGACCGAAGAATCCGACATCCACCTCCATTGACACGCGCCGTCCTCCCCTCTCTCACCCACGTCCGATTCAAAGGTGTCAGCGAGTACTTGGAGGACCTCATGGCCCGAATCCACACTCCTTTCCTCGACAATGTCCATGTACAATTCTTCAATCAGCTCGTCTTTGATATCCACCAAATCCCTTTGTTCATCGATCATGCGCCGTTAATCAGCTCATATAATCAAGCGGAAATGGTCTTTACCCCTGACTCCGTCGCGATCGAGCTCTTTTTGTCAATGCGAACATCTCGATCCCTTAGCTGGGGAATCTCATGCAAAGGGTTAGATTGGCAAGTCTCGTCTATGGCACAAATATGCAGCCAATTTTCGTTCCTCCTGTCTGGCATCAAAGAGCTCCGCATTCAAGAGTGCGTTGCTATATGGGAACCAACTTGGCAAGTCGACACGGACGATACACAATGGCTGGAACTTTTCCACCCGTTCACTTCTGTCCAGACCCTGCATATATGCAACAGGTTGCGATTACCCATCACAACATCACTCCAAGCGTTTGGAGGAGAGTTGGCCACAGAGGTATTACCTGCATTAGATGATCTTTACCTAGAGGGAGACCAACCATCTGCATTGGAGCAGCAGTACATCGAACCATTTATAACCGCACGTCAGCGTTCTCATCACCCCGTTGCTGTCCATCGCTGAAAAAGGCGAGAATTGTTGCGATGAAATTCGTCTGAGTTATTGCGTACAAATAAGTGCTAGTATACTTCGTTAGCGCTTCGTGTTTTCCGCAAACTCCTACTGATGCCTGCAATTGTTATTTCATGAATAGTCCAAACGTATGTGGATTTTTTGCATCGTTGTGGGTGCCCATTGAACATCGCCGAGTCGTGGCTTTACGTAAAATCATCTCTTATCTAAACTACTCGGATGTCCCACCGCAAACGCAAATATCGACAACGGTCGGACACTCACAGCAGTCAATACGACCAGCCAGATAGTCCGTTGTCAGCGCATGCAGATCCTACCCTTTTCATCGTTGCACACGAAGCAGATATCATTCGAGGTCCGCAGGCGGCGCGCACTGCAGATTCACTCGAGGTTGGAATAAACGTTGATGGACAAGGAGGTTCGCGTATCGGTGATGGTTTGTTAAAATGGGAGAGGAGAAATGGATTAAGCAGGGATTCTGAGAGACACGATGTGTGGGTAGACAGGTGTGTAGTCTTTTATGCTATCAGATCTGGATCAAATTGCGGTCGTGCCATCTGTCTTTTTGGTGGGATACGTTTGAACAGACTATGAAATGATGCTCGAAGCTCCATCGTCGGATCTTCCTTCGGTAGTTTTTGTCGTCTCCGCTTTCACGGGTACGTTTTACGCTCACGCCTCTGTCCATCATACACACAGATACGATGCTCGCCTCCTCCTAGATGCACTCCCCACCTTAACAACCGACTCTCCGACCAGTCCAACCACCTCCAGAAATAATGAACCTTCACCACACGCACAAAGACCGGACTCTCCAGGCGGATGGTCGGACCTTCCCTCAGACTCAGAAGACACCTTCTTCCTCACCCCATCCGAAACCGCTGACCTCCACCGTACAAAACGTCTACGCCACCTCGACGACCTCCGCACCGCGCGTCTGCGCGCTCTCTCCCCAGACGACAACGACGACAACAACAACGCGGAAAACGGCGGCGGTGACCACGACCCGTGGGGTGGTAGCGACGAAGAGCCGCCGGATGAGACACAAATAGAGCTGATGCGTCGGACGGCTTCACACGTCGCACGCGCTACTAACGATGCCCAGCTTCGTGCGCGCATACTCGCCCACCACGGTGCTGACCCCCGCTTTGCGTTCTTGCGCGGACGCTGGGCTCGTGCGTGGGTTCGTGCGCAGGCAGATGCGCGTCGTGAGGTGTTCGCGGAGCGAGAGGTGCAGAACGCTGGGGCGCTCGGGGGATTGACGGGGTACGGGAGCGGAGCGGAGCGAGAGCGAGGATGGTACCGGTGGTGGGGCAAGTGAAGAAGAAGGCACTGAGCATGCGCCGCCAGTACGCATGGGCGCAGTTCAGGATGCTCGTGATGAGGCCGTCCGGGGAGAAGCCGAGCCTACAGTTCGCGTGGTGCAAGAAGCCCGCCGAGCTAAGGCTCGAGAGTGGGCCGAGAAACGGCGTGCAGCCAAGGCTCTTGCCATGGCAGACTCAGACAGCGTCACAGGTATGAACTTGAATTAAGCGACATTTCTCGCCATGGCACGTACGTATCTCAGAGACTTTATAAATAGGCTTGTCAGGAAAATTATATATATACGTATCCGAACGAATTGTATTCACGAGGTAGCCCTCTATTCTTGCTTCACGTCCGTCTTACCCAGTCCCTCACTTCCATACTCTCCTAGTGCCTTGAGCCGCTCCGTGAGCGTCGGGTGGCTGTGGTGATATGCCGAGTACAGCCAATCGACCCAGACGGTTGACAGGTTGTCCACATGCAATCTGACCAGCGCACGCCCGAGGCGGGTGCCCATGTCCTTCATTGCTTCTTTTTCCGCCGCAGACTCGACATGAAGGATTGCGGGGAGATCGCAAGCAAAGCGGTCCGCCTGGTATTCGAAGCGGCGCGAAATAGCATGCAAGGCCATCCCGATGACGGATTCAAGTGGTGTCAGCAGCATCTGAAACGCCATCCCTAAAATGAGTTTGTATTCAAGGGAGCAGAAAATGGCATACCTGATAAAGGAGAAAGCAATAATTGGGGGCGGGCGCGAAGCCACGGACTCTGGGAAACCAAAGGAACGAAGAAACGGGGCGCGTTGAGGAACGCCGGGAAGAGGGCGAGGATGGTAAAGAGGTGCAGTTGGGTCACGAGAAGAAGTTTCGTGGGTGAGGTAATACCAGTGTCCAAGCTCATGGGCGAGGACAGCCTCAACTTCCTCAGGCTTAGATTGTTTAACCAAGGTGTCAAAGATGACAATATGCTTGCTCTGACGAAGAGTAAGCTAGTGGTAGAATAAGCTGAAAGGCGAACCTACCCAGGGAAGGCCGAAGAAGTATGCGTTAGAGTGTGAACTACGCTTCGATCCGTCGATCTCGTAGAGGTGCTTAAGAGGAAACTTGAGCTTAGACGCGAGCGCCTCCACGCGAGTCCGGAGTTCGCCTTCTGGGAGAGGCGAGAGCTTGTTGAAGAGAGGCTGAATGATGGTTGGGTAGAGAATAACCATCGAAAGCTGGAAAACAAGGCTAAAGGATTTTAAGTTCGAATCGGGGTGGGGCGACATAAGAAACGCACAGGAGCATCATGAGCCAAGGTACGAAGCGGTCACCAGCCCACTCAAAGACATAGAGGAAAGCGGAGAGAAGGGGTGCACCAAGAACTATGCCAAGGCCCAACCTTTCAACATGTCGATAAAGTATAGGGAGAGGGTGGTCTTATTGAAACCATGTTGTTCCTCGAGGACGAAGGTTTGATACAGGCCGACGGGCAGGGTTGGAAGGGTAGAAAAAAATGTCAAGAGAAGGACGAATACAACTGACTGGGAGATCTACGAGGGAGTGGGATCAAACAATCGTCCACGACGCCAAGTTCCTGACGACGTACCTGGTACTCCGGGCCAAATCCGGCCAATCCTATAAGTCGGCCAGAAGTCATCCATGCCCAGGGGTGGTACATGCCCGACGCAAGTTGAAGGGTGTCGATAAACTGAGTATACAGTCCTGAGAAAATAGAGAACTTTGCTTTGTGTTTTCCATATTTCTGTGACTTTTCAAACACCTCGGGTGTAAAGTGTTCTGCAAGGATAGCAGGTGGGGCTGTTTTTGAGTAAAGAGGATATTGGCGCATGCTACGTTGTGAATTTTTTTTTTATCGGGAGAGTTCAATTTAAAAAAAAGTTAGGAGGACGAGTAGGACGCACAGGAGGAAAATCTCGAAGAGGCAAATACCCCAGGAGAGTTTGAGGACACAAGATCGCCAATCGATTGTAGGGTCATCTTGTACAAAGGAAAGACGGTTCTGAATAGCGACAATTTGAGCGTGTAGGAAGTCCATGCTTAAATCCAAGACACACACGAACTTTTGCGTTCCTGTTTCAATTGACACGCACTCACATAGTCACGTGTTTATCTGCTTTTAGCTTCTTTCAATTGGATCGGTAGTATCCGGGAAATATCAGTCTCCGCTCGAATATGTCCCCGACTTCGGTTGTTATTACTCGACCAATCCCTTCTCGCCATTGCGTCCGACGACGACGACGACTAAAGATTGCAGCGCCTTCCCCTATTAAGGGAGAAAGGCACCCTCAACCTCACTTGTCACATTTTTTGTCTTATTTTTGCAACTTAGAGAATGCTCAGGCTGGTATCGGCCGCGTCGAGACCTGCATCAAACGGTTGGCTATCTCGGGTAGCTTGCTCAGACTGTCGGAACAATCGTACGTCTGGCTTGCGTTTTGAATTTTTGAATTTGGGTTGACTATCTGCGCGTTAAAATGGAAAGGCCGTCGATCATTTACCTCAACTTCGGCGCGTAAGGCGGATATCACACTGACTGTTGATGGCAAAGAGGTCACAGTTCCTCAAGGTGCGACACCTACATTGAAATGTCTGCAGACTTTAATATTGATTCTCCTTTTAGGTTCTGCGTTAATCCAAGCCTGTGAAGCCGCCGGTTCTACAATTCCACGGTACATACATTTCCGTCTGGACATTGCACAGCATTCTCATTGCCCAAACGTATACTCAGGTTTTGTTACCATGACCGACTTGCGATCGCCGGCAACTGTCGGTGAGTATTGATCCGTATCTTTACTTCCCAACTGCTTTACCATGATCCCCAGAATGTGTTTGGTTGAGGTGGAACGCTCACCCAAACCAGTCGCCTCATGGTACGTCAGGTCCTTTTGGTAAAGGCCCTCTGTCACTAGTGGCCGATAGCGCGATGCCTGCAATGCCTGGTTCAAAGGTTTTCACGAACACACCTCTAGTCCACGAAGCAAGGTAATGACCTCTGCTCGGATTTCCGATCTATTTTAATGACCGTAACTTTATCTAACAGAGAAGGTGTCATGGAATTCCTTCTTGCCAACCACCCTCTTGACTGCCCAATTTGCGACCAAGGTGGTGAATGCGACCTCCAGGACCAGTCTATGAGGTACGGCTCGGATCGGACACGTTTCCACGAAATTACTGGCAAGCGCGCCGTCGAGGACAAAGATCTTGGCCCTCTCGTTAAGACATCTATGAATCGGTGTATTCAATGCACGCGATGTGTTCGATTCGCCAATGAGGTCGCCGGTGTTGAAGAGCTTGGTACCACTGGCCGTGGAAACGACATGCAAATAGGCATGTACGTAGAGAAGACCATGGACTCAGAACTCTCCGGCAATATCGTTGACTTGTGCCCTGTCGGTGCTTTAACGAGTAAACCGTATGCTTTCCACGCGCGCCCGTGGGAGCTTAAGAATACCGAATCAATTGACGTGCTCGATGCTGTGGGGTCTAACATCCGCGTCGACTCACGTGGTGTACAAGTAATGCGCATCCAACCTCGCACAAATGACGATGTTAACGAGGAATGGATTTCGGACAAAACGCGCTACGCGTATGATGGCCTAAGGTTCCAGCGTCTCACAACGCCTCTTATCAAGAAAGAGGATCGATTTGTCCCCGCCTCATGGGAAGACGCCCTTGCGGCTATTGCGGCCGGGTTTGCTAAATCTGGTGCGAAGGGAGATGAGATTCAGGCTGTTGCCGGTCACCTCGCGGATACAGAATCCCTTGTAGCCCTGAAAGATCTTGTTAACAGGCTTGGCTCGGACAACACTATACCTGATCAACTACGTGGTCATACCCCTCCAGTTGCCGGAATCGATGTTCGGTCAAATTACCTTTTCAACACGACCATCCCCGGTGTTGAACAGGCAGATGTAATCTTGCTTGTTGGTACGAACCCTCGGCACGAAGCGGCCGTGCTTAACTCACGCATCCGTAAATCGTGGATACACACGGGACTCGAGGTTGGTTTGATTGGAGAGCGCGTCGACACAACATACGGATACGATTATTTGGGACCAGATGCCAAGGCGGTGGCGGACTTTATTGCGGGCAAGAGCGAGTTTGCGAAGAAGTTCGCCAATGCCCAACGCCCGCTAATTATTGTTGGGAGTGCAATCGGAGAGCATGTGGACGGGCAAGTGGTCTACAATGCGCTAGCGAAGTTCGTTGAGAAGAATAAGAACAAACTTGTCACGCCTGAGTGGAATGGGCTCGCTATTCTGCAACGGGTAATGCGTTTCGCTTTTTTTTGTCGTCGGCTGCTCATCGGCCATTCTAGACCGCCTCCCGCGCTGCAGCGTATGACATCGGCTTTATTCCATCCAAGAAGGCCTCCTCTACGAAACCCAAATTCATCTACCTCCTTAATGCAGAAGACGTCGACCCCGCATCGATACCGAGAGATGCCTTTGTCGTCTACCAGGGTCACCACGGCGACCTTGGCGCTCAGCTGGCGGATGTGTGCCTGCCTGGTGCCGCGTACACGGAGAAATCGACGACGTGGATCAATACGGAGGGCCGTTCACAGCTCGGGCGGGCGGCCGTACCCCCACCGGGTGCTGCTCGTGAAGACTGGAAAATTATTCGGTATGTAATCACACCACCCCGCTTTAATATATAATAGTCACGATATAATATATACAGCGCACTGTCAGAAATCCTGGACTGTGTGCTACCGTATGACGATGTACTCGCGCTCCGCGACCGCATGTGGGAACTCTCCCCTTCGCTCGTCCGGTACGACACATTAGAACATACGTCCACGGATATTGCTCTTGCGGGGCTGAAGGTGCTCATATCCCGCGCCGTGCCCGCGAAGGTAAGCGGTGATCCACTCCGCAACCCGATAGCGAACTTTTACCAGACCGACCCTATCTCACGCGCGTGCGTACCCCTTACTCCCCATGCTACTTCGCAAGCTAATTACATACGTGATGGGACTTCTCAGGTCGGTCACGATGGCGCAATGCACGCGTGCCTTTGTCAAGGGCGAGCAAATCGGGTTCTACGAGTCGTCGAAGTCATCTCAAGCTGCGTACGCGTGACACGGCGAGTATCGTAGTACACGGAGGTGGTATACAGTTCTTCGAATAGACGGGATCTTAAATGCATCAAAAAAATTATTATTTTTTCTCCAAAGTCCACGCATAACGGCCGAGATGGTAATTGCGTGATGTTTGTGCCGAGGACTTGTGGTGGAATGAAGCGGTGGTCACTGCGGTGTCTTTGAGAATTCTGTCGCATGCATACAGTAAAGCAAATCAAATTTCCAAACTACACTCCATCTTTGACTATGAGGCTTGATTCATGCAGCCTAGTACGCCATAGCGTATTCGGCTTCCCATCACATTGAAGTTGCATTCCACTCACAACAAGCGGAAGACGTCTTGTAAGTCATTCTTTGGGATAGGGATGTCCAAATGGGGTAGCAATCACGTGGCTCTACCTTTTGGAAAATTCTGCAATGTAACAGGAGCTGTTTGCGATTCGTAACATTTATGACTGCTATGGATTTGGGGTATGCGACCGAGACCGAGACGTAGCTGAGGAATCGAAGGAATGTTAAACACGCCACATTATACCTCAACACTGCTCTGGCTTAACCACATGTCAGCTTGGTATTGTGTCTCGTCCCCGGAAAGAAATGTTCATTTTTATGCTGAGAAGTAGGCGAAGAATGGTGAGTAACTTATTCTTGACATTCTCCGACTACCTGATCTATCACACCCGCCGCGCACAGGCATTCGTGACCCAGTGGATGACAGAAATCTTGGCAGCACCCAAGGAGCCCCTCTATGGTCACACTCTGAATAAATAGCGAACAGCATTTCCGGAATTGACGTACGAAGCAAAGCGTGGACGGCACTCCGATCGTAAAGTACAGTATCTTGCAGTGTCGCTTGTCACTTAGGTAATAATGTTTTGAAAAAGGCGCCCTGTCTTTATTCAAGTGTAAAATGGTCAGACTCGGAAGCTCGAGTTACCGAAAGTGAACCAGGAAGATATATGATTATCAATCATCACAAACGTGCCCGCTGAGCGTGAGATGGCGCAAACAAGGTACCCTTAGAAGCGTGAGATGGCGCAGATAAGGTGCCCTTAGAAGGCATAATGCAGGCACAGGCAGGGCTCGTGGTTACCTCAAGGCTCAACCTCTCCCGCTTGTCTTTCTCTTTCTTACTCTCTTCAAAAGCTACTCAGATGACCCCGCATCCGTATGCGAAAGTCTCCTATCCCGATGTCTCCCGCTGTTAACCATTACTACAGTTCAGGTTCTCAAATCTCAGACATGAGGCACACCGGCAGCAGCCGCGCTCAGGTCACCTCAACGCAACCAGGCTCGGATCCGCTCCGGGTCACTGGTACGTACTCCCTTTGTGATCATGCTCTGAGAGGTACTAAATCTCTTTCCCCTGCCAGTCCTCAGAGCGTGCAACGTTCCGCGTTTCAAGACCCTCTGGAGAAAAGGAAGTTTTTACGTCACTGTGACTTGCGGGGCGACGACAAGACAGACACGATCTGTGCAGAGAAGGGAGAATATCGTAGAATGGAACGAGGATCTAGACAACTTGTGAGAAATTCCCATATTTTATTTCTATTAACGGTTGAGTCTCCAGCAGCATTGTACAATCGCAATCTCATATCATAGTATCCCTCTATGTGGAAAGGACCAAAGGGAAAGGCATCCTTATCGGAAATCAGAGGATAGCCTGTGAACCAGCTCGCGGTTCGTCTCATGATTGTTTGGAATTTTTACCCATGCTTCTGGCTGAGCACCCTAATGTAGAACTCGACGTTGTTGTCGGCAATGCTGATGGACACTGGCATTCGAAACAGACAAAGGAGCCGGCCACAGTCCTAACGATCACAGTGTCTTCAAACGCAAGTTCCTCTCGGACAGCGACAGTCAACACCCCGAATCTCACACCGGGCAACCCTGTCCCTGAAGGAGGCGCTACGCGTCACATTGTCAAATCTGACACTGAAACCGCGCAATCCACGACAGTTGCCGCTCCTCAATCTGATTTTTCCGGGACGGCTGACCCTCGCGGCACTCCTGTGGGAACAGTGCCGGACAGCCAGCCGGGGATGTCAAGTCATCCCGATCGCGCTGAGGAAGCTATGGATGCGGTCACAATATGGAAAAGTGCTGTTGATGTTATGAAGCAGGTCGTGGACACCGTCAGTCCAACCGTCAAACCAGTATGTCCCATACCTTTCTTCTCTACTATTCACCGAGCTAATTGCCCTTCAGCGTGCCAGCTCGGCATGGACTCAGCTCTCCAACATTGGCGAGGTGCGCGCCCTTGTCTTGTTGGATGAAATAGAACGCTCACCCTTTGTTGGCTTGCTGGCAGGACTTGGTACACGTGTTACAGCATGACGGCAACTTCCGATCACTACTTGAGGCGATACTAAATGCATTTCAATTTACAAATGAGGACGGTTTGAGGAATATCCAACCAAAATCAACGCAAGCAGAAATTCTCATTGAGATGCTGAAGTGCGTCTCCGAATGTACCGATTCTATCAAATCGTACGCGTTTGCCGCCAGATCGAATGCCAAGACGAATGCACAAGTCGGTACGTTATCCTGACCTGACCTCTCTCATCGCCTCTTATCAATATGTGATTTTCAGCAAACCTGGCTTCGAACAATGTCGAACGCCTCCGCAAGGCCGTTGTCCAACTACGAGATCTACGAGGACAATTCTCCACACATGTTGCGCTCCCCGCTGTCGCTCCTGTCCCTGAAATACGAAACGATGTGAGAACACAGGAAACGGATATGTCGAATCAAGCATCGGATACTGGTACGTCATTATGACAGTCACAAAGCCATCGATCTTTGGTTTAACAAAAGTAAAATAGAATTGAATGCAATAATCGGGGAGAGCCCTCTTTTGGGAGGATGGCGATTCACAGATAGGCAAGGTTGTTATCGAGACACACGCAAACATTTCTTGGACCACATCGTCGAGTGGGTCAAGAATCCAGAATCCGACCGTGGCCTCCTTCTCCTTGGCCAGGCAGGCACGGGAAAGTCCTCAATTGCGCATGAGATCGCACTTCAATTCGACGAGACGTCACGGTATCTCGGTTCTTATGTCGCTTTTGTGCGGAAGGAGAAAGCCAAGGAGTCCAACGACGAAGCTTATCATTTCTTTACGACGCTTGCTCGCGGCCTCTCCGATCGCTATCCTCAGTTCAAGCTTGCCCTCAAGAGGGCCATTGCAAGTGATCCATCTTTTGGGACTACCCGAGATCCTCGTAGACTTTTTACACGGCTCCTCTTTAATCCACTCAAGAGCGTACCACTTGATGATCCAATTCTTATCATCATCGATGGTTTGGATGAGAGTGGTATCGCAATTGGCGGAGATCCACTGCATACGTTTCTTGCCCAACGTCTCATCGACCTCCCGTCGAACGTTCGCATCCTCATCACGTCGAGGTCGGAAGATGACATCGAACAGGCATTCGCCAAGGCGGAGTCCGTCCATACACTGTACATGGATGACGACGACCTGGCTGCCAATACGAAACAAGATATTAGCTTGTATATTCAGAGCAAGCTCCGCGAGGATGTGTTCAAAGACTATGGTAGCAAGCTACTGCAGGCGTCACAGGGCTTGTTTCAATGGGCGGCCGTTGCATGTGGTTTCATAAACAGCCATGCCAGTCTTGGCCTTAGCTACAACGAATGTGTACAGCGCCTGTTGGCACCCTCTCGAGGTCGCAGTGGTGAAGGTCCGCTGGACAACTTGTATGAAGAAGTGCTCCAAGGGTACTTTAATTCAGATGAAGCCCAAGTTCTGTTTCGGTCCATCATGGGACAACTTTTTGCCGCTATCGAACCGCTCTCCATCAATTCTTTGATTGCTCTGCGACAGCATGCACCCGTTGTTCACCCCGAAGATTCCAACCAGGTCCTCAGAATTCTCCGCTGCCTCGGCTCGCTGCTGAGTAACGTCACTTCACTTGATCAAACGCGCCCCATCCTTCCCCTCCATACATCATTCCGTGACTTTCTGACTAGCAAGACGAGCAACATGTTTTATGTCGATCTTGCGGATGCCCACCATCATTTGTCACATTCCTGCCTTGGTTTAATGCTCGATGGCCTCAAGTTCAACATGTGCAGACTAGAGTCGTCATATCTCGCCAACAGCGACGTCCAAGACTTGGAATGCCGAATCGCCAAATATATTCCGTCTGCTCTACAATATGGTTGCATTTACTGGAGCGATCATTTGTGTCGTCGTCTTGGTTCGATCACGAGGTCCTCAAAAAGGTTCAATCGCTCTTCGAAACAAAGTTTCTGTTTTGGCTGGAGGTTCTCAGTGTCAAGAACAGTGTCGGCGTTGCTTCACGAGCATTATCATCCCTGTCGGTGTGGTTGCTGCGAGAGGTATGTACACCGCATATTTGAATATGACGTGTAGTGACTTGAGCGTGAAATCGAAATAGCGTTCACAAACGGAAGTGAAGAATCTGTTGGGATTGGCGAAGGATGCATCTTCATTCGTGCGGTATTTCGGAATGGTGGTGGCAAGAAGTGCACCACATATCTACGTCTCTGCCCTGCCTTTCGCGCCAGCCTCTTCCCAGATCCTTCGTCAATACCTTCCCCAATTTCCTCGGACATTGAGGTTGGAACGCGGGCAGTTGTCGCATTGGCCTGAATTGGAAATGACGATTGAGGCACATAACAAAATGTCAATTGTGTTGCATTCTCGCCGACGGGGAGCGTATCGCATCGGGCTCTTCTGATCACACGATTCGGGTGTGGGATGCCACAACAGGACAGATTATAGCCGGCCCATTTACTGGACACACCGATTGGATCAGATCTGTTGCATTCTCACCGGACGGGGAGCGGATCGCATCGGGCTCGGAAGATCACACGATTCGGGTGTGGGATGCCACAACAGGACAGATTATAGCCGGCCCATTTACTGGACACATCATTCTGTCAGATCTGTTGCATTCTCACCAGACGGGGAGCGGATCGCATCGGGCTCGGAAGATCACACGATTCAGGTGTGGGATGCCACAACAGGACAGATTATAGCCGGCCCATTTACTGGACACACCGGTTATGTCTCATCTGTTGCATTCTCACCAGACGGGGAGCGGATCGCATCGAGCTCTTATGATGACACGATTCGGGTGTGGGATGCCACAACAGGACAGATTATAGCCGGCCCATTTACTGGACACACCAGTTATGTCAGATCTGTTGCATTCTCACCGGATGGGGAGCGGATCGCATCGGGCTCTTTTGATCGCACGATTCGGGTGTGGGATGCCACAACAGGACAGATTATAGCCGGCCCATTTACTGGACACACCGATTATGTCACATCTGTTGCATTCTCACCGGATGGGGAGCGGATCGTATCGGGCTCGGAAGATCACACGATTCGGGTGTGGGATGCCACAACAGGACAGATTATAGCCAGCCCGTTTACTGGACACACCCGTTATGTCACATCTGTTGCATTCTCACCGGACGGGGAGCGGATCGCATCGGGCTCGGAAGATCACACGATTCGGGTGTGGGATGCCACAACAGGACAGATTATAGCCAGCCCGTTTACTGGACACACCCGTTATGTCAGATCTGTTGCATTCTCACCGGATGGGGAGCGGATCGCATCGGGCTCTTCTGATCACACGATTCGGGTGTGGGATGCCACAACAGGACAGATTATAGCCGGCCCATTTACTGGACACATCAATTATGTCAGATCTGTTGCATTCTCACCGGATGGGGAGCGGATCGTATCGGGCTCTTTTGATCGCACGATTCGGGTGTGGGATGCCACAACAGGACAGATTATAGCCGGCCCATTTACTGGACACACCCGTTCTGTCTCATCTGTTGCATTCTCACCAGACGGGGAGCGGATCGCATCGAGCTCTTATGATGACACGATTCGGGTGTGGGATGCCACAACAGGACAGATTATAGCCGGCCCATTTACTGGACACACCAGTTATGTCAGATCTGTTGCATTCTCACCGGATGGGGAGTGGATCGCATCGGGCTCTTCTGATCACACGATTCGGGTGTGGGATGCCACAACAGGACAGATTATAGCCGGCCCATTTACTGGACACATCAATTTTGTCAGATCTGTTGCATTCTCACCGGACGGGGAGCGGATCGTATCGGGCTCTTCTGATCACACGATTCGGGTGTGGGATGCCACAACAGGACAGATTATAGCCGGCCCATTTACTGGACACACCGGATATGTCAGATCTGTTGCATTCTCACCGGATGGGGAGCGGATCGTATCGGGCTCGGAAGATCACACGATTCGGGTGTGGGATGCCACAACAGGACAGATTATAGCCGGCCCGTTTACAGGACACACCGATTGGGTCAATTCTGTTGCATTCTCACCGGACGGAGAGTGGATTGTATCGGGCTCTTCTGATCACACAATTCGGGTGTGGGATGCCACAACAGGACAGATTGCCTCAGCTTCAGATAATGGCACAATTCATGCAAAGACCGCAACCATGGCAGAAAATATTAAGAATCAATTTACGGACCAATCCTTGATCGACAGTGACGGTTGGTTACACGGAGAAGAGGACGAACTTGTGCTTTGGATTCCCGAGCTACATAGGCCATGCCTTCATAGACCCAGCACTATCTGGATTGCAGGCAAACATGAGACACGGCTTGATCTCTCAGATTTTACTTATGGATCAAATTGGGCTACTAGTACATTATCTAAATAGAGTCAATTGTATGCAAGATTCCTTGACTGTTGTCCTGCTTTGATCAGACCGAACCGTGACCATCCTCCCGCTCACGAGAATCTTATCGTACCAAGTATCGTACTCAATAAAAGAGATTTCAAATGTCAAGGGTTTGATTCCATTTCTTGGCTGTGATGTATCTTTGGTACTGTGTGGGCTTTCATCGTCTGGTTTTCCCTCCTTCTGGACTGTAACATAGATAGTAATAGTAATCGGATTTCTGCTCACATGAACTGAGACTAAAAGACGTGACGCGTGACTGTTACTACACGCGTTGAACATGTGACCGACGCCCCGCCGACGCGTTCGGGACTGGCAACAACGGCCTACGACTTGCCAGATGGTGAGTGAATTTGATCTCCAAGAAGAGCTTCAGGCTCTACAAGATTCAGGGAGCCATTCTATTGACCGTGACATACGATCGATGCAACTAGGAGAAAATCAACGTGTGTTGCAAATGCTTTCACTAACATCCTCTATTGATCCTCTACTTATCGTTTATTACAGAGGCTGTCCGAGCCATAGCAGAGTCCTTCGAAGCGGTCACATCTCCAGATACTTTTTGACATCTTGTGCTCTTTTCTCAAATGCGTCGATGCCGTGCCTGGTATCTTGATGAACAAACTACTCGACATTATCATGTCTGGCTTTGCCGCGGAGGTGGATGCTGCCGCGCATGACATCCATCACGAAGGCCAGCAGACGTGCGCGGCACATAAAGTACCGATGGAGTTTGCCTTCTTGCTCAACTGGTCGGCCAGCTCGGTGGAGAAGGTCAACATACCCGACGAGGATGGGTCCGCTGCCACGGTACCCGCAAAGTCTCGGAAGGGACGGGGTGGAAAGGCAACGCAATCGAGAGTTGCTTCCAAGAATAAGGCAGCCGAATGGTCATGGAAAGACCAGATAGTGCCTATTCTCACGCTGATCGCCAAGGTTTTGAAGTTGAAGACGTCCAAGATTTGGACTGTGGGATACTTTTATCGGGTGCGTCATTTCCTCACAAGGTCACCGTATCAGCTTCACTTACTATAGGGCAAAATGTCCCTTGCTCTGTAGGTGTCTCTCTGTGCCTGCGTATCACGTCACGGAGAATGAGCAGTACATGAAGTCCCAGCCTATCAAGCTTCGAGTCTACAAAGTCATCTGTCTCGCGGTCAAACATCACGGGCATGGACCTGCCGCACAGACCTCGATCATGCAATCCTTGCAGTACTATGAGAACCTTTCTGAACCCATGGCAGAGTATCTTATTATAACGTGCTGTTGAAGGAATTCAACCATGCACAACTCGGCGAGGAGATCTTCCGAGAGATTGCTGCGAAGAGCTTCAATGCGCAAGATACCAAGGGTCCAAGGAACTTTTCTAGGTTCCTCACGCAATTCGCAGAATGGGCTCCGCGAGCAGTCCTGAAGCAGATTAGCTTGCTGCTTTCGCACTTGGACTCAGAGGTGCGTTTTCCTACACACACTCATTCTCTTCGAGTGTCTATAGGGCCTTACGCTACATACATAAGCACAGTCTTATCCGATGCGAGTTTGTTGCTGATTTGTCGTTAAACAGGCGTCGAAACAAAAATGCTTGCCACAGCAACCGCGGCTGCCATACCCCCGGACGAGCAACACCCGCCCCCCACAGTCGCTGCCCTCAATCACGCAGCCAAACTTCGTGTCCTGACCGAGTGGGAGGAAGTTTGGCTAGCAGACCCACGCCGAAATCCTGCTTACCGCGCCCTTCACCACCCCCCGTCGGGCCAGCCCCCCGAGTTCATGTCCGGGATTGGAAACTTCGCCCGGCCAGTCTTTTGCACTGCCATCCGCCTCCTTACTGAACACGCCTTCACAGGGGAATACAACGCCAGACACCGCCCTAGGGCTCTGGACCCCCATGACTGCCAATGCGGGCAGACCGCCCTGCAGACACCGCACCACGTCATCATGCAGTGCCCCCTCTTCAATGAGGCTCGCGAACGACTTCTGCGACCTGCCGCGCCCACCCTCTCAACCCCCATCATCTTCGGAACAAAGGCCGGGGGCATAGCCCTTGCCAGGTTCATCGAGGAAACGCAGGCCGGCGTCAGACCTAGGAGACGCCCTGTGGAGGACCATGGCTGAACGCCTCGGGCGATCGCCCACGTACATTACACGCAACCACCCCCCTCACCCCAACACTTCTCCATACATACACCACCATACCAGCCACCCAGGTCGTATTAGGTTATTTAGTTAGCGAGCGCGACCGAGCGCGTCTTTGTTCTTTGTAAACATGCTGCGCTATACAAGTGCTGATTCAAAAAAAAAACAAAAATGCTGAAGATGCGATGGATGCTAATGAGGAATATGATGATTCGGACGAGGTCCACAGCATCATGGACGAGGACGAACCAGAGTCCTCTAGAGCTGAAGAAGGCGGCGATGACGGATCAGGCCACCAAGTCGACAGAGAGAGCACGCAGCAAACATTCAAGAAGAGCGGAAGCAAGTCGGAGCTCGCTATGGCCGCGCACGGACGAGCAAGCGGCACTCGCGGCACGGGAGAGCAACCAGCTGCTGTACCTTCGCTTGCGCAAGTGGCACTATGCCGGGGCACTCAACTTCATTCGGCAGGTCGAGGAGGCAGCCCAGATGATCTTCCAGTTTCTCGGGTCAACGCATAAAGCTGAGGTATTGGAGGCGATGGAGTTCTTCAGGGTCGCGCACGAATATCAGCTCGATAGTGCCGAGGTGGGTGGTGAAGCGCGATTTTGGGTTGTTTTGACATGGGTCGCTTACGAACATGACATGCAGATTGGGATCAAGAAGAATGTTACACCTGATCTGGTCGAAGGACAACAGCTCGATGTCAGAAGATGGGAAGGAGCTAAAGACCTCTCGCTTTTCCATGTGGAAAGGGGCCCATCCACAGCGGAAAGCAAAGGTCAGGCGCTCTCAGACTCAGCTAACGGAGGGATGATGTATTGATTCCTCAGGCTAGTTCATAACGAACATTGTGTTGTGACTGCTAAAACTCCCCCTATGTACGACTACGGCGTGACTTGAGTTAGTAGTGGAAGACTTCAATAGGGTCACTGGCACCTTCTGCAGGAAATTTGCTACAGACATGACGAGACATCCGAGCCATGACCGCAGTGAGGGCTATCTGCGGCCTGTGAGAACCAGGCACAAAGATGGAGGGCTATTGAAACAAAGTCATGCACGGAACGCGAATCGGTTTAGTAGAGTGGTTACCCGGGCCGTCGTCGTGTGGCTTTAGCGCCCAACGGGGGTTCGCCACGCGAACCGTTGGTTTACCGTAGAGCTCGAGACAGTGACATCCTTCCAATCCCCATTTACGATCTGTTTGTCATATATAACACCAGATGGACCAAGGGCCGCCTCCAGAAGAACATAGAACCAGTATGTTATCCGACACCAGCTGTATCAGGCTTTATCAAACGAATTCATCTCCCCTATAGCTGGCCTTCGTGACGTCCCTCGGCCAGAGAAAAATCAAGGACAGACCAGATTTACCGATAGCTCAGGCCCCCTCTTTCATATGTACGTCAAGATGACAGAGGAAGAAGACGCAAAATGGCCAAACGGTGGCAAAAGGATGCAGACGGCATCCTTATTTTCGTGAGTCCTCATCTTGGTCTCCTCGCTGGGGTGGGTGCAGCAGTCAACGTAAATTCTGTAGACCGGTTTATTCTCTGTTGTGCTCCCCGCATTAGCTGCTGTCTGTTCAAGACCGCGAGATAGAATGCAGAGGTATCTTGAACATAGCTCTGCATCCTATCTCGCGAACATCTATCACCATCTCTCCCACTTCCGACTCCGAGTCAAGCCCGGATGTCCCCGAAGTGTCGACATTAACACTAGAGTCGCCCTTCGTCCCACCATTTAGCGACACTACTGATCCGCATAAAATTGTAGATCTCGGTGTTACCTCCGACATTCCATTGCCGTTTTCCCCGGACTCAGCTTCCGACTACGCGATCCCTCCAATCACTCAGTCATCACTAGCTTCTCCCGCATTCCGGATTGACCAAGGGACCGCTGCTCCGCTTCCTCTTCCCACCATCTCAACAACGGCTGTTTTGCCCGCGCTGCCGCCGGTAACCTCAGTTTCGCGCCCAACCACTGGCACATCGAATGATGGAACAGTCGATGCCTCCGGGCCCCGATCTGCGTTATCATGTGGATGCCCTAGAGCAGTCCCAGGAGTCAGCCATGTCCGTTCCTGAGGTGGCTGCAGATGTTTTGCGGCATCCCCTTGACGCAGCATCTGTCTCTCGCGACCATACAGAGTAGAGGATACTTATAGGCTTCTTGGCTTCTTGATTTGGTATTGCGAACCCCTTGTCATTTTATCTTTATCCCATATTTCGCCTTGGTCCACTTTTGTTTTTACAATAGGATTTTCCCTGCTTGCTAGGTCTTGGTCTGTCATTTCCGTGTCTCATTTCTGTCGTCGTGTGACCGGCCCTTGTAGCGGGGTGTAGTTGACCTTCTGCCGTGGTGTGCCCTTTTACAGTCTGGGTTCAGGTCCTTCGGGACTCACTATGCATATATTCCACTCTTTTTAAGACAGAAAAAGCGAAGAGCAGCCGACACAGTAAAGAACTACTGTATAGGTCAGACACAGCGCGTATATCTGGGGATCACGTGCCGCTCGCCAGTCGCCTCAATGAGTGACGCGGTTACGACACGGTGAACTTGAAGGCGAATGAACACAAAACCCACTATTGTAAAACACGGGTATAGTATTTATGTTTTGGTTTGATTAAAAGAGTCCTATCATGATTACGTCAAGGCTAAAGCACGTCTCATTATCTGAGTCTCGCCAAGATAGTTCCATCCGTATCAACACGAGCACACCATTGACGAATCTGGCAATCTTGGAGTCCTCGCGGTGCAAAGAAGAGATAGAAGGGCACAGGACTGGGTACACGTGGGTCGATATCACCATGAGAGCTGATACACATTCGCGGCTGGGCGTCGGACGAGCATTTACCTAGGCAACGTCGCGTAGCCGTATTCATCTACCAGAGGTCTTCATAGTAGGCTGTGCCCGCGATGCATCAGTAGCCCCAGGTAATATACCATGTCATAACCGCTACGCCAACCACTACGCCAGCAGACCTTCCCGAACGCAATAATATTCAACTTGAGTGCGAGCCAGAATCGACTACTTGACCAATCATCGGAGTCCCATGGGAGACAGGACCCCCACCACCACTGTTTGTGTCTCTGTCTGATCACCCCGAATACGGTCTAGGCCAACACAATCACATCGGGGCGTTAGTCGCCATGGAAGTTGTAGTCACTGACCGATAGTTTTATTCCTGAACAGTCTGTGAAGCGGCTCTGATGAGACCGTCCGAATTGTATTCACGTACAAACCGTTAGAGCCCCCAGGAGGACAGAACGACTCTACATCCATCTCCGCATCGGATACGAGGTCTATTAGAGAGTTAGTTATGGTGAAGCGCTTCATGGCCAAGTCGAACATACCGCCAGGCCTTGAAGCTTGAAGTTGTAGGGAGTAAAAGAGCCAAATTACGTCTGGTCCACAACAAAAGTCTGCAGTTGAGTCAGAAAGTTTACCCTATCGGTCTGGTGTTGCTCTCATGTCCGAGTCTTGCTGTGTGGTCCAAGAGGCGTCTTGGCGGCGTTGCTGTACCAGTTGTGACTGCCTAAGACATCCCTGATGTACGAACGGGTTAACGCAAGACCTCAATGGGGTCTCACACGGACAAGATGGATATACAAAGTCTCCGCGTACGTATGGAGTATTGCGCTCCCCCTATGAGGGTCGGATACTCCCCGCTCCGTCACATCGCGCAAACATCCCAAAAGTCGCCGACTTAGGAGAGGCCATTTCATTATTCAAACGTCATCCTACACCGTCTAATGTCGATGGATAGGCACAAATTCGCGAGGAATGTCGTCTAGGACGCGAAGTTAATGATGTCGGTTCATATGAACGTTCAGCCGTTCCATTGGTAGACATCTTGATGCAATGATCACATCGACATTTCCTTTGGTTCTCTCACGCCAAACGTATAAAACGACATCCTACATTTCGCTTTTTCAGTAGTCCATCTCTTCTCACTCGAGACCTGTATGTATCTCCTCTCCTGCTTTCCTTGGCCCACTCACGATCTGACTCGGTGCATTTCCTACACCTTAAGTGACAGACGCACCTTTCATCAATGACTTACACAACCATTCGGGTCTTTCAAACCGATACACGCGCATTCTTCCACCTCGTCGAGAAGACGAATTGGAAATACGCTGCCCCTTGTCTATGGAGCGAAGTTGACGGAACCCATGTACTCATCATGGAAAGCAGCGGGACATGTGGCTCCCTTCGTTTCGAGTTTGACAGTGGCGATGGTGCGGAGCGTTTCAAGAACAGTAGGGTACGGGTAGGAAATATTTCGAGCGATCAGAGTCCGTCTTAAGCACGCATGTGGGGGGGGCCTCACTAAGACTACAAGACAAAAGCAACGCGACAATGAATGATGAGCAGCAAAAGAGTACTGTCACGGCAAACTAAATGAGGTGCCAGTGACTGGCGGCTCGGAGTCTAAGTTACGCACAGCGCGTTAGTCGGCTGTCAGACCGCGCACTTCCAATTGAACAAGTTACGGTACATTCACAGATTAAAAATCATTGTGGGAACATGGTCACGTGACATCCAGCAATCCCGAAGTTGGTATAACAACTTTCCCTCACCGGAGATCCGCTATCGACCATTCACAGCTTTTGGCGTTCAATTTCGCGTGTACCGGCCGGGTAATACTTTTATACGAGGAGCTTTCCAGATCCTTGAGCTGCGAGTTCCATTATTTGCACTACATACATCAACGCCTCCCCTCCGGTTTGTTGAAGAATCTCAGTAAACTGCGTCTCGCGCACCGTACCTCAGCTCTCCCGAAGACACCGGAAGGGGCCTGTCTTCTAATGACTCAAAAATGCACCTACTACGCAGCAGCGACAGACTTTGAATCGTTCCTCACCATAACTCTTCCTTGGAGAATTGGTACCGAAGCCAGATTCTGCCACAAGAAAGCTATTGGTTCTTCGCCCTCTTATATTTGGTTTTCGAGAAAGGAACGTCCAACTTCTGCATCATTCATCATTCACAAACTACTCATTTACCGAACGTTCTCTGAACCGTCAGGTTTGACATCGCTTTAAATCTGAAGTGCACAATGAGAGATTCAGGGTCGGAGTCCTCGATCCAAGGCACAGGGAAGTCGCATTTCTCTGGACCGACCTTCCAGGAACCGGATCATGCCATTACTTTGTTACCCATCTGAGTTTCATACAAGGCAATGCCACAACTTCCAAAGGGATCCAAAGGGTGTCGAAACGACTCATACGGGACTGGGTGGCTGAGCTCCTGTCTAAGCATGGATCTTATTATTAATATCGATATCTGCGATTTTCGGTGAATGGCTTATAGTCGATTTGGATTGAGTTACACAGCCGAGAAGCGACCAAGAAGAATCGAAGGTATGTTTAAACACGCCTTAACAAAATTCCATTCTTGGTTACATTGCCCTGCTTACTGCCATGTTGGTATCGTGTCGCATCGCCGACGAAAAATGTTCATTTCGATGCTGAGAACAGGCGGAGAATGGTGAGTAACTTATTCTCAACATTCTTATACCACCTGATCTATCACACCTGCTGCGCACAGGCACTCGTGACCTCATAGATGACAACAGAAATCTTGGCAGCACCCAATGAGTCCGTACTCCAGATAAATAGCGAAAGACATTCCTGGAATTGATGTACGAACCGAAGCGTGCGATTTTCACACGGACACGATGGATATACAAAGAGTCCACGTTCGGATGGAGCAGTGCACTTCCCCTATGACTGCGCTCCGTCACATCACACAGACATCCAAAAGGACGCCGACTCAGAAGGGGCCATTCCATTATTCGAACATCATCCTACTCTGTCTATGTCTATTGTCGATGGATAGGCGCAAAATCGCGAGGAATGTCGTTTACGAGGCGAAGGCAAACTTGTAGGTTCACATGAACGTTCAGCTGCTCCATTTGCAGACCTCTCGATGCAATGATCGCATCAACATCTCTTTTTGTTCTCTCATGCCAAACGTATAAAACGACATCCTACTTCTCTCTTTTCTGCAGTCCCACTCTTCTCACTCACGCCGACCTGTATGTATCTCCTCCACTGTCTTCATGACCTGCTCATGATCTGACTAGGTGCATGTCTGCATCTCAAGACATAGTCATAGTACCACCTGACATCAGAATGGCTTACACAATCACTGTTCGAATCTATCAAACCGATTCAAGCGCATTCTTCCACCTCGTCGAGAAGACGAATTGGAAATACGCTGCCCCCTGTGTCTGGAGCGAAGTGACGGAACCCATGTGCTCAAAATGAATAACAGCGGGACTTGTGGCTCCCTTCGTCTCCAGTCTGACACTGGCGAAACTTTCATCGTCACTTTGGGTGTTCACAACTACAAGAGATGGTGCGACATTGTCACGAACCTGAGCCCCGAACAGACTGGCGTCGTCATTACCCCGGAATACTACGACAGCAAACATCCTGATCGTGTGGCTCAGAGGGAGCGCCAGCTGCAGTCGTACAGCGTCAGCAATAACAAGGGCCGTAAATTTACAGTCAGCTACTCTGTAGCCGAAGGCAATAACCTCACGGCCAACGTCATTATTGGAGAAAGTAAGTCGCTCCAGCTCTCCATGTGACTTCTTTGAATGTATCTGGTTACTCCAGGAATTGGCAGTTGCGAGTAAGATGGTGAGCGTGGCGAATAAGACGACGGAGCAAAGCGTTTCAAGATTCGGAATAGTAGTAGTAGGGTAGAAGCATTCGGGCAATCAGAGTCCGTTTAAGCACGCATGTGGGAGCCACACTCAGCACAAAAGGTGAGAAGCAACGAGACAACGGTAATGAGCGGCAACTAAGTACAGTGGGCCAAGTTGAACCCATACGGCTCGGACTCTGAGTGACTCGCACGACGCGTGTTTTAATCGACTGTCATACCGCGCACGCTAGCCCTTACTTTATGATGAACAAGCAGACAGAGAAATGAGTCAAATGATCCTGATGCATCGATGATGACGAGGAAGGTGGACACCAGCGTGCCGCAGTGGAATACGGGTATACGTTAGCGCCCACGCCACCGCCACGACATCAGTCGTCCGTGGTGCACATAACTTACACGCTCTTCAATCGCATCCACGCCATTACTCACCTCCCTGAAAATGCTTGGTTGCTGCCCTGCCATAGTTTATCCTCCCCTCATTAGCCGATGTAGGGAGTTCCAAATAGTGACCTTTGTGTCCCTGATCTGTTCACAAACTTGCAAATTAAGGGCAATAGACAACACTCGCCTATCTATACCCCAACGCTGATGTGCTCCGTCTCAATATATTTCATCACTATCGGCTGGCAGATCCAGGGCGAATATGTCGACGGAACAGGGGAAACCGTTATTGATTGGGACTGCCAACGTTGGTGGTACAACTAGCACAAGTTTGTCAACAATGGCGATTTATTATTCTTGAGTCACATGTTCGCCCGACCTTCATCTCTGGATGGAATTTTTATTTTTATGAATTATTTTTTCAATTTATCATTTATATAAAAAACTAATTAATTTTGCAACATTCGACCGTTCGATCCAAGAACTAAAAAAATTGCCAGCGGACATGCTCGCACATTCACCACCTCTACCACTCACCATCTATTATCACACTATGGACTGCGAGATAACAACAGAAGGTGATTCGGGTATGTTGCTCGCACTTTCATACCTTGATTGCGTGCGTCGGATTTTGTGCTGGATGCTCCCAAATGTGGGGAAGTTCGTCATGGTTATGGATGTGTTCCAGAATTGGGAATTGATCTATCAATTTCCCAGTTCTGGAACACATCTATATCCTGTCTCTCACCGAAGCTTTCCTTCGTGTAACGTTTCAAGCCCCCAATCTACGCCACCTCATACTGAAGCTGGCTTGCGTTCCAATTGGATCACCCTTACTTACCCGGCCCACTGCTGCTGCGGGACTCGTCACTCTTGACCTTCACGATATCCCGGTATCCGCCCACTTTCCTCCAAGTTATATACTTACCCGACTTTCGCTTATTCTCCAGCTGGAGACACTGCATTAGATTTAAATCCCCTATCCCCAATCGTGATGTTGAAAGGCAGTTGCACCCGACCCCGGATATGACCACACTTCCTAGCCCATGCCAGTCCGTGGTATGAGTGCCTATTTGGAAGGACTTGTTTCTCGGATCAGCGCTCCTTCCCTCAGCACTTTTCGTGTCTATCTTTTTAATCGATTTCCTTTACTTCTCCACGCCTCTTGCAGTTCACGCAAACATCCGAGAGCCTCACATTTAGCACTGTCCAGATAACTTTCGGTGCGCTTGCCGTGTCCGTCCCTTGGAAGTGGGACTCTTCCTTACTGTGCACATCAAGTACAAACATCTCGACAGGCAGGTAGCGTCTGCGGTTCAATTCTTTGGCACGCTTTCACCCATACTTTCTGTTGTCTAGCAAGTCGCATTCAGCTACGAGGAGCACAAACAATCATCTGAATTGCACAACAACGTCGATCGAGACAGTGACGTGAACTCCTTAGGCCATTCACCAACGCGAAGATTATTCATGTACAAGATGACTCGTCAGTAAAATTTTCCGTTCCTTCCGAACCTTGAGGAGGTTGGATATTCTGGAGAAAGCAATGCTCGGCATTTAGTACCACATTTCTCAATGAACGACAAGTAGCGGGCCATCGCCATCCCATCATCCGGCACTTGGTGGATCATTCGAGCCTTGGTTTCGATAGGTGTGGACGGTGCTGCAACGGAGCTCACTGGTGGGTCAGGTACGTCTCGTTAAAACTACATATACCTTGATCGCAATAAAGCGGCCCAAGTAGCTTATCTTGACCCGGCGCTATGTTTCTCTGTAGAATTTCTACCTGATTCACGATGCCATCATGTCCTTGATCTGTCGTGCCCTGGCGTCTGATGGTGCACCTGAATGGTCACAATCACCTGCCTCTCGACCGATGTGTCTCTGTCGTAGCTTGCCCGCTGTCATGGCTGCTGTCACCGGTGCTTGTCGACAACGCAACCGCCCAAGTCTCACATTGCCTCGTTCACGCACATGCCTGCCTTCGGCCCTTCGTCACGCGTGCTCACCAGTCGCAACTGTCATTGTCGAGGTCACGATCTCGCCAATCAGACGAGTGGATGGGAGTTGATGTGTGCTAACACTTGAACGTTGAACATCGACACCCACAACGTTTCAATTCCAACCTGACATTGTCTGTTATAAGAATCACGCGCTGACGAAAGACTGCAGCCGTGGCCTGCCCAACCGTCTTTGCGCTACAGCGTGTACAACATGACTATCCAATGTCCACCGTCGGGCCGCGTGGCCACTGAGAGCAACACATAGATGACACTGTCACGTCACCTATCGTCTTCGGGCCGCAGCCTGCGAGGGGTGGATGAGGTCGCTGTCGAAATGGAGACGTTGACACGTTGAAGGTTGAGTGGATGACTGTACGTCCGCTCGATTGACTGCTAATCAATGCGTTCATGGTGTTGACATAGTCGTGGAATCGGAATCTGGTGAAGGACATGTTCAATGATTGAGCCTGCGAGTTCAGTGGTAGGTGATTTGCCACAGCTTGCCTCATGTGTGAGAGTCTGCCCATCGTCGAATGCTTGCCTGCCTGCGCACTATCCAGCATCGGACTGCGTCATGCGCAGAAGTTCAGTGCACGACAGATCAAATATTCACGCTTAGTAGAAACGCCGTTGCTCACCACATTCATGTCAGCCAGAACCACGCTAACTGGTTGAGCACTCACAGCCACAGCGTGCGCAACGCTGGCGCAACGTGATGCCCACTGTCGGGTGACAGCCTGGCCACTGAGAGCTCCACATCGTAGATACACGGTGACGATGCTGCCGCGTCACAGGGCAACCAGTGCCGACCAATCAGATCTGACTGACGTCACCCTTCCGCACTCAGCCTTCCGTCTTCCGCAATCAGCCTCGCCTGCCGCCGACCAATCATAGCTGAGGGACAGCCCTCTTTTGATAAAATAGATAGATGAGGGAACATAGGGGTGAGAAACCTCGGTCCTCGTTTGCTAGTGAAAAGTCCAATCTGCACGATCACCCTATATAGCGTCCAAATCCAACGGAATATCACCGAATGCGTTTTTGAGTGAAACGTGCACGTGCAGAGCTCATCAAGCAGCTGAACTTTTTCCTGAACGATGCGACGATGCAAACCCGACCACGGAGATCCGGCCCGGCAAGCGACCGCTTTACCCGTTCATGTGCCAACCCACGTTGACAGTCCGACTCGATGACACGAGTCGCCGGCTGGTGGACATCCTCAGGCCTCAGGTTCAGAAACCCTGGCGCTCCTTTTTTTTGTCATTTTTGAAGGCACATCTTGTTTTTTTGGTAGGCTTTCCCTCCCACAGATCTACTTATTGACCATTCTCAGTGGTCGGCGTTCAATTTCGTATGTACCGGCAGGTAACAATTCCAACACGAGGAGTGCGTTTCCAACAAGAGCCCTCACGGACTTCTGGGATGCGAGTTACATTCCTTGCACTACATCAACGCCTTCCCCTCCGAGTCGTTTGTTGAAGAATTTCAGCAAACTGCGTCCCGCGCACCGTACCTCAGCTCTCCTGATGACTCCGGAAGGAGCCTGGCTTCTAATGACTCCAATAAAGCACTTACTACGCAGCAGTGACAGATTTCTGAACTGATGCTCACCATAACTCTTCCTTGGAGAACTGGTACCGAGGCCAGATTCTGCCACCAGAAAGCGATAACTAAGTTCTTCGCACTCTTTTTTTTTGGTTTCGTGATAAAGGAATGTCCAACTTCTGCTTCACCTACAAACTAACCAGTTTTCTGAACTGTCAGGTTTGACATCATTTAGCTGTGACGTGCCCAATGGACTGATCTATTAATAATTTGCGCAGGGACGTACGGAATAAGAGCGGGAAAGAAGTCATGTGCGCGTGCAACGACGCCGTAATGTGTCTAACGCTGGACAAAATATGGTTCCAGTCATTGGAGCATCCCCGATGTTCCTCACTAACAGTTCTGTAATCGTCCCGACAAGCTTGACCCGGTAACGATTCCAGGAATCGTGGTGGACGTACGCCCGAAGGCGCACGGGTGAATTCGAGAGAAAAGAGTGACTATCATTCACCATTTTACGACGATATGGGTGCCTTTAAATACGTCAGGGTTGTATGGCTCTACACCGAGCCCGAGGCGTAAAGATAGGGCCTTACAGCGGGCGGCATGTGGTACCTGCATGGGCGTGTGATCGCCTCCTCCGCTCCACCACAAAACTGAACATTTCCTTTTGTTCCTCATGCCAAAGTATAAAACGACATCCTACATTTCACTTTTCTGCAGCCCCACTCTTCTCACTCCCGACTTGTATGTATTTCCACCACTGTTTTCCATAACCTACTCATGATCTGACTCTACACCTCAAGCTACTAGCACTAGTACAGATACACCAAGAATGGCTTACACAATCACCGTTCAAATTATTCAAACCAACGCAGGCACATTCTTCCGCATCGCCGAGAAGACTTGTATTACTGCCTCCACGAGCTGTGTCTGGAGCGAAGTTGACGGAGCCCATGTGCTCAAGATGGACGACAGCGGGTCATCTGGTTCCCTTCGTCTCGTGTCTGACACCGGCGAAAATTTCATCGTCACTTTGGGTCTTGACGACTACAAGAGATGGTGCGACATTGTCACGGACCTGAAACCCAGTCAGACTGCCGTCGTCATTTCCCAGGAGTACTACGATGACAGATTCCTTGATCGTGAGAAACAGAGGCAGCGCCAACTGGCGGCGTACGATATCACCAATTCCAATGGCCGTAAACTTAGGGTCAGCTACCCTGTTGCGAAGGCAATATCCTCACGGCTAATGTCATTATTGAATAAAGTAAGTCGTTTCAGTGCTTCATCTACCTTCTCTAAGTGTATTTGGTTACTCCAGGAGTTGGCAGTTGCGAAATGAGTGGTGACTCGGAAGGGAGTCAAGGACGACGGAGCGAGCGTTCAGTGTACCAATAGGAGATATTCGAGCAATCAGAGTCCATTTTAACTACATACGTTGTCACCACAATTCTGGCTGTAAGAGAAAAGGTAAAGTAGCAACTAGTAATGGATAATGAGCGGCAAAGTAAATGAATGAACTGTCAAGTAAACTGCCAGCGGTAAACTGGCACGAGTCTAAGTTACGGAAAACACGTGTCTTAGTTGACTGTCTGGCCCACGCATGCGCATGCCTTACAGTACTAGTACTATACAGATTGAGACAACTTTCCATACTTCTCTTCTCATTGTCACCACACTTTTCAATGAACCTCTCCAGATCTAAGACTTCATGATATTTCAAGTACCTGACTTTATACTAGTATCCTAATCAGGCGCCTCGCAACTCATCAACCATGTCCCTTACTCACCCTCCAACACTTCTTCTAAAATTCACAAGATAGGAAGGCACTGGGATGTTCCAAGGGACCAAGGTGTATTCAACTTCACGTCTCCATTGCAAACAGATCAATGAGAGGTTCCATGCGCAGCAAGGATACTCTGTTCAGGAGTTGATTGATAGCGTTGCGTGGTTCTGCCCAGTTCAGTTTCGGCAGTTTCAATCTTGCAATCAAGGAGGTCAATGGAATCATTGTTCCTGTCAAAGAAACGGTGGGCGTTAGCAAGAGAGGACAGAGTGCCAGTGAGAGTGGGTTTTAGCACGTAGCACACCACTAACCATAGCTTCGGCATCAACAAAGTTGCAGTCGAGGAGTCGAGGGAAGCGTTGGCAGGCTGACTGGTGCAACAGCCATCCAATCACAGCCAACCAACACATCGAACGGCCCAAGATCAAACAAATTAAAGATCATTGAAAAAGGAGAGTGTTTGGCGCAAGTTGGAAACGTCGAATGGCCAAGATCACACGAATCTAAAGATCATTACAAAAGGAGGAGTGTTCTGTTGGAACGCATAGAACAGGCAAGTCGGAAATTCTGGAAGGAAAAATGTCTTACGTAAAATTTTGATGGTTCCGCAAGGCACGGCGATTATAGACTGCAATAATGCAAGCAAGGTAATTTTTTTGGCATGCCACATGTGTCTGTGCTGGCACTCGAAGTTGCTACGAGTGTGATGTGTGTACTGCAACTAGCTGAAGATACTCCGCACCCTCATGAATAGGTACTTTTTTTCCCACATAGCCTGAGTTTTCTTTTGAATGAATTGATTCAGGCCAGCTACTATCATGAAGTGGTCAGCTTGATGATATTGTACTCGTGTGGAAAGCCACCTATTAAAGTAGGACGCATAATGTCACGTGGGCTGCGGGCCGGAGCGTGATCGTGCACCTGACCGGTGACGATCTGCTCAGATTCTGATGCTGTCATCAGATCGCATCTCACGCGACGTGTGTGTAGCTCCAATGACCGCATAGCTCCAATGACTGCGTAGCTCCAATGACCGCGTGAACTGCAGTTCACACGAACGCAGCGACAACAGCGTCGGAAGCATGTAGGACACAATCTGCAAGCCTCTCCACCAATGCGATCCGCGTGTTGCTCAAACAGCGGGAAGCTCATGCATGTAACACCAACACCACCAGCTAACTGTAGCAGCGTTGCTCATCCGTCCCCTCATCTGATCATGTTCTGGACCTGCGGGAAAGGATGAATGGAAATTGATCGGTTCCTGGATGCTGTCGCCAATTGTTGCATCCGCGGCTCTGTATCCGTGCCTCATCATTTTCGTTCCTCTCCCGGACTCCACGCATCACTCAGCAAGCGAAGACTACAAGTTAACAGGAACTTGCCAGTGATCTACTTCAGTTGACCGACGTTTCTGCCCCCAGTGCACAGACTCGGCTACAGAAAAGCGAAATGTAGGATATCGGTATGAGGGAATTCAAAAGGAATTCTTTAGTTTTGTGGTGGAGCGGAGGATGCCCATGCAGGTACCATGATGCCGCCCGCTGTAAGGCAGACATCTTCGCGCACGCGAGAAATCGTCTGCAGGAATTCCATTTGAGGAACCGTGCACCTGTCAGACTCGCTGCTGTAACTTCACGTACTTCTCTACACTCTTAAAATACAGTACACTACGTTCTTCCAGCACCACTTCTTGCCCGTGCGGAGCACGGTCAACGCTAGTAAATAATGAGGGAATATAGGGGTGAGCAACCTCGTTTGCTGGTGAAAAGTCCAATCGGCGCGATCACCCTATATAGCGTCCAAATCCAATGGAATATCACCCATTCGTTTTTGCGTTTGTGACTCGAGAAGCGTGCAGAGCTCATCAAGCAGCTGAACTTTTCCCCGAACGATGCGACGATGCGACCCGACCAACACGGAGATTCGGCCCGGCAAGCGACCGTTTTACCGTTCATTGCGCCAACCCACGTTGACAGTCCGACTCGATGACACAGGTCTGAGGCACATCTTGTTTTTGGGTAGGCTTTCCCTCCCACAGGTCTACTTATTGACCATTCTCAATGGTCGGCGTTCAATTTCATATGTACCGGTGGGTAACAATGGAGTGGGCTTCCAACAAGAACTCTCACAGACTCCTGGGGTGCGAGTTACATTCCTTGCACTACATCAACGCCTTCCCCTCCGAGTGTCAGCAAACTGCGTCCCGCGTACCGTACCTCAGCTCTCTTGATGACTCCGGAAGGAGCCTGGCTTCTAATGACTCCAATAAAGCACTTACTACGCTGCAGCGACAGACTTCTGAACTGATGCTCACCATAACTCTTCCTTCGAGAACTGGTACCGAGGCCAGATTCTGCCACCAGAAAGCGATAACTAAGTTCTTCGCACACTTTTTTTTTTGGTTTTCGTGATAAAGGAATGTCCAACTTCTGCTTCACCTACAAACTAACTAGTTTTCTGAGCTGTCGGGTTTGACATCATTTAGCTGTGACGTGCCCAATGGACTGATCTATTAATAATTTTGCGCAGGGACGTACGGAATAAGAGCGGAAAGAAGTCATGTGCGCGTGCAACGCCGCCGTAATGTGTCTAACGCTGGACAAAATATGGTTCCAGTCATTGGAGCATCCCCGATGTTCCTCACTAACAGTTCTGTAATCGTCCCGACACGCTTGATCTGGTAACGATTCCAGGAATCGTGGTGGACGTACGCCCGAAGGCGCACGGGTGAATTCGAGAGAAAAGAGTGACTAGTATTCTCCAACATTTACGACGATATGGGTGCCTTTAAATACGTCAGGGTTGTATGGCTCTACACCGAGCCCGAGGCGTAAAGATAGGACCTTACAGCAGGCGGCATCATGGTATTTGCATGGGCGTGTGATCGCCTCCTCCGCTCCACCACAAAACTGAACATTTCCTTTTGTTCCTTCATGCCAAACGTATAAAACGACATCCTACATTTCACTTTTCTGCAGCCCCACTCTTCTCACTCCCGACTTGTATGTATTTCCGCCACTGTTTTCCATAACTACTCATGATCTGACTTGGTGCATGTCTGCACCTCAAACTACTAGCACTAGTACAGATACACCTTTCATCAGAATGGCTTACACAATCACCGCTCAAATCTATCAAACTGATACAAGCACATTCTTCAATATCGTCGAGAAGACTTGTATGACATACGGTGCTTCCTGTGACTGGAGCGAAGTTGACGGAGCCCATGTGCTCAAGATGGGCGACAGCGGGAATTGTGGTTCCCTTCGTCTCGTGTCCAACACCGGCGAAACTTTCATCGTCACTTTGGGTGTTCACAACTACAAGAGATGGTGCGACATTGTCCCGAACCTGACCCCCGTTCAGACTGGCGTTATCATTACCCCGGAGTACTTCAATGACAAATTCCCTGATCGGGAGGCCCAGAGGGAGCGCCAACTGGCGGAGTACAGCGTCAACGATTCCACGGGCCGTAACCTTACGGTCATTTACTCTGTACCTGAAGGCCATAGCCTCACGGCTAGTGTTGTTATTGGATAAAGTAAGTCGTTTCAGCGCTTCATCTACCTTCTCTAAGCGTATCTGGTTACTCCAGGAGTTGGCAGTTGCGAAATAAGATGGTGACTCGGAAAGGAGTCAAGGACGACGGAACGGAGCGTTTCAGTGTACCAATAGGAGATATCAGAGTCCATTTTAACTATATACGTGGTCGCCACGATTCAGGCTGTAAGAGATAAAGGTAAAACAGCAACTAGACAACGATTAATGAGTGGTAGACTAAATGAATGAACTGCCAAGTAAATTGCCAGCCATCCTCCTTGAACTCGTACCACCACCATCCCCCCTTTTTGGGGTCTTGGTACTTTGGTCGAGCGTGCTCCCCTTGAGGATCCCAGTCTTCTCCAAGGACTGTGGGGACACACACACACCCAAGGCATCTGCCTACCACCTACCCCATTGGCGTCGTCATCACAAGCTTCGTCAACAACCACCCTCATTTGGGCCTCGGCCCTCTTACCCACTACCCCTCCCAACCTCGTCCTATTCGCAGCAAGAGAGGGGTACACTACGACCACCCCCAACTGGCCATCCAAGCCTCATGGGACAATTCAAACTGGGTGCCTGGCACCTACCACGAGTGGCGAAAGCCCTTACTAACAACCTACACTCTACCCTGACGTGGTTCCCCCTTTTTCCACCGATCCCAGCCCACCATCTACCAACCATTACTCCTTAGTCGTAACTGTGTAGCTTCCCAAGTCTGTCTCCCCTTCCCACGTCTCTGGCCGTTCTTACTGCTACCCATTGTATGGATACCCTCCCCCAACTCCCCTCTCTGAGGGTCCTTAAAAATTGTTGGAATGGCGAATTCCTGGTAGGTGAGCGGTCAAGGCTGGATACGTATTGAGTCAACCCAATTAGCTACACGACCGCATCTGTATCTAGTTATACACAGCGGAATATAAATTGGATTTAAAAAAAAAAAAAAAAAAGTAAATTGCCAGCGGTAATCCGGCATGAGTCTACGGAAAACGCGTGAATTGACTGTCTGGCCCACGCATGCTAGCACTTGCCATAGTAACTAGTACTAAGTATCTCTAAAATATCGCAAGTTCTTCGAGTGTCATGATGATGCTCATCGCGTACCCCGCATGTGATCGCATCGTGGGAACAGCGTCACGTGCCAGTAAGTTCCGATGAAGCCACGCCGGATTAGAAAGTCTGCGAGCGATTCCTTGAGAAAAGCAAGCTGCTAGCCCACCCTTATGCCTGGCTCCAGGTGGGAGGTAGTATGGCCCTACTTTTTTTTTGGTTTTCGAGGGCGGATACAGTTTCTGGCCCGAGTACTAGTACGCCGGGAGCCAAGACGGGAGCTCGGCGCTCACTGGCAGGCTCGTTCTTCAACTTTCCCTCCCCTTGGAGACTAGCTATCGCGACCTCTGGGCTGCGGGTCGCACCCTTTCACGGCGCATACACTATGCTCGACTTGGGCTTCATATTGTTTTCAATCGCTGTCGATTCGCTGAACTTTAAGCTTCATGTTTATTCACGTTGGTTTACGCGCTCGACAAGGAGAATTCAATTAAGTATGGAGTCCTTCATCTAAGGCACAGATAGGTCACATTTCTTTGAACTGACCTTCCCTGAACTGTATCATGCCATTACATTGTTACCGCACGCTGAACTTCATTTTCTTTCCGAACTGGGCTCAATGGCAAATCGGGTGGCTCTATATTTCTGCAGTATACCCTCAAGCTGTCTTTGATGCAACTGGAGCTGTTTGCTAGTGGGATCTTATCACTAGCAATATCGATCTCTGCAAAATTTGATGGATTGTTCCCTTAACTTGGATATGCAACCGAGAAGCAACCGAGAAGAATATTTAACACGCCACATTGCGCTTATCAAAGTCCCATTCTTGGCGATTTTCCCTTGCTTCAAGTTAGTGCCATGTTGGTCTCGTGTCTCATCGCCGACGAAAAATGTTCATTTCGATGCTGAGAACTAGGCGAAGAATGAATGGTGAGTACCCTCGACATTCTTGGACTGCCTGATGTATCACACCCGCTGCGTGTTGGCCTACATGACCTCGTAGACTGCAACAGCAATCTTGTCCGCACCCAAGGAGACCGACCATGGTCGTAGTTTGAATACTGTAAATAGCAAATGACGTTTTCGAAGTTGCGAAGTGCGAACCAAGCATGGGCGGCGCCGCGATTTTCATACTGGCACACTGGCACTAAATATGTAAATCCTTCACGCACGGGTGGAACGTTGCTCTTCCCCTATGAGTCTCGAAGATTCTGCGTCCCGCCACACCGTGCAAATGCCCCAAAGGAAGTCCACGACGAATGTTGTTTATGACGTGAAGGTAAGTAAATATTGTCGTTCCTCATGAACGTTCAACCATTCAATCTCTAGACCTTTCGATGCAATGCTCATTTCGATATCATTTGATTCTCCTACGCCAAAAGTATAAAACGATATCTTTACTTTTACTTCCTGTAGTAAATGTAAATCTCTTACTCTCGACCTGTATGTATTTTCTCCACTGTCTTCCATGGGCCACTCATGAATTGACGTGCACATCCCTAAACTCCAGACATTAATTTCATCATGACTTACACAATCACTGCTCGGGTTTATCAAACCAATACGGACGCATTCTTCCACGTCGTTGAGAAGACCGCTTGGGGTACATGGACCGAAGTTAACGGAGCTCATGTGCTTACCATGTCCAACAGTGGGACATGTGGCTCCCTTCGTTTCGTATCCGACACCGATGAAACTTTCATCGTTACTTTGGGCGTTCACAGCCACAAGCGATGGGGCGATATTGTCACGAATTTTGCCGCCAACGAGCGTACTGGTATCGTCATTACGCCACAATACTACGACAGCGAACATAGTGATCGCGTGAGCCAGAGGCAGAGCCAGCCAAGGACGTGCAATGTCAGGAATGACAAGGGCCGCAACTTTGCGTTCTGCTACCATGAAACCGAAGGCAACGACCTCAAGGTCGACATCGTTATTGGATGAAGTAAGTTGTTTCAAGGTTTTAATCTATCCTCTCTAATCGTATCCGGTTATTAGTGACGTTCTAGAACTTGGTAATGCGAAATGAGATGATGAGAGCGCGAATCTGAGGCTGGATGGAGCGTACGGTTCGAAGGCACGAGATGTATATGCATTTCTGATTATCTCGAGGAACGTGTCTGTACGAAGGACTTTCTTTTAATCATAATCCGTCAGTGGTACTCGTTGTGAGAATAATCACAGATGCCCAACCGTCAACTTCGAGTTCTGTCCCAACTAAGGACCCGGCGGAGCATCTCCAAGTCCCCGGGACGACTGAGCGAAACCTTTCGAGAACAGCACGGTGGAAGCCATTCGAGCGATCAGAGTCTGCTTTAACTACGTATATGGGCTACTAGTACGGAAATATACTGTGGGACAAAAGAACTATAAGAACGAGGCAATCCATAATACATGCTGCAGCAATGACAGTTTGAGGCGGGCGACGACCCGGAGTGCCACACCCATCATTAGCCCTTCAAAAACGCAGCCATACGACAGGGACAGTGGTATCATGATCGATTTCCAATTTTTGGGAATGTATGACCGCGTGTCATACCATTCCGAGTCCGAACCTTGCTTTTGGTCGTTGAACGTTAAATCTGCGATCCGAATCGCCGTTCCACTTGCATCACAAGCTCCCCTTCCCACCCACTGGCAACCGCCTCCGAGTCACGCGCGACCAGATCAGCGTCTACCAGTGATTGGGGTCTGAGATCTGAGAGGCCATTCACCATACCTGGCAGGTAGCTTCGATATTCATCACCCAGCGTCACCCCAGTGTAGAGGCTTAATTCACGGACATGATCAATTCGAAAGGAAAGCTCTCAACGATCTTCTCTCTTGAGGTTCAAATGGGATGTTCCATCTCCTACACGAGGACATTGTTCCCGGGATCACTCACAGGCCATTTCCCAGATAGGCCACCAGCTTGTCCTTATTCCTGGTGACTCTCGCATCCATCCCGTGCGTAGGCCAAATGGCTCACCGTGGATCCGCCAGTCAAAACAGTGTCTTGGCATCTCGATAAGACCTACAGACTTAGTACTAATGCGAGTCGAATGGTACAGTAACAACAAAAATCCTCAATCGATAATGGAACAAAACATTTATGAACGCTTTCGAGAGAAAAGGTTAGCGGGCCCGCGAATACGGAAAATATATGTCATGGCAAAGACCGCAAACACCTGTGCAAGAAGTACATATGAGGATGAGTTGGGCTGGGTGTCTCGGTGTACACAAGGACGTACATTGAATGCGAGGTATATCCACAACAACCCAAAGTTTCGCCAGTGGTGGGAGTAAAAAATATTCGAGTTGTTCTGTAAGAATTGATCCGTGGTCCTGTATTGGCAGAAATGGCAGCTTGCCGCATCGTTCGGGTTGGTCACATAGCCGCCAGATGCACTGATAAACTGGCCGAGGTACTGCTGGCACGTCAGTCCGGACGGTGGATTGACCGTGACATATTCGATAGGCGCGCAGGTAATCTCATGCCGGCCAAGCGCTGAAGTGTCGTTAATGCGTCAATAAGGGTCAAGTGGAAGGGAAAGAGAGATGGTTCACCTTGACCAATCATCCCCTCGACGATGTAGGTATAAGGCGTCACGCGATACATCCACTTCCACCAGCCAAGATGCTTATATGGTTGCAGTACGCCATTGCTATCAATCACAAGTCAGAATCAGATAGGACAAGGTGAGGAAAAGCGACTGACAATGTGATAACGAAGCTGAAGAAGAAGCTGAACAGTTGCGCGGCGATGGGGGCATTCGGGGACATAGCAGCAACCCATTGCGCGAAGGTGGTATAGTACATTGGGAATACCACACCGAGCATCAAATACGTGTAGGCGGCACGTCTTGTGGGGAGGGCGACAAGCCAATACCATATGAAGAAGTAGATAGAAGACCCAATAATATTCAAGGGGAGTTCGCCAAGGATTTGAGCGGCAACGAGCGCTGACCAGCTATACATCCGGCTTGGGCGTTCACGAATCTCATAGACGCTCCGTGTGTCCAGGAAGGGCACCTGGATCTGATTAGCCAGGGGTGCGCTCACGACCAAGCTCATGAAAACAGCCTATTCGCACGTATTAATGGGCTGAAGACCGAAGTGAGAGGGGTGGCGAGCTTACGAAGATCTTATTCTGAGTGCCCTGAATTGAATCCTTCGCTTTGAAGAAAGTGAATCCGATCAAGAGTGCGGCAACGACGTTCAGCGCCAGTTTCGCCACCAAGTACATAGGATCTCGCCAGTGACGAATGATCTCACGCTCCCAAAGTGTCTTGAGCTGATATATCCACGTTGTCGAGAACTCGCTGTGTTGCTCAGTGTCAACTGCGTGACGCTTTCGGCCATCTTCAAGGAGAATATCTAGTTCATCGTTCACCGCTCTGACTTCTGAGAGCTCTTCCATATACCGTGCCAATCAGAACTAGCGGTCGCCGTGGCACCTGCTCCGATAACATCCAGAATATACTCGGCTCTATCGGAAAGTCAGCCATGAAGACCCAGAATAAATGAAATGGCCTACGGGTTGGCATTAGGGGGGCATGCATAACCTCCGTTCCTCTGGAAGTAGTCGATCAAGGTCGTCGAATTCGTTCCGATATCGCCAAAGTACACAGTCTTGCCTCCTTTCTGGAGTAGTAAAAGTCGATCAAATTCCTGGAATAATTCCGCAGAAGGTGGTGAATACTAGGAAACGATCTTGGGTGAGCCCCCAAAGCTGAACAACATATAGACGTGAGTCTCACGTGCACAAAATGGCTTGGCCGTGATTGGCTAGGTCCCGCAAGAAGCTGACAATAGCCCAAGCGCTCTGCGAATCAAGGCCGGAAGTCGGTTCGTCCAAAAAGAGAAGCAATTTAGGCTGTGAGAGAGCGGGAACATCGTTACATGGCATGAAGCAGAATTATCATTAAACGTACCTTTGCGGCAAGCTCCACTCCGATAGTCGTGCGCTTTCGATGTTCGACACCGAGCGACCCCACAATCGCATCAGCAAACTTCTCTAAACCACACATTCTGAGCACGGTGTCAACACTAATGATCCAAAGCTCAGCAGGTTGTCTCAAAAGTAAATTGTGTGAGTGGGTACTCACTATGCTTCTTTCTCCTTAAGGGGCACAGAAGGTGGCTGTCGTAGCTTGGCGGAGAAGAGCAGCGCTTCGCGTACGGTTGTCTGAGCTAAATGCGTGTCCATCTGTTGCACGTAGCCACTGTAAAGCAACCCGATGTATCAGTAACAAAGGTACGAATAGCCCGTGGAACGCCAGTGCTCACGTCTGCGCCTGGAAATCGCTGGGTAATGGGTACCCGTTCACCAACCTCTCGCCACGGACAACGCCAGCTGCCTGGCGCTCGGCGAGGACATTTAACAACGTGGTCTTGGGATAAACTTATAAGAAAGGCCGTTCCACAAAAGCTCCATGCCTACACTGACCTTTCCTGCCCCAGACTCCCCCATGAGCGCGGTGAGCTTGCCCGGGGCGACGTAGCCAGAAATGTCATCGAGGAGGCGGCGGGTCTCCCCTTTCCCAAGGCTGATATCATACTCAACGTGTCTCCACGTGAATACGTCTGACATCATGGGAACAGAGATAGATCCCCGCTTTCATTGCGGTCCTTTCCACAACGTCTGGCGAGACATTCTTGCCACTTTCCTCATCCGTCACGCCTGCTTTCTCCTGAATTTCGCGTACGATTGGAGTACGTGCACCGCGCTTGAAGAGCGTGACGCTTGACTCGCCAGTTATGCTGAGGTTGTACTCAGAGAAGATCAGGAGGGCCGCGACGAACGCGCTACCAAAAGCGATGACGATGCCGTAATTCTGTTCCCCAGGTCAGCCACTACCTCCGCGAGAGGAGACAGCCTCTTACCTTCCACACATTGCTGTACGAGTAATCGAACGAAAGTTTGATAAAGCGGTTGCCGTCCACGGTCGTCTGGCCAGCAATAGCACCCACGGCCCCGCAGACTTGGTTCGTAAGCGACACGTCTTCGTACCCAGTACCACTCGGAATAAAGTTTGAACAAGTTCCGTTGAGAGTATGAAACTCGTTGGCCATTAAACCCTCAAAGCCATACCGAATCGGCTACCGTGACATGAGCATCACCAAGGGGGGACTGTCGACCGCGGACACTTACATTAATAATCGAAATCCATTTTAACGCACCGATCATGGATGACTTGGGGATAGCGTACCCAGTGTACAGGACAAGTAGGAGCATCATCAAACCGGCGACCGTCTGTGCGGGTGCCGGGTCTCCAAAACCCGCAGAGACGGCCCGGAACCAAGCCTTCATCACCACCGCCAAGCTAAACACAAACAAGAGGAACGTGCTGATATAAAGACAAACCTTGAGCTGCTTAAACTCAGATCAGACAAACCAAAATGCTTACAAAAATTGTTGGGCGGAAGCTTGCAACCCAACCATGAAGTAGAGGATGAGGGAGAAAATCAGCATTGTGAAAAATGTGATCGGTATGTCGACGAGTGTGAGAGCCAGAGCTTCGATGAATGGGTGATACATGGCGGCCTTTGCATGCTTCACCACGATGGGTCGCTGAGCAAAGAGTGCTGGAATTTCCGCCATAGATGAAAGAGCCGCCCAAAGCAACGAGCTTGCGAGATAAATTAGATGGAAAAGAGCGCATTGTCAGGGGGTTGACTTACAAGAACAGGACACCTCCGCGCGAGAAATACGCAGCAGTCTCAGCCTTCAATCGGAAAAAGACGGAACCGTTAATGAGGGCCTGCACGATGAACGTGCTGGGGGGAGAAGCAGTCTCAACAGAGCGGTCCAAACTACCGAGATGACAAGCAAACTCACATGAGGATGATCAATTGTGTGGCCCAAGTGCCGCGAAGGATCTGCACCCTCCGGATCATGACGGCAACAGCCTGCATGGGGATAGATATTGTGTAGGCGCTCCCTTTACGTGTCGTGGTCGCATGCTCCGCTCGGGCGCTCTCCTTGTATGCGAGAGCTCGCTCAGGTTTTCCAACAAATTCGTTGCGATATGCGTCAATGTCACGACGATTATCTTCCCCGATCGCTGACGCTAGGAAGGTGGACGCAAACTCCGCGGGTGTATTCGGCACTCGACCCTTGAAACCATCGCGAATGATGCGGGCAAACGGATTCGTGACTAACAAAAAATATCAATGAGCTAAAAAAAAAACCGAGTATCCGACACGCTATGCAACGCACCGGCCACGAGGAAATCCGCGGTAGTCTGACGATGCGCGGGCTCATACCCGAGGTCAATGAAGTATTGCCGAGCTTGGTCGGCGCGCCCATAATAAGCCATCCGGCCTTCGTAGAGTACGCAGACTTTGTCGAAATGTTCATACAATGATTCTCCCGCCTGGTATATCGATACGATTGTCGTAAGACGCATGACATCTGTGGATATCCGCAACGCTCGGACAAATTCTAGGGCCGTTGATGCGTCAAGACCTCGAGTGGAACTACAGAGAGGATATCAGAAACGCTTGACAAGACGATCTACAAATATACACAGACTTGTCCCATGCGTTGATACGAGAACGGAGGGTCAGAGCCTCACTTATAGAGACCCGCTTCTTCTCGCCTCCTGATACACCGCGGATAGCGGCGTCACCAACGGGAGTGTTCTTGGCGTGACGGAGACCGAAAATCGTGCTCGCAATATCGGTGATGAGCGTCACGTAGTCACCACGTGAACGATCCTCAATGCGAAGATGGGGCGCACGCATCTTGGCGGCAAACCGAAGCGTCTCGTCTACGGTGAGGGTGGGGAAATGAATGTCGTCCTCAGGACAATAAATGACATCGCCACGAAAGTGCTTGGACATTTCTTTTGGCGTGATAGAGTCGTAGTGCACCTCACCCTCCACAAGGTGATATTCCGCACGCTGGTCAGCGATCGTTTTCAGTAGCGTGCTGCACCCCGCACCAGGGCTACCCAAGACGACTGCAGAGCCAATTCTCAGATGACGTGTAACCAAAAGACCGAAAATAGACGAACGTAGCATTTCTCCCGGGCGAACGACGCCTTCGAAACCAGTGAGGATATCGCGCAAGGGCGGATGGCGTGAGGTCCGAATTCTCTCCATGATCGCCTTGGGATTGAAAACAGAGCCAAAAGTATTCTGGTAGCTCGCGGCAGCTCCCAACCCGACGACGTGCAGATCCTTAAACATCACGCCAAGCTCTCGCGACTGCAAACCAGCCCGATCGCGCCTGCAATATACAAGTTAGAACTGAAATGTCCATCTATAAAAAACGAACTTTTTGGTGATAGTCCGAAGCATCTTTTCTAAATCGAAACCCGTCGCGGGAACGGTGAGCGTCTCCGATGACCCGATCTGTTCGCCCTCCTCTTTGGGCGTCTCGGAGAGTTGAGTGAGGGTGCGGCGGAGTCGATCGACGCCCTCTCGATCGAAATAGCCCATGGTACGCGCGAGCCGCACGGGCACGATTAGCGTTGGGGTTAGGCGACGATCTTTGAGGGATCGCGGGCGAATCGATGATTTGCAGATGTTCTGGGGCAGGTGGAAGCGAGTCGACGCTCGGGTTGCGTCCCCCATCTTGCTGCTGTACATTGGACATGAAAAGGAAAGGGAGGTGAACTCTCGGCCTTTGAGAAAGGGGGGGGGAAGAGAAACGCTCACTTACTAAGTCACACTGTGATATTTCAGTTTTAAAGGGAACCAAACGATAAACCAAACGGGTGCGACAGGTGATGACTTAGTAAGTAATTTCATATCTTTGGGAATTACCATCATTGGTCATTATACTTCCCAGGGCTCGATGCCGGCTAACCGCGTAATGACGCTGATTGGATTGTTCCGCTGGTTGGCTGGACAGCGATCGATTGGAACCCCCTTTGCGTTTGGCCTTAAAATGATGATATCATGTATCCTCCCGACCAAATCCCATTTACGGTGCATTCTCCGGGGTCAAAACATTGTACTTATCCTATCGAGTTACCAATATACCATGCTTTTCACCGTTCACTATGCGGCTCACCGGCCAGAAGGGCGGTGATACCTCGTTGTCTCAGAATCCATACAACATGTCAGCTTACTGTACAACAGATTATTTACGCCCCCTAACCGATGAAATAAGCGCCGTATCGCCGGTATCCGGACAACTTGAATGCGATCTGATGCTCCACTCCAACTTAAAAGACGCGCATTGTATGCGCGTGTACCACAACTACCATATCCTTGCAAGTATCAACAGTCTACACTATTAAAAACCCGACAGATAAGTAATCCGCAGATACGACCAAGGTTCTCTTGACTGGTTGAAGATTTGTCTAACCGGAGATAAATCTTGGCCCGAGGCGTCCCGAGAAAAGCCTTGATGCTGACAAAAACCTACGTTAACTTACCGTATATGTGGTTATACGTACTTCGTCGTCGGCGGTCGGATCGCATCTCTACGGGATAAATAGATTTCAAATTATGTCAGAGAGAGGAAAAACGGTCGGGTGCAGGGGAAACAAAACTAATCACAAGCAACGCCAAGCGCGCACCCGTGGCCGGTTGGTGGAACCACCGGCAGCTGCGTAAGAAACCGCGCGTTCCGTGATCGCTTTCGGCTCGCTTGCGACTCCTCGGCTAACGTGAGCTCATTGCTCGATACACACATCTCTCAGGCGACACATATCCCCTTCACGCATTTCTCAGCACCGGTGATTGCGCAGTCCGCAACTTCGCACAAACATGTCTCACCATTGTATCTGAAACATGATGAATATGCGCGAATCACAGAAAAGCAAAATACCAAATAAATAATCCGCATAATGAGAGACAGCGAGAGCTTGTGAACGTAATGTAATGCGTTTTAAAGAAACCAGGGCTCGCCTATCCGCGCACGATGCCGACAGTTACCCCACCCCCGTCCTGCTCGCGGCCTGCTAGCCCCAGAGCCAGCGTACAACGCTCCCACGCCCATCGCGTGAGCTTCAAAACTTCCTTATCCCCCAAGTCTGACGCGACGCGTAATTCGAGGGACACTACCAGGGGTTGCGGTGCGCCCACGGACGGCGCGAGTTGCCAAATGTGGGGCGGTGGGAGGTGTAGGACTTGAGGATGCCGTTCGATCTGGAATTCAGTTCTGGTGATGAATGATCAAAAAAGGGGGTCCATTCTTACCTCGCGCATGGCACGCAAGAAAGACTCTATCCTCCCTGCGGAGAATCCACGGGCAGGTGCGGTCTGCAAGAGAACGGCGCCAATACGCTTACATGAGGGATACGCCAGGTGGAACATGGCCGTTGCCTCGGCGGCCGCCAGAAGAAGATCGAATGTACGGTGTGAAGATCTGCAGTATTCAAATTGTTAGATGACCTCCCAAGCTGGGAAATTTCAAAGTAGCGCACGGGGGTATAATGACGGAGATAAGGATAATGAACGTGCATGTGCCAATAGGCACCAGGGAGAAAGGGTTACGCAAGGTCTTGTCAAATCGGGAGGTCGGTTCGATGACTTGCTGAGAATATCGAAAATGGGATGGATCAAAAAGGACGGACAAAGACGGGAGTTGGCTCCCGGTAGCTAGGAACGCGTGTCCTAACTTGAGCGCCGAAACCAAATGGAATTAAAGCTACTCACCATTTACCAGCTTGCTGTGGTTATCGAATAGAAAAGAGTTGGAAAACAGTGAAACTAGGGTAAGGATTGGCAAGATTATGGGCAAGTCGATTCTAGAACAGGTGAATTCAGGGGGGGGAAGGTGGTTTATGTAATACAAGACCCACCCGTATAATTCAACGTTCTCATCGCCAGGGTGATGATGGTGACCCTCGCCAGCTGAGAGTAAAAGGTGCTCAACGGTCTCCTTGAACACATAGATGGCCGAGAACATGAGATAAACGGCTTGTGTAAACAACGCCACCGTTTCAAAGCGACGAGTCCTGTTAAAAGGACACAACTTGAGGACAAGGGAATTCAAAGTAATAAAAGTGGTGCGCACCCAAACGGACGTCGTACCCGGGCCTTTGGCACGGGCCGATGGAGATATGCTGGGAGAATCTTGTTGACGACGACGCCGATCGCGTCAAAGACGACCCAGTATCCCAAACCGATGCATGCGAGCGAACCGATACCCTGGCCGATGATCCATAACCACGCACCAAGCGTGAGCTGCCCGACGGCTGCGACGACGGCTCCTACAGGAAAAGCATCATCATTTAGGTGAGAAAAGGGTGAAGCGCTGGTGTCGGAAAGTGGTGAGACGGGCGACGATGAATTACGAGGAAAAGTAGAGGACGATGAACTCGCAGACTGGGGAGATGCCGATGTTGGCGAGGCGTGATCTCCGAACGCAGTTGAGCCAGGATCGAGGAATGAGAAAAAGTTGTGGGATAATGAGTGCTTATGGTGATGCCCTCTGCGGGACGCACGGGGTAGTGGGGGTTGGTCGTCGATGAGGGCCTCGCCGTTGGCATCGGTATTGGACGGAGGACGTCCTCCAAAGGTGAAACCTTCTCCGAGCTTTGGGTGCGGCCGAAAGGCCGTCGGAGATGTACTGGGTATTGGCACAGCCGCGCGCGAGGGGGGAAGTTCGATCTCCTGCACACCATCCTCGGTGATCGTGTTGTGCGGTAGGGAGCCCGGACGGGGGAAAAAAATAGAGAGGTTACGCGAATGGAGACGCGAGTGTCGGCGAGAGTGTGTGGTTGCCGAAGGCGATAGTGGTGGCTCGATACCGTTCGAGGACAAGCTGGCACGGATGTGGGCGTGGGCACGGTTACCGCGCGAGAATCGGGTAGAGTCGCTGAAGAGGGGAGGTGGGTTGGGCTAAGTGGGGATGAGGGAACGTCCTGGGAAGGGAATGACATTGAAAGAGGGGACGGAGAAGAAGGAGTAAATGGGCCAGAGGTGGATCGTGTACGAAGATGTAGATGTGTTGGGGTAGAGAGTGAGGAGGGTAAAGGTGCATGAGGGGGAGAGATAGGATCATCTTTGCTTAATCTTCGCATCATGACAGTTCAATTCTACAAAGAAAATGGTATTGATCACGTGGATATACTATCTTTTACCCTCAAATCCAGGACGTGATTTACCCTTTTTGTATCTATCCTTCCTCTTTTCGTTTCTACTAGCAATATTATCTGCCCTTTTTTGTTGTTTCGCCGCCATATTTGAAGAGAGCTGCTCCTTTCTCTCTGCCCTGTAATAGACGTGAGCTACTGTGAATATGTGAGAAGCAAATAATATACCAAGCTTTTCTACTTTTCGCCTTTTCCTTCTCATTCCGTTTCGCCGCCTTCTTCAGCCGTGTCTCGTCATCCCGTATCTTGACACCCTCCATTCGCGCTTCAGCCTTTTCCCATTTTTCACCTTCTTCAATCCGCTTGCGCTTCTCCTCCGGTAGTGCTGCAAGCTTTTCTTTCCGTGATGTAAGTTGCTGTAAAGCCTGAGTAGGGTTGGAAGAATGTTTGAGTCGACTCCCTCGATCGTTTGCCGAGGATGACTCGGTGACGGAGGAAAAGGTCACGTTCGTCAGATGGGAACGTGATGCACTATCCGCGACGAGTAGCTGGCTCTGGAAAGAGTCATCAAAGTGCAGGCCCTTTCAGCCGTGTTCTACTCACCTTGGCAGGTGGCGCCGTCTCCTTCTTTGACTTTCCTCGACTTTCCTTTTCCCTCTTTATCTTCGCCTTTGTTTCCTTCCGTCGTCGCTCACGCATGGCAGCGCGCTGTAGCCGACGTTCTTCCAACAGCTCGTCCTTGCTACCCCCACGTTTCCTGCTTCGCATTGCATCAATCTTCGCGTGTAACTTAGCGCGGAGAGTCTCAATACTCTCAGGCCGCGATAACGGCACAATAGGTGCCGCCTCCTCTTCCGACTCGTCATCCGACGGTAAGTTCTCATTCGAGTCATCGAGCGTGGGTGCGTTCGTCTTGCCCTTGCTAGTAGAGGCTAGTTTATCGCTTTGAATATCTAGTATACTTTTATTGTTCGCTGGATCGAGCTGCCCGCCCAGGGATGATCGGCATGTTTGGCGTGCGTAAAATGATGAACAGACCTGCCTTTTCACGACGAGCTTTCTTGGATGCCTCTTTTATCTGCTGTTTGGGTCCATCACGCTGTTTTTTATTCTTGTGATACTTCGAAGCGCCCTGTGAGATGCAGTATTGAGTATATGCCAAAAGAGTTGGACAATGGAAACACACGTTGTCACTGTTATCATCCTGCACGAGGTAGAAATTGGCTGGGATGATTGATAAGAGAGTCTCGAATGCTTCATTGTGCCTTTCAAGGGACGCCTGCAAGACTACAGTCGAGGTTGGCATTACAGACTTGGTCTTTTGTTGATGGGATGACAGCCGCTACTCAGGTAGATACGGTACCTGTGCCTGTAACATACGGGTCATGGGTCATGAGTGCATTATAAGTATGCAGACTTACCACGCGAGTCAAAGCAGCCGGGTGAATTCAGCCGGATGACTTACTACCTTTTTGTGATTACATAATCAGATTATTCGTAGAATCTTTTAGGTGACCGACAACAATAGCTTGGCCAGACAATTAACTCGCACACAAAATACGATGCCAGAACCCACCTTGAGCCCAATTCTCCTTTCCCCAACTCCCTCTCATCGACAATGTCCAGCTCAGCGACCTTCGAGGTCGTCGACGCTCTCCCCACGATTAACACGACTCTTCCGGAAAAATCTGAATCCCATGTCTTTCCAAACGAATTATCCACTTGTATTTCTCATGAATCGGACGTTTACACCCCTCCCACCCCCTCTGTGCATTTACTTTTCTCCCTCTTATCCTGGCGCGACCTCTTTCTCATCCTTCTCCCCTCTATGATTCTCTCCATGATTGCCGGTGGCGTTGCACCTTTCATGACAGTCATCATTGGCCAAGTCTTTCAAACTTTCTCCACCTTTTCGAGCATACAGTCACCCTCTCCTGGAGACCGTGCCCAGCTCAAGCACGACGTTGCAATTTTTGCCCTTGAGCTCGTAGCCCTTGCCGTCGGCGCACTTTCCCTCAGCACTCTCACATCCTTTCTCTGGATTATGACTGGGGAGCGCAACTCTATGGTGATTCGGAAGAGGGTTTATGCTTCAGTCTCGACCCGTGACATGAGCTGGTTTGACACCAAGATGAACTCGGAGGACGGCGCTCAACCAAACGGTGACAGCTCCACGAGCGCTGCCTCACTCATGGCCAAGTTTGCGAGGTAAGAGTCGTTTTTACGTGCGTGATAGCTCGAGTTTTTAATTCGTTCGGGTCTTAGTGACACCGAAGATGTTCGCATGGCATCTTCGCTCGCGAGTGGCCTCCTCATCCAGCATCTCACCACCTGCTTCACCTGTCTCTCTCTTGCTTTTGCTCGTTCATGGGCTCTTACCCTCGTCATCCTCAACGTCATCCCGGTCATCATCATCCTTCAAATCGTCACCCAACGTCTGGCCAGTCCAGTCCTTGCGATCGAGCGTGCTCAGCTCGGTCTGGCTGCAACTCTCGTCGAGCGTGCAGTTTCGGCCATTGCGACAGTGAAGGCTTTCAACGCCATATCGTTCGAACATTCCGCCTTGGTTTCGGTCGCGCGAAAGCTGCAGGACACAGCGTGGCGGGTTAATCGCGTATGGGCGGTCACCTCGGGGTGCAACCAGTTTATTGCTCTAGCGATGTTTGTTCAGGCTTTCTGGTTCGGTGCAAAGCTGGTACGTGAGGACAAGGCCACGATAGGCAGTGTGCTGTCCGTATTCTGGGCATGCCTCATCGCCACGACCAATTTTCAAATGTGCATCCCTCACTTGATCACCTTGACAAAGGGAAAATCTGCCATGAGTTCACTCGTCGCACTCGTTGAATCGCCGAATCCCTCCTCCGGTCATGGCCACCCCGTCAGGCGCTCCAGAAAGTCGTCGCTTACCAAGCGCAAGACGGGGACCATCCGCAAGATCAGGCCCAACAAGTGCTCAGGCGAGATCAACCTTCATGAAGTCACCTTTTCGTATCCCTCGCGCCTTCCTTCCCCGTTCTCAAGGACGTCACCATCTACATCCCTCCTTCCGAGACGACTTTTATCGTCGGCGGCTCGGGTTCTGGCAAGTCCACCATCGCGCAACTCCTTCTCCGTATGTACGATGCACAGGGAGGCACGATCTCGCTAGATGACCAAGACGTCGAGTACCTCGACCCGACCTGGACGCGGCAGCACATCGGCGCTGTTTCGCAATCCGCAATCCTCTTCGACATGACCGTGCATGAGAATGTGGCCATTGGACTCGCTGGCCCTGGGAGCAATCGGAAACCGGAAGATGCGACGCGACAGGAGGTCGTCGAGGCGTGCCAGACGGCGCTTCTGCATCGCTTTATCGAGGACTTACCGAATGGATATGATACGCCGCTTGGAAATGGTGGTGCGAATCTTTCAGGCGGTCAGCGGCAAAGGCTGGCCCTTGCCCGCGCGATCCTTCGAGATCCCACAGTCCTTATTCTTGGTGAGTTCACATTTTCCTATCTATACCCAGGAACGTTTTCCTCATGTCGGCACAGATGAAGCGACCTCTGCGCTAGACGCAACCTCCCGCATCCTCGTTTTCGAAGCCGTCAAACACTGGCGTCGGAACAAGACAACGATCGTGATCACGCACGACCTCTCTCAGATATTGCCCACCGACTTTGTGTATGTCCTCAAGGACGGCAGGGTCGCAGAAGGTGGTTATCGCGCCGATCTCGAAGTAGGCGGCGGCGAATTCGAGCAGATGGCGACGACGCAGGCAGAAGCTGGTGGCTTTGCTGTCAAAAACGAGGATAGATGGTTGGATGAGGTTCGCCGGCGTGACGAGGATGCCGACAAGGTGCTCGAGTCGCAGCAAGAGAGATCACCAATGCGGAAGCCGTCAGGCACGAGAGCATGGCGATCCGACCCATTACTCTCGGCAACTGGATGTTCGAGGTCGTCTCGGATCTTACTCGGAGTCGTGCCCACCTGTACCTTCTGCAATGGTCGCTGATTGCGAGACAACGCACCTAAGCCGCTTTGTGCCCATGAAAGCATTCACCGGCGAACTCCCTCCTGTACCTCGTCAACGCCGTCCTTCCACCCTTGCTATCGATGTTCCCATCCTCCCCTCTCCTGTACACACCACCACCTCACGTCGCTTCTCCCTTCAATTCTCACCCACGTCTCCGTCGAGCAGTGACGGATTTTCCTCTATCACCCTTCTTGACCCTTCAGATAGCGAAGACGAAAAGGCGTTGATCCGTAACGCCAACGCGTCGCGCCGACGGTTTTACGATGACGGAGCCTCCGTCAAGCGTGAGCGGAAACGATGGGATACTTTCAAACTTGAGCCCTTGCAAGACCCGACGGTCAAGACAGTGACAGTCGAGAAGCCCCCAGAAACCGATGCGCCTCAGGAATCCATACTTTCCGTCGTCCGCGAAGCATACCCGACGATGCCAAACAAACCACTCATCGCCCTCGGTATAGTCTTTGCGTTGATCAGCGGCTCAATCACGCCTATTTTCTCATTCGTGCTCTCCCGACTGGTATTTGAGGTTTCCAACGGTGCCAAGGACGTGTCGACGATCAACACCTTTGGCGGGCTTGTGCTCGCCATCGCCATCGCCGACGGTCTCTTCATGGGTCTCAAGTTTATCGTGTTTGAAACGGCCGCGATGCTCTGGGTGACGCGTCTGCGCACGATCTGCTACCGCCTCGTACTCGCTCAGGACAAGCGGTGGTTCGATCGGTCCGAGAACGCGGCGGTGAAGTTATGTCAGATTCTCACGCGCGACGGCGACGACGCTCGCTCGCTCATCTCGGCCGTCCTCGCTCAAGGCCTCGTCGTCGTCAGCATGCTCAGCGTCGGTCTCATCTGGGCACTCGCGCGCGGTTGGCAGCTCACCCTCGTCGGATTTGCTTTCGCTCCTATCTTCATACTCACCATGGTCGTACAATCGAGACTGGTCGCCAAGTGCGAACTGCGGAATAAGCGCGCGCGTGAGGAGGTCGCAAAAGGGTATTATGAAGTAAGCGCTTGGTTTTCTCTTCGAGTGCGACGGGGACTTTAACCGGGTATTATTTTTTGTCAGACTATCGTTAATATTCGTGGCATTCGAGCTATGGGCTTCGAGAGCGTATTCTTAGAACGCTTCAATCAGTCATCGGAGAAAGCTCTGCGTACAGGTGTACGGGGTGCCTTTGTGGAGGGCTGTACCTATGGCGTCGCCAGCTCTCTGATTTACCTTTCCGAGGGATTGCTATTCTTTGCCGGTGCTGTTTTCGTGTCACAGGGCACCTTGACGTACTTGCAAATGATTCAAGTCCTCAACCTTGTCATATTCTCGGTCAGCATCGGATCTCAACTGATGGCTTTCAGTATGTCCCCTTTTTTTTTACCTCCTCGCCGCGAAATATGGTCCCTGACCACTCCTCGTTCGCAGCGCACCGCATTGCCAAGTCAGTACAGGCAACACGCGACTTCAATCGGCTAGTCAAGCTGTCCACCAAGACGGAGGAGTCTGAAGGATATGCGTGCCCCCCGATCGCCGGCACAATCTCGTTTAACAACGTGTCCTTCTCCTACCCTGAGCGACCCGACGTTCCCGTCCTCCAGAACGTCTCGGTTGATATTCATGAAGGCGAGTCGGTTGCCATCGTCGGATCGTCAGGCTGTGGAAAGTCTACCCTGGCGAATTTGCTGCAACGTTTGTACGAGCCCACATCCGGCACGATCTCCATAGGCCCATGGTCACTGAACCGCATGGACGTCCGGCATTTACGTTACCACATCTCGGTGGTCAGCCAAAACCCGCACCTCTTCGACGCGACGGTGAGCGAGAACATCGCCTATGGGACGGATGGACTCCCGCATTCGGACATTGAGCGCGCCGCGATCGTCGCTAACGTGCACGAGTTTATCGAGAGTCTGCCGCAGGGATACGACACCATGGTGGGCGAGAACGCGTCGCTGATTTCGGGCGGACAGGCGCAACGACTGCAAATCGCGCGTGCCCTCGTACGGCCCGCCAGCGTGCTCATCTTGGACGAATGCACGAGCGCCCTCGATGGCGCGAATCAGGCAGCGGTGCTTTCGACCGTGCTCGGTGCCAAGGCTGGTAGAACGACGATTATGGTGACGCACAAGTTACCCGTGATGCGGATGTGCGATCGTATCCTCGTCGTGCATGAAGGCAAGATCGTGGAGCAAGGTACCTACGAGCAACTCGTAGCGCATAGAGGCGTCTTTGCCCAACTTGCCAGTGGCGGAGAGTGGTCCGGCGAGTGAAACTTTCACATAATCGAACTTTTTTTTCTTTTTCTTTTTTTCTTTTTTCCTCAAAACTTCTTGAATTCTCCGACTGGATCTGGGAATCTCTTGGCTTTTTTTTTTGTTTGCTTCACCCCCCTCCTCCCCAAGTGGGAGATCAGCAGCAACCAACACAATTACCTTATTTTTTCGACATTCCCACTCCCTCATTTAGTCGTCGTCTTTTTTCATCATTGGTGTATCAATATGCAGAACAACCACAGCATTTTTTTTTTTTTGGTTTTTTTCACTTAGGTAAAAACAAACTTTATCACGAACATTGAATGAAATGACTTTATGCATAACCCCTTTTTTGTGCGAGTGCAAGGATTTGAAGCAAGCACAACAATTTCATCGGTAAGTCGATGAATACAATTTATACTTGCGTCTCTCAGTCCGGGTAGGGAGTTGCGCGTCTTAGGCCTCCTTTGTAGAGTGGTAGCAGTGGCTTCCGAGTCAGATAGAGTCCGAATCAAATGCGTGAAGATGGATGTGTGCGCCAGGAAGGGGTTTGCAATACTAGGAGGATGGACTCGAATTGATAGGCAAAAGTAGTGTGTTCAAATCCGAACGACAAAGACCTTCAGTCAACGCCAAGCCCACGTTCGTTCACCCGTACTTGCGTTGATCAGTGAACTGATAATAAGATATGGTGCGGGGACGACCCTCCGTCGCAGCTTACGGTAAGGGCTGGTAAGTAAGATCGTCGAGGTGCGTCCGGTTCGCCGGCACTTGCCACTACGCATATGTCATTTGGCGCTCAGCCGCCCGCAATGCAGGCACATCATTGAGTGGCTTTTTCCGTCTGCGTTCTGTGACCAAGTTGCCGTCCGCGCGTCCTCGGCTGTGTGAACGTTTACTAGCCATGGGAGCGGCCATGTCCAGGTCGCTTGCCAGGGTCTGATTTATTCAAAGTTTGGGCCATTTGCACAACGGTTTGGCGCCGCCTTACAGCTGCTCTCTAGACCTGGAGTTATTAATAAAGTGGCTGAGGTGGCACGATTGTATCCCAGACCGTTCAGCACCCGTCATTCAAACAGACAAGCTGTCACAAACTGTAGTTGGGACCCCGCTTGGCCGTTCAGAGCGGGCTTAATGTGCATGTCAAATGTTGTGATGATTGAGCAGAGAGTTGGGCGATCGAAACGGAAAGATTACATAATCATAATAAATGTCGCACTACGGGCCGAACAACTCTTTGCTACGATGACATCGTTTCGACCTGTTCAAAAGGCGATCCTGTCTATAGAACAGCTTGCGGCTTTCAAAACTTCCAAAAATATGAAAAAATAACGTCCTACATCGAGACGCTCAACAGTGCAGTTGTTGGGGTCAAGCTGACAGACGAATGCGCGCAGTCGCATGTACGTCAGCTTGATTGGTTCCGTGCTATTTCGTTGGGGTTATTCATTATCTAGGAAATCGCAGCGATAGTCGCAGTACTGGATCGCGTAGAGGCCCTGGCGAAGGAGACACCACCGGTGGACAATATGGCGTCGAGGTTCGGGAACCCCGCATTCAAGACGTTTTATGACAAGGTGCAACAGGCGCGTATTAGTGAAACAATGACGTTTCTTTTCGCTCCCCCCGCACTAACGCCGATTCCGAATGTCCGTCATATCACCAGGTCGCGCCACAGATACACGAATCGCTGCTCGCGCAACAGCCCGTTGAGGCTGCTGTCGAGCTGTCTGGCTACTTTTGTGAGTCGTGGGGGAACCGGACGCGCATTGACTATGGGAGTGGGATGGAGCTCAACTTCCTTTGTTGGTTGTGAGCATTCATGTTTCCCATTTATTTTGGTTGATCTTCATCGCCTGATGAGTGTCGAAATTGGGTAGGATTTGTCTCGAGCAGTTGGGAATCATTCGTGAAAGCGACCATGCAGCGTTGGTGATCAAGTATTTTGGAGGTTAGCAAAATTTTTCCTTGCGAAACCTCATGTTCAGGCGCTGATTTTCGCAGATACATTCAAGTGATGCGTACCCTGCAGTCTACGTACTGGCTAGAGCCTGCTGGTTCACATGGGGTATGGGGATTGGACGACTATCATTTCCTGCCATTTTTATTCGGCTCGGCGCAACTCAAAGGTACGTGTCTATGATATCTCAACGCTGCCTCTCGTTGATATGCTTTACCAGGACACAAATACTTGCGGCCGAAATCCATCCACGATAACGAGGTAGTGGAAGAATTTTCGAAGGATTATATGTACTTTGGGTGCATCCAGTTCATCAACTCAGTTAGGCTGATTCATTCTGCAGTGAAAGTGTCGCTTACATGCCAACCTAGGTTAAAACTGCGTCGTTACGGTGGCACTCGCCTATGTTGGATGACATTTCTGCCGTACGTACTTTCTGTTTGGCTAAATAGGTGAAACGGGCTAAAGAGATTGACCGTTCTAGGTTAAGACATGGGACAAGGTCAATCAAGGGATGATAAAGATGTATCATGCAGAGGTGTTGGGGAAGCTGCCGGTCATGCAACACATGCTCTTTGGGTCGATTCTGGCTTACGAGGGACCAGTTGCGTCACCACCTACCGATGAAAATGATGAGCATCATGGCCACGTGCACTCGCATGCTGATGGGTCAGGAGGACACGCTGGCTGGCACGACCCCTGTGGGATCGCCATTCCGTCAGTTTTCGCAGTTGCGGCGGAGGCGCAGAAGAGACAGGAAGGAGCGAAACTTGGTGGGCCAGGGATTCGACCAGTTCCGTTCGACTGAGTGAGTAATTATCGACATGTGTTATCGACATTTGTTATCAACATTTGATTACTGTCAATGTACACTAACTGTGTTATGATATGGTTGACCAAAAACCGTTTTCCATCAAGAGTCGGCTTGAGATCCGCGTCATGGCTCGGTGCCGCTTTTCTCCCCGTCACTTCCGCTTTGAATACAGTGCGTAGTTTTGGACGGTGTTCATGTCTTGTGATAAATACAGTAGGGCATTTCGGTGGATCACTGCAGGTCCTTCCCGGTCTCTTAACTCTCTCTGTTCGCAAGGGATGAACCACTTTTGGGCTTTTCGTTCAGACAGGAGCCAAGCCCCTGACGATGGTTTATCAGACGCAAGTTTATCAGACGCAAGTCGGCCCCACTTAGGGGCTCTTTCCTTGTCCTCTACTTGGTCAGTTGCTCCGTCGACCTTCTTCCTTGTGTCTGCTTGTCCCCTCATCCTAGCCCGTCACAGCTCGCCGGAGTCAGGACCTTTTTCCGTCACCCTCCGTCCCCGTGGCCCCCGTCTTCCTGCGGTTCCTTTGTATGATTACTTGCATCTCTATCCTTCCTTTTGTTCTCTTCTTCGCCCCTCTCTCCGTGTGTCATGCTTTCCTGTATGATTCCCTGATGTGTTCGAACGTTTACCTGATGCGCTGCGATTTCTGTCACTGTACACATGTACCTACGGTCTGTGTCACATTACACACACGGCTCTCGGTGCGTTGTGAAATTAAAACTTTTTGGGGGCTTAGGTCAACCCCCGTTCGGACCTTCATTCCCCTCGTGTCCCTTCTCCATCAGGTAACTTGTGCTAGGACCAATGTGTAAAGTCTAATCGAAGGTGTCAGAGGGGATGAGTACAACCGGTAGTTTCCGTGGGGATCAAGCGAGGCCGAGAAGTGTTCGGGGTCATGAAACGAACCGCCTCACTTTCCCTCTTCTTCTTTGCCCTCAACGACAACGACGACCAAGAGAGTGCGAGAACGACGAGAACGAAGCCAACAACGTCGTTCCCCTCAGATAGTCACACGCTCCCTAATTCTCTCCTCCTGCCATGAAAAGGCAGTCAACTATCCATCACCAGCGGCTGGAGGCCGTCAACGACCTAGTCACCCTCTCTCCCCTCTCTGACGATGCCATCGTCTCGTGCATTCGTGAAAGATTTCTCTCAGATACCATCTATACCGCCATAAGCAACACCGTTCTCGTCGCTATCAATCCTCACAAATATGTTCCCAGCACTGCCGACTCGATCCTTCACAAGTATGCCGCAGAATATCGCAGCATATTGGAAGACAAAGAGCCCCTCCCTCCCCACATTTTTCAGCTTTCCAACAATGCTTATTATCATATGCGACGGACAACCCAAGATCAGTGTATTATTCTTAGGTGAGCCTCCCCCAGCGTTACTCTCGCCTCCGCATGGTTTCATTTATTTCTGGTATTTGCTCAGTGGTGAGACCGGGAGTGGAAAGTCGGAGAACCGTAGGCTTGCCATTAAAACCCTTCTCGAGCTGAGCGTTAGCAATCCTGGCAAGAAGGGGTCCAAGCTCGCGCACCAAGTTCCCGCCGCCGAGTTTGTTCTTGAATCGTTTGGCAATGCCTGCACGCTCTTCAACCCGAATGCATCCCGCTTTGGAAAATACACAGAGCTCCAGTTTACCGAGCGCGGACGTCTCTGTGGGATCAAAACTCTCGACTATTATCTCGAACGTAATCGTGTTGCCGGTGCTCCGTCTGGCGAGCGGAACTTCCACATTTTCTACTACCTCCTCGCCGGCGCCTCACCAGAAGAGCGACAGCACATGCAACTTCTTGACAAGACTACGTTCCGTTACCTTGGCCAGCGCGGGGTTCCCGGGGGTCGCCAGAACATGCGCGATGACGACGCACAACGATTCGAACAGCTGAAGGTTGCCCTCAAGAACGTTGGCTTTTCTAAGCGTCACGTTGCACAGACATGTCAATTAATCGCCGCCATCCTTCATCTCGGCAACCTAGAATTTACGATTGACCGGGCCCGCGACGTCGATGCTGCCGTTGTTCGCAATGAGGATGCGTTGGCCTTAGTTGCTGATTTCCTCGGTGTCACACCGTCAGCTCTGGAGACAGCGCTCTCGTACAAAACCAAACTTGTCAAGAAGGAGCTCTGTACAGTCTTTCTTGATCCGGATGGTGCAGCGGATAACCGCGACGATCTTGCCAAGACACTCTACTCCCTCCTGTTCTCATGGCTTAATGAACACATCAACGAACGCTTCTGTCGCGATGACTTCGTCTCTTACATCGGCCTTTTTGACCTTCCCGGGCCTCAGAACCTCACATCTCGGCCCAATTCGCTCGACCAGTTTTGCATCAACTTTGCCAACGAACGCCTCCATAACTTTGTTCAAAAGAAGCTATTCGAAAGCCATGTTTCCGAGTACAACAGCGAGGGTATCTCTCGGTTTGTGCCCCAGGTCCCGTATTTCGACAATTCAGAATGCCTCCGGCTGCTGCAGAATCAACCCGGCGGCCTCATCCACATTATGGATGATCAAGCACGGCGTACACCGAAGAAGACGGATCACACGATGGTGGAAGCATTTGGAAAACGCTGGGGTAACCACTCATCCTTCAAGGTTGGTTCGGTAGACCGCTCAGGCTTCCCCACATTCACCATCAACCACTTCAACGGACCTGTTACGTATTCATCAGAGGGCTTCCTCGAGCGAAACCTCGACGCGCTCAACCCAGACTTTGTCTCCTTACTTCGTGGCAACACACATGGCCCCGAGCAGCAACAGGCGGTGAAGGCTCCGGTTCCATCAATCCGTTTGTGCGTGGACTATTTTCGGGCAAGGCGATTGCAACGCAGATGCACCCGCGTAACGAGGAAACGATTGTCGCAGCGCAGCAACCTGTGAAACCCATGCGTTCCCCCTCCACTCGACGGAAGAACACAGTCAGGCGTGCGCCAAATCTTGGTGACGTCGAGGAAAAGGATCGTGACGACGATGATGCGGCCGCGGCGACGCTGAACAACTCAAGCCCATGCGTCACTGGCGAGTTCCGGAGTGCGCTTGACACACTTTTCGAGACGTTAGAAGAGACCCAGACGTGGTATGTCTTCTGTGTGAACCCGAACGACTCGCAGCTGCCGAATCAGCTCGAAGGCCGCTCCGTCAAGGGGCAGATCCGCAGTTTGGGTTTAACAGAAATCGCACGACGGTGTGTCAACGTGTTCGAGGTTGGGATGACCCCGCGCGAGTTCTGTGATCGGTATCGGGACAAACTGGCCGCTGTTGGTGTTACAGAAGGCGAATCCAGGGAACAGATCGACCGTGCCAGGACGGCGTTAGGCTTCAAAGATAGCGATTTGATTCTTGGTCAATATAAGGTAAGCTGATATGGAATTGGCGTCTGCGACCATAGCTCAGCTTCTGCGTTATCTAGGTGTTCTTGTCTCATACTGCATTCCACTCCCTCGAGGATTCCTTGCGCTCACAAGACACGGATGAGGTCAAGCGTAATCGCATGCGAGATGCCGAGATCGAGGCAGGCCTTGACCCAAGAGGACTTGCTGACCCATACGCACCCTATCGAGATGGCGAAAACGATCAAGATCCCCAGTCCCCTTATTCGGCGCCTGGTCACCGCAACAACTTCGATCAGTCCAGCCAGGCACTTCCGCTTGTTGCTAATGCTTCACCCTTCCAACGCGCCGACATGTACAATGACTACGACGAGCGGCAGTCGCTCCGCAGTGATGAGGTCGACGGACGTAGCAGGCTGACGAGCGCTCATGATGACACGATGTCACTTGGGACCGAGTCGTACGCGCCATCGCGTAATATGTTCCAGAACGTGGACAAGAAGGCGCTGCTGGAGAAGGAAGCACTCCCAGGAGAGATTCACGAGGGCGAAACTACGGAGGTGGTAAAGGAGACGTCTGCACGTCGGCGATGGGTAGCACTATGCTGGCTACTCACCTGGTGGATCCCATCGCCATTCCTAAAGTGGTTCGGGCGTATGAAGCGTCAGGACGTGCGGCAGGCATGGCGCGAAAAGCTCGCGTTGAACATGATCATCTGGCTCCTTTGCGCCTGCGCGGTATTCGTCATCGCCGTTCTGGGCAACCTCATCTGCCCCACGGAGCATGTGTTTTCAACGTCCGAGCTGGCATCGCATAGCGTAGAGAATAACGCGAACAACGTTTATGTTTCTATTCGCGGGGAGGTGTTCGATTTGACACAGGTTGCGCAGACGCACCTGCGGGTTGTTCCCGTAGTCACACAGAAGTCGGTAATGACCTACGGCGGCACCATCGTGGATAACCTTTTCCCGGTCCAGGTAATTCGCAGATTGTTTTTTCACACCATTCGCTCAGCTGATGACCGATCCGCGTAGGTTAGCGCACTTTGCAACGGCGTCTCCGGAAGCGTCAGCCCATATGTCGCCCTCGACTTCAGAAATACCACCGATCCCAACGCGCAGTACCACGATTTCCGAGCTTTTACAAATGACTCGCGGCCGGACTGGTACTTTGAGACCATGACCGTCTTGCGTTGGAACAACCGCAAAGGTTTTGTTGGCTACACACCAAAGGAAATTCGCAATATGGCCAACTCCGGACGATCCGTCGGCATCTACAGGGGCCTTGTGTATGATGTCACGAACTACATTAAGTTCCCGCCCGCCACAAGAGCTCCGTACGGAGAGCAGGCTCCGCAAGTCGATACAAACTTCATGCATAGCGGCGTCATCGGCATTTTCGAGTTCAACTCAGGCCAAGATATCACGAAGGCCCTGGATAACCTCAACATTGACTCGAATGTTCTCAGTGCGCAGAAAGTCTGTCTTCGGAATCTCTTTACAATCGGCAAGGTGGACAATCGCAATTCGCCTCAATGCCAGTTTTCGACGTACATCCTTCTTGCTCTCTCAGTCCTCATGGTTAGCGTCATTGGGTTCAAATTCTTGGCATCCGTCAACTTTAGCTCGCCACGTGCGCCTGAGGACCACGACAAGTTCGTCATCTGTCAAGTCCCGTGCTACACAGAAGGCGACGCTTCTCTCAGGCGGACTATCGATTCGCTTGCACAACTGAAATATGATGACAAACGTAAATTGCTTGTGGTTATCTGTGATGGCATGATCGTTGGTTCCGGTAATGACAAACCCACACCACGGATCGTGTTGGATATTCTGGGTGCGGACCCTAATCAGGATCCAGAGCCACTAAGCTTCCAGTCGTTGGGAGAAGGCGCCAAGCAGCATAACATGGGCAAGGTGTACTCTGGGTTGTACGAGACTAACGGTCACGTTGTGCCGTACATGGTCCTCGTGAAGGTCGGCAAACCCACTGAGCGCTCGCGGCCCGGGAACCGTGGCAAGAGAGACTCGCAAATCATGCTCATGAGCTTCCTGAACAAGGTAAAAAGCAGTCAAGCCTATTTTCTTCAAGATTCACTGTTCTTCTGCAGGTTCATTTCAACTCCCCGATGAGCCCGATGGAGCTAGAGATGTACCACCAAATCAAGAACGTCATCGGTGTCAACCCGACTTTCTACGAGTATATGTTCACCGTGGACGCCGATACTGTTGTAGACCCTATGTCTGTCAACAGATTGATCTCCGCGTGAGTGAATTTGGGTTCTCTAGGTTTCTACTTTTTTTTAACATTGCTGCAGAATGATCCACGACAAGAAGTTGATCGCTGTCTGTGGTGAAACCGGTCTGTCTAATTCCAAACAATCGATTATCACCATGATGCAGGTCTACGAGTACTTCATTTCTCACCACCTCGCTAAGGCATTCGAGAGTCTCTTCGGTTCTGTCACCTGTCTTCCCGGCTGTTTTTCCCTCTATCGTTTGCGTACCCCTGACACCCACAAACCTCTGCTTGTCGCCAACCAGCTAGTGGCAGATTATGCAGAAAATCGGGTTGATACACTCCATATGAAGAATCTCCTGCACCTCGGTGAAGATCGTTATCTCACCACACTCCTTCTCAAGCACTTCTCCCATTTCAAGACCCAGTTTGTCCGTGATGCGCATGCCTTTACCGTAGCTCCAGACGATTGGAAGGTGCTCCTGTCACAACGTCGTCGCTGGATCAACTCTACTGTGCATAATCTCGGCGAATTGATGTTCCTTGACCGACTGTGTGGTTTCTGCTGTTTCTCAATGCGCTTCATCGTCATGATCGATTTGTTGTCCACCATCATCCAACCCGTCTCAGTTGCATACGTAAGTTTTAACTATCTCTTCTTGATATTATTCTAAGTATTCCTCAACCTTTTCTAGATTGTTTACCTAGTTGTTCTTACGGCGGGAGAACACAAGGGTATACCGACCCTATCCTTGATCCTAATTGCAGCAATCTATGGTCTCCAAGCGTTCGTCTTCATCCTCCGTCGTAAATGGGATATGATTGGCTGGATGATGTTTTACATCCTTGCAATCCCCGCTTTCTCATTCCTCCTCCCACTATACTCTTTTTGGAGAATGGACGATTTCTCGTGGGGTCAGACACGTATTGTCATGGGTGAAGCCGGTAAAAAGATGATTATCCACGTAGGCGATTCCCTCTTGCAGTGGAACATTACGAGCTCACACGTTCTGTTCTTAGGACGAAGGCAAATTTGACCCCCGCTCGATTCCTTTGAAGTCATGGAATGACTACGTGAGTCGAGCCTTCATGTCACTGTTTTCGTCCCTTACACTCTCCAGGAAAACGAGCTTTGGGACAAGGAGTCGAACCACAGCATAGGATCCTGGGTGCCCCCCACGAAGTTGAAGAATGATGGTTATGCTGAATCGCGCACTTCAGTTTATGGTCGCGAGACATACTACGAGCCCCGCAGCTTCTCTCCGTCTGCATCTCAAATGGGTCACGGTGCTTTTGCCCCCCCACCCGGATATCAATCTGGACGGAACACTCCCAATGGCCTGGAAGGAAGTCAGTATCACCCATTCTCGCGCCCCCCAACAAATTATCTTGATGTTGCGATACCCACTACACGGTCTGAGGCCGGGGGCGACATTGGTAGTCCTGGACCATCGGACACGGAAATCGACCGTGCTGTGCAGGCGATTTTGCGTGACGCGGACCTCAACTCTATCACGAAGCGTGAGATCCGACGGAAACTGGAGGAACACTTTGGTGTGGACCTGGCTTCGCGGAAGGTTACCATTAATGCTGCGATCGACAGGGGACTTTTGAGTCATGCATAGAACCTTTCTGATGGACTTCATAAGCTCGGACTTTGATCTGCCTATCACCACACTCTTTCGAGTCATCGTTCATGTAGCAATCTTTCATTCAATTTTACTTCTTAGTCTCCTCTTACTAGCTCTCGCACCCGCTAATTTTGGACTATAGTGTGCATCACATCCTGTGCTCTGATCATCGCATCACATATCTGAATATCATACAACCACTACAAAAATACGGACCTATCAGACTTAGCGTAAGCGAGTATCGGCAAAACAAACCGAATCGTGCACGAATAACAGTGCTAGTACATATCTATCAAAGATGAGGCACTAGAATAAAATGTAAGAACCCACGAAACCTGAAGCAGCCTGAGTGACTGGCGTCCAGTTACGTGTCGACGTTAGTCAAGAAACACCACCACTTCATCAGCTTCTAGCAGTTCCTACCAAGCCGTGGAGGAGCTGCTCGATGTTGCCAAACTGACCACAAAGAACGTCCAAACGATGACTGAGATCGTTCAACCGGCCATCAAAGCCGCCAAACCGACCGTTGAGGTCATCAAATCGCGATTGCATACTATCGAGACGATCTTCTATGGATACCAGACGCTGCTCAGTGGAAGGCGCTGTATCTTCGTCCTTCGCAGGCGCCAGACAGCGGATGAGATGGTGCGTCTTCGTATGTTTCATAGAGCTGTGCTCGGGGTCTGGGACACCTTCTGTTTCACATGCATCGCATATGAAAAGGTCATCTGAGGGCGGACAAAGGCAGGCACGTCAAAATAATCCGGTGAGTAGATGACTAGTAGATGCCCGTCGGAACTGACCTGGACAATAAATGCAATACCAGCATGGGAAGGAAAGGATTGGAGGACCTTTGCAGTTCACGTTGGCACATTTAGGCATGTCGACGGCTGGACTCTGAGGCGGTAATGCATCTGTCGCGTCTTGTGGGATCTCAACCTCCAGTCCTCGGGAAGTATCCCCAGCGTCCTCGGTCCAACTGGTATTTTCGGCTCCGTCTTGAGCACCATCTGGAGTGATGACCCCATCAACTGGCTTGTCATTTCCAGATACCGTCTTTGAGTCTACCAAGGCCGGCTCCGGGACCGAACTTGACGAATTCGTATCTCCAGTCGTCTGAGAATTTTCTTTCTCCTGTGACTCCTGAGAAACTTCTGCGATTCTCTTGCAGAACCTCTCCACCCGTTTGTATGCCTCACTTGCGCTGCTATGCACATAGCCGTATTGATAATTGTACACCAGGATGTGAACTCTAACGAGCCTGTGGGTTGGTTCGTGTGTACCCTCAATATCTTGACGGTATGTAACACGCTGAGAAATACACTGCGCGTTGGAGCAAAGATCTATGGGGTTGAACACCTCCGTGTCTTTGTTGACACAATCAAGGCAGAACAAACGATCCCCGATAATACAGCGCATACAGGAGTCACAGTATGCGTTCCTGCAAACCATGAGTGATAGGAAAATAGCGCCACATTCGGGACTCACCAGTGGAAAGTTGTGTATGCATTCTTATGATTGGTTTTGGAACCGTAGAAGCAAGCGTCGGCAGGTGTAAGCCGCTGTAGCGCTGTACGCAACCGTTGAGTGTCTTCCTCGTAGAGCAGCTCCCCAAAGTTGCCAAGACGGCACGTCATGGAAAGCACCGCTTCACGATCATCTCGACGCTGGGAGAAGTACGACCATGACCAACGCTCCCGACGAATGTCATTTTGCACTGCGGCGATTGCGAACTTCCACAGGGCACGAGGTTTGTTATCCGAAAGTTCTTTGATACTAGGGTATACACTGAGATAACGAGGTGGGATTCGGCGAAACTCCATTTGGCCACAAGGGTTCTCTGGGTCGGACGGGTCACCCCAGACACCGGTCAAGGCTTGGCGTTTTGGATCGAAACGACCGTTGAAGGAACGAGGGTTCCAATATGCAACTGGGAACATCCAGTATCCTTCCGGGAACGACATCTTGAGTTTGACGCTCATGACATCATTTTCGTCCTTTGACCAAGACCCAGAAATGGTATAGCGTCCCCTATTGGACCAGGCATTCGCTTTGATGCCTTGCTCGCTGACACCAGGTTCAAGTACAAATGTCATCATCGTGTCAATTCCGGCGATCTGATGGGTCCCATTGTCTTCGTAAAAATAGCCATGCCAGTGCCCCAAACTGCGTCATAGTTAGATGAGAACATGAACATGTTAGCGAAACTGTGAACGTACATGTCTCTCAATGGCAGTGGAACATCACGATAGTCCGGTACGTCATCAATTGTATGTCCGTCATACACCCACTCGTCAAGGGCAAGCTTGTCCTGGCACTCATATCTCAATATCTCTTCCGGCTTGACATTTTGGTCCTCATCAACATTGTCGTACGGCATATACAAAGGAGCGAGACCCCGAACGTAGTCCCCGGACCAGAGGGCCTTCTCGTCATGAAAATATTGGAACTACAAGGTAAGTGGGTCAGAGTCCTAATCAACATGGATTAGAAAAAAATTGATCACAATCCCAAATGCAAAGTTCTCGAACTGCTTCTTAATGTCCAGTTTCTGCTGAGAAAAGTTGTCTGAAGACGATAACCAACTCAGCCCGTCGGGTCGCTAAGCGCAACGCAGCTCACATACTGGTGAGTCGATCCACGCGGTATCTGATAGCTTCTTCGATGCAGAGAAGGCTGTCAATACCTTGCTTCAGCTCACGCGGGTCCACTATCTTGGTCAGCATGGTTCGCATGACCTCGTAATGGCGCTTCATTAACAAGTACAGTAGTGGGAAGATGGTCTACAATACATGGATCAGTCGTGGATAGTACTGAGCTAGTTGGGAAGTGCCAACCTTTTCGATGCGGCCTGCACCTGTTATGAGCGTAAGAGTATCAGCACCATCTATGATAAATTCTACTCTTTTCAGGCTGTTGCCCAACCGAGTCTCCTCTTCCTTGAGATATGGAATGAATTTTTCGAGATCATTGGGCTCAGATTGCAGCCGAAGTACTGGGGTGATCAGGGCATGAATAAACATCCATACGTTGAAGAAGTAAGTCATGATAGACCCCCGATTGGGAGGGAGCACCTCGTAGTAGAGACTGTCCATCTTTCCAAACAAACGCTCTATCATATTGGCGTAGTCGATTATTGATGTCTTGTATCCTGGTAAAGGTTCAACAGGTTTTGTAATAGCAAGGAATGCTCCGCTTACCAACCGCCCAGAAGGCCACCCAATGGGGTAGGCTGAAACTCATGAGACGGTATCGAATAAGCTGAGAAGCGAGACCAACCTCCACTCGCGTGGTCGAGAACTCGTGAAGCGATTCATCTCTGCGATGGAGATGAACCCTGAAGCATCGTCATCAATTGCCTCCGTCATGGGCTGCAACTGTGCGGCATTGACATATTTGATGGCCCACGCATCTGGGTTGTGAGTCGAGACTTCAGCAATACCCTTGCTAAAGATATCGTCATTTTCCGGACAGAGCGTCTCTAGAAAATGGTCTCGGAGGGAAAGCACAAGATGTCGAGCTTTGACATTCCCGCGCCAGCCCTGAAAGGTCACAACCTCATGAACTCGATTAGAAAGGGGGGCAACATGGTGCGTACCATTTCTTTCCAAATCTCGTGAATTGACTGGGAGAAAACAGGTTTTGTTATATAATGAAGGAGAAACGGGAAAAGAACGGCTCACCTTGTCACGGATGCGCTCGTGAGGACCCCCGCTCAACTCCCTAACGACACGATCGCTCGCCCGGTTGACAACGGCAGTCATCCGGCTAACGATCTGGTCCTTCTGCTCTTCGAACTTCCGGTAGAACACGACTCGATTCTTCTCCGCGGCAGCATCTGGATCCTCGAAGATGTCGTTTCTTAGATTATCTACTTTGGTGTTTGGGTCCTCGTGAACAAGCTTTGTGGGTCGCCCTTTGGCACTGGATACACTCGACGTCTTGGATGCAGTTCTCTCTAGGTTACGCAACATCTCGTCATTCTCCCGGACGGACTTTATACCACCTTTCCGTTCTATGTCTTCCCAAAGACGATTGTGCTCAGGGCTGGCCAGTTCCCGGAGCACGTCTTTCAGAACATTCAACCTTTAACTCGATGTCAGTGAATAGTTAGGGCAAGATTATGCTAATTAACTTTTGGTCGAGTGCCTTTGTTGTGTCTTCGATAGCATCAAGTTTGGCGTTGGCCTTGTCGACACCCTGAGTTATGTGAACGGACAACTCGTGCTGAAAGTCTTGGCGCCGTTGTGTGAAAAGTTTCGCAAACCCAATGAATTTATCGTCCCAGCTTGGACTCAGAATCACCTTAGCCAAGGGCCTTTTCTTCATGTAGGTGTCGCACACGTTCGAACAGACTTTGATGTCTTCAGCTGTTTGTTTAACAAGGGATTTCAGGTGATCCTCAATGGTAATGCCATCAGGTCCAATGAGCTTCTCATTCTGTACGTCCTTTAGTCTGCCCTGGATGGGTCAGTGTACTGCAATAGATAAATGTGAACACATACCGTAGCAAAACGCTCACCGTATCTTTCATTTCAACATACAGCATGATAACCTTCTTGTCATTCTCGTGGCGCTTCTTGACGAGGGTGTAAACCGTTTCGAATGCCAAGACAGCGACTACTCACCAAATTAAACACGCATGGCCACATGTCATAAAATGAACATACCGCCAACAAAAGGGTGCAAATCCTTCAATTCATGAAGGGCTTTCATGAGAACAGGCATCCCATGGTAAAAATTATCAATTCCCTCCTTCATGGTTATACCAACATCACTTTGTCCGAAAGCAGATAGAGACGCATTGATGACGGGCGCAAACGCTTTAACGTTGCTCTTCGTGGTAGCAACTGTATCATCTTGGGGCCATAATTAGCGTACTGAGAATTGAGTCATTAGGCAAGGATGCACAGATAGCATCAAGCCCTTGAGATGTTTGAATCTCTTTTGGGCCAACATCGACCATATTATACGCTTCAATGATCTTGTCCGGCACAGGGTTAATAGCCGACGCCATTTCTGATGAGGCGCCGTGGTCAAGTAAGCTTGTGAGGGGATGGGACTGGCAGGAGCGGTGCTGCGGTGTGTTTATTGAGATTCTTGGGGGCTTGGGTACAGTCGCAAAGGAAGGCTTAATTGGGGGGAACAACGGATGTTAAGGTTCTTCTGTATTTGTGTATCTGGCTCATGATGTCGAAGATTCGCCACATAAATGCTGGAGAACAACTAAGGCACAGCCAGAGAGACAAAGGAGGACGGAGGCCGATGACGGGCGCACCGGGGCGCCAATTCCGGTGTCACGCCGACATTTACCTAATCTGTCGAACTCTGTCAAGATGCCTTACTGTGGCAACAGGAACCAGCAAAGCATTATTGCGACATATGAGTATCAATAATTTACATGAAAGCGGTAGTAAAAACGGTCGTCTAGTGACAACTCCAAGGTCAAGCTGTAGGTCTTTCCCTATAAGTGTCAAGAATGGCGATCCGTATTTAGTCGGAGATTCCTATCCTGTCAGTGCCTGCCAGCTTGTGGAGGAGCTGCTCGATGTTTCTAATCCGGTCTCCAAGGTCATCAAATCGCATGTGCATGCTATCGAGGCGGTCTCCAACGAGATCAGTCGTCGCTCCGTTGAAGAGGTTATATCACTATCCTCCTGAGGCGGCAGGCAGCGGATGAGGTGGTGGTCCTCAGTATGTTTCCCGGAACTCCGCATGACGTCTGGAACGCCACGCGCGTCGCATGCGTCGCATATGAACAGGTCGTCTAACGGCGCAAGGTGAGAACTCGGAATTCAGGTGAGCAACGAGACCTTAGGACTGACCTTGGCAAAAAATGCAATACCAAAACGGGAAGGAAAGGGAGCCGTTGCAGTTGCCACATGTAGGCAAGTCGCAATCCTGTGTTTGGAGGGATGACTCGGGAGGTTGCGTCACATCTTGCGGAGTATCCTCTTGTGGGCTGTGGGGAGTATCTCCTGCGCTTGATATATTCGCTGCGTCCACTTCATCATCCTCCTGTGGCAGTGTAGAACATTCTGCAATCCTCTTGCAGATATCTCCCACTCGTTCGAATGCCGCACATGCCGCAGCATGTGCACGGCCGTGTTGACGTGTCAGCACAACGGTACGAACCTTGACAAGTTTATGGTATGGTTCGTGTGTATCCTCGAGGTCCTTGCGATGTGTGACACGCGCAATGACGCACTGTGGTGCTGAGCAAAGATCCAAAGGGTTGTGAACCGCCGTGTTCTTGTTGGCACAATCAAGACAGAACAGCCGAGCACCGCCGATGCAGCCACCACACGAATCACACCATGCATTCCTGTAGATTGTGTCAACGTTAAAATTCGTCACGTGCTGCGTCCAGGACGCACTCGTGCACCCATGTACTCGCGCGTATGCGGTTGATCTGAGAACGGTAGAAGCAAGCATCTGCCGGTGTCAGCCGTTGTGCAGCTGCACAGAGCCGTTGAATCTCTTCGTCGTCGGCGGCGTCCCAAAGTATAGGTAACGGACTGTGAGGGCGATTACCGTCTCCCGGTCATCACGACGCTGAGAAAAATACGACCATGACCAACGGTCCCGACGTATGTCGTTTCGCACGGCTGCAATTGCAAATTTCCACAGCGCGCGAGCCTTGTTATCCGACAGGTCTTTGATACTAGGGTATACGGTGAGATACCAAGGTTGGATTCTGCGAAACTCCATTTGGCCGGTGGAGATGTCTGGATCGGCTGACGAGCCCCAGACTCCGGTCAACGCATCTCGGTCTGGATCGAAGTGGCCGTTGAAAAAAACGGCAGCCCAAAATTCATCCGGAAATGACATCTTGAACTTGACTTGCATGACTTCCTTTGTTTCCCAAGACCCAGTGATACTGTAGCGTCCTCTATTAGACCAGGCATCGGCCTTGAAGTCATGTTCGCCGTCAGCAGGCTCGATTACAAATGTCATCATCGTTTCAGTTCCGCTGGTCTCTCGGCTGCCGTCGCGTTCGTAAAAATAGCCGTGCCAGTGGCCCAAACTGTACTGCACGATTAGAAGGCGAGAAAGGTTAGATGTAAATAAACAGAGAGCGCACATGTCTTTTAACGGCGATTGAATATCACGAGAACTTGAAATATCTTGGGTTGAATGTCCATCATACACCCAGTAATTGAGCTCCATCTCGTCTTTGCATTCGTAGCTCAAAATACCCTCCAGTTTGATATTTTGGTCTTCGTCTGCGTCGTTGTATGGTATGACTGGAGGATTAAGATTCCGGACGTATTCCACGGACCACAAAGCGTTTTCGTTATAGAAATACCGGAACTACAATCCGAACCTCAGAAGGTAGAACAGACCGAATGAAAAACACATAGCATACAATCCCGTAAGCAAAGGTTTGGAAGTGCCTCTCAGGGTCGAGTTTCTGTTGAGAAAAGATGTCTACAAAAATTGGTAGGGTCAGCGTTGAAAAAGGGGTCAGGGGACAGGCGGTGGGGCGAATGTAACCAAACCGCCGACGTAAGGAGGAATCAACGGTCCTTGTCATCGAGAGTGGCAGGACTCGCCCCTCCAGCGTCCCGAGTTGTAAAGATAGAATAGTTGACATACTGTTGAGGTCATCCACGCGGTCCCGAATTGCCCCGATCACAAATAAAATGCTTTCCATGCTATGCCAAAGCTCACGCCAGTCCAAGATCTTTTTCTGCATGACTTGCATAATCTCGTAGTGGCGGCTCACTAGCAAGTACAGTAACGGGAAAACGACCTATATTGTTTCGATGAGTCGAACGTAGCCTAGCGCCGAGCGAGTTGGAAGTGCTGACCTTTTCGATGCGGCCCCCGCCGCCGGTTATGAGCGTAAGGGTATCAGTCCCGTCAATAACGTACTCTACTGCTTTCAGGTTATTGCCTAATCGAATTTCTTCTGCTTCCAGATACGACTCGAATTTTTCTGGATGGCTTGGCCCAGGTTGTAATTGGAATGTGGCCGCGGTCAGTGTGTGAACAGGCTTCCAGGCGTAAGTGAAGTAGTCATCGATAGACTCCCGGTTGGGAGGGAGCACCTTGGCGCGAACACCCTCCATCTGAGCGAAGAGATCTTCTATCTTTTTAGCGTAGTCGATGATAGATGACCTATATCCTGCCAAAGACTCAGCAGGCCGTGTGATAGCGGGAGATGCGCTGCTCACCAACTCCCCAGAAGGCTACCCATTGAGGGAGGCTGCAAGTGATAAGCCAGTGTCCATCCAGACTTGAAACGATACTAACCTCCAATTTTCCGGTCGAGACCTCGTAAAGTTATTCATCTCCGCGATAGTGATGAAACCTGACGCGTCGTCATCAAATGCCTCCATGATAGGTTGCAACCATGAGACATCCAAATATTTGATTGCCCAGGCGTCCGGATTTTGAGAGCTGTTCGCTGGAGTAGTTCTCAGCCTATGGACAGCGGGAGCCTCAGAAGCATGCTTCTCCAAGTAATGGTCTCGGAGGGCGAGCACAAAATGACGAGCTTTCACGTTCCCACGCCATCCCTTCAGACATAATTAATTTCTATGGCCTCAATGTGATGAAAACGCCATTGCACCTACCATTTCCGTCCAAATCTCGTGAATTGACTGAAAATCATAGCGGGTTATAGCCATACGTTTGCGGAGAGACAAAGGAAATACTCACACGGTCGAGGATCCTCTCGTGGGGACCACCTTTCACCTCTTGAATGACGCGATCACTCTCTCGCGTAACAACAAGTGACAACTCGTCGACGATCTGGCGCTTTGCACTTCGAACTTGCGAAAGAACACTGTTCTATTCTTCTCCACGGCAACATCGGGCTCTTCAAAGATATCATCTCTGAGATCGTCGGCATTCCGGTTCGTGTCTGTAGGCTTTCCTCGTTGCGCGCGGCGCCCCTTGGCACTGGGCGCACTTGACACCTTGTTCGCGGTTTCATCCAGCTCGAGTAGCATCTTGTCGTCATTCTGGAGAAGTTTTACGCCTCCTTTTGCATCCACAAGCTGCATAAGTTGTTTCTGCTCAGGGCTTACTAGCCGCTCAAATAACGTCATCATAGCGTCCATCCTGTGTACAAGTTGAACACACGATTAGGGTAGAAACATAATACGAACTTTTTATCGAGCGCTTTTGTTTGGTCATCAATAGTATTGAGCTTAGCATTAGCCTCCGTCACACCTCGGCCCGTGTGGATAGACAGTTCGAACTCGAAGTCTTGGCGCCTCTTGGAGAAGAGCCTTACATAGCCCAGGAGTTTGCATTCCACAGTGGGCTCTGGAACACCTTCGCCAGGAGTTTTTTCTTCGAATACGTATCGCAAATATTCGAACAGGATTTGATATCCTCTGCAGTTTGCTCGACAAGAGGTGACAACCGATCTGCAACATTTCGTCCATCAGGTCCAACGAGCTTGTCACTCTCCGCCGGGACGTCATGGAGGCTGTACGATATGAGTAAGGTGTAGTAGATGGATAATATTACGCACAGTAGCAATACATTCATCATATCTTTTATCTCAGCATGAAGTGCAATGATCTTCTTGTCGTTATCGCGACGCTTCATCTCGAGCGTGTATATAGTCTTGAAGGCCAGAACAGCAACTAGTTTACCGATCATTTCGTGTCCACGCGTGTCATAGATCCAACATACCGCCAATGAAGGGATGCAAGCCCGCAACTTCATCTAGAGCGTGCATGAAAATAGGCATACCCTCTAAAAATTTATCAATTCCCTCTTTTAAAGCTAGGCCAGTGTCACTCTCTTCGAAAGCGCCAAAAGCTGCCTCAACTAGGGGGGTGAATAGTACCATCTCATCCTGTATTGCAGTAACTATGACATTGTCATCTAACGGTAGAAATCAGCTTGGTACAAAAAAATTCATAGAATAAGCCTAAGTTGCTGAGAACGACCATCAACCAAGCCATCAACTTCAAGTCTATAGCGCATGTTGGGTTCATCCTTAACCGAATTCGGGGCTTCTGCAAAGGTTCTGACCCGGAATCCTCAGGTTGTACCACCTCTATGCGTAGTTCCATGGGAGGATTAATATCAAGACTGACGACGGGAGGAGGCATCGGTAGAGGTTTTTCGCGAATTTCAACGTCAGGGATAGGTGTTTCGGCCTTGAGTGACATGGAAAGTGTAGATGGTGAATCCGCGCGATCATAGGTAGACACAGTCTCCTTCTCCAAGGGTAAGGTATAATGGGCACCGGTTCAGAAGTCTTCCGCTGTTTCTTGGGTGGTTTTTTGGATTCGTCAAAAGATAGGCTTCGTTCGGAATCGTCAGCAGAAGTACGATTCGCAAGGCGTGGTTGGCTGAGCTTCTTCAATAAACGGGAGAAAGGCATTGGTGCAGAACAAGGGGTCAACCCTCAACTCTGAGATCTGGGGACTTTGTTGGGAACGCACCTCCCAGTGATGATTTTATTACCCGGTAAACGCCAAAGTGAAGGTCAGTGACCAGGGGAATGTGGAAACCTGTGTTGAACGCGGATCACGGAGAACCAGTGACAGCTTATCCCCAGTGGGAGAGTTCCCATTGGAGGCAACACCGGGATAGCCGCCGATTACCTAGTACATCTTCACCAGGTTAAACTTACTGTACAATGACAACGGTGGCCGCCCAAGTCAAGATAAACGCCGATATTACGCGCTTCCGAGTCGTATTTCCGATATTCAATGCTATTACTGTAAGTTATAGGAACGGATATGGTACTGCCTGCACCTGAATCGCTGGTAGGCTGTGCATACACCGCGACAAGTATCCAAGTTGGAACGCCCGCTCAACGCGTCAAGAAGATTCAATTCAGCTAAGGTGGAAAATGTTACTGTAGGTACGATGATGGAAATGACTCGAACTTGGAGTTCTCTTACCTTACGGTAGTATCCCATCGTAAATCGGTGTCTGAGGGAAACGAAACAAGTGACCAAGTTAAGTTAGCACCCACCGGGCCGGCAAGTCGGTTCCGTCGTTTGTGGAGCGTCGTGTGGGCAATTCAATCACTGTTTCACGGTGCTCGCTCTGGCCCTGGCAACCTCCACACGTTTACCACGTTACGTATCAGACTCATTGAACGCCTCAAGCTATCCACGTACCTCATGGGGGAATTTTCCAAGATGATGGACTGGCGTGACGGTAAGTGTACATATATACACTACAAAAGGATCTGTATCTACCCACTTGAAATGACATCGCCTTTCCTGCAATTTATCACGGCTTTGGCAGGAATCAGAAAACCCCATAAGTAGCCTATGACTCGGACCTTATCTGTTGGCTAACGCCAGGTCCTATTTTTAAACACGAACACCCCTCAGTTGTCACTAGAACATATTATATTCGGCCATCATGCATCACGCGTCAGATCTGCATCAGACCCTAACTTGTTCATCAGATACCGGGGCCGTCGATAGAGAACAAACAATTTTGAGTTTCGCTCGCCGACAAACAAAGCCCAGTGTGTGTAACCATCAGAGGAGTTTGTATGCGTGACAATGGGGCTACTGTAAGCGGATTTCTCACATGGTACATTTTCTGTCTTATCAGGGAGTTTGATAGCGGCGTGTTCTACTTGCCTTTGATATTACAACACTGTTGATCCACACGAGTCAAGACTACTCAGTGCTGCTTGGGTTACCGCAAGGCCTCGTTTCTTGCCCGACGAATTTTCACTTTTCATAATCCTCAGGATTTCAAGAAAACACTATCGGAGGGTCCCTTCTAACCTACCCATCTCTTCTGAGGCCAATGGATCCTGATTTCCGAGTTGGGTAGAACTCTGGGAGCAATTGCACAGCGCATTCTCATTATACATTCCATGAAGGGTTCACATGCGACACTCATTGATGAGAACCGCGGCAGAATACATCAGCTACATCCCTGGTATGTACAGGCGAAGACCCTCAGCTTAGAGTACAAGAGATTGAACGTTACCGAAGTACTCGTCAAGAGACATAAATCACCAACAGAATGTTCACAACCAGCTTATCTAACAAGCCCCGTGACACAAGCGGCACACGTTCTTTTGACACGCTCCCGCTCATCTCCTTGTCTGCCAGCAAAACTATGCCCGCCTCTGCGAGCGGGATCGCACCGCTTGTTCAATCCTGTACTGGAGATGGATTGTTTCCTCTTCCCCATACCCTCCACTCATGGAAGGCGGCCAGTAGTGTTGTACGTGGTACTATCGGTAACTTCCGGGCCATACTCAACGACAGCGTCCACGGGCCAGATGTATCCACCAGCGGTCCAACGCAATTCTGGGGAAAGCTTGTACAGCTTTACAGCGTGGTATAGGATCGAGTCGCCACCCTTCAGCTATCGGATGGTAGACAGAGGGTCAGGTGGTGCCACGCATGCTTACTATTGGCTTCACTCACATACGGCACCAGTGACTCGGCGAGTACGTCTGCCGGACTGACATTGTATTCACCCGTCAGATAAAAGCGATCGTACGCCCACGCATTACGTTGAAAACTTGAGCCAAATTGTCCAAGATGTAGTCACTCGGCGTGATGAGTGGATCAGGGGATACGCCAGCCGGGCCAAAGTCTTGAGATGTACTCCGTACGAGATGGTGATACGACAGCCCTTCTGCACAGGTTCGACCTCTGTCGAGCAGTCTGACAGGTACGCAACCCAATCTATCTGTCCACTTTTCCCGCTACGCCCTTGGAAACGCTCCACTCCTCCCTCGGGAGAGGTCACAAATAATGCACCACCACGAAAGCGAACAGGTAGCGTCAGAATCACAGTCGCGACACGCATGTCGCCAGGGATCCCTTGTGCGGCCATGCGAGCGCGAGTCGGAACGATCTCTAGTTTGTCACGCACGGCTTGAAGGTATGTCCGGCTGGAAGCGTGGAAAAAAGCGTGTTGCGCACCGCCTCGAGGATGGGGTGGTTGGCAAGTTCAAGGGAAGTCGTCAGGGGATGATTCGTCGGAAAGAAGAGTGAGTCGCATTCCCCGTCCTCTACTTGTGCATGGGGTCGGCATGCGGCGATCAAGACGTCCAGGCAGGAGGTGTGTCGTAATCGACGTCAATGGGGAAATCGAGCGAGTGCGTGATCCCACTCTGACGAGCGTTTATCAGCCTGGGGAAACCTGGAAACTCATCAAAAAGCCACCTGCCTTTGTCCGGAAGAATAGGCTGAGGGTGGCAGGGTCGACTGGTATACGTCCACATGTCGCATAGGGACGTGCCTTGGCTGCGATGACATTTCCAATGCTTTCTTTGAGAGCGGCCTCGCTCGAATAGTCGGACACCGCGCGGCGCATGGGCGGCCGAGTGTGACCCCGGGGACTCGGTGCACGCTCTATCTCGAAATCCGCACTACTTGGAGCTCGGTAGGCCACCACAGACGGCAAATTGCGCCCAACGACCGACGGTGAGACAGCGGGGGAATGCATCATCATCGAGACACCCATAGAGGGTGACAGGGGATTTGCTGAAGGTATCATTATGGTGGGTGGGTGGGTCAGGGTGCAAGGTAGAAAAGAGCTCGAGCTGAGGTGTTTGTGAATCGGAGACGCCGGATGACAAACCGCTTATCTGATTCCACGCTTCGCGCTTTCGTGGTCAAGTGTGCACGGTACAAGGAGGTCTCGTGTAGGATTACACAGATAGGTCCTCAAAATGAGGCGCATATGCGGGGGGAGGACCGGGGCATCAATCAATGTTAGGCGATTATCAGTGCAACACGCCGAAACCTCGTGTCCGCGTCCCATCATGACAAGACATCAATATTCCATTTAAAGACCAGATCCCATAGGGGGTTGCCTTTTCTGAACCTAGAGAAGCAGTGGGAGTGCCAATGGTTCGTGTCCACATAACTGATGGCCTAGGGAGCAGCGTACTCCAACTATACTAGTTGAGCGGTTAGACCGTTTTCCTTTGTCCGGAGGTTTTTTCAAATGAAGCTCTAATCGGCGTGGCATTTCTTTGTAGGAGGTTGAAAGTTTAAACTCGTCTCGCTGTCACTAGCGCTAGAAGCTCCGGCCGGGGACAGCGGAGTCGTTCAGAGGCTGAAGTTTGTAGCAGGATTATCGGCGTCTATTCATCAGCACCCGAACGTCTATTCATCAGCACCTGAATCTTCCACGAACTTGAAGAGAAAGTGGTCCAGTCGCGTGCGCTAGGACGGGGGCTCTTGATTGCCTCACTGGCAATAGTACATCGAGATACTATCGCATGCCGGCGCCGCGGTTCGATCTCGATGGGGACAGGTAAGTTTACCTGACCTTTATTGGACATCCCGAAGCGTCATGGAATTCTAGAGCGTCTGGAAATCAGATGATTTTCCAGCAAGCAAAAGCAAGCAACGCCACTGCCGACAAAAATCGTAGTTCACAGAAACCTTTCGCGTGATGTGGCTTTGCGGGCACTGTACTGAGAAGAGCACGGCGCGTGCCCTATGACTCGGCGGCGCAGTTGTAAGTGCTGGTTCCGACGTTCGGTGAAACCTTCAGTCAATATATCATAGCTTATCTGAATATGTACCTAGCAACTGAACTCAATCGGCCGCGGAGTCCGGTAAAAGGGGGCAGAGGGTAGGTCGCCTACAGTATATATTATATCGGATCGTCGATGACACGAACCTTCCAAATGCAAACGTTGACGTACTGAAGACGTCTCTTTGTTAGCCCTGTGCCGGGTTGCGGCGTTGCGCTGTAGAGTTCTCCGCCAGAAGTCTGGTTGATACTGTACTCTAACAGTTTGAATGCGTTTGGTGGGCGTCCAGAGTCGGCATCCCGCGGCCACGAAGCAACGAAGACAGTCCATTGCCTTTTAGCTATTCAAAAGATCATGAATATCATGTCCCAAGGTTACGAGATCATGCTGTTTCGACTCCATGCCGGCGCATGATGCTTGATGGTACGAAGCTGATCACACGGTAACATTTTAAACCTCAATCACCTTTGATCGACGCGGACACTTACCTCCGCCGGGATGATAAATACATTAGCATACTATACGTGCAGACTTGTATATATGACACATAACCCACAGCCAGTCAGCCCAACTAATCTAACAAGTAAAACATGTATGTCTGCTACGGAAGTGTCATCCTCTAACCTAGAACTTAAAGTCCATGGTACTACGATCGTCTGCTGCGAGCCGTGCATATTCTAAGCAAAGCCGATATACATATGCTGTGGAGATTGACGCGTGGTTAGCGGCGGAGACACAGGGAGCAGGACGCCAAGCTCACCCTCCATATCGACCCGACGGCCGATTGTATTATGCCAGTTTTTCCCTGCGCGGGCGATACGCCGTAAGCGTTTATCGCCGTCGGTGGGTATGCGCTGTGTTCGTGGCACGTCTTGCGCTGTAGAGTTCACAGTAACAAGCGCATCTTGCGTACCACCTGAGAAGAAGGCATGGATGTTGTATATCTCGGTATATGACGTCGACAGTGGGATGTAATGAAGCCTGAACACACAATTGTGATATCAGGAAAGATATGCACAGAACCAAGACGTACCAGGGTTGTATCCAATCAGAGAAGAACTCTTGATACACGGTAGACTTGATGACCGCACTATCGGACCCCAGGAAGGCGAGGAACTTGCCAGAGTAGCCCATTCCATCCAAGTCGAGAAGGTACTTATGTTTCCAGTGGTCACTTAGAACTGCTGCGTCATCAAAACGATGGTCCCGGACTTGCTGCTGGTAGCCACCAGGATAGTGTTCGTGGTCGACCGAGCTGACAAAGGCGACGTCCATAATTTCCCGATTTAGGGAGGCTATCGGCACAGAGGCATATACAAAATTCGTGGAGTTTGGTGGGTCAGCGAAGACTATTGTGCGGTTAAGGTCAGATGAGCTACTGGCGAGCCGGACGAACCTGAAAAAAAAAATGAGATATTGCCATATAAGTGAGGAAGAGAATTACCGATGTCGCTGGTAATACGGTGAGAAGCCTCGCGGCGAACTACCGCCGCCAGTAGTAGCACCGCGAAAAAAAATCATATCGTCCTTCTTCTCCCAGGGTATTTCCATACTATCGAGCTGCTTGATTTCTTGGTTCACATCGTCCCATGCATATGTATGACGCCGAGTGGTCCCGTAGTAATAATGGCTTGGAATCTTGATGTCGCTGAAGCCCAAAGCTTTTGCAGGGGAGAAAATCGGATATAGAACGGGAACAGTTCGCCAATCCGAAAGAAATGACCTTGTGATATATGGGCAGATGGGATGTCACAAAAAGGTAATGTTCTAGCGGTTTCCCTGGCGAAAGTAAAATCGGGACCAAGGGAGGACCCAGGAACATGGAAGTAATTAGCAGTGCCATTGAAGCCAATCGTTTGCTTTGAGCTCATGATCCGTCGGGCTGGGGATTCTGGGGGACAAATCCGACGAAAGGCTTCCCAGACACTACCCTCCCCCCTCCAGTCAGGTACGGAAAGGTGGTCTGCGATGCCTTCTTAAGCCATTTGCTTGTCACATTTCGAAGGGAATGACAAGAACACACCGTAGGGCTCTTCGCGGGTGATATTAGAGTATTTTCGGTGCTCCCATGGTACGAGCACGCGGCCTTCCGACCGAGCGTTGATAGCGAAGTCAAGGTCAGGGAGCTGAATACCAGGAATGGAAGGTTGATTGACAAAAAGCGTCGTACTTTAGTCAGACGCACCGTTTTCCGAAACTTCTCTATCATTCTCACAAAATTACGAGCACGCATACCCACGTCATCCTTATCCATGCGCGACTTGACATTGACTGCTTCTGCCTCGCCGCCTCGTATGCGTACCAGGTCGACGGAAGGAAGGTCTTGAGCTGCCTAGTCGGCATGGTGCATTAGGTAATGCATCCAAGAAGAAAAGGAGGCGAAGCATCACACCTGAAACGCTCTCCGTCTGAACTCCGCACCTGTCATCTCCCAGAACGGCTCTAAATCGCCAAAAAGGCCGTCGTACTCATCCACCAATTTTACCTTATTCGTCTGCGCGAAACGCCACCACGAATCAAAGCCTTTGGGTGGGCTACGACCGTATCGTCGTTTGTATTCTGAGACGGCACTACGGAGGGAACGGCTCTGGCGAGACATCACCGCGCGGAAGCGATATTCTGCATCGTCCATGAGGCGCGGTATTGGGTGCTCTGCGACATTCCCTAATAATCGTGCGGGTCCAGGACGTGCGAGTTGTGGTGGTGTTGTACGATCCTGTGGGAGGTACAAAGTTGACCAGTGACCCGCAAATATTCCAGCTTGCACGAAGATGAAGACAAGGGCCGCAATAAAAGAGTAGAATCTACGCGTGTCCCATAGTGAATGTTCAGATGAGTCGTGCTGCGACATGGGGGCATTAAAAGTGGAGGCAACGTCGAGATGGGTGGAAAAGACACACGGGCAACTTCTCACCGGGTTCAAAGCTTCAAAGGCACACGTGATTATGTAATCACTGCCATGACGAATTTGACCATAAGAGGGGACCACCCAATTATGGTCAAATCAGATATCGATTCGAAGAATCACTACCAGATTAAAAAAATTCTATAAATTGCGGGAAAGTATATCTATCAGGAAGCGTAGTATTTACACGTCTGCTAGGCTCCAACCTCATCAAAACCGAATCGTACAGTGACTGACTCTCCCAAGTCTTCAAATTTAGAAAGAGAAAGGAAGTTTGTCAATTTTGACGAGGTAATCGATCATGAGACCGGCCCAAGTAACCCATCCCATATGGCCATTGCGGATAAAGTTCACTTCGAAAACATGTGTTAGTAATATGTGCAACGCCACCAAATGCGATAACAACTCACAGCCACAGCTGTCGGGCGAGTTGAGGTCGACAGTAATATATTGCCAGATAAGGTGAAGGGAGGTACCGCCGATAGTGACGTAGAAGAAATACGGAGTTTGCTTATTGAGGATACCCGCATAGGCGAGGGTGGAGACGAACAAGACGGCGCAGCTGAAAGTGAAGGGGCGGACGAAGTCACCCAGCATCACGGCCGTCGACTTCACGCCAACCTTCACGTCGTCCTTGCGATCCTGGCAAGCGTAGATAGTATCTGATCGACAAATCAGCTGATGGCTCGCGGTGTTGGAAATGTTAGAGAACAAACCGTAGTGCATAGTCCACCCCAGGAGCCAACCATGAGAAGTGTGAGCAATTGGATGTCAACCTCGTTGGTGATAGCGACCCAGGAGATGACGAGACCGAAGTTCATGGCAATTCCGAGCCATGCTTGCGGCCAGTAGGTGATACGCTTCATGAGGGGGTAGAGGATGAAACTGCATGTGTGAGGTCTTCATCAATCTCCGAATAAAGAGTGCATCAAAGACATACAGAGGGAGAAGTTGAGCGATGGCTGCCCAAAATGCGACGCCCTGGTAGGGCAGGTATAAAGAACACCAGCGATATATTGGACGATCAAATAAACGACAGCGGCAAAGACGGACACACGTCCGCTAGCGAGGGGACGTCCCTTGGTACGTTCTGTGACAATGTAAAATGGGAGTCTAGATGGTACAGTGGGACGAAACCTACCGACGCCAGCATCAAAGTCGCGGTCGAAAATGTCGTTAATGGTGCAAGCGGAACCACGGACAATGAATGCAGCAATCAAGAACTTGGACATTTCAGTCCAGAAGGTTTTTAAATCCAAACTCGTGTGGTACGCCGCCATGGTCAGGCCCCATGCTGATTACACCGATTAGCCGAAATCTTCGAGCAGGTCAAATTATAGCTTACCGAACGGCCAAAACATGAGAATGGTACCCGTAGGCTAAGTGAAGCTTGAGCCTATTTATTATTAAAAGTCTCACGAAGAAGAACGCACTTTATGGAATCGAATGAGTTCCAGGTAGGGGCGGACACCGGGAGAGACGAGCCCGAGCGGGAATGGGAGATTCGCCGGTGCAGGAAATGACTTGTGGAGAATAGGCGCCTTTTCAGAAGATCGGGACATGATTCAGAGATTGAGATGAGCTGATCTAAAGTATAGAGCACCGATAAAGACTCAGCAGGCAAGGAGAATGATGGGTCTGAGGACATTGGGGTTTTTTTCAAGGTTTATATATTGGTTTAGGTCTCAGGGGAGCACAAGTCAGGCCAACAGTTACTCGCAGGTTACTGCTGAAACCAGAGATAGAGTTCCGCTGCGAGGCCTGACCGGAGGTAGCCAATGGGGTCAGCAGTTGTCAGTCCGGCTTTCCCGGCACAGGTACAGGCGCTGAGGCGATAGACTCGGATCCTGATTAACCCTAACTGATGGGGAGCTGGCCACCAAGTTTGACATTATGGTACTGCTGTGGGTCATTGCCAACCCAGAACCGAGAATGACGGAAGTAACACTGTTCTCTTGCCAGCACTAGTAAGAATAGTGGGTCCCTTGATATCGCCGAAGCCTCGGACATGACTAGCAGATGCTTCTCCATCAGCCGAGGTCGCAGATTGACCCGGTGAATAGACAGTCAACACCTGCGAAGCCATTAGCCTTTCGGCGACCTCACAGATTCGCAGAGCGATAATGAATGAAGAAAGAAACCTTTTGCCTTTCACAAGAGGCGCTCTGATCACTGGTTCGGACTTTCCCGGCGCTTAATTTGGACGAGGTTCTTTCCGAGCGTCCTGTTGCAGAATTACTACCGTCTCTGAGTCCAGGGGTAGGCCACGTATACATGAATACATCAGTCAAATAACCCTGTCAGGGAAGAGAGATCCGCAAATTAGAAAGCAAACTCACCGGACCTGTCCAAAATTCCGGGCAGGGCAGGGCAGACTCGGAAAGGATGTGGTCTTGAGTCGTGCCAGTGACCGCCCACTTCTGTTTGAAACCCAAGTAATCATGCTTCAGGGTGCGACAGAAGATGATCAAATTGTGGCCACCGAAGTCATTCGGTAATTGCTACTATTTGTGTTCCAGATGAATACCCGGACAATGAAACAACGAAAAGGGGTGATGTGACTTTGTTGGGCGCTGAGCGTCTAATAGGCCAATGCTTAGTCAGACCTCGGCATCTCAGTTGCTTACCTTGACGATCTCGCTATGCACATCCTTGACGAATGATGATGACGCTATTAGCAATACTCTGCATCTCGCGATTGCTGTCGCATCACCGTTGGCGTAGATTTTCCACGCCACTCGTATGAAACTGATGAGATCAGTCACCCCGCTTTGAATTCTGACGCTATATCATTATTCCTAGATCGAATTTCCAACAAAAGCTACTACGAGTATGTGAGTCCGATTTATGAGTAAGGACGGATGTCCGCGGATGTCGATATACGCGGATTCTGGACGTCCACTTGGTGATACGGCCGGTTCTCTTAACCCTGCTGTGCATCTACACTCACTCCTTCAAGTTCCTCTCTGTCATGTCTGCTCTTCCTAAGACTCAAGTGTTGAATAGCTCGACTTTCAAGGCCCCGCCTCTGAGCGATAAGTCTCTGTGTCTCCCCGACTTCTACGAGTGGCAGTATCACAACAGTCCCAGTCATCCCTTTTTCGTATATGAAGATGGCCCTGGGAAGGTCAGAACTATCACATGGGCTGACGCTGCCCGGGGAATCCATCGTGCTGCACATGTTGTTGCATCGCGCGTCCCTCCAGAAGATGCAGCTGCTGCATTGGAAGGACGTCCCATCATTATTGCCGTACTGGCAGCGACCGGTCAGTTCACCACTTTTTTACATTGCCGGTGTCAATAGGAAGCGTTAATTTTCGTCTAGATACGGTGACCTACGTAACAACCGAAGTCGGTATTTTGCGGGCTGGATTTGCGGTGTTCCCCATTTCGCCAAGAAATTCACCGGAGGCCATCGCACACCTTTTGAAAAAGACGGGAACACGACACTTACTGGTCGGTGGCGAGCCAATGCTTCAGAAGCTCGCGGCAGGCTCCCTGGAATTGGTGCGAGCGGACGGTCACCCCGAAATACCTCTTTCAAGCATGCCCCGCTTTGAAGATCTCTACCCTCACGAATCCTCGAACAGTGATTTTAAGCATTATCCTCCAGTAAGGTTCGATCTTGATGCACCATCCCTAATATTGCATTCCTCTGGTAAGCAATTGGACTCAATGCTGCTCACTTAGAGGAAACAACTGACTTTAGTACCAAGGATCAACCGCTTTCCCAAAACCCATAGCGTGGACTCACAAGGATCTTGTGACTCTTTGTATTATTCCTTGTAAGCCGGCTTCGGTATCGGTATGGATGCTTGTTATTTATGATTCTCCAGGGTGCGGAGAAATGGATTTGTGTGGTCAAATCATGTCTTGCCACGCGATGCCAGTATTTCACGGAATGGGCGTCTTGCAAATAGCTTTAGTCGTGGGTGCATCCTAATCCGTGTTATCGCTCAGGCTGTGCCAACAAATTGTCAGCCATCTACAGGAGTGGTCATGGCTGTTTTCAAGCCAGCCTTTCCAGCTGTCCTGCCGAATCCTCAGAACGTATTAGAAGGAACTATAGCAACTAAATGCTCAATCGTAGCAGCTGCTCCCACATTTTTGGAGGTATATGGCCTTTCCTTCCCTTCGTCTGGTCTCACCATATCTGATGCATATAGGCTTGGTCACGTGATCTAGGTGCTGTAGAATATCTCAAAACTACAAATGCAGTGGTACGTTTCCAATTATACGCGTCGCGAAGTTTTACTGATGATGTGTCAAGTTGTGGGGAGGAGGGCCCTTAACTAAAGAGGTAGGAGATTATCTTACACGTGAAGGAGTTTCCATTCATTCCCAGTACGGATGGTAAGCACCCCGGGTCAGATATAGTAGCTTTCAGCCCTGAAATATTTGCAGCACAGAGTGTGGTGTCATGAACACAGTAATTCCAGGTACGTACTTCTTTTATTTTGTTGAATCTTACCATGACGTCACAAAAAGGTCACTCTCGCGGAGAAGATTGGGAATATTTCACCTTGTCCTCTCATTGCCGTCCCGCATTTCTTCCCCAAGGCGATGGAACGTTCGAACTGGCTCTCATAGTAAGCGTATCCTGTGTCCATCTCCCACGTTCGCTGAGACGTCGCAGAATCATGACTTCCATCGTCCTGTAGTAATCAATACCCAGATCGACGGACAGAATGCGTATGCAACCTCAGATCTACTGGTACCTCACCCCACGAAGTCCGGTTTATGGAAAATCTATGGTCGAAAGGATGACAAATCATGCTGTCGTCAGGGGAGAAGACGAACCCGGGGCCGTTGGGTATGGTTAATCGCTCGGGCTCGAAAATAACAAAAAGTGTTCTAATATCGGATTCTAGAGGGAATACTTTCCCAGGATCCCCATGTACTGTCCGCTGTAATGTTCGGCAGGGGTAGATTTCAGAATGGTGTCCTCATCGATCCGAAACCCCAATTCGCGTTTGACCCTAAGGACGAAGGGACACTCGAAGCATTTCGTCAGTTGATTTGGCAAGTACCTGCGTCACTATCTGCGTATTTGGGTTCTCAACTCAGAAGTCTAGGCCAACCGTGGAGCGGCTGAACGCTTATGCGCCACAACACTCCCGCCTGTTCAAGGAGGCATGTATATCTATTACTATATGTGCCTCCCTACGCTAACCGGCGGCCGTTTAGATGATAATCGTAGCGTCACCATCTAAACCATTTGTGTATACAGCAAAGATGTCTGCGCGGCGGCAAGCAATTCTAAGGGATTACGAAAACGAGATCGACGCTCTCTACGATGCAATTGAGCGGACTTCGCAAGTCGATATCCCATCACCTTCCGAATGGACACCGCCACAATCGCTAGAATATATGCGGCACATTGTTCACAAGGTTATGACGCAGAAGGTAGTAGACAACGTTGACATCTTCCAGCATGGTTGTGACAGGTAGGATATTTCTCCTCTACTCATATCATCCGACTATCATCCGACTAATCGCCTCTTGCAGTCTACAGTCGACTTATATCCGGAATTCTGTTCTGCATGGGCTCCGAGATGCTAAACCCGAAGCAGTAAAGTTCGTATCAGCGTCATTCGTGTACGAGCACCCGACCATTGAGCGTATGGCAACGTTCTTGAGCAAGGCAGTAACCGACCCTCAGTCTGCTCAGGGCGTAGACCTTGCATCACGTGGACGAGAGTTGCAGGCGCTCGTCGACAAGTACACTGAAAGCTTCCCCACACGTCTCGCGCTCAATGGATCTGCACGTCCATTGCCTCCAGGGGATGTCTACCTGTTGACTGGAACGACAGGAGGTCTTGGATCTAACATGCTGGCGCATTTGCTAGAAGCACCCACGGTCATGCGCATCTATGCGTTCAACAGGCCGTCGAAGTCTGCAACTTTGGAGGCGCGACAACTCTCGGCCTTTAGGCAACGTGGGCTAAACACGTACCTCCTGTCGAATGAGAAGCTCGTGTATGTTGAAGGAGACCTGAGTCAACCCGCTTTTGGTCTGGGCGATGAGCAGTATCGAGAAGTAAGCGGAGCCACTTACGTCTCAGGCTTTATGATTATTCTCATACGTTTGTGGCTACAGATTCATAGATCAGTCACGCACATCATCCATAACGGTACGTGAGACCCTTGTATTTTCAGACTAGCCTTGCTGAATACATCTAAAGCCTGGAAGATCAATCTTAATTTATCTCTGGCATCTTTCGAAGATGGTATTTCTGGAGTCCGCGCCCTAGTAGATTTTTCCATCACATCGTCACTCATTCGCCCTCCACAACTGCTCTTCGTTTCGTCTATTTCTGTCTTTATAAGTGCGTTCTTTTGCTTCAGCAGTCACACTGTCTCCGAGTCTCTGATATCTATTTTTAGATTTCGAGAACAAAGGCCCTGTCGTGGAGGAAGTTCTATCAAATCCAGAGATTGCTGTTGGCACTGGCTACTCTGAATCGAAATGGGTGGCGGAGCGCATTCTCGATGCAGCTGCGGAGCGCACAGCACTACGACCCGTAGTCGTGCGTCTGGGACAGGTATGTGGAGATGGGAATGGACCTGGAACAAGAACGAATGGTTCCCATCTCTCCTCAAGTCTGCTCTCACATTAGGTTGTCTGCCAAGCCTCGATGGGGTAAGTAAGATTCCAAAACATCACCTACGACAACTTCTGATATGACACTTAGACTGTTGCATGGATAACTGCGCCAGATGCCGCCGCAGCACTGCTTGAGATGTCGCGCATCATCGACTCGGCACCTGATGCCCACACTTTCCACATTGTACATCCGCGCGGCGTGCCCTTCAACACGCTCATCGCTTCCGCGGCGTCCTCGCTCAACGTCCCGCTTGTCCCTTATCCCGAATGGCTCTCCAGACTTACCGAGGCACACAACTCCCAATCCTTCTCCGCCTCAGAACTGGAGAGGGCGCAGGAGGCCAATCCCGCGTTAGCTTTGTTCAGTTTCTTCCAGTCTGCGCGTGTTGGACCCGATTGGGAACCCCTTGGCGTCGCGCGTTTGGACACAGCGCGTGCGGTACGCGTGTCGAATATCTTGGCAAAGGACGCCAAGCCGCTTGGAGAGGAGAATGTGCGAAAATGGATGAGCGCGTGGCGTGCAAGCGAGTTCATTCCCCCGCAAGCCGAGGAGGCAACAGCTCGCACCGAGACAGCAGTATCAAAACAAGATGCGGCAGCGGTTGCGCTGACAACTCTGGCATCTACGGGTCAACTGAGCGCATCGATGATGATCAAAGAAGTCGGCGTGGCCTCCAGATTTGGCATTTTGGTGGCCTTACTTTCGTCTCTCTACCTCCTGTATTCTTATTCCTATACCTCCATGGGTAGCGTTCCGCGTTAACGGCCGCGCCTTTTAATCTGTACTCGGATACAAATTTGATAAACTAAATAGAGGATTCTTGAATAATACCAAAGAAACAGCCGTGTTCTGCAAGAAATGACGATGGGTAGCGCAAGAAAGCAGGAACCCGGACTCAGGGGAAGCATTCAGCAGAAGATGAAAAAAAATAGCTAATTTCCAAAGTACTCTTCGACCAGTACACGCTTCCGCAACTCAAGTAGCACACCCTCCATTTCTTCTTTGGTGGGCATCTTTGGTGGCAAGAGACTTTCCACGGATAAGAAGGGAATGTAGGTCGCTGCCGCACGAGCATGGGCCGACGCGGCGACAGCCGCATCATCTGTATGCGCCACGGTTGGGGGTGGGGGAACTGGGGCGTCTGATTTTGAGCGCTTCGCAACGTCGCTGTCAGATTCCGGCACCGTCGTGCCATCATCGTCAGGGCCTTGCGCTTGCCATCTGATGTCGCTGGTGGGGGATTATCCGAGGGCGGGACAGCGGATGAATGCGTGCCTGCTGCCCTCCGCGGAATTCTAGGTATAGGCGCGTCTGAGGGAAGACCGAGCACTTCACGTAGGTGTTCGTGAGCCTCCTCCCATTCTGCAGTGGGGTTATAAGTCGACTAAACTTGGCAGGGTAAGGAGATGAGCACCTTGTTGCTCGGCCGCTTCCTCGTATCTCAAGAGCTCCCCATCTGCTTCGTCGAGGTCGCCAAAGTATGCTGGACCCTGATTGGTGAATTTCTTGTAGAAAATATGAGTCGCATTCTCTTCATCCTCCTCTTTTTTGCGGCTCTCGAAAAGCTCTTTCACCCCCGGCAATTCTTTTGCTCGACCAAAGTACCTTTGAGAGAACAAGATCAAAAGGCAAAGAAGGTTGGCAGGAGGTAGAACTACGCACTTGTATCCCTTGGTCCCTGGTACTTCTCGCCCATCGTCGTCCAACATGGCCACGTTTCTTCGATAATTCGCACCTCCTAGTGCGATTATTTGATTCTCCCAGTGGCGCTTTTCGCGCATAAGCTTATTGATTTCATCGTTAAGGTCCCGGACCTCATAGTCTGTCAGGCCAGCTGTGCAAGGAGAGCTGAGTATATAACTTTTGGAACGAGGACGAGGCGAGAACAGACCATCTTGAATTTTCGACACTTTCCTACTGATCTCGCGTAATATTTCTCCTCGCCACCGCTCGCATTCGCGCAGGCTCTTGCACGCACTTGCCATGCGTGGGCGTCGATCGCTCCGCGTTCCGAGACCAAGCTCAGCTGCCTGGGCTTCACGGAAGCGGTAGAGCATAGACTGTGCCTTTTCTTCATTACGGGCCTACTAAAGAATCAGCATGGATTCAACCGCTGTTTCCGTAGTTGTTTCTTGCCATTGTTAAGATAAGAGACTTGAAGATAGAGTGATGCTCAAGCCAACACAAAGTGAAGTGCAGGCGAAACCTGACCGGCCCGGATTCCCGGATTTGTGTGCAGCTATTTGTCTCTCAGGTCCGCATATCAACGTGAAGTGCGAGGCCAGCCAGCAGATACGACACCACTTTATTCACACAGCTTTATCGTATTTATCCCCTTTAAAGCGGCACTCAGTCTAGAGTAGATCCCACGTACTCTTCCGCATCCGCTTCTGTATGGGCAAGAGTATCAAGCTACACGAGTTGAGAATGAAGAGGTGCTCGGCTGCGGTGGAGGAAGGCAAGAGAAAATGTAGTCCATAGACGGAACATTTGAAGAACGCCTTGGTGTAAAACCGAGCCTAATCGGATACGACTCAGCACTATAGTGATGTCAATTCCGGCCAGCTGTGCTGTCGTGTGAATGCAGAGCCCAGAACCCTTGCGTAAGATCACACGATGCATTCTCTGTTCAAGTTTGGGTACCTCCTCGCAGCAACGCGGAGGGAACTAGTTCGATTACAGCTTCTTTGTGGCAGTCCAAAATGAGGTGTGATATATATACCCAAGCATCGAATCCTTATTATTTACGTAGGTCGTGTCGATCGTACGTTCGTTCTATTGATTGAAGTTAACCCCAGTGCGAGACGAGGGAGAATTAAACATTACTTTAATTTCAAAGCCAATCTGGGCTGCAAGGGCCTTGACTTCCTCTAGGTCGAGCTCAACTGAGGGGTCGCTCGTAGTGTTTTCCTCAAAGTGCCAAAGGAGCGGACCTGAATTAGGTTGGGGATGACGTATAAATCAAGGGCATGTGGAAGGTGTTGGACATGGATGACGTACCAAGGTTGATCCAGACGCCGCCTGGAGCGAGGATGCGATGGATGATGCGAAGATAATTCACGACGTTTTTTGCCTGTGGGTCATAGCGTAAGGGTCTGGCGTGCGCTTGTGCGAGAAGAGAAAGCGCGTACTGTATCAATGAAGAAGCACGTCAGCACCGCATCCCATGGCCCGGCCGATGGTTCATTGGGGTCTGCTTCGCCATCTTGCTGACCATAGACCTCTTCAAAGTCGCCCGCTACGAGCGAAAAATTTGATCCTTGGGGGAGGTTGCTAGGAGAACGTCCGGTATTTGCACCCGCTTGAGCATTGCGGCGCGGTTGGGCACGTTCGAGAGGGAATGGACGTAGGGATAGATTGTGTGTTGGCACACCTGTTGAGTCCTTCATGGGATCAGGGTCGGAGAAGGTGAAGTACTAGCAATTGTTGCACACCGATTAAGAATAAAGAACGACGAAAGTAGCATATAGTGCGAAAACTCGTTTCCCTGACAGGAAAAGCCTGATGGGTGGGTTCAATTATCGGACGGAAGAGCACGATTCAAAACCTCACCGAGCTTGGCAACGTCGTATGCAAGCCTGCCAAGTCCAGCACCTGGAACAAGGACGCGGAAGTTGTACCTGAATGTGGCTCGAGAAGGTGCAGGATAAGTGGCAGGGACGGACCACACCTTTCCTCCATAGGTATATCGAAGAAGTGATTCAATAAGGCCTCTTTCATGGGCCGATAACATGCCTCTCTTTCTTCCTTTCCCTATGTTTTCGTGAGATCTATGTGATTCATAGAAGCGACGTCCGCTTACCTCCTCGCTCCAGTCCCGCACGAGCTGCTTAAGTGTACTTCTCACTTTGTCCATGTCAAACTCGGTGGGTCTACGCTTGCGTCCAGGGTTGACCCGATGTAACTCGTGGCGATGTGAGTGAGCACGCTCATGTGAAGGGCCTATGTGTGGGTGTGAGTGACTCTGCGGCGCGACGGCGGCGGCGTTGCTGTCTCCTGAATGCGCCGTGAGTGTTTGCTGCCTGAAGCAAAGCTACCGGTTCCCCAGCGGACCTTCGTCTTGCGGCTCGTCTAAATTTTTCCCAAGATCTTCGTCCTCGTCTTCGGGGCTCGATTCAAATATTTCCGGGTTAGCTACGATTTGGCTCAGAAAGGCGCATTGGCGAGTATCGCATCGTCTATTTCTGAAAGCTTTCGTTTATAGCCCAGTTGGTCGAGGAGAGCCTGGTCTTCAAGCGGGAGGGTGAAAATGTCTTTTCGACGGCGGTTGTTACCAGCTAACTGTGCGCTATGTGTTAGGAGAAGAGGTTGCGTCGACGACTTTGAGAGCACCAACTGTGTAGGGAGCATATTGTTGGAATGCTATTACGACATTTTGAAAATGGGCATGCTCTTCTTCGGTCTCTTTCTCAACGTCTCTGGCAGCCATCGACAAAATTGATCGTTTGTGAGTACTGTATTCGACGGTTCCGCCGGTCCGATATCGATTTCGCCTCGTTACCACCTCATCACGCCGACCATGTGTTGTGGCCCATACAGAAGTGCACCATTTCTAAACTTGAATGCAGTAAATCATCGTAGGATACAATATTAGCATCTTGTCCGCATCTTCTACTTTGCGAGTTTAATCGGGACCTCCACCTGTCTTCCAAGCCACTACACATTCTGGTACATACTCAATCGTCTTTTTTCGCCAACCATTGCCTCTTCGCTCCTTTTTTTCACTTGGTTTATATGCTACTTTGCAGCCCAGGTTGATGTGATACAAAGCCTGAGACAGAGTTGTTGTGGTATGGCCAATGGCACGTGAGATTACCATAACACCGCAGTTAACCGACCTCGGGACATAGAGTACGCCTGCCAAAGGCCAGGAGGCGGTGTAATCCATCCTCTTCGCACTCATCTCATTTACGCCATGGATCCATCCTACACAACAAACGCTTACACGCAACAGACCCAGTTTCAACCCGCCACACTCCTTCAATTCCAGCCGGACCCGTCCCAAGTCTATCAGAACCCCATTTCGGTTCCATCAATCCCCCCCCAATCTCGTCCTGGTCCAATTCCTTCTCAGCTTCAAGAGCCCTCAAGACCGCATTCTATTGTGGAACTTGCAGAGCGCGCGAGACTCTCTCTTGGTGATGATCCTCGGCCGTTCAAATCTTGGCTCCGAATAGCCGAGAATGCCCGGCGTGAGGCCAAAGGCTTACAAGACCAAGGCGACCTCGAGTCTGCATTCGTAGAGTTTGCAAGGGCTGCCACAATCGTGCTCGAGAAAATTCCTGCCCACCCCGATTATAGAGTCCTCCTCACCCCGACTCAGCGACATAACATGGGCCTGGTGAGTTGCTTCCTTCCCTACTCTCCCTGTCTGCTAGTCCCCATATCTCTGGTGCGGTTGGTAGTCTGCACACACTCTGTGTCCGTCATGCTTTCAATGGAATGCCATATGATGTAGAGCCATTGTGCATCTATCTCAGCCTGGTGATTTGAGACCTTCCCCCAATGTTCCTCATCCCTTGTACTCTGGATTGCCTCGCGTCACTTCTTTAATACGTGGGCTTCGTATCCTACTGCGCTCGTACCCAGGGTTTCTATTGATGCATGCTCCTCACAACAATACCACTCTCCTATTCACGTCAATTGTTTTTCTCGTGCTGACCACATGCACAGCACGGACAGGAGATTCTTGATAGTTTGACCGATATCAGGGCTGTTATCACGGCACGCTTTGACGAGTGGCGAACAAATCCCACGGCTGCACGATTCCAGACTACTTTGGCGCCGGGCTCCAATCCGCGACAACAACCGCTCGTTGCGCGCCCTAGTATCCAATCTCGTGGCGTGGATACACCCTCTTCCTCTTCCACTCCTTCGAGTCGCACTCCTTCGCCGTATCGTCAGCGCTCACGCGAGGAAGACAGGGCGAGGCGCGAGCGCGAAGATGCGATGCTACGCGATGAGACACGCCGCAGAGAAGCATCGTCTATTGACGACATACGCTTTGACCAGTTGCGCCTGACGGACGAGGATGGTGCGCGACGACATGGCGAGCGGGAGCAAGAAGGGCAGCGTCGAATAACGGAGCAGCGTCAGCAGGAGCGAGATGGTATTTGCGGCGACAACAAGAGGCTGAATACGCTGCGCAATCTGCGAGGCTCGGACAACCAGCTGGTCAGAACCAGAGTGTAACGATGCCCCAGGAGGCGGTGCCTTCCATTCCAGGATTAGCTCCGGCAACGTCCTCCGGTCCAATCGCGAGGCATTTACAAATGCCACTAGAGAGTCCGACTCGGTACGTCATTCGTTGGTTGAATGTTGAAAACATATGCACGTGGTACTTAAGTGCTCGGCAACAGGCATAATGCAGATAAAAATAGTAGAGTGTGAGCTTACCATCCCTCGCTTGCTAACATTGGGCCATTGACAAAGTGGCTAATTATCTTTCAGACCCATCCAGCCACCCATAACCACCACCTCCGCTCCACCACCGAACTTTGGTACCGTTCAATACCCTTCTTTGATGAGCCAACATCAAATATCGCAGGGCTACCATCCGTCACTCGATTCAATGTTCCACCGTCCATCTCATACGTCCCATTCAGGTCTACTCTTTCAAACGCCGGAGCCTGCTTCCCATCCTCAACCCAACTATTACCAGCACCCCCTCCCTAAAAAGTCACAGCCCGTACATGCTTCTTATGCTACCGGCCCATCGATACGCAGGCCACCGCTTCCTCCGAAGGAGTTAGTGGCGCCAGCACCGGGTAGGGTAGATCCCATCGCACGCGAGCTGAAGACTGTCATTTTCCCGCGTGAGGTCCTGAACAAGTTCACTTTGATTGCGTCGATAAATACAGCTCGGAACGCGAGACCTGTGGGCTACTCCTTGGTAAAGACTACGGCAGGCGATTTGTTGTCACGACGCTATTGATTCCGAAGCAGCACTCGACGAGTGACACATGCGCGATGGATGAAGAGGAACTTGTGATGCAGTTTACGGAAGAGCGCTCTTTGATCACTCTTGGATGGGTGAGTTGTCACCCTACTTCCTGTGTGGTACTCACTAGATTGTAATTATCAGATACACACACATCCTACGCAGTCCTGTGGGTGTTACGCCCAAGTAAGGATGTACTGCATCGACCCTGACTTTCTTGTTTAGGCTTCATGTCTTCCGTCGATCTACACACGCATAGCGGCTTTCAACGCATGTTACCCGAATCATTTGCTGTAGTATGTGCGCCAAACTCGACACCAAAGCAAGTTTTCCCACTCGACTCCATTTATGTTTACGTCCCTGGTGCTGACGATTTGCCTCATTTCATTAGTTATGGCATCTTTCGCCTGACGGACCCCCCTGGCTTGAAAACGATATTAGACTGTGTGCTGACAGATGCATTTCATCCACATCCCGAGTTGCCGATATACACGGTGAGTGCTCCTTTTTTTGATCGAGAAGGCATTTGTTTTTTTGACGATGCTCAAACAGGACGCCGACAAGGGCCACGTCCAAATGAAGGATTTGCCATTAGAAATTGTCGACCTGCGCTGAGCGCAAAACTACTTTTTTTGGTGGACAATTGAAAGCAACAACGTTTGTAGCATTACACTTTAAAGTTTTATACCTCACGCATTCGCTTGGCGGATCTGCAAGTCAACAATACTTGCGGGTTGGATACGGGCTAATATTTTTCAACGATCTTGTAACATTATCGCATTAGTTTGTCTCTGCCTTATGTAGAGTGGCTCGATTCAGTCTTATGCCAGCGTGTGCGAAATGGCCGATAATTCAAAAGATAGGAATGAACCACCCCAGCGTTACTAACTGTTGATACCGTAAGCAATCTTGGGGCTGTGTTTGCAGCCATGAGCAAGACGCCTCTTCCCCCATTTCTCCAACCTTGGCAATCGCCTCAACAGGTGCCTCCTCACGCTCCCGTGCCGGTACATACGGTATATACCCACAGAAGACCTTTCGGACAAGCTCAGGTATTATGGTGGCCTGGCCCGGAGGGACGCAAGGCCGTGTGGTTCCTCGCACGGTATTACTTTTCATCCCTGGTGTGTTCCATTTTTCCGTAACATGACTCACTTGCGCGTGGCATTGTACAAAGAACTGCGCAACGGGCCCAGCTTATCACTTACTCTTTTTGCTCAGGAAACCCGGGGCTACTCGACTTTTACGTGCCGTTTCTTAACGCGATACATCATTACGCGATGATTTCCCTCCTCCTCCTCCTATTCTGAACGCGCCGCTGCTCCGAGTCGTGATGGCAGTGTAGCCATCTTTGCTCACGCGCATCTCGGCTTATCATCTTATGTTGGTGCCAACTGCAACGACGACGGCAGCCGGCGCTCATATCCCGACATAGCGTCGGTGGCGCTTCCCGCTCAGATCGAAGCGCACACCAGATTCCTCGACGAATTACTAACCGCGTATGATGATCCCAGCGCGACTCGTGTGCTGTTGGTTGGACACAGCATCGGTTGTTGGTTGATCCAAGAGGTGATCAAGGCCCGTCGTACCGCGCTCAGCTCGCGCGACGTTGGCGTATTCATGCTGTTCCCCGTGATTTCTCACATCGCTAGGACCCCAAATGGAAAAAAGCTCTCGGTTGCGTCGCATGTCTCTTCTCCCATCCATCGCCCACCCTAACGCTTTGGTCCCACTCTCAGCTTCTCTGTCGCCCGCCTTGGCCTCGATTGGTCGCCTACTTGTCCTTGCTCATGGGATACGCGCCCTTGTATATCCTCGGTCTCGCTCAACCTTCGTGGCCCAGGAACCAGCTACAAGTGCTACATGGGCTTCTGAAAGCGCCCGCGGCCATCTACTCCATAATGACGATGGCAAACAGCGAGATGGAGACGCTGCGCGAACTCGACGCGGACTTTCTGCGTGGGTTGGCGGAGGGTTTATGGATACATTATGCGGAAGACGACAACTGGGTCGGCGAGCAGCGTGAAATCGTGCTGTCCGCGTTGCGCGGTACATACGCGGAGATTCAGGGCCGAATAGTCCTAGACCGTGATAATGGAATCCCACATTCGTTCTGCATCAGTGAGTGCGCAGCCTGTTTTTTAATACTGCGCGTCCTGTGGAGTTTCTAATGTTTTTTTTTCCTTCCTCGGCAACAGACCATAGCGCGGAAATAGCTTCGCAGTGTGTGGGATGGATGCGTGCTGGTGGGTTTTTGGGTGATGTCGGTGACAACTGTTGATCTACTGCGGATCATCACTTGCCAAGAGATCAAAGCCACCAGTTTCTGGCTGGGACGAACATGGTGGTCCGCATGGGATGGGTGGGATTCTTTCCGAGTTAACTGGCGCTATCTCCGTGTGACCATTTCCCCTGCTTTCCGTACATCACCGCAGCGGTGTGCAGCATCGGTAGCGACGAATAACTCGGGATGCATGGTGGAAATTGACTGGTTTGTATAACGCCCGTGATGATGTCACGGTTCGGTCATCGTACTTGATCACATGTATAATTTATGACATAAACTGTTCGTTTAGTGACATCATGACACGCGTCCGAGGCCTGACTGGTGGACATCCTCAGGCCTCAGGTTTAGAAAGCCTGGCCCTCCTTTTTTTTGGGCACATCTTGTTTCTTGGTAGGCTTTCCCTCCCACAGATCTACTTATTGACCATTCTCAGTGGTCGGCGTTCAATTTCGCGTGTACAAGCGAGTAACAATTCCAACACGAGGAGTGCGTTTCCAACAAGAGCCCTCACAGATTCTGGGTCGCGAGTTACATTCCTTGCACTACATTAACGCCTTCCCCTCCAGTCGTTTTTTGAAGAATTTCAGCAAACTGCGTCCCGCGCACCGTACCTCAGCTCTCCTGATGACTCCGGAAGGAGCCTGGCTTCTAATGACTCCAATAAAGCACTTACTGCGCAGCAGTGAGACTTCTGAATTGATGCTCACCATAACTCTTCCTTGGAGAACTGGTGCCAAGCCAGATTCTGCTAGCAGAAAGCGATAATTAAGTTCTTCGCACACTTTTTTTTTTGGATAAAGGAATGTCCAAGTTCTGCTTCACCCACAAACTAACCAGTTTGGGTTTGACATCATTTAACTGTGAGGTGCCCAACTGATCTATTAATAATTTGTGCAGGGACGTACGGAATAAGAGTGGAAAGAAGTCATGTGCGCGTGCAACGCCGCCGTAATGTGTCTAACGCTGGACAAAATGTGGTTCCAGTCATTGGAGCATCCCCGACGTTCCTAACTAACGGTTCTGTAATCGTCCCGACACGCTTGATCTGGTAACGATTCCAGGAATCGCGGTGGACGTACGCCCGAAGGCGCACGGGTGAATTCGAGAGAAAAGAGTGACTAGTATTTCCAACATTTACGACGATATGGGTGCCTTTAAACACGTCAGGGTTGTATGGCTCTACACCGAGCCCGAGGCGTAAAGATAGGGCCTTACAGCGGGCGGCATCATGGTACCTGCATGGGCGTGTGATCGCCTCCTCCGCTCCACCACAAAGCTCAACATTTCCTTTTGTTCCCTCATGCTATAAACGACATCTTACATTTCGCATTTCTGCAGCCCCACTCTTCTCACTCCCAACTTGTATGTATTTCCTCCATTGTTTTCCATAACCTACTCATGATCTGACTTGGTGCATGTCTGCACCTCAAGCTACTAGCACTAGTACAGATACACCTTTCATCAGAATGTCCTACAAAATCACCGCCCGAATCTATCAAACCGATACAAGAACATTCTTCCAGGTCGTCGAGAAGACTTGTTGGAAAGACGCTACCCCCTGTATCTGGACCGAAGTTGACGGAGCCCATGTGCTCAAGATGAATAACAGCGGGACATGTGGTTCCCTTCGTCTCGTGTCCAACACCGGCGAAACTTTCATCGTCACTTTGGGTATTCACAACGACAACAGATGGTGCGACATTGTCCCGAACCTAACCCCCGATCAGACTTGCGTTGTCATTACCCCGGAGTACTACGATGACAAATATCCTAATCGTGAGGCCCAGAGAGAGCTCCAACTGGCGACGTACAGTGTCACCGGTGTCACGGGCCGTAACCTTACGGTCAACTACTCTGTACCTGAAGGCCATGCTCTCACGGCTGATATCGTTATTGGATAAAGTCGTTTCAGCGCTTCACCCACCTTCTCTAAGTGTATCTGGTTACTCCAGGAGTTGGCAGTTGCGAAATGAGTGGCGACTCGGAAAGGAGTCAAAGACGACGGAGCGGAGCGTTTCAGTGTACCAATAGGAGATATTCGAGCAATCAGAGTCCATTTTAACTACATAAGTGGTCGCCACAATTCAGGCTGTAAGATAAAACGTAAAGCAGCAACTAGACAATGAATAATGAGCGGCAAACTAAATGAATGAACTACCAAGTAAAGTGCCAGCGGTAAACTGGCACGAGTCTACGGAAAATGCGTGTCTTAGTTAACTGTCTGGCCCACGCATGCTAGCGCTTGCCTCCTTACAATAACTAGTACCAAATATCACAGATTGAGACACATCTGAGTCAATTCACAAGTTCTTTGAGTGTCATGATGATGCGCATCACGTAACGCGCATGTAATGCACGTCGTGGGAACAGCGTCGCGTGCCAAGTTCCGATGACGGCCCGCGGGAGCGAACTATGTCCTCGTGAGGGGCACTCGATTAGAAAGTCACCGAAGTCTGCGAGCGATTCTTGAGCAAGGCAAGCTGGTAGGCCACCCTTATGCCTGGCTCCAGGTTGGAGGTAGAGCTGCCCTGCTTTCTTTTTTTTGTTTTCGAGGGTGGATTCTATTTCTGGCCCGAGTACTACGGGAGCTCACTGGCAGGCTCAGTCTTCAAAATTTCCTTCCCGCCGGAGACTAGCTATCGTAACATGATTAGCAACCTCTGGGCTGCAGGTCGCACCCTTCTCATGGCGCATACGCTATGCTCGACTCGGGCTTCATATTGTTTGCAGTCGCTGAGCCGATTTTCCATCGATTACATATATTTATTCAGATTGTGTACGATTGTTGGGGCCTATGTAACATAACTATATAGTGAGCCGTCTTTTTCTTTGATGCAGTGCCGGGCCACCCATGTTCAGGCCACCTTGATTGCGGTCACCAACGCCAAGGTCACCCGTTCCGCCAAGGAGGCTACCTAGCGTGTCGTTACCGCCAGAGCCGCCAAGCAGACTCCCCAATAGAGGTTCCGCTTTCCCGAGGTCTTGGAGCCCGCGTTGGGCTGCCTTTGCTCCAGGGCTGAATATCTCCTTGTCGGCCCCTGGTCGACCGAAGCCGCTCAGATCGAATGCGGGGTTGACTTCCCTCCCTTTGCCGTTGTCGACTCGTGGCATGAAACCGCTCGCCTCTGCAGGGGGAGCGACCTCCTTTCCGTTGTCGGCACCCGATAGCGGATATATCCAACAATTGGCCTCCTTCTTGAATTCCGGTCCGTGTACTTGAGGTTGGGGCTTGCAGTCGCTTCGACGCACCGTAGGTTCATCCGTTTCCGCTGCAATTCTATCATTGTATCATCCGGCATTACTGGCCTGGCAGAGATAACTCACCCATGACTTCTGGGCCGCCAAGGCTCTCCAACTCCTGGAACCAAGGAAGAGCCATTTCCTGCTTATTCATCTCCGTGGCCCGGAATACAACGTCCAGCAGCAACTTGCCGAGGTGAGCCTTGTAATTTGTTGTACCCGTTCGCTCATGTTGCACTTGAACAGCTTGCTTTGCATACTCAAACGCATCGTCTGCCCGATCCGTACAGGCAAGACAGGCCGACGCGAGTGAGAGCGAGAACACAAGATCAAGTCTGTATTTTTCCTTCCCGAGTTCATCGGAACATGCTTCTCGGAAGTACTGAACTGACTCTTCGGCATAAGTAGCTGCTTCTTGATTTTTATCGAGTTCGAGCATGCGATCCGCATATATATAGAGTGCGTCGCCAAGGCCAGGGGCATCGAGGGGAGATACGTCGCGGAAAACGGTGACGGCAGTTTCGGCAATTTCGAGTTCTTTATTGAGCTCGACCCTGTCGGCATCCTTTTTACGGAACTTCGCCAGGCTGAAAAGAGCCCAGGCCAAACGCCCCAGGATTGGACCAGGAGCGGATACTTTCAGGGTCTGCCAGAGATCGACTGCGTCTTGTGAAGTCAAGAACGATTCGCCCTTGCGATTCGCTTCTGAGAGATAGTAGGCATGCGTGTCAAGGGCATCCGCAAGGAAGAGAGAAAACAGGGGCCGTTTGATACGGAGCGTGCGAAGGAGTGTGATGGCTTCAGCACTGATAGGACACGCAGCTTCATCCAGCCCCATTGACGACAGTATCTTCGACTTGATAAGGAGTGCGCTGGCCAGAGTGGTCTGCCAGTCCGCATCCGACGACCCGCGAGACAGTTCGATTGACTCTTCAATTATGGACAAGGCTAGTTCATCGTCAGCTTCGATGCGCGTGATTGACAGGCAAAGTCCGCAGAGTGCGGAAATATGTTTCATGTCCGGCTGCGAATTACCATCCACCTCGCCTTGCAGTTCGAACGCCACAGCTGCACCTTCGTCCTTGAGCCCAAATGAGCAAAGTAACAGAGCGAGATTGAGCAAGGCATAGGCGACTTCGGGGATAGGGCCGTTTAGAGAGTCCCTATGTCTCTTGCAGAGCGTGACTGCCCTCTCCGCCGTATCTATGGATTTGTCATTTCGCTTGAGGTCGCACAAAATGTTGGCCTGCAGAGATAGAATCGATGCGAGATCAAGACAAGAGTTGTCGGAAGTGAGACTCTCGATGATCTCTGACGCGAAATAGGAGATGGCCAAAGCATGCGTGTGCAGACCTAAGTCGCTGAGTGCTTGTGCCAGCTCGGAAAGCTTGCTCGCCAACCTAGTGTCGTTTCCGCGAGTATGAGCTTCGAGATCATCTATGCAGTCCAAGGCGACAGTAAAGGCGATAACCATATCTCTTTGAGGATTGCCGGTAGGATAATATAGTGTGGTTTCCGGAGGGCCTATATAGCCGATAGGAGAAGCGAAATCTCCAGAGGAGAAGGAAGCGCAGGACATGAGTATACGCACGCCGCTGCGGCGAAGCGAAATGACGCTTGGTGGCTCCCTCTGGGAGATATGAGATATGAATGCGCGAGCCTCAATTTAGACTATGAGGAGGTCGCGTACCTGATCCAAGTGAGAGAGCCTCTGGAGTTTGCCTTCGGCGAATTGCTCTAACTGTCGCTTTATCTCGCGGAGAGCAGGAGACAAACCGATCAAAGGTGACTTTTGGATTGGGACGGATGGGCCTGCATACTGCTCAGAGACGCAGTCTGTAAGAACTTGGACCGGCTCTTCTGCGTTGTGGGTGTGTTCCTGGGGTTCATCATGCGGGGCAGCTGGTAGTACCGGTGATCCCGTGATCGGAGCATGTGCGTCAGGCCCCGGGATACCTGGTTCAAGGGCATGAGAAATAGCAGGGCGGCCATCATCAGATGATAACCCCTGGGGTACCCTCTCCCCCAACATCATTGGACGCGAAGGTTGATGGGGTCCAATGGTGCCGGTAAGGATTTGGGATAAGAATCCACGGCTTTGAAGAGTATCCTCAGCATAACTCGGTTTTTGGATAGTCTCCTCTTGAGGGTTCGGGTTTTTAAGGGTCGCCTCCGCATCACTCAAGGGAAGTCTAACTGTATCCAAAGTGGGTGATTCAACGTCATATGGGCGGGCATCATCTTCGGGACTCCTGACAAGGGTGGGACTTGTCGACCTAGGCCTTGGATGCGTCGCCTCTGTGTCTGATACCTTCTCAACGAGATGCGAAGTGGGCAGTTGATGTGTGTCGATGTGGCACTGACTATACGGTGCTGCGACTGTGAGGGCAGCACCAGGATGAAAAAGAGGGTGGGTAGCACTAAGAAGGGAGAGAAAGCTTCCGGCATTTGCTCTTGCCATCAGATATCCTGGTGAATCTTTCGTGACGGCCACAAGGCTATTCCATAAATTGCAGAAATGCTCCCAAAGTTCGGATGAAGTACCACTCGCATTGAACTTGAGGGTCTCGCTCAGAACGTTATGCCACATCCTGTCAGGTTCGAATTGGTCGCTACTAGTGAGGTATGACGCCTTCAAAATCCAGGCAATCCAGATGAAGTTAATTAGCTTCATGCTGTCGGCATTCCAGGAAGCCTTTTTCAAGGGAACTTGAAAAGAGTCCTGTTGACGCTGTGCAATATCTTGCCAACTGCCACTGAATTCTTGTACGCGGCTGATGGCGACTGCGACTATGCATTGTGCGTAGTGCCTGGTCCACAGGTCCGGATTTCCATAGTGCGATTCTGCACCAATGACAAAGTCAGCGCATTCGAAAAGACTGGACCCCGTGGACAGGAGTGTCTGCCGAAAAGTGCATTGAAGAAATAAAGGGTCCATATTCATGACATCCAAGCAAATCTTGATCCGTCTCCGTTTGTCGTCTTCAGAAAGTACATTCGATGACCAGGATCGGTCCATGAATGCTACGATTGCGCTGGGTAATTGGTGGCTATGGAGGTGCTCTAAAGCTTGGGCGTCCTTTTCCACTTCAGTGGAGCTATAGAATCCGGGTAAGCCGACAAGGAACTTCTCCATGTCTTGATCTCCTTCTAAAGAATCGAAAGTCCTCAAAAGGGCAGGGGTATCGAGTTCCAAAACGCGAGTCGAGGCTAGGTCTTCTACCGCCTTCATCATTCCCATAAACGTGAGCTGGTGGAACGTTCGGGCCAAGTCCAGGACGCGGAATCTAGTGCGATAACCGATGAAATTTAACCTTTCTGTCACACGATAAATGAGATTGAGTATCAGCCAGGGGATCCCCACAATGGTCGACCAGATCAGCGAGGACAAGGGTGTGTAGAAGGGACTGTCGTAATGTAGGATGGGCGAGAGGCTGAAAGCCAGATATAGCAACGCACAGACCCCAACGCCTGCGGAAATGACCATGAAAACGGCGGGCATGGTGCTTGAAAGGGATACGAGGAGTCCCGCCAGGAACAAGAATACCGAAATATGAAAGAGCGAAGGTAGGGCTGCGGCGACCCATAGAAGATAGTGCTTGTCTATTCCCTGCGTCATCAGCTCACGGATCCGCACACGGCGCTGTGGACTGCGCGGCATTTGGACGATGTGGAGGTATCGGCGTATCCAATGTTGTAAAAGCGATGCAAATAGGAAGCAAGAAAGACTGATCACCAAACATAGGGACCAGAGGGCATTTACCCAGATAGCGGACGCCGTGGGTGAATGTATCACAGCGGACGGATCGGACGGATCGGACGGGAGGCGGATAAGAGGATTTTTCTGGCAGGTGTTGAGATGGCAAATTTGTGCGAGATTGACCTGAGAGGCGGCTTGAGAGAATGTTTGGTATGACATTCCGAGTAATATTGACACTATGATTGAGAAGAGGCTACTCTACAACTGCCATATCAATCGACATCCCTTGACCAAAGAGAAAGAGTCAACGCACGGCGTGGAGCATGCCATCCGCTTCACCCTTCAATCTCTCCACCATCTTTCGGTCTTGGATTTCTGCTTGTTCATTGTACATGGAAAATAAGGCATTCAACCTGCCCGTGAAGTCTGTCACAGCTCCGGTCGTTGGGGTGCCCTCAATGCCTGAAAATGTAAAATGTGTGAGTAATAAATCAAACATGGTTAAGCATGTGTTGTGCCTACTATCTTCGTTGGCTTGAGTGTGAGGCTGAGTAGGCATGCCTTGTAGTGAGAGGAGACGAGGAAATAGGGTAACCGTCCTTCGCCTCCCCCACTTCTCACACCGGCAACTGCCCGTCTCACACACGTTACCCTGCTTGCATGCAAGTGCAAGGTGCAAGCGGGCGTACTAATCACGCCCGTACACAAGGTTTCACATCAGCTTTCATGTGATGTTTTTTCCTTTCCGGTCATCTGTGGAGCCTTTTTGGATCGTCCCAGCCAGTAACATTATGTTAACCAGCCATTTATGACTGATCCGATTCAATGAAAATCATGTGTGCTCGCCTTAATGGGTATGTTTTGTGACCCCTTCAAGCCACACCTCTCGCCTTAACAGGTATGTTCTGTGACCAATTTCTGTCTCAATGCCTCCAGTGTCGAGGAATGACGTAAGGCCATCCCTCATCGACAGGAACGAAGGGGAACGAAGGGGGAAGGAAATGGAAAGGTAGAAACTGGGAAAGACAACTCAGAAAAGTTAGTAAGGTGAGTGGAGGTGGCGTACCTAGCATCACCTCACCTGACAGAGGCACCCTTCATGCGGCCCAACGCCCCTTCAACTCGATCAACCTAACACTGACATCTCAGTGCCTGTTACAATGTTGAGCTGTCCCAGCTGCGTCACGCCGACGTTGCCCACCCGAGCAAAAATTGTGACACCTGCACGATACAGAAATGAAGAGAATGACAAATAAAAGTACAGTAGATGAAAGAGACAACAACCCCTGCCGCTCCTACTGACACCCGGCGTTGATGATTCATCTGTTGAATATTGAACACTTTCTATTTTCATATTGGCTTGCCATGCTATTCCTGTACATTTAACTCGTCTCATAGCGTAACATGATATGATTGACTCGGATGCTGTCGCCTAAGGCAAACGCCGGCGAGAAATAAAGAATTAGGACGAAGTCGGAGCTAGTGTTGCGGGAAAAACTGGGGGTTTTCCCCGAAATGGTTTTTCACCGGTAATTAACAGGTGACTTACCCATGTCACGTGTGTCACGTGAATATGTAAATCATGACTGTCCGGGGCCGGTCCGGGCCAGCCATTTTGCCTGGCACCACCCCTTAAAAAAATATTCAGTCAATTAATTAATTCCAGTAAAATTTTATCATATTTGCTAATGAACGCAGCCAACATTTGACAATTACACATCTCGGGATTCGAACTCTCGACCAGTGCACACAAAAAATAGAACTCTCTGTAAGTTTTACCATTAAGCCACCCAAGCTAACAAAATTGCTCTCCCCATGTGTATCTTAAACCATAGTCTTGCCTCAACCTATGTCACCTTCAACTTGTGTGCTTGCCTTTATCCCTCTTACACTTTTGTATTGTCACATAGTTGGAAAATACATCCTTTTGTTGGATTGATGCGTCTTGCAGGGATCAGCTCAAGTGTGAGCAAAAAAAATAAAAGCGGAGCTTCACAGTTTGCGCTCAGAATGGTCACGTGAAACAATCACGTGATCAAAGTTACCAGTGAGTTACCGGTAAATTACCGGCTCTGGGGGGTTTTTCCCACAACTATCCGCGTGTGTCTATCTTTGCGTCATGTGACCGTTCCACGCTGAGTCGCTAAGAGCACAGCCTCTGAACTACCCTTCAGCTCCCTCTCTTCATTTTCAGCACTTTCTTTTATGGGCTCTCACAAGTACGTGATAATAAAATCCCTTTCACCGGTTCTATTTCAAACACCTGATCTTCACTCGCGAATCCCTAAGCAGGCGCACTCCAAAGCACACTGGCATCGGCGATCCACAATCAAGTTCCCGATCAAGTAGCACTGATATCACACATTGTTCACCCTCTGGCACTTCTTCAATCCAGATGTATGCGCCTTCTGAGATTCACAAGACAGGAAGGCGCATGGTATGTCATCGGAAGGGATCAAGCGTGGTTCGAGGCCGGGGTATGTGCCATGCGCTCCGCTGACAACGCTGACTTACCGTATGGTGCAGGCCATATTTCCCCATGTGTTAAAATTGAGGCGCTCCCAGATAATGTCCTCCTAGATATCTTCGAATTCTGCCTATTGGATTTGTTCCCCGATTTAGATCGGGAGAGGGGGTGGACCTCGCTAGGGCACGTATGCCGAAGATGGCGATTCATAGTGTTCGGATCCCCACTTCGTCTCGATCTGTGCCTTTTGTGCACAGATCGTACTCCAGTGAAGGAAAGGTTGGGTGTCTGGCCTCCCTTGCCTATTGTTATATTCACCCGTGGGAATTCTTGCGATAACATCGTTGCTGCACTCGAGCACCCCAACCGGATACGCCAGATTTGGTTTCGTGGTACAAGGTTATCACTGGACCCTTTTGTCGCAATGATGCAGGAGCAATCTCCAGCACTGGAATCTCTTCACCTTGCGATACATGATCAAACCAGTGGGACCATGCCACCGCTTCCCGATACGTTCTTAGGCGGATCGGCTCCACGCCTACAATCACTCTTTTTGGACCACATCCCATTTCCGACATTACCAAAACTCCTTTTGTCTTGCAATGGCCTTGTGGATCTTTCTCTTCTGCGGACACCACATAGTGGATATATTTCACCTGAGGCAATGGCTGCATGCATCACCGCCTTACTAAGTCTCGAATCTCTTGACATCGGTTTCGAATCCCCGGCTTCTCGTCCTGATCCAAGATCCCGACGTCCCCCCCCGCTGACACGCGCTGTCCTCGTTGCTCTCACCTCGTTCAAGTTCTGTGGTGTCAGCGAGTACTTGGAGGACCTCGTGGCCCAAATCGATGCTCCTCGAGTGGGCTATATCAGTATAATACTCTTCAGTCAGCTCAACTTGGACACCCGACAAATCCCCCGGTTCATCGGCCATGCATCGATGTTCATGTCACCAAGTGAAGTGTTCATGTACTTTAGCCCTAAAGGCCAGATCGTGATGCAATTTTCAACAATGGGAGGGCGCACCGAAGGCGAGTTTCTCAGTTTGAGAACATTGTGCATAGGGTTAGATTGGCAAGTCTCGTTCGTGGAGCAAATCTGCAGCCAATTTTCGTTCCTTCTGTCCGGCGTCAAAATGCTCGAGATCGAAGGAGTCTATGACGATGTGGAGTCGACTTGGCAAACCGATATGGACCATACACAATGGCTGGAACTCTTCCGCCCATTCACCGCTGTACAGACCCTGCGTATATCTCGCTGGTTACAGCCACTGATTGTGTCGGCGCTTCAAGGAGTCGGTGAGGAAATGCTCACGGAGGTGTTACCTGCACTGGACAATCTTTACCTTGGGGAGTATGAATACCACAAGCGGATGGGAAAGATGATAGAAAGCCCGTACATCAAGATTGTAAACTTACGTACAGGTCGCAACACACTCAAAAATCCCGCCCCAAGCGCTTCGCATCCGACTCGGAACCACTAACCAAGAGTACAGTAGCGGATACTTGTGCATCCGCATACCTAGGTTACCAGAACGAGTGCCGGCCGCCGGCCAGTATAAATTATCAGGAATCTAGGCACACCAGCAAGAACCTCCCGTTCAACGTCAACTACCAACCTGAAAGTGCATTCGCGTCACACTGCGAAATTGACAGTGTTGACACAGAGACCGCAGCCAAATGAATTCGATATCTCACCTCACACTCGTACGAGTTGACGTTGAACCCGTAGTCATCTATAATTCTGGATACAGATAGCGGTTTACTGTGTGAAAGGAGTATGAAATATCCAGACACGACAAAGCTGGCGTTGTGGCATTGGGTAGGAGCCATGAGGGAAATGTGGATCCACAGGATTACGATGGATATCACATGTTACCTTGATTCGGTTCCACGAAACGGAACTCACAGCGAATTTGTGAAAGATATTAAACTTGAGGGAGGCAGGAATCCCTGGGCGCCAGACCTGATGGTTGTCAATCTGAGATGTGGGAGAAGATTAAGGTCGTCTGCGGATCCGCTGGAATAATCGCTGGCGACTGCTTCGCGGTTGTCATGACTTACGCGGAACGACGGAAGGTTGGAAACGAGCAGCGCGCGCACCCGTTCGTGATGTCTACCACAAGCAGGCTCGCTGATGAAACCACTGGTCTATCGATGTGTTGTCGAAGATGATGAAAAGGCATGCCGCTGGGTAATGAGCACGCCGTCCGAAGGCACATCGGTAAAGAAACTCCGTTGCTGCCGTCGACTTTAGTAGGTGATCCGAATCGTTCATGAACTTAGACTTGGTTCTGGCTACTTCTATCGCTAGGATGACATCCCTGATCAGCTCATTTCTTCTGTGACGGTATTGATAACACAGGCATATGTCCTGAGGCCAAACGAGGTTGTTCGACGCCGGAGTGCCTGTGCACGTGTGTGAGTGGGCATTTGGGACACCGTGACAGCCACTTCGCGGAGTGCCCTTCATCTCCAACTCATTGACTCGGACACCAAATTCTTCGATGAGATCTCATAAGTACATCAAACGTCCTCTCACTAGCCCTATTTCCAAACGTATCTGACATGATTCCCCGGGGTGATCAGACCCACTCGAAAGCCACTCAGCCATACGATGTCATCAGGCTCCCAATCAAGTAGGGTTGATATCGACCATCATTCACCATTTGATACTTCTCCATTCCGATGTGATCCACCTTCTCGGACCCACGGTGGAGGGTGCTGCCTCGAGGATGTAGTGGTTGGGGATGACTCGGAGTCGACATCATCGAACATCGAAAAAAAAAATTATCTGAAGATACCCTATCATTGTCATAGAGAATGACGATACATCCACTGGCATAAGGTAATACACACTAAAATCAAGATGTACTCAAACGACAGGTGATAGGCTGGCTCATAACGCATAGCATTTGAGTAAGTTTGAGTATGGATAAGCCTTTACGCATATGAGCCAGTCTACTGTAATGAAAATGCAACAGAACCGGAAGTCGGTGCTGTGACGTGGCGGGTGAAGTCTAAGTTGCGCATTATCATAGGAAGCAAAGGAAAATCACTTGCCAGTCCTGCTGGTCATGATCAGAGTGTTGTGGAAAATGCCCATTACGCAACGAGGCAATATGGAGGGGGATCTCCAGAGCCGTCACTATCGGTGGGGTGATCAGGCCGCTCGGGGTAAGGGACGGCAAATATAGCAGAGGTGTCAATGGCGAATGAATCCATTTGAATTGTTAGCAGGAGTTTAGAGGGTTGAATATGTATGTCTGCTAGCTGCTAACGTCTCCTTTTATACGTTGACGTTCCATGGGCGCGTGTTAGCCTAGGAGAACACGGCGGAGATGATGAGGTTCAAAACAATAGAGAAAGATGGCACGACACCAGAACAGTTCAGTCAGCACCGTGAGCAGAACGTATGACCTGTTCTCTGCCTACGACTGGCGCACGAAGGACCATTGTAACCATGTCCAAACATCATAGATAACGTCACCATTTATCCCTGCTATTGTTGTACAGGTCGTTCATGTGAAAAAAAGTGGAGTGGCGTGTTACGAAACTGCCGAATGACCGGGATACGAAGAGCGAAGTTTTGTTGACCACGACTTCGAATGTGAATCCCGTTCCACGAATGCTCTCTTGGATTCAAAAAAAAAAGGCGTGTTAGGATGTCCTCATCATATGCGTTACCATACTGTACTCCCAACGACCTTATGGAATGCCTTGGAGAAGCGCCGTATGGGTCTGTGCCGGTGGTTTTGCGAAATTCGAGCCCCCTGTCAGTTTACCAACTGACACCGAGTTCACGGTAACCAAACAAACATCGAAACAAAAAGCGACACGAAAAAGGAAAAAACAGCTGAAACGCTTAAGCTTCCATCAGAATCTTGGGGGTTCGGATTCATCGACGCCCCCACCTCCTACCATCTTTGGATACTGGGAAATTAGAAAGTGTCCTTGACTTTTCGCATGTCGCATGTCGCATTGCCACTGCCTCCATCTTGTACTTGGCCCTCAAGGCTCTTCGCAGGCGTCATGTATGGTCATTGGCTCCCTCGTCCTCGTGACTCGGTCGTCCCAGCACGATCACGGTACGAGATACTGCGAACATAAAACTACCCTCACAGCCCGTGCCCAAGCGAACACACAAGGACACATTAGGAAAGAAGGACTTGCCCAAACGATCTACAGTACGTCGGTAGATGAAGATCAACACTGGCAGATCGAGCTGCAGGCTCACTTGCTTTTCAATTTGATTTTCGTCTTATGAACTTTGTTTTTCCTACTCCATTCCCGGCGAATAAGAGTCGCATTCGTGGTGGTCATTGCAAAAGCTAACTTTTCTATCACCTTCGCCAGCCAAATCTCAGAGCTCCCGCGCTTTCTTAGAGGATGTGTGCCCTCAGTTCTCTATGATCCCCGTGCCGGTGGATGTCCCGGTTCAAAGCGATTCTGAAGCGGCTGTGCCTTTGGCAGACTGCTTGGTGGTGGCGGCCGAGGCGGGCATCGCAAAGTACGAAGGCCACTGTCCGAGAGTCGGAAGCCCCCATGACCCATCGACAACAACACTAACGATGCGCGCCAATTGAACTACTGCCGCGGCCGTGTAAGTTCCCCCTTTATTACGACACCTTCATTCTCTCACCACATAACGATACCCCACTCTTTTGTCACTTCCTTTCTTGATATGTCACATACACATGACCCACAGTAGTTGGAGATGTATCGTAGACTTCCATCTTGTTGCACTTATGCAGGGACAATAAACTCCAATTCAAAAAAAATTAATTGGAACTACTGTTGCCACTTATTCCACGGATCAAACGAAACACCATATATACAGTAAGCAAGACCAAGACTCAATCCTTGTGGCAAAGGCAGTATCTTTCGTATCTAACCTGTTACGAGCTGTAACCCAGCCGAGACCACTAAATCGAGCATGATGATGACATCATGATCTCACAATGGTTGCGAGGCGAATGTTAACCAACCTCGTCTTCGAAAAAGGCTGGGGTACGAAGGGTGATGTGTATCACTATGAGGCTACTCATGGCGATCCATTGCTCCCTTTCTTCACCGTAGCAAGAAGGGTTATCCGCCGCTTCCAATTTCTTCCCACGTATCCAGGACCACATTTACCTTACCTTTTCTCACGAATGTCCTTTTTAGGAATCCAAATGGCATCAGACATGCCTGGACGGCACGCATTGGACACTTCGATAACCCACAGCCCTTGTTCTTGACCTGATCTTGAGGTAGGCCAAGAGCCACATCGCCTACTGTGTCTGCCAGTGGTCAAGTGCATATGTAAGGACTACAGTGACTTGCATATTTGTTCGGAAAATGTCTTTCGCGCCAAGAAGTTTGTGCATGTTTGTAACACTTCCGTGTTCCGTACGTAAGCAGACAACTTAGCGTAGAAAGTGTTGGGGGTATTGGTATAAGATAAGATGAGGAGAGGTGATAATGGAGATGAGATCGCTTGATTCGACTTTGAGGCACCTTAAGAGCACAACACAAACAGAACCTGCCAAATCTGCAGTTGATTGTGTATACTACGTAAAGGGTAAAAGTCGCCCCCCATCAAGGAGGGCTCGGGGTATAAGTACATAGCTTCAGTATCTAGGTCTGTCAATAAACCAGTCCGATCTGCTTCGATCTTCTAATCATCCTTGTGATAGATTCTTTCGATCGCGTGATCTCACGCGTTCCTTCGTTTCCAGGGTTCAGCTAAATTTTATTTGATGCAAGGCACTCCGACAGAGTGCGTTGCTGAATCGTAGCGTGCCCCGTCTTGGGTGAGGCATCGTTATTTCTGCGGTCCCGTTATCTAGGCGAGGCGGGCCGCCTGCATCATTGACGCGGCTGTCTTCGGCTCGGACCGTCCGTGCCGTTGGCGTGATATTTCGTTGAAGGCGATCACCTTTTACCGGCTGATCGCCTAGCTACGATTTTTGTCCTTAATGAACTTATTTTATGCACCCTTGATCTGGTGGGTGAAGTTTTCGTTTGATCCACATGGCTCATGTGGCCAGCGTTCGTATCTCTGTTTAGCCCATGCCCGATATGGGTTTGGGTCGGCCCGGGGGGCCACTTGAGTCGTCCCGATTAATATATTTGCTTGGGACCTCCGATCCTAAGCAGGCTCTGTTTCAACGCTCCACTTATGAGACCATCTCATCGTGGGGTAAACTAAATGTATTTGATGCAAGACGTCCACTTGGGGCCGTCTTACACCCTCCCCCATAAGAACAAACTCAGGGGTGAACTCTTTTGAAGCCACAATATTGTGAATTGATAATGGTGCCGGTGTGGAACTGTGGATGCTTCGGCAAAGAACGGGACCTGATAAGATCGTGCTTTAGGTGATCTTATCCGGGGCCCATCCTCATGTTCTCGTCGTCCCAGCCGTGGATCTGGGTTGGGTCCAAGATGTAGGTTCCGGCGAAATCATCTGGGGTCACGTAAGGTGTGATAGGTGATGAGGATTCTGCCATGGGCTGATGGGGAGTTTGGACAGCAGTGTCTGTCTCGTTTCCGCACGATGCGAGTTGTGAACGTCGTGCTTCCCGAGATCGTTCGATGATTGGGTTATAGTTACCCGGAGCATCCACATGTACTGATCTGAGGGCTAGTGCGGGCTCGTCTGCGATGCGCTCGCGGGCCAGGTTTCTAGCTTGCTTCAGGGTCGGCGTGTGTGTGCCGTCGGGGTAAGTTGATAGTGTCATTTCGATGTATGCAGTGGCCCATGGGCGCCATTGCTCCGCCTCGTTGGGGGTGACTCCGCTCTGCGCCAGGTATCTGGCTATATCTTCAATATTCGGGTTGAGCGCATTTCTAGACTGCTTCTCGTTGTACGGTTCGGAACGACGGGTCTTGTAGATGGGCAATTGCTTTTCAGATATCAATTGCTCATATCGTCGTGGTACTCCCAATAGTGCCGCCGCTGTGCTCATGAAGTTGGTCCGAAGTGGACCATTGCGAATCGCGGTCCCTTTGATGTTCAGGGGTAGGCAGGCCAGGAGTGCACGATTGCCATCGACGTGGGCGTTTTGGAATCCCTTCCCAACTAGGGGGACACCTATGTATTGGAAGTGCACATCTGCAGTGTGCTTTTCGCGTAGCCAACGCTTCCAGATTGTGGGATGTGTGGCTGGTGAGGGTTCTGGGCGGTCAGATGGGATAGTATCTATCTGCAGCGCAGTCCAGTGATCCAAAGCGCGGCTATGTAAGGAGCCGCACAATTCCGGCGGGGTGAAGCGGACGCGCTCTATGTATTCTCGAGCGGGCTTCTTATCCCGTGCGTTGAATAATGTGGTTATTTCTTGCTGGGAGCGCGGATCTTTGATAGGTGAGATTAGCACACCGTCCCTCCCCCCTAAGACCAAGTCTACGAAGGGGATTCTGCTGTTGGTTTTTCGGGCAGCAATGGCTTCGGGGGTCTGGAAACGCCCGCGCCGAACGAGTGTGGTTTGAAAGTTTGGAGTGCCATCCGGGGAGATGTGTCCGGTGGCGTAAATGTAGCGCGGATAAGCACTGAAGTCAAGTTCTCCGTCGGCAGTGAGGGGGACTAGACCGTCAGGAGCGTGTAGGGAGTTGTCCGCGCGGCAGTGTATAATCGGGATTAGTGCTGGAAAACCGCACTGGGGAGAGATTGGGGTAGCAGTTGGTGCTACTACCTGAGCTTCCGCGACGGTGAATGTATCGGGATCAAGGGGTTGTAGCCGCGATAGCAACTGCGGTGGTGCGGGAGGTATGTCTGGCGCCTCTTCCATTGATGGTTCGGTGTGTGTGTGGGCTGTTGTCCATTCAGAGGAGTCCCGCCTGGGCACTTTGCGTGGTCGGTCCTCGAACGCTGGCCACATGAGCCATGTGGATCAAACGAAAACTTCACCCACCAGATCAAGGGTGCATAAAATAAGTTCATTAAGGACAAAAATCGTAGCTAGGCGATCAGCCGGTAAAAGGTGATCGCCTTCAACGAAATATCACGCCAACGGCACGGACGGTCCGAGCCGAAGACAGCCGCGTCAATGATGCAGGCGGCCCGCCTCGCCTAGATAACGGGACCGCAGAAATAACGATGCCTCACCCAAGACGGGGCACGCTACGATTCAGCAACGCACTCCGTCGGAGTGCCTTGCATCAAATAAAATTTAGCTGAACCCTGGAAACGAAGGAACGCGTGAGATCACGCGATCGAAAGAATCTATCACAAGGATGATTAGAAGATCGAAGCAGATCGGACTGGTTTATTGACAGACCTAGATACTGAAGCTATGTACTTATACCCCGAGCCCTCCTTGATGGGGGGCGACTTTTACCCTTTACGTAGTATACACAATCAACCGCAGATTTGGCAGGTTCTGTTTGTGTTGTGCTCTTAAGGTGCCTCAAAGTCGAATCAAGCGATCTCATCTCCATTATCACCTCTCCTCATCTTATCTTATACCAATACCCCCAACACTTACCTTTCTACGAAGCATTCGCAATAAACTGCAGCATCAGCCGGTTTTGTTGCGTGGTGCCCTTGAAAGGTTTTAAAGTCCAATCCATGTGATCTACTCTCCTACAGACTTCTAAACGCTCGAGATTACTCGCGTGAGGAAGTCTTACACTTTTTGACGGCCTGTTTGGACTTTACAATGCTCGAGACTACTCGCATTGGGAAGCCCTACTCTTATGACCTTATGACCTTATGTCCCACATGTCCACCAGACATACTTGGTGCTGCAATGCACACCTCCGCATTGTTGCCCATGAGCGACACACCTATGCTATGTGCACCTCATGGGCACTTCCGTACTTTGAGCACATGATGCGCCATCTCTCGATCGCGCCTCATGGGCACTTCCCTACTTTGGGCACATCTTGTGTGATGCGCCCTTTCGCAATAGTGCAGAGCGCGAGCACAATGCAACAATCATTGACAGTCCCCTCGAAGAGCGGGGCTACACTACATGAGCAGCTGGACACTCAAGCTACAATGCTTGAGATTCCCGCCGCCCAGAAAGAACTAGCGCAACATGCGCTTGACAAAAAACACGCCCGGTTCTTTGAATTAACGGTGACCGAGCATATGTCCTACTCTAAGGGGGACCGCCCACGCAAAGTGCCTAGGTGGGACCCCTTGCCCTGCACGTCTGTGCACACACAATCAGAACCATCTGCAGATGGGGAGCACACAGCCGTTGCCGGGTGCGAAACCAGAGACAAAATTCCCCCAATGGGCCTGGTCTTAGGGGGGAGGGACGGTGTGTTGATCTCACCTGAAAAAGATCCGCACTCCCAGCTAGAAATAAATGCATTATTCAATGCACTTGACGAGAAGCTCGCCAGAGAACACATAGAGCGCGTCCGCTTCACCCCGCCAGGATTGCGCAGTGCACTGCACAGCCATGCCTTAGACCAATGGACTGCTCTGCAGGCGGTCTCGCCGGAGAATACACAGAGCGCGTCCGCTTCACCCCGCCAGAATTGCGTGGTACACTGCATAGCCACGTCTTAGACCAATGGACTGCTCTGCAGGCGGATGCTCTCTCCACTTGTCACCCTGAAATCACCCCAGCCACACACCCACAATCTGGGAGCGTTGGATGCGCGACACACGAAACACATTGGAGATGCGCAATTCCAATACATAGATATCCCCTGGCCGGATCCCAGAACGCCCACATTGAGGGCAACCGTGCCACACTGGCATTTCTACCCCTGAGCATCCCATTCGCAATGGTCCACTCCGGATCAACTTCATGAGCACAACCGGGGCACTAAGAGTGCCGCAAAGGATGCGCCACACTGGCATTCCTACCCCTGAGCATCAAGGGGAGCACCATTTGCAGTGGTCCTGTCCGGACCAACTTCAACCTTATGAGCGCAGCCACGGCACCACTAAGAGCGCCACAAAGATGGGCCCGGACAAGATCATCTAGGGGCCCCTGAAGTGTGATCTCATCGGCTCTGCATTTGTGCCAGGGCCCCCACTTCAATCACATAGTCTCAGCTGTGTCTTGAACGCACAATCAATTCGCGCCAAGGTGTTACCATCGGCGCAACTAACAAATCCATCACCCCTTAATCTCAATTCAACCCCTGAGTTCGTTCTTGTGGGGGAGGGTGTAAGGCGGCCAAATGCTCCGAGAGCTGATGTCGCATCTCGCGTCAAATGACACAGCCAGCCCCGGGCCGGCCCGCCTAGATAACAGGCAATCAAGCAACGCTGCGACATTCTGCAAGTGTTGCACATTGATCCCAGCAGTGCACCCCGATGGGGCAACCTGCAATAAATAAAATAAGTGCCCTAGATTGCTGAGACACGTGAAAACTGCGCGATCAAGGGAAAAATCACAAGCAAATGCGATATGAAACGATCAGGAAGATTGAAACAGATCGGACTAAGATTACCATAGATCTAGGGTACTAAAGCATGTATTTATATCGCCTACCTTCCCTGAAGGAAGGCAGACTTTTACCCTTTACGTAGTATACACAATCAACCGCAGATTTGGCAGGTTCTGTTTGTGTTGTGCTCTTAAGGTGCCTCAAAGTCGAATCAAGCGATCTCATCTCCATTATCACCTCTCCTCATCTTATCTTATACCAATACCCCCAACACTTTCTACGCTAAGTTGTCTGCTTACGTACGGAAGTGTTACAATGTTTGTCTATGACAAACAGTGACCTTGCATCACATCGGCTGAGAGTTGTGAGTGACACCACAATCTCACAATTCTGAAAGAGTTTCCCTTGGATTTTGTCAAGATAGATTGTAGGTTGAGCTTCCAGGATGCTTTGAATGTATTGAAGATCCTGAGGGTCTAGTAGGCATTTTCGGCCTGTGTGACATGCAAGTGGATTGGTAACTGTGCCACAAGTATTGTACAGCTGAAGAATGGTATAATCTGTTGATTGGCTATGACCTGAAAGGAGTACAATCTCCTTGACTGGAAGCTCGAAGTCATAGAACCAGCATATATTATGTTCTTGCAGTTCTGTAGAGGTTGCAGCAGGCATATCAATTGAGGAGCAGCGTGACAGATGTGTGTCACTGTTTGGCTATGGACAAATAGATACAAAGTGGTTGGCGCGAAACACTTTTTCCGAATATATATGCAAGTCACTGTAAGTGCCTGATCGAGTGCCGTCATAGGGATGAACTTGAGATCAATACCGATGACGATGGTTTTGGCAATCGGATATTCAAGTTCGTTGTCAGTTTGGACAGAACCGGAAACGGCTTCTAATAGGGTGATCACGGAAGAATTACCTTTGTTGAGAGAGATCGAGTAACGGCCTTCTTGGACTCTACTGCAGGGCTCTAGTATGCGCCATTCGAATGTCGTATCGTCTTCGTTGGTCTCAGTCTCAGCACAGATGGGGATATATCAGTATATGACTCGGGCCTGGTGACATACCGTCGTCATGCCGACCCGGCGCCGAACGTCCAATTTCCAGACAGGGCCACTGCATCTGTTTCCACTGTAGTTTCTTGGAGTGCCATCAAGTTCTCTATCTACGTTCATCAACTTAGCAAACGCATTGATGGTTTGGTAGAGGCCAAAGAAGTAAGTCAGAGTATGACGAAGCTGAGAATATGAAAACTATAGAGCCAGGCTGACAATTGAAAGAAACCGCACTCGCGTTTGTGGACTCCCTCAAGTGGTTGTGGCGTACAATGACGTCAAAACGCTAAAAATGTCACGAGATAAGGTATCTATAAATAGACCAGGGCTAGTCAGCCGTATTCTCAGGGAGCCTGGGTCATGATGAGAAAAGTGGGGCCATCCGTTGCCCCCAAACGTCAGAAAGAAAAGCTCATTTTTGTAGTGTGGTGACTGAAAAATCGACCATCAGTAACATCCGATAAGTGTAACTTTGATCTCCGACCGTCCCAGAAAGGAACTTGGGATGACGGACTTTCAAGTTGCGACATCTCTCTCTTCTACTACCATGAGATCTCTACCGGTAGAGTTGCTCGAGGCAGTTCTAGGCCAAGTTTCCTCCCAGTCCACTCTTCTGCAGCTCCGTGCTTCCAATTCTCTGTTCTACATACTTGCTACTCCTTTGGCATTTCAATCCATCTCCTTGATCAATAGTGATAAGAGCCTAAACCGCTTCCATCATATCACCGATTGCGACAATTTGGCACGACATATTCACCAAGTTGTCTATCAATATGAGGAAGCAGACCCTAGTACGTATGATCTGGGGATAGTTTTTCTTCGAGAACGTACTTATTAATCCTTGCGATCGGTGCAGGCGCACCCGTACGACAGTGTAACGTACAAGGATTCGATGGGATATCTTTCGTGAAAGCGCTCGCCATCATTTCGCAACTTCCTTCCCTGAAGGATTTGGTCTTGAAATTCAGGGCAAATGATGGCCCTTTCGGTGATTACTCTCCTCCCACGTACCCTCCCGAGGTCATTCTTCAATTTCTCATCTTCAAAGCTCTGGGCGAAAATTACCTTCGCTTTTCTTCCCCTTTAAAATCATTGACTATAGATCATTTTCTACCTCTTCCCCATCCATCCTTTGGAGAGCCAACCGTCATACGACTCCTTGGCACACTGACTCAACTAACTATTAACACGACCATCAATTGCCCAGCGTTTGGAATGTCCTCTCCCCCATCGGACGTATCAGCATTTCCCATTTATCCTACCGAAGCTTTCTCGTCTTCGTTAGTCTCTCTACAGCTACACCACGAGTCCCTGCGACCCCCAACCATGATCGCCCCGCTTACAGAGCTCCATTTGCCCCGTTTGGCCCATCTCTCGATCCAGAGGCACTACTTTAGCGACATACGCGAAGTGGAAAATTTCATTGCCCGCCACGGTGAGACTCTGGTCGAGTTGAAGTTGTTCCTTTGCCCGATGGCGACGTCGGCCGCGGCAACTTTAAGATCCAAAGAGAATCCCGCGCCTTACAGACGATGGGCTCAGGTTTGGGACCGCCTCAGACCAGAGCTGAAGGTTCTCAAAAATCTGATTGTATCAGAGCGGAATGATTCGAATGGCATTGAAGATGGTAGTTTGGGGAGATACGTCGACTTTGACTACCGTCCCATTACGGTTGGCCTTGGAAAGGCGGAGATGAAAGATGATGAGGATGCACTGAAGCGCCTAAAACTAGTCGTGGAGTCGAGAGTAGGAGCGTAAAGTATCATATATCATAGCCAAGTCGTAAAACTGAATGTAAAGCTGAGCCCGTGTTTAACACGTGCCCGACGGATGATGCCTCTGTTCAACGACCTCGGCCTCAATTTGAGTTCGCATAGGACACAACTTTTACTCACAGCCGCGACTGCTGCGTTCGCAACTTATTCTATTCTCTCCATTCATAATTCTCGCTCTAAAGCTAAGCGTCGCGCCGACCTTGCCAACGAAATCAACCGCGCGGTAGCCTCGGGTACAATCCCTGCTCGCACACACCCCTCCCCATCCTCCCCACTCCAATTTGCGCCTGGTTCAGAATACTCAGAAGAGCTCGTGCGCGAGCAACTCGCCCGAAACTATGCCTTCCTCGGTGAGCAAGGCGTCTCTCGCGTGCGCAGAGCCACCGTCGTGATCGTCGGCTGCGGCGGTGTTGGTAGTTGGGCAGCGGTCATGCTGGCCCGCTCCGGCGTCGCCCATCTGCGTCTCATCGACTTTGACTATGTCACCCTTTCCTCCCTCAATCGTCACGCTACAGCCGCCCTTGCTGACGTCGGCACACCGAAAGTACAGTGCGTCGCACGCGCTCTGCATGCTATCGCACCGTTTGTGCAGGTCGATCCACGCGTAGAGTTGTGGAGGGGTGGTGCGGATGGTGCGGAGCTTCTTCAGGGTGCAGATTGGGTCGTCGGTACGTGCAGGTTTAACTTTGCAAAAAAAAATTTCCCTATTCCTGCTGGCCATAGATGCGATCGACAATATTGGTACTAAAGTTGAACTGCTCGCGTATTGCGTACAAAACAACATCAAGGTGTTTTCCTCCATGGGTGCTGGCACAAAGTCGGACCCGACCCGCATACAAATCGCAGATTTATCCGCGACACACTACGACCCGCTCGCGCGCGCCGTGCGCCAACGTCTTCGCGCCGTCCTCTCCCGCTCTGAGCGGTCATCTCCACCAACACCACCATCATCAGACCCTTCCTCTTCTGCGGATGCTGACGCCGACGATGACCCATCATCTGCTCCTTCACCTGCCTCCTCCACGCGCGAATACTCAATCCCAGTGGTATACTCATCTGAGGTACCCAGCGACGACGTGACGTTACTGCCACTGGCCAGCTCTGAGCTCGCCAAGGGCTCCGTAGACGAACTGGCGCCCCTGCGTGACTTTCGCGTACGCATCTTGCCCGTGCTAGGTCCGCTCCCGGCAATATTCGGTCTACATATCGCGACTTATGTGTTATGTGAGCTCGCGGGGCGACCGATCGAACGACCCTTGCCCGTGCGCCATCGTAAAAAGCTCTATGAACGGATGTGGAAGGACCTCTTGCACCGAGAGTCGCGCATCGCGGGTAAACAAATTAAGTACACAAGCCTTTCTCCTCCATTCGGAGTGCGCGTTAACCGAGTCCCATAATACAGTTCGCTCCCGCTGACGACGGCGGACATTGCGTTACTTTATGACGATTTTGCGCTTGGACGATCGATCGTGCCGCCGCACGCTGCGTGCGTGCGACCCGCGTTGGTACGCTGGGACCCCCGTGCGCCTCTCAGCCTCGAAAATTGCGTCGTGGGAGAGATGAAGGAGGTATCGCGTGCGATGTCGCGTGTCTTTGCTATGCCTGATGCAGATGCCGTGTACGAAGATCCTCTGGGTTTCTACGAAGCGCAGGGCTACGTTGACGCGCTTGGAGAGCCTATCGATCCCGCCCGGTTCAAGAATGGGGTCGTCATCTGGAGCTCAGAGGAGGTGTGGGGCGTTGAGGCTGCTCGTGTCGCACAGTTTCGTATTGCGCAGGCACGGCGGTTTCGCGAGTGGACACTGCAGTAATGTCACAATTTCAGATGTCTACGCACCGGGGCCATCAAATTAGGGTAAACGTAGGGCAGCCTTCATAGTACAGGTTGACCTTCAGCTCAATCAAATCTGTGCTGCTCGTGCGGAGTCCATGCGGCTACATACACCTTAATCCATTATTTCTCGTTGACTGAAACTTTATAAAGTCTACTCTTAGATAATGGCATGCACATGAAGATGTGTTAGATATACAGGGAAAGCATAGCGGGACGATAGGAGTAGCACGAATCAACGAGGTGTAACTAGGATGACATCCCTTTTGTTTGGACAACAACAGGGTGATTAGAACGCTGACGTGCGATTATGAATGGCCACATGTCGTGCCGCTCTGATCCAGATCCCTGATACCCTGGTACGCGAAGCGTCTCCAATGCAGGTAACACCTGCATGGCCAATTCTCCACTGAGCCCTCGCAGCGCTGACACGACATGTGACTGCATCGTGTGAGATATATAGAGGGTCCGGACAGCAGTGAATGGGTGGAAGAGTTCCAGCCATGGTGTCCCGTCCATTACATCCTCCAAAGTCATGCCTTGAATCTCTTGGATGTAGAGAGTTTCAATACTGGATATGATGAAAGACCCAGAAAGCTGGTTGCATAGTTGTGCCATAGACGAGACTTGCCAATCTACGTCTCTGCATGAGATTTGGAATGTAAGGAAATCGTTGAAGGTCATTGATGAAAAAACCACCACGATGCAGTCGGTATAAAAGTGTATTTCGGCTGTGTCGTATGTCATAAGAGTTGGTGCATGACCGATGAGCCGAGGGAGTTGTCGGATGTCAAAGACCAGTTGATTGAAGAAGGTTATTCGCGCAGCGCGGAGCAGAGGGGCATCGATTTGGGCCATGAGGTCCTCCAAGTACTCGCTGACACCACAGAAGTTAAAATTGGTGAGAGCGGGGAGGACAGCACGTGACAGCGGGGGTGGACGTCGGTTTGTTGGATGAGGACGAGAAGTCGGGGATATGAATTTGATGGAAAGGTTCACGAGCCTGGTCAAGGCGGAGAGAGATCCGGCCATTGTCTCGGGTGAAATGTAACCATTTTGCGGTATCCGGTCAAGGGTGAGATCGACAAGGTAATCGGAAGACAAAAGAAGTTGAGGTAATGCCGGAAATGGAATGCCATCCAAAGTGAGTGACCGTAGATGTGGGGCGGATCCACGTAAGAAGGTCTTGGGAAGTGCCGGAACAGTCCTGCCAGGCCCTTCTACCTGAAGAGTAAGAGCCTCCATTGCCGGAAATGGCTCCTGCATCACCGCGACCAAACGCTCCAGTGGTATACTTATTCCACCAAGAAAAATGCTGTGTACACGGTTAGGGTGTTCAAGTGCAGCAATCACGTTATCATCAACTCGGAGGTCAACAGAGAAGTACTGTAATTCGATAGGCAAGGGGGCCAGACATCCATCGTCTTCCTCGCAGGAGTCCTGTTTGTGCAGAGCAGGCGCAGATTGAGACGAAGTGGAGATGCAAACACGAGGTATCTCCAACTTTGGCATACATGCACTAGCTTGGGCCATGCCCTCGCTCGGTCCACAGTATCAGGTAAGCAGAATTCGAATATGTCTAGGAGGACGTCGTCTGGAAGGGAACAGATTGTAACAGGTGGACCTGCACCGTACAATAAGACATCATTGTGAGCATAGCCAACAACACGTACCCCGTCCTCGAGTCGCAATTGATCTCTTCTTGGAATTGCCCTTTTTTATCTTGTGAATTTTGGAAGGAGATGTGCTGGAGGGTGAGTGATGGGGGATATCAGCGCTCCTTGATTGGGAGTTTGACAATACACCGCTGATGGGCTTTCGAGTGCGCCTATTAGGGTATATAGTCAGGCACTTTGAAATAGGGCAATATGTCCTTTGACGCACTTGTGAGGGTTCATCGAAGAGTGCAGCGACAATGAGAAGGGCAGTATGCAAAGTAGTAAAATTGTTGATAGACAGGCTGTGTTTCCAACCACACTGCATGCGGATACAGCCGACCTGTTTGCCTCGTGGATGCGTTGTATAATCAGTGCCAAGCTGATTGGGCATGTCTTTAATATCGGGACAGAAGGTTTCTGCTTTTGCATTATAGGGTCACTCCGACCGTGCCAGTGAACGCGAACAAAGTGAGACCCATAAAAAGCAAAAAAAAAAAAGATTAGGAGACGGACTTGGACCAGCTAAGCACCTTGTGGTCACAAGTAGCCCGCATTCACACTGATTCACAACGACGCGCACAGAGGCGCTGCGAGGGGATCAGGTGGTGGGATTCAAGTCAAAGTCGGCCGTTGTAAGGCCAGCTGTGCAGCTGGCCTCGCAACCACGTTGTATGCCACGCTCCTATCTTTACGCCTCGGGCTCAGTGTAGAGCCGCACAGCAGTTCTTGCTTTACCTCAAGACCCGTACTATACGCTCAATACTAGGTAATTAGAGGTCCTCCCTTAATCGTCCCTACAGCCGCCCTCGCTGACATCGGTACGCCAAAGGGACAGTGCGTCGCAGGTCGATCCACGCGTAGAGTTGTGGAGGGGTGGTGCGGATGGTGCGGAGCTCCTTCAGGGTGCAGATTGGGTCGTCGGTACGTGGAGGTTTAACTTGACTTTTTGCAATTTTTTTCCCCCTATTCCTGTTGGTCATAGATGCGATCGACAATATTGGTACTAAAAAGTTGAGCCGCTCGCGTATTGCGTACAGAACAATATCAAGATGTTTTCCTCCATGGGTGCTGGCACAAAGTCGGACCCGACCCGCATACAAATCGCAGATTTATCCGCGACGCACTACGACCCGCTCGCGCGCGCCATGCGTCAACGTCTTCGCGCCGCCCTCTCCCGCACTGAGCGGTCATCTCCACCGACGCCGCCATCATCAGACCCTTCCTCTTCTGCGGATGCCGACGCCGACGATGACCCATCATCTTGCCGCCTCCTCCACGCGTGAATACTCAATCCCGGTGGTATACTCATCCGAGGTACCCAGCGATGATGTGACGTTACTGCCACTGGCTAGCTCTGAGCTCGCCAAGGGCTCCGTAGACGAACTGGCGCCTCTGCGTGACTTTCGTGTACGCATCTTGCTCGTGCTAGGTCCGCTCCCAGCACTCTTCGGTCTACATATCGCGACCTATGTGCTGTGTGAGCTCGCGGGGCGACCGATCGAACGACCCTTGCCCGTGCGCCATCGTAAGAAGCTCTACGAACGGATGTGGAAGGACCTCTTGCACCGCGAGTCGTGCATCGCAGGTAAACAAATCAAGTACACATGCCTTTCTCCTCCATTCGGAGTGCGCGTTAACCGAGTCCCACAATACAGTTCGCTCCCGCTGACGACGGCAGACATTGCTTTGCTTTATGACGATCTTGCACTTGGGCGATCGATTGTGCCACCGCACTCTGCGTGCGTGCGGTCCACGTTGGTACGCTGGGACCCCCGTGCGCTTCTCAGCATCGAAAATTGCATCGTGGGAGAGATGAAGGAGGTATCGCGTGCGATGTCGCGCGTCTTTGCGATGCCTGATGCGGATGCCGTGTACGAAGATCCTCTGGGTTTCTACGAAGCGCAGGGCTACGTCGACGCGCTTTGAGAGCCGATCGATCCCGCTCGGTTCAAGAATGGGGTGGTTATCTGGAGTTCAGAGGAGGTTTGGGGCGTCGATGCTGCTCGTGTTGCACAGTTTCGTATTGCGCAGGCGCGGCGGTTTCGCGAGTGGACACTGCAGTAATATGGCACAATTTTCGATGTCCACGATTGTGCCATCAACTTAGGGTAAACGTAGGGCAGGCTTCATAGTACGGATTGTGCTTGAGCTCAATCAAATCTGTGCTGCTCGTGCGGCGTCCATGCGGCAACATACATCTTAATCCATTATTTCTTGTTGACTGAAACTTTATAAAGTCTACTCTTATATAATGGCATGCACATGAAGAGGCGTTAGATATATACAGGGCGGGACAATGGGATTATGGGAGTAGCATGAACCAACGGGGTGTAACTAGGAGTGGAGGGGGTTATACGTCTAGACAACATTGAGTTTCCCACTACATCCCTTCTCTGAGGACAACCACAGGGTGATTAGAACGCTGACGTGCGATGATGAGTGGCCACGTCAAGTACTGATATAGCTGATACCCTGATAGGTAAGGCTTCTCTAATGCGGGTAACACCTGCCGTGGCCGATTCCCCACTGAGCCCTCGTAGCGCTGACACAACGAGTGACTGCTTATCCGATATTCGCAGGGTCTGAACAGCAGTAAATGGCTGGAAGAGTTCCACCCATTGTGTGTCGTCCATATCGACTTTCGGAATCGGACCCAACTCGTAGATTTAAGAGACAGGATGAACGAAAGTTGGTTGCATACAGTCAAGGACATTCATCAAGACCTGGTCCTCCTCTCCTGATGTGCGGAGTGAGCTCGTCTGTGAGGGCTCCGTCATCCCAAACCCGGTGTTTCTACATCCCGTACCCCTCGGCACGAGATTTCGAATGTAAGTACCCCGGTTATGGAAAATCGACTCATTAATGAAAAAGTCATCACGACTCTGGCACTATGTGACCGACTCCGAGTCGGACTCGACCAGTCGACACCACATCCCACTAATACCACCGAACCATTTTGATGCACTCCTGCAAGTGTTATGTTCGTGCCAAACTCTTGATACGTTTCCGTTGGAGTAGGGATTAGGAACAGCGGGGGCGGGATGACAGGCGTGGGACGCGTACAGCTACCGCGTATTATGTAATTTATGCCAGTGCAGGGACCTGTTGAACGAATTTGAACTTGGTTTACTGATGTTTTTTAAAACTTTCTGCCTCGGTGTGGTGCGGCGATGTATTCAATTTCGCAATTAGTATAGTAAAATTAATACACTAAACTTCGAGTTCTGCGTCAGTCAATAACTATAGTACTTTCCCCAAATCCTTCCGGAGTATGCACATAACAATTAAAAAGTAGGTTTGCGATTGTTTTATGTCCTTCCATCAGAGCACAGTTGAATGCTGCATTATCCTTGCCCATGTCCGCCCCAAAGTCAAGGAGTAATAGCCGCACGAGCTCGATGTGGTCATATTTCGACGCCAAAATCAATGGTGTGTCACCGTCTATAGTTTTTGCGTTCACGTCAGCTCCATGGTTCAGAAGAAGCTCTGCAACTTCCTTGTGTCCTTCTCGTGCTGCGTAGTGCAACGGCGCCCAGAGGTCGGTCCCTTTGACATTGACATTGGCATCGTACTGGAGAAGTAGGTTTACGACTTCTGTTTGTCCGTCTTCAGACGCTAAATGACATATAGCCTTGTCGTCAACGTTTCGTGTGTTTGTGTTTGCGCCATATTGCAACAATAGCCGCATACAGTCGAAGCTTCCAGTACGATATGCCGGATGCAAAGCAGTCGAGAGGTAGTCAGACTTTGCGTTTACATCCAATTGGCCCGTCATGAGAAGGTTGGCGACGAGCCAACTGAAACCACATACTGCTGTATCACGCAAGCTTGTTGTCCTTGGTGGCAGAGGACAGCCTGCAAGTTGGTCTAGGTTCTGAATGTGCTTGCTGTCGGCGTCTTGTATCCTAGTCCATGCCTCCGGATGTGGTTTCTTTGGATCAAATAGATACTTCATGGTCTCCTCAATCTGCGCCACATTTCCGAACTTGAGATGATCATCAAAATACTGGGAAGCGTATAAAGCGAGAGGATATTTCCCGAGGGGCTCTTTGTTAATTTTGTTGACCAGCCGTCGCAGCATGGCGAGGCATGCTTGGGCAAGAATCGTGTGGGCGGGCTTCAGGGCAATATGGTAGAACGAGATACCTCCGGACTCTGAGGGGGAAAACCGACCAGACTCCAAGTACTCCTTCACCGAAAAGTGCGAGAATTGAGCAACTCTCGAACCCCTGTCATCGACGATGGTGACTAAACTTGAGCAGACGGAGAGAACAGCGTCTTCGGGATCGTCCGGGCGCCAACTTTCTTTGAGGATGGGGGCTACATCCTCGTCAAACTGAATAGCTAATATCTCCGCGACTTCTTCAACACGAAGAGGGCGAATAGCGGCAATCAAGCACTGAAACAGCCGATGCGCATATTGGGAATGCTCTTGAGGGATGCGTTGCAACGTACACTTGTATGTGTCGTCCAGGGTGGCGGGAAGTTCGTCCAGAGCACGGCGAATACGTGCCGGAAGACACCGACTCAGGGTATCCAGTTGGCAGTACACCCACCGAAACCTGTGGTAGACCATAAACAAAGGTCAAAGTTGCGCTGTAAGTGTATGTGACTTACATCCCGTCAGCTCGTTTCGAGAGCGCACTAATAACAAGTTCCTTATCCTCCTTTCTCATTTTTTGCATTCCGCTGTCGTTGCGAACAAAATCGCGGATATAGTTAGTTATATCCTTTATTTGCCCGCCTTCCTCATGGAGGGACACACGGTTGGAGTCGGACGTCAGAGGACTAAGGGCAGTCTTGATGTCTTGTTCGGGACGACTGGTGAGGCATATATATAGATTGGAATGGTTTTCCCCCATAAGGTCCTCCAAAAATTTCAGCACCCGCTTGCGGTGGATTGGTGTTCCTATGTTATTCGGGCACTCGTCTAGTGCATCGATGATAATGTAAATCGGGTCTTGCCCTTGCAGTTCGAGGATGGCTTTTAGACATTGGGCCAACGCGTCCTCACTGGGCTTCTCCAAGCCATGACTACATGTGTTGAATAAATCTGAGAGGATATTATAGCAACGATCGGACTGTTCGCAGAGTTGGATGAGAACGGAAGAGAGTAGGCCGCGGAGGTCGTGCTTTGAGACATCTCGGAAGTCAAAGTAGTAATAGGACAGCAGAACCGACTTCGTTTGCTTGATGTTCTCGATGATGGAAGAGCTTATGAATAATTTGAATTTTTATATGATCGGAGCAGCTGGGAAACCGCGTACCAGAGAATGCTCTTTCCGGAGCCCGCTGGGGAGCAGATGGGTTAATTAATATCCACGGAGCCATATGAGAAGAGACGCGTACGATGGCCATGAATCCACAAGAGTGAGCCGTTCATCTTCCATTCTTTGAATCGTGTACCTTCAATAAACCACGTCGCGGTCCCTTCATGCTGCATGCTGCACGCGTGGTTATGGTTTTTAGAAGGATCTGGAGGGGTAAGCCATTTTCGAAGCTGATCTCGTGATTGGTGTTGCATCTGCACTTTGATCGTCTTCTCTACCTGGTGTGTGACTTCTAAATTTCTTGCCCCCACATTCATAGCCTCTTCTCTTGTGAGCATGTCCAACCGCTGTAGTGCATCCTCGATGTTCTTCTTCCCTCCAAGTCCCACTAGGGTCTTTATATACTTCTCTGTGCTGTACTTAGCCAATGTACACATGTAAGATAATTCGGCTCACTTATGCGGCATTCCGCCATTGCCTTGGTAGAGATTGCAAGAACGGAAAGAACTTGTGCCATGATATTTCCAAGTAACTCTATCATTCCTGTTGCTGTTGTGAGTGGAATATTAATGTATATCTTCAGACGTTCGAGGAAACATTTGATGTGTTCGAAGATGTTCAAGAGCATGTTGTGGCCTGCAGCAACATTTTTCGCTGCCTGAGGATGCTGTGTGTCACAGACATGCACGTTAAGGGGCCTATAAAGGGACCTACTGTGAGAAGTAAACCTATTCCCTTGAAGATCATCTTTGCGGGCGACTAGGAAGCGGCTATCAGGAAGCACTGGCAGTCACAGTGAAGGCCTTTCGAGACTCACCACTAGCGCAAGTGCCTCCCCAAGGGTTTGCGAAAGTATGGACAGGATATCGACGGTGGGCTCAAGCCACGCGATCAACCTCGTGTCGCCCTTGCGGAATTCTTCGAAAGCTTGAGCTTGGTTCTGAAACACATCCAAAACCCCACGCGGAGAATCGCATCCGTCCAACTGCGCAATAGATTGTTCCGTATATATATCTTTCTTGGTTAGCTTTTTATAGTCCTTCAAGGCAGCATTGAATATTAAGGCAAAGTTAGAGCTCATTGGGTTCGTTTCTTGTCCGCCTGCGGACATGGGGACAGCAGTGACGAGTAGCTCAGCCGTTGTGAGGAAACGGTTCGTGGGTGTGGGTGAGTTGTAGGTCCATATAGGTCTAACATATACACCCATATAAACAAATAGTTGTCCCCAAGCACAAGCACAATTGTCATCGTTATGGAAATGGAGACGCGCAGCGTGTGAGCCAGATAGAACACATCGGACAGATTGGCGCCAGCATAGGACAGTACAACAAAGACCAGATCACAGCTCAATCATGAGAGAGTGTGCCATCACTCAGGACAGAACCTGAATCCTGTAGATCGTTATCGTTCCAGCGACAGTGAATAGGCCAAGGCCCTCTTATGTGTGAGTGTGAAAAGAGGTCAGAAAAAGATGTCGAGGCGCTTCACCCAGGTCAGCTTTCACTGAAAAGCGCCAATCATTCTTTCTACACAGCAAGACGGTCCACTGAATTGTCTTTTCCATTATAGCATAATGACGAACAAGGCTACGGGGACGTCTTGCCAAGAAGTGGAGGTCTCGGAGAACACTTCAACTGGTTCAAAATCGAGGGGTCTGATTACATAAGTTCATCTTAAATAAATCTGAGACGAACAAAGAACAAGAACATGTGGCGCCAGCAACCACGCGCGCATTGAAATATTGAAATTGCACCGCCGCAGTGGACAAGAGTCGCGGGGTGTTCACAGAGAACGCGAGGACAATAGATTGAGATGAAGGTATGTAAGCCCTGCTAGTGGAAAGAAGCGGAGAATCGCGTGAGCTAAAACCGTCAGAAATAACAAGAGGAGTATGAATTTCAAGTTAACTTTGTCCAGCGACTCCAGCCGCACACCCATGCGCGCATCTTTGTCCCGGAGCGCTTGGTAAAAATTGTTTTTACATTGCATGTCGCAATCTTGCTTGTTCGCGAAATTTATCACTACACTCTCTTGCGACCACTGAAGCCGTGCCTTCTCCCGGGTCAGCGTGGAGAACGATTGCGCGTCATCGCTGCCAATGTTGGGTCCAATGAGACGAGTTTAGATATCTAACATCCACGATCTTAAAGACTATTGAAGCTATTGATAATGGAAGCGGTATTGCACCGAAAGATTACGAATCCTTCATCCTTATAAAAGGACGAATTCGGACAACCTAAGTAGCAATTGGGAGACATGTTTTGGACCTACAAGATGCGGTTCTATTTTGTGTCTATCATGTAAGTGAAAGCACTGGACGGGCCAGGGGCGGCGACTATTGTCACTCGAAACACTAGAATGACACGCTATCTATTGAAAAAATAAAGGGCACCATCATTGTTTGGAATAGCCAGCCGTATGTCAAGTTGAAATCACTCTAAATATAAGGGCACCTGGTTCACCGCCTTGATGATAATATCTAGGCCACATGAGGAGGACAGTCTATTAAGGAACAAAGAGGGACATATGATTCATCATACAGCACAAGATAATTGTAATGGAAACCTGTTGCCAAGGTAAACTGTGAAGGTGGGGTAATAGATAATAGATAACCAATGTAGTCTCGGTACCAGACGCTCGAGTTTCAAATCGGAGTGAATTTTGCTCCATTTGGCAAGTCTACACGTGCACGTGCGCAGGTTGGTACTCATGTCACGTTTTGCCATTTACTCGGATCCTCCTAAGTTAAGAGACACAGAGATAAAGCTCAGTCGGGTTTACGCAACTTAACAGACAGACGCGAAACGTCACCAAATCTGGTGGTGGATAAAGGTCAGCGTCTGTACCGTACTATATTACTGAATAACCCGCGACAAACATTCTTTATCCGCTGAGGGAAAATAGAATAAAGTATTCTCTTCAACATTCCAGGGATGCAGTACCGAAACGCAAGGAACTACTTCTTGTTAGATACCTAGGTTACACAACGAGACTCGGAGTACTTTATGAACATATCAAGGTAGATGACAGGAAGTTGAGGAGAAAACGATTTGTTTTTCTGAAACTGGTGATGTAGGCCGCAATATTCGCCGTGGCGCTGATATCAATCGAACGGATGGACATTTACCAGGAGACCATTAAGGAGGTACGACTTACTGAACGGTCTTCCTATTGAGCGGCTCTCAAATGTCCTCATCGACGCCTGCGATCTCCTTTGCAATGCACATGGTATCGGATGGTCCTAGTCACTTACACCATTCTCCCGCTAGGGCACCATGTCGCCCTCTATCACCTCGATTTTGGTCAAACTGCCCCTAAAGTGCACCTTGATCGACGCCTCACAATATATCATCCATATCGTCTGTCCCTCTGTCAACAACGCTGGAGGTGGCGGTCTTCACGCCCGAATCTTGGTCCCGTTTGTAAGAACCGCCTTGACAGCTTTTGCCGCCCTCCGTGTACGCGTCCGTTTACGCGCCATATCACGTCGCCACCTTGATCGGACGAATCGTCGTCTTTCGCCAGCCAGCCTCGCATTGGCCACCCTTCATGCGCCGACTGTGGATGTCCACTTTGATCAGGGCACATCCAGCTCGACAATCGGGATGGCATATCGACGACGACGGCAGCCTAGATTTATCCGAACCTCATGCGGACTCGGATTCTTCTGGAAGTAGGAGCAAGCGAAAGCGCAAAGCCGAAGATTCTCCAGATGGTAGCGAGCAGAATATCCACCTGAGACGGATAGGACGTATGCCACCGAGGTCTTCAATTCAGAGGTCTAAAGACAGTTATTCATCCCAGACCTCTTCTCACCATGATGACATCTTCAGCATGTCCTCGCGGATGCATACTTCGAGTGGTGGCTTCTCCAGCAACCTGGGGTCGATGAATGATGGATCATTGGCGAAGCAATAATTTTCTACAGCGCCATTGTAAGGCAGCCCTAGTTCTTGGACCCAAATACCACCTCCATAGCCATCTCTTTCCCTTTCCACCCACTCTTTCACCCTCGACGCCCAGCACATCCACCTACCTTGAATCCCTCGCTGCTACGGCTTATGGCCACAGAGCACCCCTTTCCACCACACTTTGTGTCGGGCCTTTGTTAGTTTTGTTTTATTTCATCATCATAGCTCTCCCATCTTCCATTCTCGCTACTCCTGTATATAATCCCCACAAGGATCCCCCTCAATCACTCATTGGAACGTCCCAAACATTCTCTCCTCTCTCACTCCTTGTGATTACTGAAGCTACCGGCGTTGTCATTCTCTCGGAGGGTTTGCCCAAATTCGACTGCTCTCCCACACACCATAATCCATCCATCCAGTGCCCTTCCCGGACCATTGAGAAGCAATGAGAGAAACTGTATACATATATCGTAGGTACATATTCGTGAGATTCATGCTAGAGTTCAAATGTAATCCAATATAGTAACGTACACCGCCAAAAAAAAAAACAATGAAAGCCAACGATAAACGATATAGCGCGACGTACATCATGGTAGCAGCTATGCAAGACATCGATAAAATCAAAGCAAGGAAAAAGAAGCATCTAGCACTACCATAAATGAAATGCGACGTAGCTCAAAAAACTCCACATCTCCCCTCTTACGCCAAGCCGAACCAACACGCTGACGGCGTCACGCATCGCGACGGACATGTTACCTTGCATTCCATCCTGTAGTCAAGCCGCTCACGCATTGCCAACGGAGAAACATCAAGCTTTCCTCCATGGATGATGGCACAAAGTCGGGCCCGACACGCATCTAAAATTGTTGACTTATTTGCGACACGACTCGGACCCGCTCCGAGTCACGTGCGTGATGCGCCAGCTGCCACCGTCTCCATGCCGTTCCTCCCGTGCTCTGAGTGGTCATCTTTCGCCTCTGGTGCCCTCATCAGACTCTCCCTCCGCCATCGCCGATGATGACCTATCTGCACCCTTGCTCTTGCCCTCACCCCCCTCCGCCACGCGCTGCCTGCGCGTCACCGCAAGAAGCCCTACGAACGGATGTGGAAGGACCTATTGCACCGCGAGTCGCACATTACGAGTAAACAAATCAAGTACGCATGCTTCTCTCTTCCTTTTGGAGCATGCGCTCTCCCTGCTAACTGAGCCACATTATATAGTTCACTCTCGCCGACGACGGCGGACATTGCGTTGCTCGATGACGATTTTACGCTTGGGCGATCGATCGTGCCGCCGCATTCTGCGTGCGTTCGACCCGCGCTGGTACGCTGGGACCCCCGTACACCTCTCAGCCTCGAAAATTGCGTGGTGGGAGAGATGAAGGAGGTATCGCGTGCGATGTCGCGCGTGTTTGCCATGCATGATGCAGATGCCGTGTACGAAGATCCTCTGGGTTTCTACGAAGCGCAGGGCTACGTCGACGCGCTTGAAGAGCCGATCGATCCCGCTCGGTTCAAGAATGGGGTCGTCATCTGGAGCTCAGAGGAGGTGTGGGGCATCGATGCTGCTCGTGTCGCGCAGTTTCGTATTGCGCAGGCACGGCGGTTTCGCGAGTGGACACTGCAGTAATATGTCACAATTTTATATATCAACGATTTTAACTCCGGTGGCATCAGCTTAGGGTAAACGTAGGGCAGCCTTCATAGTACGGGTTGTCCTTCAACTCAGTCAAATTACATCTTAACCCATTATTTCTCGTTGACTGAAACTTTATAAAGTCTACTCTTAGATAATGGCATGCACATGAAGAGGTGTTAGATATATACAGGGCGGGACAATGGGATTACGGGAGTAGCATGAACCAACTAGGAGTGGAAGAAGAGGTTGTAGGTCACTATATCGTTTCTCGGAGGACAACCACAGGGTGATTAAAACGTTGACGCGTGATGATGAATGGCCACGTCCAGTGCTGATATACCTGATACTCTGGTAGGTGAAGCTTCTCCAATGCGGGTAACACCTGCGTGGCCGATTCCCCACTGAGCCCTCGTAGCGCTGACACGACGAGTGACTGCTTATCCGATATCTCCAGGGTCTGAATGGCAGTAAATGGCAGGAAGAGATCCAGCCATTGTGCGTCGTCCATGTCGACTTGCGGAATCGATCCCAATACGTATATCTTGAGCTGTTTAAGACTAGACAGGACGGACGAAAGTTGGTTGCATATTTGCGCAATGGAGGAGACTTGCCAATCTACCCCTCTGCACGAGATTTCGAATGTAAGGACCCCGGTTATGGAAAATCGATTCATTGATAAAAACGTCATTGCAACGTGGTTAGCATAAATGTCTATATTTGCTGTATTGTATGACATTAGTGCTGGTGCATGCCCAATGAGCCGAGGGAGTTGTTGGATGCCAAAGACCAGCTGATTGAAAATTTTTATTCGGGCGGCGTGGAGTAGAGGCGCATCTATTTGGGCCATGAGGTCCTCCAAGTACTCGCTGACACCACAGAAGTCAAAATCTGTGAGAGCGGGGAGGACAGCACGTGCAATTGGAGGTGGACGTCGGTTTGTTGGATGAGGACGAGAAGTTGGGGATACGAAATTGATGGAAAGCTTGGTGAGGCTGGTCAAGGCGGAGATGCACATAGCCATTGCCTCGGGCGGTATGTAACCGTCATGTGGTATCCGATCAAGGGAGAGATCGACAAGGTCAGGGGATGACAAAAGAAGTCGAGGTAATGTCGGAAATGGAATGTGTGTCAAATGGAGTGATCGTAGACGTGGAGCGGATCCGCCTAAGAACGTATTGGGAAGCGCCAGCACAGTCCCTTTTAGCATCTGAAGAAAAAGATATTCCAGTTCCGGAAATGGCTCTTGCATCACTGCGGCCAAACGCTCCAGTGGAATCGTTATTCCACTGAGCGAAATGCTGCGTACACGGTTAGGGTGCTCGAGTGCAGCAATTACATTATCCTCATCTTGACGATCAACAAAACGGAACTGTATTTCGATAGGCAAGGGGGGCCAGTCATCCAGCATCTTCCTCACAGGAATCCTTTCTGTGCAGAGAAGGCGGAGATCGAGACGAGGTGGAGATGCAAACACAATGTATCGCCATCTTTGGCATACATGCACTAGCTTGGGCCATGTCCTCACTCGGTCTAGAGGATGAGGTAGGCAGAATTCGAAGATGTCTAGGAGGACATCATCTGGAAGCAAACAGATTGTAACACGGGGCGATATTCGACCTGCATCGTATAATAAGACATCGTTGTGAGTGTAGCCGATATCACGTACCTCGTCTTCGAATCCACCTTGATCCCTTGGAACATCCCATGTGCTTTCCTATTTTGTGAGTCATAGAAGGAGAAGTGTTGGACTCGGAGGGTGAGTGATGGGGGATATCAGTGCTCGTTGATTGGGAGCTTGACAATACATGGCCGATGAGCTTTCGAGTGCGCCTGCCTAAAGTCAGGTGCGGGCCAGTGAGAGCCCTTTTAGTAACGTACTTAAGAGGGTTCATCGACGAGTGTGGTGACAACGGGAAGAGAAGTATGGAAACTAGTTATATTGTTGATAGAGAGGCTGCGATTCCAACCGCATGGGGATTCGTAGATGCGTCGTATAATCGGTGCCGGAAGGTTTCTGCTTTTAGAATAGGTCCCGGCGCACTCCATCGTCACAAACCATCGTCACAAACACACTCAATCGCAACGTGACCGCTGCCATCGTAGACGTCGGCCTCATCAATGGCACATTCGAGGTGCATCGCGTACATGCTGCAAGCTATTGCGCCTTTGGTGCAGGTCGACTCGCTTAAACAGTATGGCGGACGGTGCAGATATCCTTCAGATGCAAAATAGGTCGTCGGTATATGGCCTACTTTACTCTACATTACCTTGCATTTCATCCCCAAGTCAAGCTGCTTACGCATTGCATACAGAACAACATCAAGTCCTCCTCCATGCCGTCCTCCCCTGCTCTGAGTGGTGAACTTCCGCCTCTGGCGCCCTCATCCGAGAGACGCTCCGCCGCCGCCGCCGGAATGGGAATTAAGGACAGCGGGGGCGGGAGCGGGAGCGGGAGCGGGATGACGGTGTGGGAAGCCTAGCGGACATTGTACAGTTACCCGACGCTGAGATAAGCACAGACAACGCGGTTTCATCCCCAACCACTACATCGCCGAGGCAGCACCCGACCCTCCAACACCGCCGATGACCCATCGGCACCCTTGCCCTTGCCCTCACCCGCCTCCTCCGCGCGCGAATGCTCAATTCCGGCGGTATTCTCTTCCGAGATTCCCAGTGACGACGTGACGTTTCTCGTGCTGGCCAACTCTGAGCTCGCTATGGGCTCCGTAGACGAACTGGTGCCTCTGCTTCACTTTCACGCATGCATCTTGCCCATGCTTGGTCCGCTCCCGGCACTTTTCGGTCTGCACATCGCGACCTACACGTTGTGAAAGCTCGTGGGCCGACCGATCGAGCTACCCTTGCCTATGCGTCACCGCAAGAAGGTATATGAACGGATGTGGAAGGACCTATTACACCACGACTCGCGTATCGCGGTTAAACAAATCAAGTAGTACGCATACTTCTCTCTTCCTTTCTGAGCATGCGCTCTCCCTGCTAACCGAGCCACATCATATAGTTCGCTCTCGCTGACGATGGCGGACATTGCGTTGCTCCATGGCGATTTTGCACTCGGGCGATCGGTCGTGCCGCCGCACGCTGCGTGTGTGCGGCCCGCGCAGGTGCGTTGGGACCCCCGTACGCCTCTCAGCCTCGAGAATTACGTCGTGGGAGAGATGGAGGAGGTATTGCGTGCGATATCGCGCGTCTTTCCCATGCCTGACGAGGGAGCCTTGTATTCGGCGATGGGGTCGTTATCTGGAGTTCCAAGGAGGTGTGGGGCGTCGAGGCTGCTCGTGTCGCGCAACGCGGCGGTTTCGTAAGCGGGCACTGTAGTAGTATGTTACAGTTCCATTTTTCAATGTCTACGAAACCTTAACTTCCATCCACCACGCGTCATATATTCGACGTAGGGCACATTATCAGTATCCACCAAAAGGTGTTGTTTTTGGGGCCACCTAAATGTGTCCTACTCATGGAGGATCTGTGCGGCTGCATAGAGTTTTAATCTGTTGCAGTACTTATAACATCTGCATTAGGTAACAGCATCGATCATCTCGTATGACATTGCGTGCATGCCCGCGGTACAAATGGAGTTACATATACACAGGGAGAGCCTAGCAGGCCAGTAAGAGAAATAAGCGCTTGAGGCATGGATAAACGGGCGTACATCGAACTAACGATTTCCATCCCAGGGGTGGATAGAAACAGGGTGACCAGAACGCTGACGTGCAATTATGAATGGCTCGATGTCTTGCTGCACTGATTCAATTCCCAAATGCTCTTGTAGGTAAAGATTGTCCAATGCAGGTAACACCTCCGTGGCTGTTTCCCCACTGAGCCCTCGCAGCGCTGACACGATGTGTGGATGAATCATTTGAGATAAATAGAGGGTCCGCACAGTAGTGAATGGATGGAAAAGTTCCAGCCATTGTCTCTCATCCATTTCATCTTGTAAAGTCAATGGAAGCACACATAGGATCTTGTCAATGTAGAGAGTTTCAATACAGGACATGATGAACGACCCGGAAAGCTGGTTGCACATTTGCGCCAGAGACGAGACTTGCCAATCTACGCCCCTGCCAGGGATTTCCAATGTGAGGAACCGGGTATAGGAAGGCCGTCTCATTGATGAAAAACCCATCAAGACTTTGTCATTATAAATCAGCATGTATGCTGTATCGCATGAAATAAGTGCTGGTGCATGACCGATGAACCGAGGGAGTTGTTGGATGTCAAAGACCAGCTGATTGAAGTAAGCTATTTTTATGACGTCGAGTAGAGGGGCCTCGATTCGGGTCATGAGGTCCTCCAAGTACGCACTGACACCGTGGAAGCAAAAATTGGTGAGAGCAGGGAGGACAGCACGTGTCAGCGGAGGTGGTGGTCGGGTTATTGGATCAGGACGAGAAGCTGGGGATGTGAAACCGATGGAAAAGTTCGTGAGGCTGGTCAAGGCGGAGATGCACATAGCCATTGCCTCGGGCGAAAAGTAACCACTATGCGGTATCCGGTCAAGGGTGAGATCGACAAGGTCACTGGATGACAAAAGAAGTTGAGGTAATGTCGGAAATGGAATGCGTGTCAAATGGAGTGATCGTAGACGTGGGGCGAATCCACCTAAGAACGTATTGGGAAGCACGGGCAGAGTCGTGCCATACATTTCAAGATAAAGAGATTCCAGTTCCGGAAAGGGCTCCTGCATCACTGCGACCAAACGATCCAGTGGGATGCTTATCCTACCGAGCCGAATTCTGCGTACACGGTTAGGGTGCTCGAGTGCAGCAATTATGTTATCCTCAACTCGAAGATGAACAGAGAAGTACTGTATTTCGATAGGCAAGGGTGGCCGGACATCCAGCATCTTCCTCACAGGTGTCCTGTCTGTGCAGAGAAGGCGCAGATCGAGACGAAGTGGGGATGCAAAGACGATGTATCTCCATCTTTGGCATACACGCACTAGCTTAGACCATGCCCTCGTTTTGTCCGAGCGATTAGATAGGCAGAATTCGAAGACGTCTAGGAGGACATTATCTGGAAGTGAACAGATCGTAACGCGGGGAGAAATTTGACCTGCCACTGGCAGCGCAACATACAATAAGACATTGTTGTGAGTGTAGCCGATATCACGTACCTCGTCCTCGAATAACACTAAATCCCTTCTTGGAAAATACCATGCGATTTCCTATCTTGTGGATTTTGGAACGGGAAGCGTTGGAGGGTGAGTGATGGGGGAAATTAGTGCTCCTTGATTGGGAGTTTGACAATCCATGGCTGATGGTCTTTCGAGTGCGCCTGATTAGCGTATATAGTCAGGCACTTTGAAATAGGACCAGTGACTCTTTTGACGTACTTAAGGGGGTTCATCAAATAGTGCGGTGACAATGAGAAGAGAGGTATGGAAAGTAGTTATATTGTTGATAGAACGCCGCATTGTTCGCCCCCCGTGGATGCGTTGTGTAATCAGTGTCAAGTTGATTGAGCATGTCCCACTCCCATCTCAATCTTCCCTACTCCAAGTTGCGTCTGGTTCAGAATACTCAGAAGAGCTCGTACGCGAACAACTCGCCTGAAATTCCTTTCCTCTACGAGCAGGGCGTCGCTCGCGGGCGCAAAACCACCGTCGTGATCGTCGGCTGCGGAGGCCTCGGCAGTTGGGTGGCGGTCATGTTGGTCCGTTCTGGCGTCGCCCATCAGCGTCTCATCGACTTTGACTATGTCACCCTTTTCCTCCTTCAATCGTCATGCCAAAAGTACAGTACGTGGCACGCGCGTTGCAAGCTATCGCACCGTTTGTACAGGTCGATCCGCGCTTAGAGTTGTGAAGGGGTGGTGTGAATAGTGCGGAGCTCCTTTTCTCATCCTGCTGGCATATTGGTAAAACTGACCTGCTCGCGCATTGCGTACAGAACAACGTCAAGGTGTTTTCCTCCATGGGTGCTGGCACAGGTCGGACCCGACGCGCATACAAATTGCCAACTTATTCGCGATACACTACGACCCGCTCGCGCGCGCCGTGCGACAACGTCTTCGCGCCGTCTTCTCCCGCTCTGAGCGGTCATCTCCACTAACACCGCGCTCATCAGACCCTTCCTCAGCGGATGCCGACGCTGACGATGACCCAACATCTGCACCCTCACCCACCTCTTCCGCACGCGAATACTCAATCCCGGTGGTATACTCGTCCGAGGTACCCAGCGACGACGTGACGTTACTGCCTCTGGCCAACTCTGAGCTCGCCAAGGGCTCTGTAGACGAACTGGCACCTCTGCGCGACTTTCGCGTACGCAACTTGCCCGTGCTAGGTCCGCTCCCGGCAATATTCGGTCTACTTATCGCGACCTATGTGCTGTGTGAGCTCGCGGGTCGACGACCGAACGACCCTTGCCTGTCCGTCATCATAAGAAGCTCTACGAACGGATGTGGAAAGACCTCTTGGATCGCGAGTAAACAAATCAAGTACGCATGCCTTTCTCCTCCTCTCGGAGTGCGCGCTGCACCTGTTAACTGAGTCCCGTTTTCTAGTTCGCTCCCGCTGACGACTGGGGACATCGCGTTACTCTATGACGATTTTGCGCTTGGGCGATCAATCGTGCCGCCAAACGCTGTGTGCGTGCGGCCCGCGTTGGTGCGCTGGGACCCCCGTCCGCCTCTCAGCCTCGAGAATTGCGTCGTGGGAGAGATGAAGGAGGTATCGCGTGCGATGTCGCGCGTCTTTTCCATGCTTGATGCGGATGCCGTGTACGAGGAACCGTTTCAACCGAGCGAAGGGCTATGTCGACACGCTTGAAGAGCCGATCGATCCCGCTCTGTTCAAGAATGGGGATCGTTATCTGGAGCTCCGAGGAGGTTTGGGGCGTCGATGCTGCTCGTGTCGGGCCAGCAGTTTCGTATTGCGCAGGCACGGCGGTTTCGCGAGTGGGCACTCCAGTAATATGTCACATTTTCATTTTTGAATGTCTACGAAACCTTGACTTCTTTCCACGCATTGTATATCCGCTTATGCAAAACGTAGTGCACACTATCAGTATCCACCAGAAGGTGTTGTCCTTGGGGCCACTAAAATCTATCCTACTCGTGCAGGATCCATGCGGGTGCCCAGGTTTGAGTCCACTGCAATGCTTTATAACATCTGCGGCATCATATTACATCGAGTGGGTGCCTATGGGACAAAAGGAGTTATATCTACACAGGGAGAGCCTAGCGAGCCAATAAGAAAACAAGCATTTAAAAAACGTTCTGTAATTCAAAGCGGTAGGGGGCAACAGGGTGAGCAGAACCCTGACGTGCGGTCATGAATGGCCCCATGTCGCCCCGCTCTAAGTCAGGGTGAAACCCTAGTAGGTAAAGCTTCTCGAATGCAGGTAACACCTGCATGGCCAATTCTCCACTGAGCCCTCGCAGCGCTGACATGACGTGTGACTGGATCTTGTGAGATATACAGAGGGTCCGGACAGCAGTAAATGGGCGGAAGAGTTCCAGCCATTGTGTCTCGTCCATTTCATCTTCCAAAGTCGATGGAGACATGCCACTACACTCAAAGATATAGAGTTTTTTAATACTGGACACGATGAACGGCTCGGAAAGCTGGTTGCATATTTGCGCCACGGACGAGACTTGCCAATCTATCCGTCTGGATAAGATTTGGAATGAAAAATCGTCGGCTGATGAACAAAAATTCATCTCGACACGGTTAGTATAGGTGAATATTTTTGCTGTATCAGGTGTTGGTAGATGAATGATGAACTGAGGAAGTTGCTGGAAGCCAAAGACCAGCTGATTGAAGAATGTTATTGTCACGGTGTGAGGTATCGATTTGGGCTATGAGGTCCTCCAAGTACTCGCTGACACCATGGAAATAAAACGTGACGAGAGTAGGGAGGACGGCACGTGTCAGCGAAGGTGGATGTCGGGTTGTTGGATCAGGACGAGAAGCCGGGGATATGAAACCGATGGAAAGCCTGAAGAGGTTGCTCAAGGCAGAGATGGACGTAGCCATTGCCTCGGGCGAAAGTAGCCACTATGCGGTATCTGTTCAAGGTGGAGATCGACAAGGTCATTGCAAGACAAAAGAAGTCGAGGTAATGTCGGAAATGGAATGCGTGTCAAACGGAGTGGCCAGTGAGAGGCCCTTTGACATACCTGAGTGGTTTCATCGAAGAGTGTGGTGACAATGAAGAGAAATACCGTGTAATCGGTTGATTTTTATTTATTTTAAATATGTAACTATGACGATGACGCAGTCCCCAAGGTACAGAGTTGGATTAGGCAGCAGAGGGAGGGTAAGTAAACGTAGCGAGGGACTGATAATTGGCAGTGGAGGAGGGCAAAGGAGGGTAAAACTAGATACTAAATCTACGGGTGAACATTGGCTGGGCGGGAGGCATGGAGTGTCGTCAAGTTGATTGGGTACAGTATGTTACCTTGTTACCTTGCTTGCAAGGTACAGTACTTGCCAGTGCGAGGGCTCATCGAAGAATGGACGCGCCAGTCACGTCACGCTGGCCGCGGCCGCTGCCATTCGTCGGCGCGTGTTCGTGCACCTGATCAGTGACAATACGGTGTCGTGACCGTGTGTCCTCAACGACCGATTCGTGCAACCACCGCTGGATGCCGCCTCTGACGACCCCTCCTCATCACACCATCTGCGGTCTTCTATCGCTTTGCTTTGAAGCGTTGAATGCCATGTCACAACCTTTGCCAACGTGAACGTTCGCACAGTTCGCACGGGTGGTGCCAACGTGCAGAACCTGCTCATTCGCAGCGTACGTCTAAGAAATACGTAAACCCGTCGACTTCGATTGGAACTTTGCAGGCAACAGTGCTGCGAAACCACTGTTGGGTGTGTTCTGTCCTGTTTGATGAAGTTCGTGCAGGACCTCGCGACGTTGCGATGGCACACTTTTCATCAGACGCTCTATTCTCCTATCGTGTGTACCTACACAACATCGATTGGGTATTGATCACAGGTTTTTTCCTCCATGGGCGCTGGGACCAAGTCGGTCCCGACGCGCATACAAGTCGCCGACTTATCCGCGACGTCCTACGGTCCGCTTCCGCGCGCCGTGCGCCAACGTCTTCGCACCGTCCTCTCCCGCTCTCAGCGGACATCTCCACCGACCCCCCCATCATCAGACCCTTTCTCTGAATGCCGACGCCGACGATGATCCATCTGCACCTCACCCGCCCCCTCCGCGCGCGAATACTCAATCCCGGTGATATACTCATCCGACTTCCGCATACACATCTTGCCCGTGCTCGGACCGCCCCCGGAAAATTTGGTCAACATATCGCGACCTATGTGTGTGAGATCGCAGGCCGACCGATCAAACGACCTTGCCTGTGCACCCTCGCAACAAGTTCTACGAACGGATGTGGAAGGACCTGCGCCTCACGGGTAAACAGATAAAGTACGTATGCTTTTCTCCTCCTTTCGGAGAGCGCGCTCCCCTTGTTAACCGAGTCCCGTTTTATGGTCCGCTCCCGCTGACGATGGCGGATATTGTGTCATTCTATGACGATTTTGCGCTTGGGCGATCGATTGTGCTGCCGCAGTCTGCATGCGTGCGGCCCTAGCTGGTTCGCTGGGACCCTCAGCCTCGAAAACTGCGTCGTGGGGGAGATGAATTAGGAATCGCGCGCGATGTCGCTCGTCTTCGCCATGCCTGATGAGGATGGTGTGTAGGAGGAAATTGTGGGTCTCAACCGAGCACAGAGTTATGTTGACGCACTTGGAGAGCTGATCGATCCCACTCTGTTCAACAACGGGATCGTTATCTGAAGCTCAGAGGAGGTGTGGGGCGTCGAGGCTGCTCGTCTCGCACAGTTTCGAATTGCGCAGGCATGGCGGTATCGAGGGTGGGCACCCTAGTAATATGTGTTACACCGATTCCATCAGCTTAAGAGTAAATAAGAAGGCCAATCAAATCTGTCCTGTTCGTGCCGCGTCCATGCGGCGGCAGCCATCGTGACCCATTATTTCACATTGAGTGAAATTTCATAAAATCTACCTTGGATAATGGCGTGCCTATGAATATACAGGGAGAGCATAACGGGACAATAGGAATGACATGAATCAACAGTTGTAACTAGGATTGGCAGGGGTTTGCAGACAACATTGAGCTTCCTCCTACATACTTTCTCAAATGACAACAACAGGGTGATCAGAGGACCGACGCGCGATTATGAATGGCCACATGTCATGCCGCTCTGATCCGGATTCCTGATACCCTGGAACGCAAAGCTCCTCCAATGCAGGTAGCACCTGCAAGGCCAATTCCCCACTGAGTCCTCGCAGCGCTGATACGACGTGTGACTGCATAGCCTGAGATATAGATACATTGAGGCTCCGGACAGCAGTGAATGGGTGGAAGAGTTCCAGCCATTGTGCCTCGTCCATTATATCTTCCAAAGTCGATGGAGACATGCCACTACTCTCATGGATGTTGAGAATTTCAATACTGGACGTGATGAACGACCCGGAAAGTTGGTTGCATAGTTGGGCCACCGATGAGACTTGCCAATCCACCCCTCTACATGAGATTTGGAATGACAAATCGTCGTAAGGTCGTCTTGATGAAAAAGTCATCACGACGCGGTCCATATAAGTAAATATGTTTGCTATATTACGTTCCATAATTGTTGGTGGATGACCGATGGACTGAGGGAGTTGCTGGATGCTAAAGACCAGCTGATTGAAGAATGTTATTCTCACGGCGTGGAGTAGAGGGGCATCGATTTGGGCCATGAGGTCCTCCAAGTACTCACTGACACCATGGAAGTGGAACTTGGTGAGAGCGGGGAGGACAGCACGTATCAGGGGAGGTGGACGTCGGGTTATTGGATCAGGACGAGAAGCCGGGGATTCGAAACCGATGGAAAGCTTGGTTAGGCTGGTCAAGGCAGAGATGCACGTAGCCATTGCCTCGGGCGGCATGTAACCAGAATGCGGTATCTGCAAAAGGTGGAGATCGACAAGATCATTGGAAGACAAAAGAAGTCGAGGTAATGTCGGAAATGGAACGTGTGTCAAATGGAGTGATCGTAGACGTGGGGCAGATCGACCTAAGAACGTGTCGGGGAGCGTCGGCACAGTGCCTTCTATCTGTAGATAAAGTAAGTCCATTTCTGGAAATGGCTCCTGCATCACTGCGACGAAACGCTCCAGTGGAATCGTTATTCCACCGATCAAAATGCTGCGCACACGGTTAGGGTGCTCGAGTGCAGCAAATATGTTATCCTCAACTCGAGGACTAATAAAGGAGGACCGTATTTCGATAGGTAAGGGGGGCCAGATATCCAGTATCTTCCTCACAGGAGTACTTTCTGTGCAGAGAATGCACAGATCAAGACGAAGTGGGGATGCAAAGACGATGTATCGCCATCTTTGGCATACATGCACTAGCTTGGGCCATGTCCTCGCTCGGTCTAGTACAGGATCAGGTAGGCAGAATTCGAAGATGTCTAGGAGGACATCATCTGGAAGTGAACAGATTGTAACACGGGGTGAAATTTGACCTGCATCATACAATAAGACATCGTTGTAGGTATAGCCGATATCACGTACCTCGTCCTCGAATCACACTTGATCCCTCTTGGGAACATACTATGCGCTCTCCTATGTTGTGGATTTCGGACTCGGAAGGAGAAGTGTTGGAGGGTGAGTGATGGGGGATATCAGTGGTTCTTGATTGGGAGCTTGACAATAGATGGCTGATGAGCTTTCGAGTGCGCTTGATTAGGGTACTAGTATAAAGTCAGGTACTTTGAAATAGGCCTGTGAGAGAAATGACGTACTTGCGAGGGTTCATCGAAGAGTGTGGTGGCAATGAGAAGAGAAGTATGGAAAGTAGTTACAGCCTGAGTACCTTGTCGATAGACAGGCTGCGGGTCACACAGTACAGTACAGCATGTGACTCCAAATTGTTTGCCTCGTGGATGCCTTGTGCAATCAGTGCCATCATAGCTGATTGGACATATCTTTACTGTAAAAGACAGGACGGAAGGTTTCTGTGGGATCACTCCGAAGACCATCCCGGGCCTCGATCACGCTTTCCTCACTTAAATCGCAACGTCACGCTGCCATCGCGGACGTTGGCCATATCAAAGGTGCAGTCATGGTGGGTCCCGCACATGCTGCAAGCTATTGCGTCTTTCGTGCGGGTCGACTCGCACAACAGTATGGTGTAGAGTATGGACGGTGAAGATCCCCTTCAGCTGCAAATCAGGTCGTCATCGTGGTACGTGGCCTACTTTCTTCAAGGTGATACTTTGCATTTCATCCCCAAGTCAAGCTGCTTACGCATTGCGTACAGAACAACACCAAGGTGTTTTCCTCCATAGGTGCTGGGACCCGACGCTCATACAAATTGCCGCCGACTTACCCGCGACCCATTACGATCCACTCACACGCACCGTGCGTCAACGTCTCCGCGCCGTCATCAGACCCTTCGTCCGCGGACGATGACCCATCGTCTGCACCCTCACCCGCCTCTTCTGCACGCGACTACTCAATCCCGGCGGTATACTCATCCGAGGTACCCAGGGACGACGTGACGCTTGCCGCTTGCCAACTCTGAGCTCGCCAAGGGCTCTGTAGACGAACTGGCGCCTCTGCGCGACTTTCGCGTACGTATCTTGTCCGTCCTCGGGTCCGCACCCGGCAATATTCGAGCTACATATCGCGACTTATGTGTTGTGTGAGCTCGTGGCCTGAGGTAGGCCATTCGAACGAACTTTGCCCGTGCGCGGATGTGGAAGGACCTGGGTCACGCATCACGGGCAAACAGATAAAGTACGCATGCCTTTCTCCTCCTTTCGGAGCACGCGTTCCTCTTGCTAACCGAGCACCATTATATAGTTCGCTCCCGCTGACGACGGCCGACGTTTGCGTTGTTCTATGATAATTTGGGGCTTGGACGGTCTATCGTGCCGCCGCACTCTGCGTGCGTGCGGCCTGCGCTGGTACGCTGGGACCCTCGTGCGCCTCTCAGTCTCGATAATTGGGTCGTGGGGAAGATGAAGGATGTATCGCGGGCGATGTCGCGCGTCTTTTCCATCCCTGATGAGGATGCCGTATACAAGGGAATTGTGGTTCTCAACCGGGCGCAGGGCTATGTCAACGCGCTTGGAGAGATTGTCGATCCCGCTCCGTTCGACAATGGGATACTTATTTGGGGCTTCAAGGAGATGTGGGATGTCGAGGCTGCTCGTGTCGCACATATCGTACTGCGCATTTCGCGAGTAGGCACCGCAGCAATATGTTACAAGTTTTGGATGCCTACGTCCTTTCATGTATTATAATATATCAGCTTATGATAAATGTGGGGCACACAATAAGTACCTACCAGAAGGTGTTGTCCTTGGGGCCACCAAAGTCCTTCTCGTGCAGGATCTGTGCGGCTGCACAGGTTTAATCCGTTCCTCATTGATTGCAATACTTTATAACATCTTCATTGGGTAACGGCATCAATCATATCAATTACAGTACAGTGAATGCGTGCCCGTAGTACAAAAGAAGTCAAATATACACAAGGAGAGCCTAGTGGCCCAATACGAGAAAAAAGCATGGATAAATGGGACAGGGTAGATTACATCGAACTCATGTTTTTTGCCAGTGCGTTCCCCTTTCCCAACGGTGGACAGAAACAGGGTGATCAGAATGCTGACGTGCGACGATGAATGGTTCGATGTTTTGCTGCTCCGATCCAGATGCCCGATACTCTTCTAGGTAAAGATTATCCAATGCCGGTAATAGCTCCATAGCCGGTTCCCCTCTGAGCCCTTGCAACGCTGACACGACGTGTGACAGCATAGCCTGAGATATATAGAGGGTCCGGACAACAGGGAAGGCGTGGAAGAGTTCCAGCCATTGCGTCTCGTCCATTACATCTTCCAAAGTCGACGGAAACATGCCACTGGTAATCTCTTGTATGTAGAGATGTTCGATACTGGACATGATGAACGACTCGGAAAGCTGGTTGCAAATCTGAGCCACAGACGAGACTTGCCAATCTACCCCTCTGCATGAGATTTCGAATCTAAGCAGATCATTGAAGGAAGGTCGTCTCATTGATGAAAAGGTGATCACGGCGTAGTCGGTATAAATGTATATGTTTGCTGTATCGTGGGGCATAAGTGCTGGTGCATGGCCGATAAACTGAGGGAGTTGCTGGATGCCAAAGTACAGCTGATTGAATAATATTATATCCATAGCGCGGAGTAGAGGGGCACCGATTCGGGCCATGAGGTCCTCCAAATACTCACTGACACCATGGAACTCAAACTCTGTGAGAGCAGGGAGGACAGCACGTGTCATCGGAGGTGGACGTCGGGTTGTTGGATCAGGCCGAGAAGTCGGGGATATGAAACCGATGGAAAGGTTCGTGAGCCTGGTCAATGCGGAGATGCACCTAGCCATTGCCTCGGGCGAAATATAACCACTATGCGGTATCTTCAAAAGGGAGAGATCGACAAGGTCATTCGAGGATAAAAGAAGTTGTGGTAATGTCGAAAATGGAATGGATGTCAAATGGAGTGATCGCAGACGTGGGGTGAATCCACCTAAGAACGTATTGGGAAGCGCCGGCACCATCCCTTCTATATGAAGAGAAAGAGATTCCAGTTCCGGAAATGGCTTTTGCATCACTGCGACCAAACGCTCCAGTGGAATCGTTATTCCACGGAGCGAAATGGTGCGTAGACGGTTAGGGTGCTCGAGTGCAGCAATTATGTTATCCTCAACTTGAGGATCAACAGAAAAGTACTGTATTTGGATAGGCAAGGGGGGCCAGATATCCAGCATCTTCCTCACAGGAGTACTTGGTGTGCAGAGAAGGCACAGGTCGAGACGAAGTGGGGATGCAAATACAATGTATCTCCATCTTTGGCATACATGCACTAGCTTAGACCATGCACTCGCTCGGCCTGGAGGATTCAGAAACAGATATCGCATGGTCCATCCCCTCGCTTGGTCCAGAGGCTCTACAGAATAAGGTAGGCAGAATTCGAAGATGTCTAGGAGGACATTATCTGGAAGCGAACAGATTGTAACACGGGTTGAGATTTGACCTGCATTGTACAATAAGACAACGTTATGAGTGCAGCCGATATTGACGTACCTCGTCCTCGATTCGAACCTGATCCCTTCTTGGAACATACCACGTGCTTTCCTATCCTGCTGATTTTGGAAGGAGAAGTGTAGGAGGGTGAGTGACGGGGAATGTCAGTGCTCTTTGACTGGGAGCTTGACGACGCATGGCTGATGAGATTTCGAGTGCGCCTGTTTAGGGTATAAAGTCAGGTAGTTTGAAATAGGACCAGTGAGAGGTCTTTTGACGTACTTGCGAGGGTTCATCAAAGATCGCGGTGTCGATGAAAGAGACGTACGGAAAGTAGTTATACAGTTGATACGGTAGAGGGACGAGGACACCTGCCAGCGAGGCTCTCCTGTGTTTCTAGGCAACCACATGTCACCCCAAATCGTTTGCCCAGTGCAATCATCATAACAAAATTGGGCTGGTTGGGCATTTCTTTACTGTAAAAGACAGGACGGAAGGATACTCTACTCCATCGAGGACCATCCTCACGATCACGCGTCCGTCGCTCAATCACAACTGTCACCACTGCCATCGCCATATCAAAGGTACAGTCATGGTGCGTCCTGCTCATGCTGCAAGCTATTGCGTCTTTTGTGCAGGTCGACTCGCACAAACAGTAAGGTGTGGTGTACGGACGGTGAAGGTCCCCTTCAGTTGCAAATTAGGTCGTCGTCGTCGTTTGTATGTGGCCACCTTTACTCTACATCTTACTTTGCATTTCATCCCCAAGTCAAGCTGCTCATGCAACATCAAAGTGTTTTCCTCCATGGTGCTAAGACCAGGTCGGACCCAACACTCATACAAATTGCCGACTTATCCGCGACTTATTATGACCCGCTCGCGCGCGCCGTGCGCCAACGTCTTCGCGCCATCCTCTCCCGCGCTCGATGGTCATCTCCGCCAATGCTGACGCCGACGATGACTCATTTGAACCTTCACCCGCCTCCTCCGCGCGCGAATACTCAATCCCAATGGTATACTCATCCGAGGTACCCAGAAATGACGTGACGTTGCTCCCGCTAGCCAACTCTGAGCTCGCCACTGACGCTGTGGATGAACTGGCACCTCTGCGCGACTTTCACACAGGCATCTTCAAGTTGCCCATGCTTGGTCCACTCCCAGCGCTCCTCGACCTGAAAATCGCAACCTATGTGTCGCGTGAGCTTGCGGGCCGACCGACCGACCGACCGTTGTCTGTGCGCCACCGTAAGAAGCTCTATGAATGGATGTAGTTGCATCGCGAGTCGCGCATCGCGGGCAAACAGATCAAGTACACATGCATGTCTATCTCCTTTCGAAGCGCGCGTTCCCCCAGCTAACCCGAGCCCCGTTTTATAGTTCGCTCCCGCTGGCGACGACCAACATTGCATTTCTCAATGATGATTTCGCACTCAGCGATCGATTGTGCTGCCCCACGCAGCATGGGTGTGGCCCGCTCTGATGCGCTGGGACCCCCGTGTGCCTCTTAGCCTCGAAAATTGCGTCGTGGGGGAGATGATGAGCGCGATGTCGCGTGTCTTTTCCGGGCCAAGATGAGGGATGCGAAGCGCCCGCCAAAGGGCTACGTCGACGTGCTTGGAGAGCCCATCGATCATACTCTGTTCGACAACGGGATCGTTGTCAGCAGCTCCAAGGAGGTGTGGGGCGTCAAGGCTGCTCGTATCGCGCAAGCACGGCGATTTCGCGAGTGGGCATTCCATTAATATGTTACAGGCTTTGGATGCCTACGGTTTTCCATGCATTACAATGCCATCAGCTTATGATAAAACGTAGGGCAGCCTGTATAGTATCTACGGATTGTCCTTTGGCCCAATCAAATCAGTGCAGTGTCCATGCAGCTATATACATCTTGATCCATTGTTTCTCATTGACTGATACTTTATAAAATATATCTTGGATAATGGGAATGCCCACGAAGAGGAGTTAGATATATACAGGGAAAGCATAGCGGGACAATAGGAGTAACATGAATCAACGGGGTGTAACGATGAGTGGAAGGGGTTGTAGACAACATTGAGCTTCCTACCACATCTACTCTCGGAGTTTGCGGACAACCACAGGGTGATCAGAACATTGACGTGCGACGATGAATGGCCAGTTGTCGTGCTGAGATGCCAGTGCCTGATACCGTAATAGTCGAAGCTCCTCCAATGCGGGTAACACCTGCGTGGCCGATCCCCCACTGAGCCCTCGTAGCGCTGACAGGATGGGTGAATGCGGCGTATTGTTAAATATACGCATGGTCCGAACAGCAGTAAACGGCTGGAAGAGTTCCAACCATTGTGTGTCGTCCATACCGAATAGAAAAACCCATCCCTCCTCGTCGATGGTGAGCTCTTCAATACTAGACAGGACGAACGAAAGTTGGTTGCATATTTGCACAAAGGATGAGGCTTGCAAATCTACCTCTTTGCATGAGATGTTGAACGAAAGGGACTTGCCAATGGAAGACTGTCTCCTTGGCCAAAAAGTAATTCCGAAGGAGTCAACAGTGTGTATGAGGGCACGATAGTATGGCCTAAGCGCTGGTGCATAATCGATGAACCGAGTGAGTTGTTGGATGTCAAAGACCAGCTGATTGAATAATGTTATTTTCACGCGTTGGAGTAGAGGGGCATCAGTTCGGGCCATGAGGTCCTCCAAATACTCACTGACACCATAAAAGTCAAAATTGGTGAGAGCGGGGAGGATAGCACGTCTCAGGGGAGGTGGACGTCGGGTTATTGGATCAGGATGAGAAGCCGGGGATTCGAAACCGATGGAAAGGTCCGTGAGGCTGGTCAAGGCGGAGATGCACATAGCCATTGCCTCAGGCGGAATGTAACCAGAATGCGGTATCCGTGAAAGGGAGAGATCGACAAGGTCATTGGAAGACAAAAGAAGTAGAGGTAATGTCGGAAATGGAATACGGTGCAAATGGAGTGATCGTAGACGTGGGGCGGATCCACCTAAAAATGTATTAGGAAGCGCTGACACAGTCCCTGTTACCATCCGAAGAGAAAGATATTCGATTGCCGGAAATGGCTCCTGCATCACTGTGACCAAACGCTCCAGTGGTGTCGTTGTTCCGTTGTGAGAAATCATGATGTTGCGTACACGGTTAGGGCGCTCGAGTGCAGCGATTACATTATCCTCCTCCCAAGGATAAACAGAGAAGCACTCTATTTCGACAGGCAAGGGGGGCCAGACATCCAGTGTCCTCCTCACAGGAGTCCTTTCTGTGCAGAGAAGGCGGAGATCGAGACGAAGTGGAGATGCAAACACGATGTATCGCCATCTTTGGCATACATGCACTAACTTGGGCCATGTCTTCGCTCGGCGCCCCACAAGATCAGGTAGGCAGAATTCGAAGATGTCGAGGAGGACATCATCTGGAAGTGAACAAATTGTAACACAGGGTGAAATTCGACCTGCATCATAGAATGAGACATCGTTGTGAGTGTAGCTGATATCACCGTGACGTACCTCGTCTTCGAATCCACCTTGATCCCTTCTTGGAACATCCCATGAGCTTTCCTATCTTGTGAGTTATAGATTTGGAGGGTGAGTGATGGGGGATATCAGTGCTCGTTGATTGGGAGCTTGACAATACATGGCCGATGAGCTTTCGAGTGCGGCTGTTTAAGGTACTAGTATAAAGTCAGGTACGGGCCAGTGAGAGCTCTTTTAACGTACTTGAGAGGGTTCATCGAAGGGTGCGGTGACAATGAGAAGTGTAGTATGGAAAGTAGTTATATTATTGATGGAGAGGCTGTGTTTTCAACGACCATGTCTGAGTCACTCCTAACTGTTCTCCTTGTGGATCCGTCGTTTGATCAGTGACAAGTGTCCCTCTCCATCCTCCCTACTCCAACTAAAGTTGCATCTGGTTCAGAATGTTCAGAAGACCTCGTGCGCAAATAACCCGCCTGAAACCATGCCTTCCTCTACGAGCAGGGCGTCACTCGCGGGCGCTAAGCCACCGCCGTGATCGTCGGCTGCTCAGGCGTCGGTAGTTGGGTGGCGGTCATGCTGGCTCGTTCTAGCGTCGCCCATCAGCATCTCATCGACTTTGACTATGTCACCCTTTCCTCCCCTCAATCGTCACGCTACAGCCGCCCTCGCTGACGTCGGCACGCCGAAAGTACAGCGCGTCGCACGCGCTCTGCATGCTATCGCACCGTTTGTACAGGTCGATCCACGCGTAGAGTTGTGGAGGGGTGGTGCGGACGGTGCGGAGCTCCTTCAGGGCGCAGATTGGGTCGTCGGTACGTGCAGGTTTAACTTGACTTTTGCTATTTTTTTTTTTCACCATTCCTGTTGGCCTTAGGTGCGATCGACAATATTGGTACTAAAGCTGAGCTGCTCGCGTATTGCGTACAGAACAACATCAAGGTGTTTTCCTCCATGGGCGCTGACACAAAGTCGGACCCGACCCGCATACAAATCGCCGATTTATCCGCGACGCACTACGACCCGCTCGCGCGCGCTGTGCGCCAACGTCTTCGCGCCGTCCTCTCCTGCTCGGAGCGGTCATCTCCACCAACGCCGCCATCATTAGGCCCTTCCTCCTCTGCGGATGCCGACGCCGACGATGATCCATCATCTGTACCTTCACCCGCCTCCTCCACGCGTGAATACTCAATCCCGGTGGTATACTCATCCGAGGTACCCGGCGACGACGTGACGTTACTGCCGTTGGCCAGCTCTGAACTCGCCAAGGACTCCGTAGACGAACTGGCGCCCCTGCGTGACTTTCGCGTACGCATCTTGCCCGTGCTAGGTCCGCTCCCGGCAATATTTGGTCTACATATTGCGACCTATGTGTTGTGTGAGCTCGTGGCCCGCCCGATCGAACGACCCTTGCCCGTCCGTCATCGCAAGAAGCTCTACGAACGGATGTGGAAGGACCTCTTGCACCGCGAGTCGCGCACTGCATCGCGGGTAAACAAATCAAGTACACAGGCCTTTCTCCTCCATTCGGAGTGCGCGTTAACTGAGTTTCAAATTATAGTTCTCTCCCGCTGATGACAGCAGACATTGCGTTGCTTTATGATGATTTTGTGCTTGGGCGATCTATCGTGCCGCCGCACTCTGCGTGCGTGCGACCCGCGCTGGTGCGTTGGGACCCCCGTGCACCTCTCAGCCTCGAGAATTGCGTCGTGAGGGAGATGAAGGGTATCGCGATCTCGCGCGTGTTTGCCATACCTGATGCGGATGCCGTGTACGAGGATCCCCTGGGTTTCAACCGAGCGAAGGGCTACGTTGACGCGCTTGGAGAGCCGATCGATCCCGCTCGGTTCAGGAATGGGGTCGTTATCTGGAGCTCAGAGGAGGTGTGGGGCGTCGACGCTGCTCGTGTCGCGCAGTTTCGTATTGCGCAGGCACGACGGTTTCGCGAGTGGGCACTGTAGTAGTATGTTATAGTTACATTTTTCGATGTCTACGAAACTTTAACTTCATCATATATCAGCTTGTTAAACGTAGGGCACACTATCAGTATCCACCAAAGGGTGTTGTCTTTGGGGCCACCTAATAAATCTGTCCTACTCATGCAGGATCCGTGCGGCCGCATAGGTTTTAATCCGTTGCAATACTTTATAACATCTGCATTAGGTAACAACATCAATCATATCGTATTACATTGCTTGCGTGCCCGCGGTACAAATGGAGTTACATATACACAGGGAGAGCCTAGCAGGCCAATAAGCGAAACAAGCACTTGAGACATGGATAAATGGGCGTACATCGAACTAAGTTTTTATTTTTCCATCCCAGGGGTGGATAGAAAAAGGCTGACCAGAACGCTGACGTGCGATTATGAATGGCTCGATGTCTTGCTGCGCTGATCCAAATCCCCGACCCACTTCAAGTTGTAGGTAAAGATTGTCTAATGCAGGTAACACCTCCGTGGCCGTTTCCTCACTGAGCCCTCGCAGCGCTGACACGATGTGTGGATGAAACTCTTCAGATATATAGAGAGTCCGCACAGAAGTGAATGGATGGAAGAGTTCCAGCCATTGTGTTTCGTCCATTACATCTTTCCAAGTCAATGGAATAAAGCTTCCTGGATTCCTTTTGATGAAGAGTTCTTCAATACCGGACATGAAGGAGAACTCGGAAAGCTGGTTGCATATTTGCACCACAGACGAGACTTGCCAATCTACCCCTCTGCCAAGGATTTCGAATGTGAGGAACTCGGTACAGGAAGGTCGTCTCATTGATGAAAAATGCATCAAGACGTTGTGATAACCAATGAGCATGTACGCTGTATCACATGAAATAGATGCTTGTGCATGACTGATGAACCGAGGGAGTTGTTGGATGTCAAAGACCAGCTGATTGAAGTAAACTATTTTTATGACTTCGAGCAGAGGGGCCTCGATTCGGGCCATGAGGTCCTCCAAGTACGCACTGACACCGTAGAAGTGAAATTTGGTGAGAACAGGGAGGACAGCACGTGTCAGCGGAGGTGGAGGTCCGGTTATTGGATCAGGACGAGAAGCCGGGGATATGAATTCGATGGAAAGCCTGGTGAGCCTGGTTAAGGCGGAGATGCTCATAGCCATTGCCTCAGGCGAAATGTAACCACTGTGTGGTATCCGATAAAGCAAGAGTTCGACAAGGTCATTGGATGACAAAAGAAGTCGAGGTAATGTCGGAAATGTAATTCCACTTAAATTGAGCGATCGTAGACGTGGAGCGGATCCGCCTAAGAACGTATTGGGAAGCGCCGGCACAGTCGGGCTACGCCATTTTTTGTGAAGAGTAAGTGATTCCAGTTCCGGAAATGGCTCCTGCATCACTGCGACCAAATCCTCCAGTGGTAGACTTATTTGACTGAGCATAATGGCGCGTACACGGTTAGGGTGCTCGAGTGCAGCGATTATGTTATCCTCAACTTGAGGATCGAAAGAGGAGTACAGTATATTGATAGGCAAGGGGGGCCAGATATCCAGCATCTTCCTCACAGGAGTCCCGGGCCTGCGCCTGCGCCTGTCTGTGCAGAAAAGGCGGAGATCGAGACGAAGTGGGGATGCAAATACGATGTATCGCCATCTTTGGCATACATGCACTAGCTCGGACCATGCCAGTGCCCTCGATTGCGGGTACCAATGATCCAAGAGATCAGGTAGGCAGAATTCGAAGATGTCCAGGAGGACATCATCTGGAAGCGAACAGATTGTAACACGGCGTGAAATTCGACCTGCGTCATACAATAAGACATCGTTGTGAGTGTAGCTGATATCACGTACATAGTCTTCGAATCCACCTTGATCCCTTGGAACTTCCCATGCGCTTTCTTGTCTTGTGGATTTTAGAAGGAGAAGTGTTGGAGGGTGAGTAAGGGGGGATATCATTGCTCCTTGATTGGGAGCCTGACAATACATGGCTGATGAGCTTGCGAGTGCGCCTGATTAGGGTACCAGTATAAAGTCAGGTACTTTGAAATAGGGTCAGTGAGAGGTCTTTTGACGTACTGGAGAGGGTTCATCGAAAAGTGCGGTGACAATGAGAAGAGAAGTAGTTATATTGTTGTTGATAGACGGGCTGTGTTTTCAACCATGCGGATACAGCGTGTTCATCACGGAAACTTCTGAAAAAAGGTTTGACAATGGTAACCCTCGCCATTTTGGGGTTATCATTTAATCTTATTTGACAAGTTATTACAATCCCTTGTCATACCTTGTGATATATTTTTATAATAAAATTATTTCAACCTGGTATTGTCAATAATAATTTGGAATAACAATCCCTGATAACGATAAGATTGTATTGACCTGGTGATAACTTGGGATGACAATCCCTGATAGTGATAAAATTATCATGTCAAGGTATTGTCGATAACAACTTGGGATGACAATCCCTGATAATGACAAGATTATCACATCAAGGTATTGTTATCAGTAACAATGCCTTTGCATGGTTAATCTTATCTTACAAGGTATTGCTTTTTTAATTTTCGTTAGGACAGCTCCTTTACAGTCATGTCTCACACAGGTAATTTTTTTTAACTCTTGTTTTGACTTAATGATTGAGTTAACAGCTTGTAGATTACTATAGATAGAATACATTTATTATTATGTCTATGAGGGAGGAACAATGTCGGAACGACATGGTGGAAAGAGAAAGAGAGTGAAAGTCGCGTGAGTGACACTATTATAGTAAGTGGGCTACAGCCCTGGACATTTGTGTTCACGTGCACCAATGACCTGACAAGCTGCTGAGTCCCCCCTCTTCTTCCGACAATGTCGCCCGATGCCTCGCCCTCGGCTGCCGCGCCTTCCCGTCCCCCGCGCTCGCCCCTACGTGTAATGACACTAGCTACCGCGGAGAATGAGATTAACGAGCTCGGTGCGGACGCCGAGACGCTGACGCCCTCCAAGCGGCGGATTCAACGACTCACGTGGAGATCACCCAACCGGGGTGACATTGCTCGAACAAATTAACGAACAAAGCGTGCCTCGGCGCGCGCACGATATCTTCTTGACGCTCCTAACGCTCCCCTTCGCCTACGCCTACAATGCGCATACAACTCAACACGATCCGACTTCAGAAAGCGCATGGACCATCGCAATGCTAAAGCTAGCATTCTCAGCTCTCGATCCAACTTCTTACCACCCCACCTCCAACCCCCGCTCTTCGTCGTCGTCATCGTCGATCGACTGGGAAGAACATCAACACCAACTGGTAGAAACGACCCCGATCCCCTCATACCGCCGCTCACTCGCCTTTCCTCTATACCGCTCCTGGATGCCTTTCGTCTGTCATCCTCGTCTTCAGGGCACACAAATGTCTTGTGTACTACCCTCGGCGAAATGCAGATTATGCCCCATTTCACCTCACTTCGGGAGGCTCGCCAGTGACTTCTGTGTGGCTTCTGCCATTTCGAATTTCGCTCGTCATCATTGCTTTCGTGTTTCGAGCCGGTTGGATCTGTTCTCCGAACCCAAGTTCAGGATCTCGTCTCTCAAGTCACGCTCAACAACAAACTCGTCAAGTCCTACGACCGAGTTTCAAACCTAGAAGATGACTCTCACGTTACTGGATCTTCACTTCGTTCCTCTTCCCTCAAAATATCCCAGCTTGAGCTGGAGCGTTCGCAGCACCTGTCTGCCCTGAATATCGGCCTCTTGGTCGAAAAGTCACACGTCACTTCCGAGCTTACGCGTCTCACGGAGAAAGCCACCGAGGAGGCGGCCCGACGTGGTCAGGTGGAGAGCGCTCGAGCTGACATTGAGAAGGACCTGGACGACGTCAGCGCTGCGCTATTCGACCAAGCTAATACCATGGTGGCGGAGGCACGTTTGGGGCGAGCGCAGAGCAACCGCAAGGCCGAAGAGGCGGAGCGTGCCCTGCGGAAGCCGAGGACGCAGTGAGGATCATGCAACACGAGTTACAAGACCAAGGCGGGTACGATTAATACGCAACCGGTGTCGATGCTTCGCGAACGCGTTCGTTCCGTGGGCATACCTCTCCTCGGAGGTAATGCAGGCGTAGAGGGTCCGTATGAGCTTGGCATTGCGGAGATTCGGGCTGTCAACGAAGAGGATGTCACGGCTCCTCCACGTATGTCTTCCTCCCCCTTCCCTATCTTCGTTTCTTGATGTTATTTTTTTTTTTCAACAGTGTCTCCCGTTCCTCCGCAGAGAAAACAGAAATCCTCTGGTTTCTGGGGCATCGCCTCATCTTTTCGCTTGGACCGCGTCCCTGGTTGGGGTGAGAGTGAGAAACCACGTTTCGTTGCGCCTCCGCTTCGCAATGGTTCCCCTGGGTCGGGGTGGCTCACCACCAAGCCGAAGCCGATCAAGGGTGCATACCCCAGCACCAATGGAGCATGGAGCGGAGGATCGCCGGTCCTCATTTCCCGAGTCCCTGGCGAGAGTGTCCCCGTTCTCAACCTTGGACCGCCAAGAGCCACCCGTCACCGTAAAACCAGAGTCGCCGACGCTTTCTAGCCTCCTTGTTTCCTCACCAGTGAGGTCCGACAGGCCTCTTGGGTTAACGGTACCGGTATCTCTCCCCAAACCCCACAGCCATCTCAGCCATACTCAAACCCGGCCCATACCTGGGCCAATCCCTCTCGATCTCTTTCAGACAGACCGCTGACAATATTCTTTCATTAAACAGGAACCTAAAATCATAGCCTGCCAACACCTCAAACACAATCACCGCATGCCCCCTCCCGCCTAACCACAGTGAGCTGCACGCCATGCAGCAGATACCACTGCCATCGACACGTGGGGCGCCCGCTCGAGAAACAATGACCGCCGCTCTCAAAGTCGCCCTCCCCGTTCCGCCATCGAAGGCTCCAAAGGTTGCGATCGAGCGGTCTTCACCACCCTCATCCGCCACATCACGGGCAATGCTTTCATTGGCTCCTACACCGTAAAATTCCGACCCGACCTGCCCTCCACCAACTTGCCTGTGTGGAGCCCCTGCTCAAACCGTCGAAACCCGTCATTTCCACTTTATGCTGAGGCCCGGCGCGAAATCCTCCGACCGGTCGACCCCGATTACTCACGCCCCGTCCTCCTCAGCACAGCACAGGGAGGTGAAGCCATGATCCGCTTCGTCACGTCGACCCGATGATCCCTGTGCCTCTGCCCGCTACCCCAACCTCGACCACGATGGCAGCGTTGTCGTCATTATTGCTGTTGGACCTCCTGAGCCCACCACTTGGTGATGTAATACATACTTGTTGATAGTCTGTGAATTGTTGTGGTGTAATGGCATATAGAATTGAGTGATCGTCGTAAGCCCGAGAGTTCAAATCCTGAGATAGCCAACTTCTGTGCTTGTAAGAGCTGATTATGTGAGTGAATGTGAGAAATTCTTACTTGAGCAAGATTAGAATAAGACCATGTATTTCCCTTATCATTTCATGGGTTTAGGATATAGCTCGCAAATTAAGCTTAAATCCGAGTTTTTAATATTTAATAATTTATAAAAAGGGATTGCAAGGGATTGTAATAACTTGTTAGTCATACAATCCCTAGATAATCTTAAAAATCCCTAGATAACCTCAAAAATCCCTAGATGATGCAAAATGGCCGAAATAGAGGTGGGAGGTATTGTTCAAACAATTTTATTAACTGGATTATAAATGTGGACAAGGGATTGCAATCCCTAGTAATCCCTAGCAATCCCTAATTTGAGAAGTTTTCGCGATGTTGTTTGCCTCGTGGATATGTCAGTCACTGTGACTGAATCGCTCCATCGTCATGATCACACTTTCCTCGCTCAATCTCAACGTCACCGCTGCCATTGCTGACGTCGTCCATTTGAAAAAAGTCATGGTGCGTCCCGCACATGCTGAAAGCTATCACATCCTTTGTGGAGGTCGACTCGCCCAAACATGAACAGTATGGTTGGTTCGCACCGATGGTGCGTATCTCCTTCAAAGAGTGAAAATTGGGTCGTCGGTACGTTTCCTTACTTTACTCTACATATTACTTGCATTTTCATCCTCACCTTTCCCACTCCTGGCCATCATTTTTACGCATTTGATATAGATGTGATTGATAATATCGGTACCAACCAAAAGTCAAACTGTTCAAGTTCACGCATTACATACAGAACAACGTCAAGTTTTCCTCCATGGACGCTGGCACAATGTCGGCACCCGACGCGCATACGAACTCCCGACTTACCCACGACCCATCGCGCGCGCTGTGCGTCAGCGCCTTCATGACGTCCTCTCCCGCTCTGAGCAGCGATCTCTGCCGACGTCGCCGTCGTTATGACCCATCTGCATCCTCACTCGCCTCCTCCGCGCGCGAATACTCAATCCCGGTTGTATACTCATCCGAGGTACCCAGTGACGACGTTACGTTGCTCCCGCTGGCCGACTCTGAGCCTGCCATGGTGCTCGGTGAACGAACTAGCGCCTCGTGGCTTTCGTGTACGCATCTTGCCCGTGCTCGGCCCGCTCCCGGCACTATTCGGTCTACATATCGCGACTTATGTGCTGTATGAGCTCGCAGGCCGACCGACCGACCGACCGTTGCCCGTCTGTCATCACAAGACGCTCTATGAACAGATGTGGAAGGACCTCTTGCATCGCAGGTAAACAAATCAAGTACGACGCTTTTCTCCTCCTTTTTGAGCGCGCTCCCCCTGCTAACTGAGCCCCATTATATAGTTCGCTCCCGCTGACGATGGCGGACATTACATTGCTCTATAACGATGCCGAAGGTAAGATAGAGTGCGTCGCACGCGCGTTACAAGCTATTGCACCGTTTGTGTAAGTCGATCCATGTGTACTAGTAGGGTGGTGCGGATGGTGCGGAGTTCCTTCAGGGTATAGAATTGGGTCGTCGGTACGTGGGGCTTACTTTTTACTCCGCACGGTGTGTTGCATATTTTCATCCCCCCCCCTCACTCCGCTGCTGGCCATCTCGTGCCATCCATCCATTTCTCGATACAGATGCGATCGACAATATCGGCACCAAAGTCGAAATGCTCGCGGATTGCGTACAGAACAACATCAACGTGTTTTCTTCCATGTGCGCTGGCACAAAGTTGGACCCGACGCGCCATACAAATCGCCGACCTATCCGCTCGCGTGCGCCGTGTCTCAGCGTCTCCGCCCCGTCGTCTCCAGCTCTGGGCGGCTATCTCCGCCCACGCTACGATCAACCCTCCTGACGCTAACACCGACGCCGGCGATGACGACGACCCATCTACACCGTCGCTGCCGCCGCCGCCTCCTACGTGGGCGAATACGCAATCCCGGTGGCATACTCATCCAAGGTACCCAGCAACGACGTGACGTCGCTCCCTCTGGCCCACTCTGAGTTCGCCATGGGCGCCGTGGAGGAACTGGTGCCTCTGCGCGACTTTCGCATACGCATCTTGCCTATGCTTGGTCTGCTCCTGGCTCTCTTTGGTCTGTACATCGCGCCCTATGTGTTGTGTGAGCTCGCAGGCTACCCAATCAAACGACCCTCTGTGCGCCATCGTAAAGAGCTCTATGAATGGATGTGGAAGGTCCTGTTGCACCGCGAGTCGCGCATCGCGGGCAAACAGATCAAGTACGAATGGCTATCTCCTCCTTTCGGGGCGCGCGCTCCCCCAGCTAACCCGAGTCCCGTTTTACAGTTCGCTCCCTCTGGCGTCGGCCGACATTGCGTTGCTCAATGATGACGATCGATCGTGCCGCCTCACGCAGCATGGGTGTGGCCCGCTCTGATGCGCTGGGACCCTCGTTCGCCTCTAAGCCTCGAGCATTGTGTCGTGAGGGAGATGAAGGAGGTAGCGCGATGTCGCGCGTCTTTTCCAGGTTCGATGAGGGATAAGAAGCGGTTCTGGGTCTCACCCTGCCACAGGGCTACGTCGACGCGCTTGGAGAGCCGATCGATCCCGATTCCCGCTCGGTTCGACACCGGGATCGTTATCAGCAGTTCCGAGGAGGTGTGAGGCTGCTCGTGTCGCGCAGGCACGGCGATTTCGCGAATGGGCATTCCATTAATACATTACAGGTTTTGGATATCCACGGTTTTTCCACGGATTACAATGAGGGCAGCCTGTATAGTACCTACGGGTATAGTGTCTACGAGTTGTCCTCTGCCCAATCAAATCTGTCCTGCTGGTCCCCATCTGAATCCGTTATTTCTCATTGACTGAAACTTATTAAAATATACAGGGAAAGCATGATGGGACAATAGGAGTAGCATGAATCAACATGGTGTAACTATGAGTGGAACGGGTTGTAGACAACATTGAGCTTCCTACCATCTGCTGCAGACAACCACAGGGTGATCAGAATGCTGACGTGCGATGATGAATGGCCAGTTGTCGTGCTGAGATGCCTGATACCGTAATAGTTGAAGCTCCTCCAATGTGGGTAACACCTGCGTAACCGATTCCCCACTGAGCCCTCGTAGTGCTGATACGACAAGTGACTGGAGATTGTGAGATATACGCAGGGTCTGAACAGCAGTAAATGGCTGGAAGAGTTCCAGCCATTGACTGTCGTCCAAATCGACTTGCCAAATTGATCCCAACTCTTCGATGTTGAGCTGTTTAATACTAGACAGGACGAACGAACGTTGGTTGCATATTTGTGCCACCGACGAGACTTGCCAATCTACCCCTCTGCAGGAGATTTGGAATTTAAGGAAATCGATGAGGGAAAATCGTCTCGTTGATGAAAAAGTCATCTGGACGAAGTCAGTAAAAATGACTGTCTGCTGTATTGTAGGGCATAAGTGCTGGTGCATGATTGACGAACCAAGGGAGGTGTTGGAATCCAAAGACCAACTGATTGAAGAATGTTATAGCCACAGCACGGAGTAGAGGGGCATCGATTTGGGCCATGAGGTCCTCCAGGTACTCGCTGACACCATGGAAGTCAAAATTGGTGAGAGCGGGGAGGACAGCACGTGTCAGCGGGGGTGGACGTCGGGTTGTTGGATCAGGACGAGAAGCCGGGGATTTGAAACCGATGGAAAGCTCGGTGAGGCTGGTCAAGGCGGAGATGCACATAGCCATTGCCTCGGGCGAAATGTAACCACTTTGCGGTATCTGAAAAAGGGAGAGAACGACAAGGTCGTTGCAAGATAAAAGCAATTGAGGTAATGCCGGAAATGGAATGTGTCTCAAATCGAGTGATCGTAGACGTGGGGCCGATCCACCTAAGAACGTATTGGGAAGCACCGACAGGGTCGTGCCATATATTTCAAGATAAAGGTATTCCAGTTCCGGAAAGGGCTCTTGCATCACTGTGACCAAACGGTCCAGTGGGATGCTTATCCTACAGAGCCGAATTCTGCGTACACGGTTAGAGTGCTCGAGTGCAGCAATTATGTTATCCTCAACTCGAAGATGAACAGAGAAGTAGTGTATTTCGATAGGCAAGGGTGGCCAGACATCCATTGTCCTCCTCACAGGAGTAGAGAATGTGCAGAAAAGGCGGAGATTGAGACGAAGTGGAGATGCAAACATAATGTATCGCCATCTTTGGCATACATGCACTAACTTGGGCCATGTCCTCACTCGGCATAGAGGATCAAGTAGGCAGAATTCAAAGATGTCCAGGAGGACTTCATCTGGAAGCGAACAGATTGTAACACGGGGTGATATTCGACCTGCATCGTATAATAAGACATCGTTGTGACTTGTGAGAGTAGCCGATATTACGTACATAGTCTTCGAATCCATCTTGATCCTTTGGAACTTCCCATGCGCTTTCCTATCTTGTGAATTTTAGAAGGAGAAGTGTTGGAGTGTGAGTGAGGGGGGATATCATTGCTCCTTGATTGGGAGCCTGACAATACATGGCTGATGAGCTTGCGAGTGCGCCTGATTAGGGTACCAGTATAAAGCTTGAAGTTTGAAATAGGGTCAGTGAGAGGTCTTTTGACGTACTGGAGAGGGTTCATCGAAAAGTGCGGTGACAATGAGAAAAGTATGGAAAGTAGTTGTTGATAGACGGCTGCCATTCGTTGGCGCGTGTTCGTGCACCTGATCAGTGACAACCGGCCTGACGCGATCTGACGCGACGGTGTCGTGACCGTATGCCGAATCTTGCAATTACCGCTGGATGCCGCCTCTGACGACCCCTCCTCATCCACACAATCTGCTGAGACGCCATCTGTCGTCTTTTATCGCTTTTCTTCGAAGCGTTTGAATGTCATGTCACAACCCTTGCCAACGTGAACGTTCGCACAGTTCGCACGGGTGGTACCAACGTGCAGAAGCTGCTCATTAGTAGCGTACGCCCAAGAAATACATAAGCCCATCAATTTCGATTGGGTTTTTCCGGGAAAAAAAAAACAGTGCATTGATCACAGGTTTTTTCCTCTTTGGGCGCTGGGATCAAGTCGGACCCGACGCGCATACAATTTGCCGCCTTTCCGTGACGTGCTACGACCCACTTCCGCGTGACGTGCGCCAACGTCTTCCTACCGCCCTCTCCCGCTCTCAGCGGTCATCTCCACTAACGCCACCATCATCAAATCCTTCCTCCGCGGATGCCGACGCCGACGAATGACCCATCTGCACCTCACCCGCCTCCTCCGCGCGCGAATACTCAATCCCGGTGGTGTACTCATCCGAGGTACGCAACTATGACGCGACGTTGCTCCCGCTGGCCAACTTTGAGCTCGCCAAGGGACGAACTGGCGCCTCTGCACGACTTTCGCGTACGCATCTTGCCCATGCTTGGTCCGCTCGATGCTCTTTGGTCTACACATCGCGACCTATGTGTCGTGAGAGCTCGCGGGCCGAACGATCAAACGACCCTCGCCTGTGCGCCATCGTAACAAGCTCTACAAATGGATGTGGAAGGACCTGTTTCATCGCGAGTCATGTATCACGGGAAAACTAATCAAGTACGCATGCTTTTCTCCTCCTTTCGGGGCGCGCGCTCCCCCTACTAACCGAGTCCATTTTATAGTTCGCTCCTGCTGAAGACGGCCATGGGCGATCAATCGTGCCGCCGCACGCTGCATGAGTGCGGCCCGCGCTTGTGCGCTGGCACCCCGTGCGCCTCTCAGCCTCGAAATTCGCGTCGTGGGGAAATGAAGGAGGTATCGCGCGCGATTTCACGTGTATTTGCCATATCTGATGAGGGAACATGGGGATACAGTATGTCACTCCAAATTGTTTGCCTCGCGGATGCCCCGTTCAATCAGTGCCATCGTTAAAAAAACGATGACGAGTTGTGGAATCGAGAGTTGGAGCGTAAACTGGATAGCTGAGCCCATTATTATATTCTCTTCTTTAACGATGCTCGCCGAGCTCGGCGTCGCGCCAACCTTGCCAACGAAATCAACCGCGCCGTAGCCTCAAGCACAGCCCCTCCCCATCCTCCCTACTCCAAGTTCCGTCTGGTTCAGAATACTCAGAAGACCTCGTGCGCGAGCAACTCCCCCGAAACTATGCCTTCTTCGGCCAGTAGAGCGTGGCTCGCGTGCGCAAAGCCATCTTCGTGATCGTCGGCAGGTGGGCGGCCATCATGCTGGCCCGCTCCCGCATCGCCCTTCTGCGTCCTCATCGACTTTGACTACTGTATGTCACCCTTTCCTCCCTCAATCGTCACGCCACAGCCGCCCTCGCTGACGTCGGCACGGCAAAAGTACATGCGTCGCACGCGCGTTGCAAGCTATCGCACCACGGTAAACTTTTCTGAATTTTTTTTTTTCATTCCTGCTGGCCATGGATGCGATCAAATATTGGTATCAAAGTTGAGCTGCTCACGCATTGGGTACAGAACAACATCAAAGTGTTTTCTTCCATGGTCGCTGGCACTGTCAGACCCGATGCGCATAAGTTATATACCTCGTAATCCCTTGTTTCTCATTGACTTATACTTTATAAAATCTATATCTTGGATACTGGAATGCCCACGAATAGGAGTTAGATATATACAGGGAAAGCATAGCAGAACAATAGGAGCAAGCATGAATCAACGGGGTGTCACGGTAACGATGAGTGGGAGGGGTTGTAGACAACATATGTCAACATTGAGCTTCCTACCACATCTACTCTCAGAGTTTGCGGACAACCACAGGGTGATCAGAATGTTGACGTGCGACGATGAATGGCCAGATGTCGTGCTGAGATGCCCGATGCCGTGATAGTTGAAGCTCCTCCAATGCAGGTAACACCTGCGTGGCTGATCCCCCGCTGAGCCCTCGTAGCACTGACAGGATGGGTGAATGCGGCGTATTGTTAAATATACGCATGGTCCGAACAGCAGTAAACGGCTGGAAGAGTTCCAGCCAATGTGTGTCGTCCATACCGAAAAAAACAACCCATTCCTCCTCCTCGATGGTGAGCTCTTCAATACTAGACAGGACAAACGAAAGTTGGTTGCATATTTGCACCAAGGATGAGACTTGCCAATCTACCTTTTTGCATGAGATATTGAATGAAAGGAACTTGTCAATGGAAGACGGTCTCCTTGGCCAAAAAGTAATCCCGAAGGAGTCTAAAGTGTGTATGGAGGCACGATAGTATGGCATAAACACTGGTGCATGATCGATGAACTGAGTGAGTCGTTGGATGTCAAATACCAGCTGATTGAAGAATGTTATTTTCACACGGTGGAGTAGAGGGGCATCGATTCGGGCCATGAGGTCCTCCAAGTACTCACTGACACCATAAAAGTCAAAATTGGTGAGAGCGGGGAGGATAGCACGTGTCAGCGGAGGTGGACGTCGGGTTGTTGGATCAGGACGAGAAGTTGGGGATTCGAAACCGATGGAAAGGTTCGTGAGCCTGGTCAAGGCAGAAATACACGTAGCCACTGTCTCGGGGGAAATGTAACCATGCTGCGGTATCCGGTCAAGGGAGAGATTGACAAGGTCATTGGATGACAAAAGAAGTTGAGGTAATGTTGGAAATGGAATGCCTTCCAAACGGAATGATCGTAGATGTGGGGCGGATCCACCTAAAAATGTATTGGGAAGCGCCGGCACAGTCCCACCAGACCCTTCTATCCGAAGAGAAAGATATCCCAGTCCCGGAAATGGCTCCTGCATCACTGAGACCAAACGCTCCAGTGGAATCCTTAATTGGCAGAGCAAAATGCTGCGTACACGATTAGGGTGCTCGAGTGCAGCAATTATGTCATCCTCAACTCCAGGACCAACAAAGAAGTACCGTATGTGGATGGGCAAGGGGGGCCAGATATCCAGCATCTTCCTCACAGGAGTCCTGTTTGTACAGAAAAGGCGGAGATCGAGACGAAGTGGGGATGCAAACACGGTGTATCGCCATCTTTGGCATACACGCACTAGCCTGGACCATGCCACTGCTCGCGAGTGCCAGTGATCAGGTAGGCAGAGTTCGAAGATGTCTAGGAGGACATCATCTGGAAGCGAACAGATTGTAACACGGGGTGAAATTCGACCTGCATCGTAGAATGAGACATCGTTGTGAGTGTAGCCGATATCACGTACATAGTCTTAGAATCCACCTTGATCCCTTGGAACTTTCCATGCGCTTTCTTATCTTGTGAATTTTAGAAGGAGAAGTGTTGGAGGGTGAGTAAGGGGGGATATCATTGCCCCTTGATTGGGAGCCTGACAATACATGGCTGATGAGCTTGCGAGTGCGCCTGATTAGGGCACCACTGGCAGTATAAAGTCAGGTACTTCGAAAAAGGGTCAGTGAGAGGTCTTTTGACGTACTGGAGAGGGTTCATCAAAAAGTGCGATGACAATGAGAAGAGAAGTATGGAATGTAGTTATATTGTTGTTGATAGACAGGCTGTGTTTTCAACCATGCGGATACAACGTGTCATTCCGAGCATACTGTGACTGAATCACTCCATCGTCACGATCACACTTTCCTCGCTCAATCTCAACCTGACGTCGTCCATTTCAAAAGTAATCGTGGTGCGTCCCGCACATGCTGCAAGCTATCATGTCCTTTGTGCAGGTCGACTTGCGCAAACATGAACAGTATGCTTGGTTCGCGCCGATGGTGTGCATCTCCTTCAAAGAGTGCAAATTGGGCCGTCGGTACGTTTCCTTACTTTACTCTACATGTTACTTGCATTTTCGTCATCACCTTTCTCGCTGCTGGCCATCGTTTTTACGCATTTGATATATATAGATGTGATTGATAATATCGGTACCAACCAAAAGTCAAGCTGCTCACGCATTCCATGCAGAACAACATCAAGTTCTCCATGGGTGCTGGCACAAAGTCGGTCCCGACGCGCATCGAAATTACTGACCTATTCGGGTCCCACTGAGTCGGTTACCCACTCGTGCGCGCCATGCGCCAACGTCTTCGCCCTATCCTCTCCCGCTCTGAGCGATCATCTCTGCCGATGCTGCCGTCACCAGAGCCTTCCTCCGCGGATGCCGACGCTGACGATGACCCATCTGCACCTTCTCCCGCTCCTCCGCGCATGAATACTCAATCCCGGTGGTATACTCATCCGAGGTACCCAGCAACGACGTGACCCCCCTGCCGTTGGCCAGCTCTGAGCTCGCCAAGGGCTCCGTGGATGAACTGACGGCTCTGCGCGACTTTCGCGTACGCATCTTGCCCGTGCCGTGTTCGGCCCGCTCCCGGCGCTCTCAGCCGGCGCATCTCGACCTATGTGGTGTGTGAGCTCGCGGGCCAACCAGTTGAACAACCCTTGCCCGTGCGTCATCGTAAGAAGCTCTACGAACGGATGTGGAAGGACCTGGTGCACCGGAAGTCGCGTATCATTGGTAAACAGATGAAGTACGCACGCCCTGCTCTTCATTTCGGAGCGCGCGCTCCCCCCACTAATCGAGTCTCATTTTATAGTTTGCTCTCGCTGACGACGGCGGACATTGGGTTGCTCTATGACGATTTTTCGCATGGGAGATAAATCGTGCCACCGCACGCAGCATGCGTGCGGCCTGCTGAGATCCTTGTGCACCTCTCAACTTCGGAAATTGCGTCATGTGTGAGATGAAGGAGGTATCGCGCGCGATGTCGCGTCTCTTTGCCATGCCTGGTGAGGATTCCGTGTACGAGGAAATTGTGGGTCCCAACCGAGCTCATGGCTACGTTGACACGCTTGGAGAGCCCATCGATTCTGCTCGGTTCGTCACCGCGATGGCCATCTGGAGCTCCGAGGAGGTGTGGAGCATCGAGGCTGCTCGTGTCACACAGTTTCGTATTGCGCAGGCACGGCGGTTTCGTGGGTGGGCATTCTAGTAGTACGGTGCCATTAACTGCGAATAATAGTACTATACTATCTTCTACTAGAAGGGGTTGTCCTTCAGCCCAATCAAATCCGACCTGCTCATGCAGTGTCCATGTGGCTGCAGACGCCTTAATAATAACCCATTATTTCTCATTGACTGACGCTTTATAAAATCTATCTCGGATAATTCCAGTGGCCTGCACATGAATAAACATACAGGGAAAGCATAGCAGGACAATAGGAATAAATAACATGAATTAACAGGTGTAACTAGGAGTGGAAAGGGTTTGTAGACACCATTGAGCTTCCTACAACATCCTTTCGGAACGGACGACAACAGGGTGATCAGACCGCTGACGTGCAATTATGAATGGCCACATGTCGTGCCGCTCTGATCCAGATCCCTGATACCCTGGTACGTGAAGCATCTCCAATGCAGGTAACACCTGCATGGCCAATTCTCCACTGAGCCCTCGCAGCGCTGACACGACGTGTGACTGCATCGTGTGAGATATATAGAGGGTCCGGACAGTAGTGAATGGTTGGAAGAGTTCCAGCCATGGTGTCCCGTCCATTACATCTTCCAACGTCGATGGAAACAGGTCTTGAATCTTTTGGATGGAGAGAGTTTCAATACTGGACATGATGGACGACTCGGAAAGCTGGTTGCATATTTGTTCCATAGACGAGACTTGCCAATCTACCCCTCTGCACGAGATTTGGAGTGTAAGGAAATCGTTGAAGGAAGATCGTCTCATTGATGAAAATACCACCACGACGCAGTCAGTATAAATGTGTATTTCTGCTGTATCGCATGGCATAAGAGTTGGTGCATGACCGATGAACCGAGGGAGTTGTTGGATGTCAAAGACCAGTTGATTGAAGAATGTTATTCGCGCAGCGCGGAGCAGAGGGGCATCGATTTGGGCCATGAGGTCCTCCAAGTACTCGCTGACACCACAGAAGTTAAAATCGGTGAGAGCGGGGAGGACGGCACGTGTCAGCGGAGGTGGACGTCGGGATATCGAATGAGGACGAGAAGTCGGGGATATGAATTTGATGGAAAGATTGGTGAGCCTGGTCAGCGCGGAGAGAGATCCGGCCATCGTCTCGGGTGAAATGTAACCGTTCTGCGGTATCCGGTCAAGGGTGAGATCGCCAAGGTAATTGGAAGACAAAAGAAGTCGAGGTAATGCCGGAAATGGAATGCCATCCAAAGTAAGTGACCGTAGACGTGGGGCGGATCCACCTAAGAAGGTCTCGGGAAGTGCCGGCACAGTCCCACCAGGCCCTTCGACCTGAAGAGTAAGGGTCTCCATTGCCGGAAATGGCTCCTGCATCACTGCGACCAAACGCTCCAGTGGTATCGTCATTCTACTGGGCCAAATGCTGCGTACACGGTTAGGGTGCTCAAGTGCAGCGATTATGTTATCCTCAACTTGAGGACCAACAGAAAAGTACTGTATTTCGATAGGCAAGGGGGGCCAGATATCCAGCATCTTCCTCACAGGAGTCCTGTCTGTGCAGAGAAGGCGCAAATCGAGACGAAGTGGGGATGCAAATACAATGTATCGCCATCTTTGGCATACATGCACTAGCTTGGCCCATGCCCTCACTCGGTCTACAGGATCAGGTAGGCAGAATTCGAAGATGTCTAGGAGGACATCATCTGGAAGTGAACAGATTGTAACGCGGGGTGGTATTTGACCTGCATCATACAATAAGACATTGTTGTGAGTGTAGCTGATATCACGTACCTCGTCCTCGAATCACACTTGATCCCTTCTGGGAACATACTATGCGCTCTCCTTTGTTGCGAATTTTGGAAGGAGAAGTGTTGGAGGGTGAGAGGTGAGGGATATCCGAGCGAGTGCTCCCTGATTGGGAAGGAGAAGTGTTGGAGGGTGAGTGGTGAGGAATATCCGGGTTAGTGCTCCTTGATTGGGAACTTGACAATACATGGCGGATGAGCTTTCGAGTGAGCCTGATTAGAGTATAAAGTCAGGTACTTTGAAATAGGGCCAGTGAGAGGTCTTTTGACGTACTTGCGAAGGTTCATCGAAGAGTGCGGTGACAATGAGAAGAGAAGTACGGGAAGGAGCTGTGCGGATACAGCATGTCACTCCGAGCTGTGTGCCTCGTGGATGCGTCGTGTAATCAGTGATATGTTGATTGGGCATGTCTTCGTTAATATCGGGCAGGAATGTTTCTGCTGTATAGTGTAGTTGCGGATCACCTTCAAAGAGTGAAAATTGGGTCGTCGGTACGTGGCCTTAAGTTACTTGGATTTTCATCCACCTTTTCCGCTGCAGTGCTGGCATGGCCATCTTTTTTACGCATTTGACATTGATGTGATCGGTACCAAGCAAAAGTCAAGTATTGCAGAACAACATCGAGTTTTCCTCTATGGGCGCTGGCACAATGTCGGACCTGACACGCATCCAAATTGCCGTCACCTAATCTGCGAGTATGACCCGCTCACGTGCGAGGGGCGCCTGCAGTCCTCCAACTCGGAGTGCGCCTCCGCCGTCGACGTCCTCTAACAAACTGCTACCATGTCTCGCCACTTTTTCGTCGACGGAAATTGCTCCCAGTTCTACAAACCTGCTTCTCCTTTGGCGTTTCGAATGATAAGAGCCCAAACCGCTTCCATCGTATCACCATGATACCACGCCATATTTCGATGAAACCACCCTCCCGAGGTTATTTTAGATCATCTCTACCCCTTCCCCATCTACACTGACTCACCCAACCACCAATTTCCCAGCGTTTGGAATGACCTCTCGCCCATCGGATGTATAAGCATTTCCCATTTATCCTACCGAAGCTTTCTCGTCTTCGTTACAGCTACATCACGAGTCTCTGCGACCCCCAACCGTGATCGCTCCGCTTACAAAACTCCATTTAGCCCATCTCTCGATCCAGAGGCACTATTGTAGCGACCTACGCGAAGTGGAAGTTTTCGTTGCTCGCCACGGTGAGACTCTGGTCGAGTTGAAGTTGTTCCTTTGCCCAATGGCGACGTCAACCGAGGCAACCATAAGACCCAAAGAATATCCCGCGTGTTTCAGATGATGGGCTCAGGTTTGAGACCGCCTCAGACCAGAGCTGAAGGTTCTCTGGTTGTAGTAGGAGCGTAAACTGAATAGCTGAGTTTATTATTCTATTCACTTATTCAACGATGCTCGCCGAGCTCAGCGTCGCGCCGACCTTGCCAACGAATCAACCGGGGGGTAGCTTCGGGCACAACCCCTGCTCGCATACACCCCTCCCCATCCTCCCTACTCCAAGTTCCGTCCGGCTCAGAATACTGAAAAGACCTCGTGCGCGAGCAACTCATCCGAAACTATGCCTTCTTCTGCCAGTGGGGCGTGGCTCGCGTGCGCAAAGCCATCATCGTGATCGTTGGCTGTGGCGGCGTCGGCAGTTGGACGGCCGTCATGCTGGTCCGCTCCCGCATTGCCCGTCTGCGTCCTCATCGACTTTGACTACTGTATGGTCACCCTTTCCTCCCTCAATTGCCACGCCACAACCGCCCTCGCTGACGTCGGCACGGCAAAAGTACGGTGCGTCGCACGCGTGTTGCAAGCTATCGCACTGTTTGTACAAGTCGATTCACGCGTAGAGTTGTGGAGGGGTGGTTCGGACGGTGCGGAGCTCCTTCAGGGTGCAGATTGGGTCGTCGGTAAGTGGGGGCTTAACTTTGTTTTACTTTGCAGAATGCGGTAAACTTGCACAATGTCGGACCGATGCGCATACAAATTGCCGACTTATCCGCGCCGCGCGCCAACGTCTTTGCGCGATCCTCTCCCGCTCTGAGCGGTCATCTCAGCCGACTCCGCCGTCATCAGACCCTTCCTCTGCGGAATCCGACGCCGAAGATGACCCATCTGCACCTTCAGCCGCCTCCTCCGCGCGCGAATACTCAATTCCGGTGGTATACTCATCCGAGGTACCCAGCGACGACGTGACGCTACTGCCGCTCGCCAACTCTGAGCTCGCCAAGGGCTCCGTGGACGAACTGGCACCTCTGTGCGACTTTCCCGTACACATCTTGCCTGTGCTTGGTCTGATCTCGGCGCACTTCGGTCTGCACATCGCGACCTATGCACTATGTGAGCTCGCGGGTGGCCCGATCGAACGACCCTTGCCTGTGCGTCATCGTAAGAAGCTCTATAAACGAATGTGGAAGGATCTCTTGCATCGCGATTCGCACGTCGTGGGTAAACAAATCAGCTACATATGCCTTTCTCCTTCTTTCGGAGCACGCGCTCCCCCTGCTAACTAGTTCGCTCCCGCTGACGATGGCCGGCATTGCGTTGCTCTGACGAATTTGCGCTTGGGCAATCGATCGTGCCGCCGCACGCTGCGTGGGTGCGGCCCGCGCAGGTGCGTTGGGACCCCCGTGCGCCTCTCAGCCTCGAAAATTGCGTCGTGGGAGAGATGAAGGAGGTATCTCGCGTCTTTTCCATGCCTGACGAGGGAGCCTTGTACGAGGAGTTGGGTGTGACCCCACCGCATGACTATGTCGATGCGCTTGGAGAGCCGATCGATCCCACTCGGTTCGTCGAGGCTGCTCATGTCGCGCAGTTTCGTAATGCGCAGGCGCGGCGAGTGGGCAGTGTAGTAATATGTTACCTAACTTCCTTCCACGCATTATATATCAGCTTATGATAAAAGTAGGGCATACTATAAGTATCCACCAGAAGGTGTTGTCCTTGGGGCCACCCAAATTTATCCTACTCGTGCAGGCTTTGCGATACTTTATAACGTCTGCATTAGGTACAGTAACTGCATCAATCAAATCATATTACATTAAGTGCGTGGTACAAAAGGAGTTAGATATACACGGAGAGCCTAGCGAGCCAATAAGAGAACAAGCATTTACAGCATGGATAAACGGGCGTAACCACTAGGTGTAGAAGGGGTTCAAGTTGTAGACAACATCGAAATCATTTATTCCAGCATTCCTCTTGCCCAGCGGTGGACAGAAACGGGGTGATCAGAATGCTGACGTGCGATTATGAATGGTTTGATATCTTGCTGCTTCGATCCAAATTCCCAGCAAGGCTGTTCAAGGTAAAGATTGTCCAATGCAGGTAGCACCTCCGTGGCTGTTTCCGCACTGAGCCCTCGTAGCGCTGACACGACGTGTGGATGAATCATGTGAGATAGATAGAGGGACCGCACAGCAGTGAATGGGGGGAAGAGTTCCAGCCATTGTGGGTCGTCCACTCTACCAACTTGCCAAACCGATTCCCTGTCATCGATGCTGAGCTCTTCAATACTAGACAGGATGAACGAAAGTCGGCTGCATATTTGCGCCACGGATGAGACTTGCGAATCTAATACCCCTCCGCATGAGATTTCGAATGTAAGGATCTCATTGATGGAAGACCGCGTCCTTGATGAAAAAGTCATCCGGACGTAGTTAGCATAAATGTTTATGAAGGCTTTATAAAATGGCATAAGCGCTGGTTCATGACCGATGAACCGAGGGACTTGTTGGATGCCAAAAGAAAGGGCCCGCTGATGGAATAATGATATTTCCACGCGGTGGAGTAGAGGGGCATCGATTTGAGCCATGAGGTCCTCCAAGTACTCACTGACACCACGGAAGTAAAAATTGGTGAGAGCGGGGAGGACAGCACGTGTCAGCGGAGGTGGATGTTGGGTTCTTGAATGAGAAGTCGAGGATTCGAAACCGATGGAAAGGCTCGTGAGCCTGGTCAAGGCAATGAGACACGTAGCCATTATCTCGGGCGAAATGTAACCACTATGCGGTATCCAGCCAAGGGAGAGATTGACTAGGTCTTTGGAAGATAGAAGAAGTCGAGGTAATGTCGGATATGAAATTCGTTCTAAATGGAGTGATCGTAGACGTGGGGCGGATCCACCTAAGAACGTTTTGGGAAGCGTCGGCACGGCCATACTAAGCAATTGCTTTTGCCATTGTATTTGAAGGGAAAGAGATTCCAGTTCCGGAAATGGCTTTTGCATCACTGCGACCAAACGCACCAGTGGTATCATTATTCTACTAAGCAAAACGCTGCGTACACGTTTAGGGTGCTTGAGTGCAGCAATTATGTTATCCTCAACTTGAGGACCAACAGAGTAGAAATCTATTTCGATAAGCAAGGGGGGCCAGACACTTAGCATCTTCCTCACAGGAGTATGTTGTGTGCAGGGAATGCGGAGGTCGAGACGAAGTGGGGATGCAAACACGATGCATCGCCATCTTTGGCATACGTGCACTAGCTTAAACCATCGACCCGAGTGATCAGATAGGCAGAATTCGAAGATGTCCAGGAGGACTTCATCTGGAATCGAACAGATTGTAACACGGGGTGAAATTCGACCTGCATCGTACAATAAAAACATCGTTGTGAGTGTAGCCGAGATCACATACCTTGTCTTCGAGTCGCACTTGATCCCTTCTTGGAACATTTCATGGGCTTTCCCTTGTGGATTTTAGAAGGAGAAGTGTTGGGAAGTGAGAGATGGGGGATGTCAATGGACCCGATTATGGTGCTAGTATAAAGTCAGGTGCTTTGAAATGGGGTCAGTGAGAGGTCCTTTGACGTACTACTGGGGAGAGTTCATCGAAAAGTGCGGTGACAATGAGAAGAGAAGAGAAAGTCTGGAAAGTAGTTATATTGTTGACTGAGAGGCTGTGTTTTCAACGACATGTGGATACAGCATGTCACTCCGAACTGCCAGTGTTTTCCTCGTGGATGCGTCATGTAATTGGTGCCAAGTTGATTGGGCATGTCTTTAATATCGGGACGGAAGATTTCTGCTATTACAGTATAGGATCACGATCACAACTTTCATCGGTCAATCACGTCCTTCGTGCAGATCGACTCGCGCAAACAGTATAGTGTGGGTGGCGCCGGCCCGGGGATGGTGCGGATCTCCTTCAAAGGTGCAAATTGGGTCGTCGGGTACGTTGCCTTCTCAAATTGCTGACCCCTATCTGCGACCCCCTCACGTGCGTGGTGTCTCCTATTCGGTATGGTCCCATCTCTACCCTTTCCCTTTCCCCCTCTGCATGCGAGTACTATGGTATACTCATCCGAGGTACCCAGCGACGACCTGACGTTGCTCCCGCTGGCCAACTCTGAGCTCGCTATGGGCTCCATGGACAAACTGGCACCTCAGCGCAACTTTCGCGTACGCATCTTGCCCGTGCATAGCCCGTTATCGGCGTTCTTCGACCCATGTGTTGTGTGAGCTCGCGGCCCGCCCGATCGCACAACCCTTGCCTGTGCGTCATCATAAGAAGCTCCACGAACGGCCTCTCGTACCACGAGTCGCGTATCGCGGAAAAAGATCAAGTACGCATATTTTTCTCCTCTTTTCGGGGCGTGCCCTCCTCCTGCTAACTGAGCCCCATTACATAGTTCGCTCCTGCTGACGACGGCCGACGTTGGGTTGTTCTACGACGATTTTGCGCTTGGGCGATCGATCGTGCCACCTGCGTGCATGCGGGCAGGCATTGGTACGCTGGGACCCCTGTGCGCCCCTTAGCCTCAAAACTTGCATCGTGGGGGTAGAAGAGGTATCACGGACGATATCGCGCGTCTTTGCTATGCCTGGTGAGGATGCCGTATACGAGGAAATTGTCTGTTTCAACCGAGTGCAGGGCTACGTAGACGCGCTTGGAGAGCCGATCGATCCCGCTCTGTTCGACAATGGGTCGTTATCTGGAGCTCCGAGGAGGTATGGGGCGTCGAGGCTGCTCATGTCGTGCAGTTTCATATTGCGCAGGCGCGGCGGCATTTTTGCAATTGGGCACTCCAGTAATATTTCACATTTTTGGATGTCTACGAAACATTAACTTCCTTTCACAGATCAGCTTATCATAAACATAGGGCACCCTTAAAGTATCCACCATGAGGTGTTGTCTTTTGGGGCCGCCAAATTCTATCCTATTCGTGCAGGATCTGTGCGGCTGCACTGGTTTTAATCCATCACAATACTTTATAACATCTGCGGCATCAATCATATCATATCACATTGAGTGCATGCTAGTGGTACAAAAGGAGTTAGATATACACAGGGAGAGCCTAGCGGGCCAATAAGGGAAACAAGAATTTAAAGCATGGATAAATGGCCATAAATAGGAGTAGAAGGAGTTGTAGATAACATCAAACTTATTTTTTCTGAGTTTAAAGGCGGTGGATGGCAACAGTGTGAGCAGAACCCTGACGTGCAATCCCGAAGGGTGAGCCCGGGGCCGGTCCAGATGCCTGATACTCTTTTAGGCAAAGTTCGTCCAATGCAGGTAATACCTCCGTACTGCGCCTTCGCAGCGCTGACACGACATATGACTCCATCCTCTGAGATAGTATATAGAGGGTCCGGACGGCAATGAACGGGTGGAAGAGTTCCAGCCATAGTGTCTCGTCAATTACATCTTGCAAAGTCGTGCCACTAGTACTCTCCGAGTCTCGGATGAAGAGACGTTCAATACCGGAAATGAACGACTCGGAAAGCTGGTTGCATATTTGAGCCACAGACGAGACTTGCCAATCTACCCCTTTGCATGAGATTTTGATTGTAAGGAGATTGTTGATATCAGATCTGAGTGGTGCCATTGATGAAATTTTCATCAAGACACTGCTGGTAAAAATGGCTATGCTTGCTGTATCATTTCTCATAAGTGCTGGTGCATGACCGATGAACCGAGCGAGTTGTTGGATGTCAAAGACCAGCTGATTGAAGAATGTTATTCGCACGGTGCGGAGTCGAGGGGCATCGATTTGGGCCATGAGGTCCTCCAAGTACTCATTGACACCATGGAAGTCAAAACTGGTGAGAGAGGTGAGGATAGCACGTGTCAGCGGAGGTGGAGGTCGGGTTATTGGATCAGGACGAGAAGCCGGGGATATGAATTCGATGGAAAGCTTGGTGAGCCTGGTCAAGGCAGAGACACACGTGGCCATTTCCTCGGGCGAAACGTAACCACTATGCGGTATCCGTTCAAGGTGGAGATCGACAAGGTCATTGGAAGACAAAAGAAGTCGAGGTAATGTCGGAATTGGAATGCCATCCAAATGGAGTGATCGTAGACGTGGGGCGGATCCACCTAAGAACGTCTTGGGAAGCGCCAGCACTGTCCCATCAGGCCCTGATATCCGAAGAGAAAGAAAGACCATTACTGGAAATGGCTCATGCATCGCTGCAACCAAACGCTCCAATGGTGTCATTATATTACCGAGTGAAATGCCGCGAACACGGTTAGGGTGCTCGAGAGCAGCAATTATGTTATCCTCAATTCGATGACTAACAAAGGAGGACCGTATTTCGATAGGCAAGGGGGGCCAGATATCCAGCATCTTCCTCGCAGGAGTCCATTCTGTGCAGAGAAGGCGCAGATCGAGACGGAGTGGAGACGCAAACATGGTGTATCGCCATCTTTGGCACACATGCACTAGCTTCGACCATGCCTTCGACGCTCGGTCCGGCCTGGGAGGACCCCAAGTCAGTGATTTAATGATCCATGACCTCGCTCTGTCCAGAGGGTCCGAGTCCAGATGCTCAAGTAGGCAGAGTTCGAAGATGTCTAGGAGTACATTGTCTGGAAGTGAATGGATTGTAACATGGGGCAAAATTTGACCTCCATCGTACAATAAGACATCGTTTTGAGCGTAGCCGATATCACGTACCTTGTCCTAGAATTGCACTTGATCCCATCTTGGAATATACCATGCGCTCTCCTATCTTGTAAACATCGGAAGGAAGATCCGTTTGGGTTGGAGAAGTGCCAGAGGGCAGGTACGATGGGTGGTGGGATATATCAGTGCTACTTGATTGGCGTGATGTTAGAGGCTTTCGAGTGCGCCTGATTAGGGCCATGGAGAAGACTTTTGACTTACTTGAGAGGGCTCATCGAAGAATGTGGAGACAGAGAAGAGAGGGGGGGATGGGTAGTTATATTGGGGTATTTGGTGGCGAAACATGTGGACACAGCATGGCAACTAATTTGGGACGCACCCCTGCTGTGCAATCGATGGAAATGAGCTGATTGGGCATACCATTCTAGTGACGGCAATGGGCAGAACCAAGCCTTGCAGTGGATTCTATCTGTGACGTTTTGTACATGAGGAAGTGAATTAAGTTGGGCATTTCATAATTTATCATATACACGCCAAAGAAGCGCTCGTTGCAAAAGCAAAACAAACACGGCATCGATTGAACCACCATACAATGTACATCATATGAGATTTAATAACGGTTCAATGTCCTGTTGAACATAAACGTGAACAAGGCGAGACCGCATCTGATCCCGGACTTGCGATTCCCAGCCATCGGAGAGGTGTTACGAACGTGTATAGGGGTGGAAAGCAAAAAAAAGATTAGGGGACGGACTTGGATGAACCAAACACCATAGTCCTCCAAGCACTGCCCACGATTGCGCCCACATTCACTGATTCACAACGGCGCGCATGACGCGCCGCTGGAGGGTCGGGTGCTGCCTCGAGGATTGGTTGGGGATGAAGCCGCGTTGTCAGTGCTTATCTCAGCGTCGGGTAATTGTACAAAGTCCGCTACGCTTCTCACGCCGTCATCCTGACCCCGCTGTCCCTAATCCCCATTCCACCGCGAGAGGTCACTTGAGGGTGTGATTCAGATCAAAGCCGGACGTGGCTGTGGCGACATGAGCTGTGACAGCGAATAGGGCAAGTTGTTCAGGGACAGAGACGGGTTGGATGCTGCAGCCTGGACCTTTGGGCGGTGGGCCCGTGGCACACTTCAGAAATGAGGCCACCAAAGGTCCGTCAGGTATACCCTTGTTGGATCGGCGGTACGTGTCACGCCCTGTACTGTCGTTGTTGTGCCATAACCAAGTTTTCCGTGGGAGAAGGGTGGTGAGACGCAATTGAGATCTACCTATGGACTGGATGGGACTTTTAGATGACTTACGAACGACAATGCCGTCGTGTACATCGATGTCAGCTCGCGGGAGGTAATGTTGCGTCCGTTTTGCAGGAGAATGCCTATTCATTAGCAGGAGCGCCAGCAGGGAGGGAGCACGTGAGATGAGGAGAGCGGCTTCTGCTTGGGTAAAGGGAAATTGACGAACAGTGAGTGGCCATCGTGTTTAGTGCGGGGCATGAGCAGCCCTGTTATCAGAGTCGTGGAGAGATCTACTCTGGCCAGATGGGACCCTCTCCTGCCTGCCCCTAGGTCATCACCACCTTTACTGACCTTGCGGTTGAGGGTCAGCTCGTTGGTAAATGTGAGAGAAATATCTGAGCAGAACGTGAAGACCAAAGAGAATATGGCGGAGTTTATGTGGCCAAAACTGGACGACGTGTGTCACGTGTGCGCTTACATGGGCCGATCCTAAGACCTCTCCCTGGAGAGCGTCGACGTCCTCTAACAAACTGCCACCATGTCTCGCCAGTTTCTCGTCGGAGGAAACTTGAAGGTGAACCATGAGGTTGCTCCTGGTTCTACAAACCTGCTTCTCCTTTGGCGTTTCGAATGATAGGAGCCAAGACCGCTTCCGTCGTATCGCCATAGCCACAATTTAGCACGTCATAAACTACCTCCCGAGGTTATTGTTGATCATTTCCCATCTACACTGACTCACCTAACTATTAATACAACCACCAATTTCCCAGCGTTTGGAGTGACTTCTCCCCCATCGGATGTATGAAAATTTTATCCTACCGAAGCTTTCTCGTTTTCGTTGGTCCCTCTACAGCTACACCACGAGTCTCTGCGACCCCCAACCATGATCTCCCCGCTTACAAAGCTCCGTTTACCCCGTTTGACCCATCTCTCGATCCAGAGGCACTGCTTTTTTTAACGACCTACGCGAACTGGAAATTTTCGTTGCTCGCCACGAGACTCTGGTCGAGTTGAAGTTGTTCCTTTGCCCGATAGCGTCGACCAAGGCAACATAAGGATATCGTTTCAAACAATCGGCTCAGGTTTCGGACCGCTCCAGACTAGAGATGATGGCTCTCAGAGATTTGGTTGTATCAGAGCGGAATGATTCGAAGATTGAAGATGAGAATGCACTAAAGCGCCTGCAAGAAGTTGTGGAATCGAGGGTATGAACGTAGAGTAGTCAGGTCGTATAACTGAATAGCTGAGCCCGTATTTATAACAGCATGCCTCTGTTTAACGACTTCTGCCTCAATCTGCGTTCGCGTGGGACATACTGTAACTTTACCGTGACACCGCTGCACTAGCAACTTATTCCATTCTTTCCTCTTACGATGCTCGCTGAGCTCAGCGTCGCGCCGACCTTGCCAATTATTAATAAATCAGCCGTGCCGTAGCCTCGGGCACAACCTCTGCTCGCATACACCTCTCTCCATCCTCCTTACTCTAAGTTGCGTCTGCTTCGGAATACTCAGAAGAGCTCGCGCGCACAAACTCACCCGAACCTATGCCTTCCCGGAGAGCAGGGCGTCGCTCGCGCGCGCAAAGGTCGTGATCGTCGGCTGCGTCGGCATCGGCAGTTGGGCAGTGGTCATGCTGGCCCGCTCCGGCGTCGCCCATCTGCGTCTCATCGACTTTGACTATGTCACCCTTTCCTCCCTCAATCGTCATGCCACAGCCGCCCTCGCTGACGTCGGCACGCCAAACGTACAGTGCATCGCACGCGCGTTGCATGCTATCGCACCATTTGTGCAGGTCGATCCACGCGTAGAGTTGTGGAGGGATGGCGCGGATGGTGCAGAGCTCCTTCAGATTGGGTTGTTGGTACGTGGGGCAGCACTGGGGCTCAATGACACGGTAAACTTTGCAATTTACTTTTTCATCCCGTTGGCTATTTTCTTCCATGGGTGCTGGGACCAAGTCACAACCGACGCGCATGCAGGATCTGTGCGGCTGCACTGGGTTTAATCCATCACAATACTTTACTTTACAACATCTGCGTTAGGTAACGGCATATCACATTGAGTGCATGCCAATGGTACAAAAGGAGTTAGACATACACAGGGAGAGCCTAGCGGGCCAATGAGAGAAATAAGAATTGAAAGCATGGATAAATGGGTGCAAGTAGGAGTAGAAGAGGAGTTGTAGATAGCATCGAACTCATTATTTCCGAGTTTTAAGGCGGTGGACGGCAACAGGGTGAGCAGAACCCTGACGTGCAATTATGGTTGGCTCGATGTCTTGTTGCTCAAAGTCCGCGGCCGGTCCAGATGACTGATACTCGACTAGACAAAGTTTGTCCAATGCAGGTAACACCTCCGTACTGAGCCCTTGCAGCGCCGACACGACGTATGGTCCCACCATCTGAGACAGTATATAGAGGGTCCGGACGGCAATGAACGGGTGGAGGAGTTCCAGCCATTGTGTCTCGTCCATTGCATCTTCCAAAGTCGATGGAAACATGCCACTAGTCTTTTGGATGAAGAGACGTTCAATACTGGAAATGAACGACTCGGAAAGCTGGTTGCATATTTGGGCCACAGACGAGACTTGCCAATCTACCCGTCTGCATGAGATTTCGAATCTAAGAAAATAAGATCGGCTCATTGACGAAAATCTCATTGTGACGCGGTCAGTATAAATGACTATGTGTGCCGTATCGTCCGGAATAAGTGCTGGTGCATGACCGATGAACCGAGGGAGTTGTTGGATGTCAAATACCAGCTGATTGAAGAATGTTATTTCCATGACGTGGAGTAGAGGGGCATCTATTTGGGCCGTGAGGTCCTCTAAGTACTCACTGACACCATGAAAGTAAAAATTGGTGAGAGCGGGGAGGACAGTACATGTCAGCGGAGGTGTGCGTCGGGTTGTTGGATCAGGACGAGATGCCGGGGATGTGAATTCGATGGAAAGCTTGGTGAGCCTGGGCAAGGTAGAGACACAGGTAGCCATCGCCTCGGGAGAAATGTAACCATTATGCGGTATCTTCAAAAGGTGGAGATCGACGAGGTCATTGGATGACAAAAGAAGTCGAGGTAATGTCGGAAATGGGATGCGTGTCAAACGGAGTGATCGTAGACGTGGGGCGGATCCACCTAAGAATGTACTGGGAAGCGCCGGCACAGTCCCATCAAGCCTGAATATCCGAAGAGAAAGAGAGACCATTGCTGGAAATGGCAAATGCATCGCTGCAACCAAACGCTCCGATGGTATCATTACATTATCGAGTGAAATGCTGCGTACATGGTTAGGGTGCTCGAGTGCAGCAAATATGTTATCCTCAACTCGAGGACTAACAAAGGAGGACCGTATTTCGATAGGTAAGGGGGGCCAGATATCCAGTATCTTCCTCGAAGGAGTCCAGTTTGTGCAGAGAAGGTGCAGGTCGAGACGAAGTGGGGAAGCAAACACAATGTATCGCCATCTTTGACATACATGGACTAACTTCGACCATGCCCTCGACGCTCGGTCCGGCCCGGGAGGACCCCTAGTCCGCGATTTAATGATCCATGACCTCGCTCTGTCCAGAGGGTCCGAGTCCAGAGTCTCAAGTAGGTAGAGTTCGAAGGTGTCTAGGAGGACATTATCTGGAAGTGAATGGATTGTAACATGGGGTAATTTTCGACCTGCATCGTACAATAAGACATCGTTGTAAGCGTGGCCGATATCACGTGCCTTTTCCTTGAATTGCACTTGATCCCTTCTTGGAATATACCATTCGCTCTCCTATCTTGTGAATCTCGGAAGGAAGGTCTGTTTGGATTGGAGAAGTGCCAGAGGGCAGGTATGATGGGTGGTCGGATATATCAGTGCTACTTGATTGGCGTGATGTTAGATGGCTGACGGGCTTTCGAGTGCGCCTGATTAGGGATTCATAAACATAGAGTATTATTTGAAATAGGCAGTGGAGAAGACTTTTGATATACTTGAGAGGGCTCATCGAAGAATGTGGGGACAGAGAAGAGAGGGACATAGTTATATTGGTGCATTTGGTGGCGCAACATGTGGACATAGCATGGCATTAATCTGCCTGCCAGTAGACGCACCCCTACTGTGTTATCGATGGAAATGAGCTGATTGCGCATACCATTCTAGTGACGGCAATGGGCAGAACCAAGCCTTGCAGTGGATTCTATCTGTAACGTTTTGTACACGAGGAAGTGAATTAGCAACTCACCAACTTGAAGACAAGGTGGTTTCAGTGCATCTCAAGTTGGGGATTTCATATCGTATACAAGCTAAAGAGGCGCTCGTTGAAAAAACAAAACAAAGCACGGCATCGATTGAACCACCATACAATGTACATCGTATGAGATTTATTAATGTCCTGTTGAAACGTGAACAAGGCGAGACCCATCTGATGCAGGACATGCGATTCCCAGCCATCAGGGAGGGTCAAGAACGTGTATAGGTCAGGTGGAAAGCAAAACAAGATTAGGAGACGGACCTGGACGAGTCAAACGCCTTATGTTCATAGCCCTCCAGGCACCGCCAATGATCGCCCCCACATTCACACTGATTCACAAGGACGCGCATGAGGCGCCGCGAGAGGTCGCTTGTGATCAGGGTACGGTTCAGATCAACGTGGCTGTGGCGACATGAGCTGTGACGGCGAATAAGGCGAGTCGTTCGGGGAAAGAGACGGGTCGGGTGCTGCCACCTGGACCTTTGGGCGGTGGGCCCGTGGCACACCTCAGAAATGAGACTACCAAAGGTCCGTCAGGTATACCCTCGTTGGATTGGTGGTACGTGTCACGCCCTGTACTGTCGTTGTGCCATGATGAAGTTTTCAGTGTGAGAAGGGGGGTGAGATGCGGTTGAGATCTACCTATGGGCTGGATGGGACTTTTAGATAACTTACGAACGACATGCTCAATGCCGCCGTGTACATCGATGTCAGCTCGCGGGAGGTAATGTTGTGTCCGTCTCGCGTGAGGATGCTTATTCATTCGCAGGAGCGCCAGAAGGGAGGGAGCACGTGAGATGAGGAGAGTGGCCATCGCGTTTAGTGCGGGGCATGAACAGCACTGTTATCAGAGTCGTCGAGGGATATATCTGACCCTCTCCTGCCTGCCCATAGGCCATCACCACCTTTACCGACCTTGCGGTTGAGGTCAGCGTGTTGGTGAGTGTGAGAGAAATATCCGAGCAGAACTTGAAGACCAAAGAGTATATGGGGGAGAGCTTATGCTGTGCTGTCAGACGGGAGATTTCTGTGGCCAACTGTACAACGTGCGTCACGTGTGCGCTTACCATAGGTTCAAGTTCAACCGAACCGATCCTTATTCTCCACTGAAGAGCGTCGACGTCCTCTCACTGCTACCATGTCTCGCCAGTTTTTGGTCGGAGGAAAATTGAAGGTGAACTATGAGATCTCCCGGTTCTAAAAACCTGCTTCTCCTTTGGCATTTCGAATGATAAGAGCCAAAACCGCTTCCATCGTATCGTATCACATGGCCACGATTTGGCACGTCATATTTCGATGAAACTACCCTCCCGAGGTTATTGTTGATCATTTCTAACCCTTCCCCATCTACACTGACTCACATGACTATTAACACAGCCAATTTCCCAGCGTTTGGAATGACTTCTCCCCCATCGGATGTATGAGAATTTGCCATTTATCCTACCGAAGCTTTCTCGTCTTCGTTGGTCTCTCTACAGCTACATCACGAGTCTCTGCGACCCCTAACCATAATCTCCCCGCTTATAAAACTCCATTTACCCCGTTTGGCCCATCTCCCGATTCAGAGGCACTGTTTTAACGACCTACGCGAAGTGGAATTTTTCGCTGCTCGCCACGGTGAGACTCTGGTCGAATTGAAGTTGTTCCTTTGCCCGATGGTGACGTCGACCAAGGCAACATAAGGATATCGTTTCAAACAATCGGCTCAGGTTTCGGACAGCCCCAGATCAGAGCTGGCTCTCAGAGATTTGGTTGTATCAGAGCGGAACGATTCGAAGATCGATGATGAGAATGCACTGAAGCGCGTGGAATCGAGGGTATGAACGTAGAGTAGCCAAGTCATACAACTGAATAGCTGAGCCCGTAGTTAGTATTTAACATGCCTTGTTTAACGGCTTCTGCCTCGATCTGCGCTCGTGTGGGACATTCCTCTACCGTGACACCGCTGCACTAGCAACTTATTCCATTCTTTCCTCTTACGATGCTCGCCGAGCTCAGCGTCGCGCCGACCTTGCCAATGAAATCAGCCGTCCCGTAGCCTCGGGCACAACCTCTGTTCGCATACACCTCTCTCCATCCTCCTTACTCTAAGTTGCGTCTGCTTCGGAATACTCAGAAGAGCTCGCGCGCGCACAAACTCACCCGAACCTATGCCTTCCCGGAGAGCAGGGCGTCGCTCGCATGCGCAAAGGTCGTGATCGTCGGCTGCGTCGGCGTCGGCAGTTGGGCAGTGGTCATGCTGGCCCGCTCCGGCGTCGCCCATCTGCGTCTCATCGACTTTGACCTTTCCTCCCTCAATCGTCATACCACAGCCGCCCTCGCTGACGTCGGAACGCCAAAAGTACAGTGAGTCGCAAGCGCGTTGCATGCCATCGCACCGTTTGTGCAGGTCGATCCACGCATAGAGTTGTGGAGGGGTGGTGCGGATGGTGCAGAGCTCCTTCAGGGGGGCAGATTGTGTTGGGGCTCAGTAACACGGTAAACTTTGCAATTATTTTTTTGTTTTTCATCCCGTTCGCCATAGATGCGATCGACAATATTGGTACCAACGTTGAGCTTCTCGCGCATTGCGTACAGAATAGCATCAAGGCGGTTTCTTCCATGAGTGCTGGGACAAAGTCAGACCCGACGCGCATACATATCACCGACTTATCCGCGACGCACAACGACCGGCTCGCGTGCCCATGCGCCAACGTCTTCGCGCCGTGCTCTCCCGCTCTGAACGAGCATTTACGCCGACGCCGCCGTCATCAGACCCTTCCTCCACGGATGCCGACACCGACGATGACCCATCATCTGCACCCTCACCCGCTTCCTCTGCGCAAGAATACTCAATCCCGGTGGTATACTCACTCGACGTACCCAGCGACGACGAACGCTACAGCCGCTGGCCAACTCTGAGCCCGTCATGGGCTCCGTGGACGAACTGGTGCCTCTGCGCGACTTTTGCGTACGCACCTTGATCGTGCTCGGCCCGCTCCCGGCACTATTCGGTCTACATATCGCGACCTATGTGTTGTGTGAGCTCGCGAGTCGGCCGCTAGAATGACCCTTGCCCATGCGCCATCGTAAAAAGCTCTATGAATGGGTGTGGAAGGACCGGTTGCACCGTGAGTCGCGTATCGCGAGTAAACAAATCAAGTACGGGTTGTCCCTCAGCTCAATTCAAATCTGTGCTGCTCATGCGGTGTCCATGTGGCTACATACATCTTAATCCGTCGATTGAAACTTTATAAAGTCTACTCTTAGATAAAGGCATGCACATGAGGAGGTGTTAGATATATACAGGGTGGGACAATGGGATTATGGGAGTAGCATGAAGCAACGGGGTATAACTAAGAGTGGAAGGGGTTGTAGGTCTAGACAACATTGAGCTTCCCACTACATCCCTCCTCTGAGGACAACCACAGGGTGATCAGAATGCTGACGTGCAATGACGAATGGCCACATCCAGTACTGATGTTCGTGACGCTCTGATACGTGAAGCTTCTCCAATGCGGGTAACACCTGCATGGCCAATTCCCCACTGAGCCCTCGTAGCGCTGACACGACGAGTGATTGTGCATCCAATATTTGCAGGGTCTGAACAGCAATAAATGGCTGGAAGAGATCCAGCCATCGTTCGTCGTCCATCTCGACTTGCGACATCAATCCCGACACATTGAGCTTGAGCCGTGTAATACTAGACTGGATGAACGGAAGTTGGTTGCATATTTGCGCGACGGAGGAGATTTGCCAATCTACCCCGCACGAGATATCGAATATAAGGACCCCGGTTATACTCATTGATGAAAAAGTCATCACGACGTTGTTAGCGTAAGTGTCTATATTTGCTTTATTGTATGACATAAGTGCTGGTGCATGATGGATGAACCGAGAGAGTTGTGGGATGTCAAAGACCAGCTGATTGGAGAATGTTATTCTCACGGTGTGGAGTAGAGGGGCATCGATTTGGGCCACGAGGTCCTCCAAGTATTCACTGACACCACGGAAGCAAAAATCGATGAGAGCAGGGAGGACAGTACGTGTCAGTGGAGGTGGAGGTCGGGTTATTGGATCAGGACGAGAGGTCGGGGATTTGAAACCGATGGAAAGCTTGGTGAGGCTGGTCAAGGCAGAGACGGACGTAGCCATTGCCTCGGGAGAAATGTAACCATTCTGTGGTATCCAGTAAAGGGTGAGATCGACAAGGTCAGGGGATGACAAAAGAAGTCGAGGTAATGTCGGAAATGAGATATGTCTCAAATCGAGTGATCGTAGACGTGGAGCGGATCCGCCTAAGAACGTGTTGGGAAGCACCGGCACGGTCTTTCCTGGCCGATACATCTGAAGAGAAAGAGATTCCAGTTCTGGAAATGGCTCCTGCATCACTGCGACCAAACGTTCCAGTGGTATCTGTATTCTACCGAGCGAAATGCTGCGTACACGGTTAGGGTGCTCGAGTGCAGCGATTATGTCATCCCCATGTTGAGGACCAACATAGAAGGACTGTATTTGGATTTGCAAGGGGGGCCAGATATCCAGCATCTTCCTCACAGGAGTCCTGTTTTTGCAGAGAAGGCGGAGATCGAGACGAAGTGGGGATGCAAATACGATGTATCGCCAACTTTGGCATACATGCACTAGCATGGGCCATGTCCTCACTCGGAGTTCCCCAGGATCAGGTAGGCAGAATTCGAAGATGTCTAGGAGGACATTATCCGGAAGCGAACAGATTGTAACATGGGGTGATTTTCGACCTGCATCGTACAATAAGATATCACTGTTGTGAGCGTGGCCGATATCACATGCCTTTTCCTTGAATTGCACTTGATCCCTTCTTGCGCTCTCCTATCTTGTGAACCTCGGAAGGAAGATCTGTTTGGATTGGAGAAGTGCCAGAGGGCAGGTACGATGGGTGGTCGGATATATCAGTGCTACTTGATTGGCGTGATGTTAGATGGCTGACGGGCTTTCGAGTGCGCCTGATTAGGAATTCATAAACACAGAGTATTATTTGAAATAAGCCCACGGTGGAGAAGACTTTTGACTTACTTGAGAGGTCTCATCGAAGAATGTGGGGACAGAGAAGAGAGAGGGGGATGGGTAGTCATATTGGGGTATTTGGTGGCGCAACATGTGGACACATCATGGCAACTAATTTGGGACGCACCCCTGCTTGCAATCAACTCACCAAGGTGGTTCAGTTCATCTCAAGTTAGGTATTTCATATCATATACACGCCAAAGAAGCGCTCGTTGCAAAAGCAAAATAGAACACGGCATCGATTGAACCACCATACAATGTACAGCATATGAAATTTATTGATAATGATTGAATGTCCAGTTGAACATAAACGTGAACAAGGTGAGACCCATGATCCCGGACGTGCGATTCCCAGCCATCGGGGAGGTGTCAAGAACGTGTATAGGTCCGGTGGAAAGCAAAAAAAGATTAGGAGACGGACTTGGATGAATCGAACACCATAGTCCTCCAAGCACTGCCTACGATCGCGCCCGCATTCACACTGACTCACAACGGCGCGCACGAGGCGCTGCGAGAGGTCACTTGGGATCAGGGTGCGATTCAGATCAAAGCCGGATGTGGCTGTGGCGACATGAGCTGTGACGGCGAATAGGGCGAGTCGTTCGGGGAAAGAGACAGGTCGGATGCTGCCGCCTGGACCTTTGGGCGGTGGGCCCGTGGCACACCTCAGAAATGAGGCTGCCAAAGGTCCGTCAGGTATACCCTCGTTGGATCGGCGGTACGTGTCACGCCCTGTACTGTCGTTATTGTGCCATAACCAGTTTTCCGTGGGAGAAGGGGGGTGAGACGCAATTGAGATCTACCTATGGGCTGGATGGGACTTTTAGATAACTTACGAACGACATGCTCAATGCCGCCATGTACATCGATGTCAGCTCGCGGGAGGTAATGTTGCGTCCGTTTCACAGGAGAATGCCTATTCATTCGCAGGAGCGCCAGAAGGGAGGTAGCACGTGAGATGAGGAGAGTGGCTTTTGCATGGGTAAAGGGAAATCGACGAACAGTGAGTGGCCATCGCGTTTAGTGTGGGGCATGAGCAGCACCGTTATCAGAGTCGTGGGGGGATATACTCTTTGGCCAGATGCGACCCTCTCTTGCCTGCCCCTAGGTCATCACCACCTTTACGACCTTGCGGTTGAGGGTCAGCGTGTTGATGATTGTGAGAGAAATATCTGAGCAGAACTTGAAGCCCAAAGAGTATATGGCGCAGAGAGCTTATGCTGTACCGTCAGACAGGAGATTCTGTGGCCAACTGTTACAACGTGCGTCACGTGTGCGCTGACCACGGGTCAACCGATCCTTACTCCGACGTCCTCTAACAAACTGCTACCATGTCTCGCCACTTTTTCGTCGACGGAAATTGCTCCCGGTTCTACAAACCTGCTTCTCCCTTGGCGTTTCGAATGATAAGAGCCCAAACCGCTTCCATCATATCACCATGATAGCACGTCATATTTCGATGAAACCACCCTCCCGACTTCCCCATCTACACTGACTCACCTACACCTACAACCAATTTCCAGCTGCATCACGAGTCTCTGCGATCCCCAACCGTGATCGCCCCGCTTACACAACTCCATTTACCCCGTTTGGCCCATCTCTCGATCCAGAGGCACTATTATAGCGACCTACGCGAAGTGGAAGTTTTCGTTGCTCGCCACGGTGAGACTCTGGTCGAGTTGAAGTTGTTCCTTTGCCCGATAGCGACGTCGACCAAGGCAACATTTATCAAACCCAACGGATATCGTTTCAAACCGTCAGCTCAGGTTTCGGACCGCCCCAGACCGGAGCTGATGGCTCTCAGAGATTTGGTTGTATCAGAGCGGAATGATTCGAAGATCGATGATGAGAATGCACTGGAGCGCCTGCAAGAAGTTGTGGAATCGAGGGTATGAACGTAGAGTAGTCAAGTCGTATAACTGAATAGCTGAGCCCGTATTTAACATGCCCTCTGTTTAACGACTTCTGCCCCGATCTGCGCTCGCGTGGGACATAACTTTACCGTGAAACCGCTGCACTAGCAACTTATTTCATTCCTTCCTCTTACGTTACTCGCCGAGCTCAGCGTCGCGCCGACCTTGCCAATGAAATCAGCCGTGCCGTAGCCTCGGGCACAACCTCTGCTCGCATACACCTCTCTCCATCCTCCTTACTCCAGATTGCGTCTGCTTCGGAATACTCAGAAGAGCTCGCGCGCTCACAAACTCGCCCGAACCTATGCATTCCCGGAGACGTCGCTCGCGTGCGCAAAGGTCGTGATCGTCGGCTGCGGCGGTGTTGGCAGTTGGCCAGCGGTCATGCTGGCACGCTCCGGCGTCGCCCATCTGCGTCTCATCGACTTTGACTATGTCACCCTTTCCTCCCTCAATCGTCATGCCACAGCCGTCCTCTCTGACGTCGGCACGCCAAAAGTACAGTGCATCGCACGCGTGTTGCATGCTATCGCACCCTTTGTGCAGGTCGATCCACGCGTAGAGTTGTGGAGGGGTGGTGCGGATGGTGCAGAGCTCCTTCTTTTGGGTTGTTGGTACGTGGGACAGCACTGGCTCAATGACACGGTAAGTTCTGCAATTTATTTTTTCATCTCGTTGGCTGTTTTCTTCCATGGGTGCTGGGGACCAAGTCAGACCCGACGCGCATACAAATCGCGACTTATCCGCGACGCACAACGACCGGCTCGTATGCGCCAACGTCTTCACCCCGTCCCCTCTCGCTCAGACCGGGCATTCCCGCCGACGCCGCCGTCATCAGACCCTTCCTCCGCGGATGCCGACGCCGACGATGACCCATCATCTGCACCATCACCTGCTTCCTCTGCGCGCGAATACTCAACCCCGGTGGTATACTCATCTGAGGTACCCAGCGACGACGTGACGTTATTGCCGCTGGGCCAACTCTGAGCTCCCCAAGGGCTCCGTAGACGAACTAGCACCTCTACGCGACTTTTGCGTACGCACCTTGCCCGTGCTCGGTCCGCTCCTGGCACAATTCGGTCTGCACATCGCGACCTATGTGCTATGTGAGCTTTCGGGCCGCCCGATCGAACGACCCTTACCTGTGTCCCCATCTTAAGACGCTCTATGAGTGGATGTGGAAGGACCTGCTGCATCAAATAAAGTACTCACACCTCTTCCTCCCCTGCTAACGAGGCTCCGTCGTGTAGTTCGCTCCCACTGACGACTGCCGACATCACGTTGATCTATGATGATGACTTTTTCTCTCGGGCGGTCGATCGTGCCGCCCCACGCAGCACGCGTGCGGCCCGCTCTGGTGCGCTGGGACCCCCGTGCGCCTCTCAGCCTCGAAATTTGCGTCGTGGGCGAGATGAAGGAGGTATCGCGCGTCTTTGCAATGCCTGAGGAGGATGCCGTGTACGAGGAAATTGTCGGTCTCAACTGAGCGCAGGGCTACGTCGACGCGCTTGGAGAGCCGATCGATCCCGCTCGATTCGATAAAGGGATCGTTATCTGGAGCTCCGAGGAGGTGTGGGGCGCTGGGGTTTCTCGTGTCTTGCAGTTTCGTATTGCGCAGGCGCGCGGCGGTTTCGCGAGTGGGCGCTGCAGTAATATGCTATATTTTGGATGTCTACGAAACCTTATTATAACTTCCATCCACGCAATATATCAGCTAATGATAAAAGTGGAGCACATTATAAGTATCCACCATAAGGTGTTATCCTTAAGGCCACCAAAATCTATCCTACTCGCAGGATCCGTGTACATAGAATGTGCGGCATTATTAGAGAACGGTAGATGTGTGCCAATGATGTGCCAATGGGGCTGCACAGGTTTTATTATAATCCATTTCTCAATGATTGCATTACTTCATAATATCTACATTGATGAGGGATTACGAGGACACGGGAGAGAGGCTGGCGGCCGAGAACGGCAGAGGGTACCGAGGAGGGGATAGCCAACGCCCTCGGCACCCTGAGAACCCGCAGGTGTGGATAACGACCGTTCCCCGTTGGGGGCGATCGCCCACAGCTGTTACCTACTATACTATTCCCTTTTCCATCCCGACCTTCTTTTATTTAGTTAGTATACTCTCCGCGCCAAGGACTTAGTCCCGTGCCCACATTCACTTCGAGCAGCCGTTCTTGAGGCCAAGATCAAGACCATTCTTTTAAACTACTAGCCCCCTTTTTTAAATTAACAGCTTTTTTCTAGTCTACAAAACAACATATATAGTAACTAGACGAGACTCGAGACTCGACTCGTCCTGCTGTCCCCGTTCCGCATTCGCGTGCGCTCACCCCTCCGTTTTATTCGTCTCCGCTGCTACTGCCGCTCGTTCCGCCCGAGTTTTGCGCACTATACATTGGGTAATAGCACCCATCATAGATAGAGACAGGGTGACCAGAACGCTGACGTGCGATTATAAATGCCTCGATGTCTGGCTGCTCTGGTCCAGTTACCTGATACTCTTCTAGGTAAAGACGGTCCAATGCAGGTAGCACCTCCATGGCCGTTTCCCCACTAAGCCCTCGCAGCGCTGACACGACGTGTGACTGAATATTCCGAGATATATAGAGGGCCTGGAGAGCAGTGAATGGACGGAACAATTCCAGCCATTGTGCCTCGTCCATTACATCTTCCAAAGTCGATGGAGGCATGTCATCCTTCTCATGGATGTAGAGAGCCCGAATACTGGACGACCCCAAAAACTGGTTGCATATTTGGGCCACAGACGAGACTTGCCGATCTACCCCTTCGCATAAGATTTCGAATGAAAGGAAGACCCGATCCCTTATTGAAAAGTCTATCTGGACGAAGTCACCATGAATAAATATGCTTGCTGTATCTCCTAGCATAAGTGCTGGGGCATGGCCGATGAACCGACGGAGTTGTTGGATGTCAGAGACCAGCTGATTGAAGAATCTTATTTGCGTGGTGTGGAGTAGAGGGGCATCGATTTGGGCCATGAAGTCCTCCAAGTACTCGCTGACACCACAGAAGTTAAAATCGGTGAGAGCGGGGAGGACAGCACGTGTCAGCGGAGGTGGATGTCGGGTTGTTGTATCAGGACGAGAAGCCGGGGATTCGAAATCGATGGAAAGGTTGGTGAGGCTGATCAAGGCAGAGACACACGTAGCCATTGCCTCGGGTGAAATGTAACCATTCTGCGGTATCTTCAAAAGGGAGAGATTGACAAGGTCATTGCAAGACAAAAGAAGTCGAGGTAATGTCGGAAATGGAATGGCTTCCAAATGGAGTAATCGTATACGTGGGGCGGATCCACCTAAGAACGTATTTGGAAGCACCAGCACAGTCCTTTCTCCTTGGAGATAAAGTGATTCCAGTTCCGGAAAGGGTTCCTCCATCACTGGGACCAAACGCTCCAGTGATGTCCATATTCTACCGAACCAAATTCTGCGTACACGGTTACGGTGCTCGAGTGCAGCGATTATGTTATCCTCAGCTTGAGGATCAATAGGGGAGTAGCCTATTTCGATAGGCAAGGGGGGCCAGATATCCAGCATCTTCCTCACAGGAGTCCTGTCTGTGCAGAGAAGGCGCAGATCGAGACGAAGTGGGGATGCAAAGATGATATATCGCCATCTTTGGCATACGTGTACAAACTTGGACCATGATATCGCTCGCAGGTACCAGCGATCAGGAAGGCAGAATTCGAAGATGTCCAGGAGGACTTCATCTGGAAGCGAACAGATTGTAACACGGGGTGAAATCCGACCTGCGTCGTATAATAAGACATCGTTGTAAGTGTAGCCGATACCACCTCGAATCGCACCTGATCCCTGGGGGATATCAACGCTCTTTGGTTGAGAGCTTGATAGTATTGGGTTCATCGAAGAGTGCGGTGACAATGAGAAGAGGAGTATGGAAAGTAGTTAGTTGTTGATATAGAGGCCGCTGTGTTTTTCAACTACAGTACATGCGGATACAGCATGTCACCCCAATTTGTTTGCCTCGTGGATGCCTCGTTCAATCAGTGCCACCCCGTTACAAAATTGAGCTGATTGGGCATAGTAAAAGACGGAACGGAAGACGGAAGGTTTCTATTGGATCGCTTCATCGAGGGTCGTCGTCACGATCACGCTTTCCTCGCTCAATCGCAACGTCACCGCTGCCATCGCGGACATCCGAGTCCGATGTCCGCGATGGCAGAGTCAGCCATATCAAAAGGTACATTCATGGTGGGTCCCGCACATGTTGCAAGCTATTGGGTCTTTGGTGCAGGTCGACTCACACAAACAGTATGGTGTAGAGTACGGACAGCAAATAAGGTCGTCGGAATGTGGCCCGGTTTTCTTCCATGGGTGCTGGCACAAAATCGGACCCGACGCACATCCAAATTGCTGACCTAACGCTCTCAGGGCTACGACCCGCTCTCGTGCGTGGTGCGCCAGCGTCTCCATGCCATTCTCTCCTGTTCTGAGTGGTCAGCTCTGCCTCCGGCGTCCTCATCATGCTCACCCTCCACCGACATCGATGATGACCCATCTGCACCCTTTCCCTTGACCTCACCCGCCTCCTCCGCGCCAATACTCAACCCCGGTGGTATACTCATCCGAGGTACTCAGCGACGACGTGAGGCTAGCCAAGTCTGAGCTCGCCAAGGGCTCCGTGGACGAACTGGTTGCCTCTGCACGACTTTCGCGTACGCATCTTGATCCACTCTCGGTGCTCCTTGGTCTGCACATCGCGACCTATGTGTGTCGTGAGAGCTCGCAGGCCGACCGATCAAATGACCCTCGCCTGTGCGCCATCGTAACAAGCTCTACAAATGGATGTGGAAGGACCTATCATGGGAAAACAAATCAAGTACGCAGGCTTTTCTCCTCCTTTCGGAGCGCATCATCCCCCCACTAACCGAGTCCATTTTATAGTTCGCTCCCGCTGAAGACGGCCGTGGGCGATCGATCGTGCCGCCACATGCTGCGTGCGTGCGACCCGCGCTTGTGCGCTACTGCCGCCTTTCCAATTTCTGCCGCTGCGCGTGGTCTCCATCACGACACCCGAGCTTCGTCACTGCCTTTGCCACCACCCACCCCACCTTGCTGCCTCGCGCTGCAACTGCGCTTCTTCACGAATGTACTGGAGAGGTGGAAATTGCAGCGCGACGCCGCGCAATGGCTCCAAGTCGGCTGGCTGAGCCCGGACGTTGACATGAGACATCAGATTGTACATACGCGCTTTTTCATACCCTCGTTTCTACACCTTAAATATTCTCTTTTGAACGATGCATACACCTATGTTGACTAAGATAAGCTAGTCGGGCCACGTTGCTGCGATCTTATCAAGGACTAAAATCTGGTGGTCATCATGTAGGTAGGTGTGTGAACGCGAGTAAGATATGGGTAGTTGTGCTTCGATCCACCAATTAGCTCCATTGCTGCAGCATCCACATGCTACAGATTCCAAGGTATATCGAACGTCCAACGATACACCCGCTGCAGGCTCACTGGATGGTCCGATACTTGTCGTTCGTTGAAAAATGTGGTCAATGCGTCCCGAGCATCGATTCCTCCAGAATATCCAACCTCTTCAACGTTCGGAAGGAGTGGATCTCCATCGTCACATGCTAACGAATGTAAAATTTTGATGATGAGACCATCTTTCAAATGAATGGTCTTCACGTTGGTGAACAGCCTAAGAAGTTCACGCCACTGCCTTTGGTCGACATTGCCGAGCCATTCGGATTGATGGTGCTCGTCGTAGCTGAATGCAACTTGCTCGATTAAAGAAAGTATGGGTGAAAGTGTACCAAAGATTTGAACCGCGGATGCAACCGCGGATGCAACCTGCCAGTCGATACGTCTGCACATGATCTGCAACATCAAAGGAGTGTCCCACTTCCAAGGGACCGCATGTAAGGAAATGGCAGATATACCGAAAGTTACCTGGACAGCCCTAAATGTGAGGTTCTCGGATGATTGCATGAACTGGCAGAGGTGTGGAACTGTAAGGGGGAGCTGATCAAAAAGGTTGACACGAAGGATGCTGAGGGAAGGGGCCCTGATGCAAGCAACAAGGCCTTCCAAATATGTGGCGGTGCCTCGGAACAAAAACCGGCGTAGGCTAGGGAGTGTGGTCATATCCGGGGTCTGGTGCAACACATCATGGTTGAGGATAGGGGAATAAAGAAATGTAATGGACAGCCTCTCCAGCTGGGCCATAAGTGAGAGCCGAGTAAATATTTCACTCGGAGGGAAATAGACGGATGCCGAGATATTGAGAAGCGAGAGACTGACAAGTCCCGCGGCAGTTGTGGTAAGTAAGGATGATTGAATTGAAATGGAAGCCGTCGACAGTTGGAGATGGCGTAGATTGGGGGCTCGAAACGTGAAAGGAAGGACCACTTTGGTCAGAGAAAGGATACACATGCGTTCGAGAATTGGGAATTGATCATTCATAGCTGTGACGAACTTCCCCATATTTCGGGCCATCGAAAAGTAAACGTGATGCACGCGATCACGGTGTGAAAGTGCGAGAAGCATATCTGATTCATCTTTTGCTGCTACGTCCCAACCAGCGTAGTAGATGATGAGTGGTAGAGGTGGTGAATGTGCGAGCATGTCCGCTACAGGCACACCATTGGCGCAGCAGAGATGAAGGTCGAGCCGAGATGGTGATTCAAGGATAATATTTCGCCACAGTCGACAAACATGTGCCAGTTTGTACCACCAATGTTGATCGTCCCGTGTAAGATGCAACGTGCCATTCTTATATTCACATTCGTCTGGATCGGCCGGCCGATAAAGATGAAATATATGGAGAAGCACGTCATCGTTGAGGATATCAATAGGTGAGTGTCGTCTATTGCTGTTGGACCCTATTAAATCTGAACAGATCAGGGACACAAAGGTCATGATTTGGAATTGCTTACGACGGCCGAGCCTTCTGATGAGGGGAGGATAAATTATGGTAGAGCAGCAGCCGGGCATTTTCAGGGAGGTGAGTAATGACGTGGATGCGATTGAAGAGTGTACAGCAGTGGCGGCGACCTGGCAGTGGGCGTTGACCTGTATCTATATCTAGAATTGGCCCTAGACTGAGCATCGTCTACCTTCCTCGTCGCCATCGTCATCTCAATATGAGCCACACCTCCTTTTCACACACTCACCTACATTTATAGGATATGCGCGCGGATACAGCGCAGACAGATCAATCTCACCACCTTGAAACCGTTCAGGTGCTATCCACCCCTGGCACTGGCAATGCGACGTCACGAACACATACCGCTCAAGGCTTCACGAATATGGACGGACAGCCCTACTAGATGGAAGTTTTTGGCGTGCGTTGTTTCTTCTACCAATGATAACCAGCGAAAAACACCGCTAGGTTCTGGTTGCCAGAGGTCGCAAACTGTTTCATACTAGCATGACGCCTTCACTCCGTAGTACCCCCATCGCGCCCCTGCAGCGCCCGCACCCACGAACGCAAGTGAAAAAAAAAATACAAACAGAAGAGTTCAGAATAAGCTATGGGACATCGCGTTCCGTCTCGATTCCCCTTTCCCAGAGCGTGGAGTGGCGCAGTATTCCGTCCAAGGCCAAGACCATCTGCAAGCATGTGGACAACGGTCGCTGGCTAGCAGTGGTCCTCGTACGTACCGTAAACCGTGACATATTTGACATGTATACTTTATATATGTGTGAAATACATCATAACGAATTTTCTTTTCACGAAGTGAGAATCAAGTTACCCGTACCGATCGCCGCTATCCTTGCCATTCTGCGTTCCCCCCGGCCTCTCCTGGGCCTTGGCCTTACCCGCAACATCGGAAGTAGGAGCGCCTCTTCAAGGTTCCCGAATGCGCATGGACGATAACTTGGTCTTTCTATTCGAATTTGAGGAGGGAGATTCAGGAATATGCGGCTCTACCCGGGCCAGGACAGCTTGATGAGAAGGGCGACGAGAGGTGCTGACGGGGGCCTAAATGAGCTGAACCGGTCGCGCACGCGCAGGCTCTGTGGTGTCGTCATGTGCGACTCGGACAATCTCACGCTTTGTAGGTTTTGGGGAAGGAGGTAAAGACTTGAGAGTCGCTCGCAGGAGCTGGATCGCCATGGCGAGTTGGGCGTATGGGGTCGCATCGTTTAGGGAAAAGTTCATCAATTGTCATAGACCTTGGTGAGCTGCTTGGACGCTATGTAGGATGAGATGACTGCGCTAGTTGGACATTTCACTATCAAACGAGGTTGCTCACCTCTCGGTACACTCGTTATATATAGCCCCGGGCCTCTACACGGCGCTGATTGCAGTGAACACATCACATTCATAGCAGCTTCAAGTTCTAGCGCAGACGCATGCCAACCAAAATGAAGAAAAGAGCGGTGGCTGCGTTGCGCCACAGCATGAAGAGCAGAAGACTCCAGATATCTTAGTCAATACGTCACGAGCTGGCAAGACTTTGATTTACTGGTAGCTTGATAAGTGGTAGGCATACGCAGTTGCAGAGTGTACGTAAATACATCGCAAGGAAATGACACCGTGCTCGAAACGCGAATAACGATGACCAACATGTATGGAGACAAATCATACTTAGAGAGGGTACGTGATAGTCATCAAGAATGCATAGTACGCCTAAGTTGCTTACTATGTTTGGGCCGCTTTGTTGCAACCCTATCATATGATTAAAATCTGATGGTCATCATGAACAGGAGAGTAGGCGGTGTCACGCGATTAGGATATGGGTAGTTGTGTCGAGACGTACTTCGATCCACCAATTAGCGTCTAGCACCGCCCACACGCTTCAGATACTGAGGTATATCGAACATCGAACAATCCACCAGGCGCAGGCTCACTGGATGGTCCGATACTTGTCGTTCGTTGAAAAATGTGGTCAATGCGTCCCGAGCGTCGCTTCCTCCAGAATATCCAACCTCTTCAACATTCGGAAGGAGTGGATCTCCATCGTCACATGCTAACAAAGGGAAAATTTTGCTGATGAGACCATCTTTCATATGAATCGTCTTCACATTGGTGAACAGCCTAAGAAGTTCACGCCACTGCCTTTGGTTGACATTGTTAAGCCATTGGAACTGAATGTGCTCGTCGTAGCTGAATGCAACTTTCTCGATTAAAGAAAGTACAGGTGAAAGTGTACCAAAGAATTGAACCGCGGATGCAACCTGCCAGTCGAGAAGTCCGCACTTGATCTGCAACATCAAAGGAGTGTCCGACTTCCAAGGGACCGCATGTAAGGAAACGGCAGATGAACAGAAAGTCACCTGGACAGCCCTAAATGTGAGGTTCTCGGATGATTGCATGAACTGACAGAGGCGTGGAGCTGTAAGGGGGAGCAGATGAAAAAGATCGACACGAAGGATGCTGAGGGAAGGCGCGCTGATGCAAGCAACAAGGCCCTCCAAATATGTGGCGGTGCCTCGGAACAAAAACCGGCGTAGGCTAGGGAGTGTGGTCATATCTGGGGTTCGGCGCGACTGCCTTTCAACATTACGGTAGGGGATAGAGGAATGAAATGTAATGGACAGCCTCTCCAACTGGGCCATAAGCGAGAGCCGAGTAAGTATTTCACTCGGAGGGAAATAGACGGGTGCCGCCTCGATATTGAGAAGCGAGAGACTGACAAGTCCCGCGGCAGTTGTGGTGAGTAAGGATGATTGAATTGGGACGGAAGCCGTCGACAGATGGAGATGGCGTAGATTGGGGGCTTGAAACGTGAAAGGAAGGTCCACTTTGGTCAGAGAATGGATATACACGCGTTCGAGAATTGGGAATTGATCATTCATAGCTGTGACGAACTTCCCCATATTTTGGGCCATCGAAAGGTAAATGTGATGCACGCGATCACGGTGTGAAAATGCGAGAAGTATATCTGATTCATCTTTTGCTGCTACCTTCCAACCAGCGCAGTGGATGATGAGTGGTAGGGGTGGTGAATGTGCGAGCATGTCCGCTACAGGCACACCATTGGTGCAGTAGAGATGAAGGTTGAGCCGAGATGGTGATTCAAGAATGACATTTCGCCATTGTCGACAAACATGTGCCAGTCTGTACCACCACCGTTGGCGGTCCCCAGCAATGGTCGTCCCAGGTTCGTCGTCATATTCGTCCGGATCTGCCAGCCGATAAAGATGAAATATATTGAGAAGCACGTCGTCGTTGAGGATATGGATAGGTGAGTATCGTCTATTATTGTTAGGCCCTGTTAATTCGCAACTTGAAGTTTGTGAGCGGATCAGGGAACACAAACATTTGGAACTCACGGATCGGCTCACTGTGAAGCCTTCCCTCGAGGAGACGATACATAATAGTAGAGCAGCAACTTGAACCAGGAATTTTCAGGGACGTGGATAATGAAGTGGATGTGATAAAAGGGGATACAGTGGCAGCAGCGTGTGGCGTCCTTGGCCAAGGATGCTCTGACCTATATCCAGGGTTGGCGTCCACCTTCCTCGTCATCGTCCTCGTCGCCATCGTCACCTCATTATAAACCACTTTTTCACACTCTTACGCACACCTACATTTATAAAATATGATCGTGCCGATACAGGCCAACACCCCACCGCCTTCAGAAATTTCAAGTGCTGTCGGTCCACCAACGCCACGTCACGCCGAACACTGGCACATACCGCACAAAGGGGATGTTAGATGGACGTTTTTGGCGTGCGGGCGTGCGCCGTCTCTTCTCCCAATGATAACCAGCGAAACTATCGTTACAGACGTGGTAATGACCGACTGACTGATTCTTGCACACCGTCAAGTGGGCAACATCCCAGGATTTCGCCCGAGAGAGGTCGCACGGACCAATACGATCTTGTTTCATTCTACAGGACGTCATCGTTCCGTACTCCCATGTGGCGCCCGCACCCACGAGCGCAAGTGGAGAAGAGCTATGGTAGATCGAGTTCCATCTCGATTCGCCTTTCCCCAGAGCGTGAAGCTGCGCAAATATCCGGTCTAGTGCCAAGGCCAGCAGTTAGAGTGGGAGGTTGAGAGTGGACGACGGTTGATGGCTAGCAGTGATCCCCGTACGTACCACAAATCATGATATATTTTTATGTATCCGTACCTCCACATCAGTCAGATGGGTAGGGTATATGAATAGGTATACCTTGAATACGTCATGACGAATTCTCTTCTCACAAAGTGACATATACCCGGGGCTCATCGTTCACAATGAGTCCCCCTCCCTCCACCTTCCTTAATCCCCGCAACGCCCTTCCGAACCAAGAATAAATACAAAAATTATAACCACAGACGATTCCAATGGCAGCCCGAGCGGGAGGCTGCGGTGGGTCATCCAAGTGCGCCCGTGAGGAGAGTCCACCGTGGGGTAGTAAAGATGGCATGCCAGGACCTGTAATTGGATTCGAACATGGATGAAGTAGATGTAGATCCACACTGTTCAAGGATGTTGGCTCACCTTCTATATGCGTGTAGATGTAACCATAACGTGTTTGTTCCCATTGTTCCATGAGATAAGGATACCATACTATGTATGCGTGCCCGGCCCTATATCGTCGATATCGTCTCAGGCGTATGCTGCATCTCGACGGTGCGCTTCTTCGCAAATGTGGGGTATGTTTACCGAACCCATGCCTACCTACGGTCCGGTGTTAGAGGATGCACCTCTTCCGAACTGTGAGACAGCCCGGACCAGCACCAAGCATACATGTATATAATCAGATGGACATGTATTCACAAAAAATGGAACCTACAAGACTCAGGATGTTCTTCAGTCGGGTGACATCTTACTGATTGCTGCTATCCTCGGATTCCTCGCCAGTTTGCATCCCCAGCTTCTCCTGGGCTTTAGCCTTGCCCAAAATATCGTATGTGAAAGTGACTTTTGCTTGAATGTCGATGGATAATAACGTGGCCTGTCTGTTGAGAGGGGATTTGGGTAGCTCGTATCATGATATAGCTTATGCGTGTGTACCTGTCCAAACGTACAGTATAGTTGGTGAGTCCAAGAAAGCGGTGAGCCGCGCGCACGACTGCCGCCTTTCCAATTTCTGACGCTGCGCGCGGTCCCCATCACGACACCCGAGCTTTATCACTGTCTTTGCCACCACCCACCCCACCTTGCTGCCGAGCGGCGCAACTGCGTTTCTTCACGAATGTGTTGGATGTGGCAATTGCAGCGCGACGCCGCGCAATGGCTTCAAGTCGGCTGGCTGAGCTGCCCTGGGAGCCCGGACATTGATATGGATATCAGATTGTACATACGCGCTCTGTCATACCCTCGTTGCTACACTTTAAACATTCTCTTTTGAACAGTGCATACACTAAAACAAGCTAGCTGGGCTGCGTTGCTGCGATCTTATCAATGACTAAAATCTGGTGGTCATCATGAACAGGAGAGTAGGTGGGTGGGTGAACGCGAGTAAGATATGGGTAGTTGTGCCGAGACGTACCAGTACTTCGATCCACCAATTAGCTCCATTGCTGCAGCATCCACATGCTAGTATAAACTCCAAGGTATATCGAACATCGAGCAATCCACCCGCCACAGGCTCACGGGATGGTCCGATACTTGTCGTTCGTTGATAAATGTGGCAATTGCGTCCCGAGCATCGCTTCCTCCAGAATATCCAACCTCTTCAACGTTCGGAAGGAGTGGCTCTCCATCGTCAGATGGCAAGGAACGTAAGATTTTGGTGATGAGACCATCTTTCATATGAATGGCCTTCACGTTGGTGAACGGCCTAAGAAGTTCACGCCACTGACTTCTGTCGTCATTGTTGAACCATTCGGAATCTTGATAGTAGTGCTTGTCGTAGCTGAATGCAACTTGCTCGACAACAGAAAGTACGGGTGAAAGTGTACCAAAGAATTGAACTGCAGACGCAACCTGCCTGTCGAGATATCCGCACTTGATCTGCAACACCAAGGGATTGACCCGCTTCCAAGGGACCGCACATAAGGAAACGGCAGATGGACCGAAAGTTACCTTGACAGCCCTAAATGTGAGGCCCTCGGATGATTGCATGAACTGACAGAGGCGTGGAATCGTGAAGGAGAGCTGATTAAAAATATTGACACGAAGGGTGCTGAGGGAAGGGACGCTGATCCAAGCAACAAGGCCATCCAGATATGTGGCCGTACCTGAGAACACAAACAAGCGTAGGTTAGGGAGTGTGATCATGTCTGGGGTCTGGCGCGACTGCCTCTCAACATCATCGTTGGGGATAGGGGAATTAAATCTAATGGACAGCCTCTCCAGGTTGGCCATAAGCGAAAGCTGAGTAAGTATATAACCCGGAGGGAGATAGGCAGATGCCGGGATATTGAGAAGCGAGAGAGTGACGAGTCCCGCAGTAGCACTCGTTGTGAGTAAGGGCGATCCAATTGGAAGGAAAGGGTTGTTCAATATGAGATGGCGTAGATTTGGGGCTTGAAACGTTACAGGAAAGTCCATTTCGGCCCGAGTCCGAGGACTTGAATAGATATACATGTGTTCTAGAACTGGGAATTGATCATCCATAACCGCAACGAACTTCCCCGGATTTGACATCCAAAAGCCAACGTGATGCACGCGATCACGGTGCGAAAGTGCGAGAAATATACCCGATTCATCCTTTGCTGTTGACTTGTGAAAAGTGTCGTAAAAGAGTATGAGTGGTAGAGGTGGTGAATATGCGAGCATGTCCGCTACAGGCACACCAACGGTGCAGAACAGATGAAGGTCGAGCCGGGACGGTGATTCAAGAATAATATGTCGCCATTGTCGACAAACATGTGCCAGTTTGTACCACCACTGACAATGTTGACGGCTCCAGTTAAAGTTCAACATGCCATCCCTATCTTCAATTTCATCTGGATCGTCCAGCCGATACAGATAAAATATATTGAGAAGCACGTCATTGTTGAGGATATGGATAGGCGAGTGATGTCTATTGCTGATGGGCTCTATTGATTCGCAAGTTTGTGAACATATTAGGGACACAAAGATTTGGAACTGACCGTGATGTCGGCCGAGCCTTCTAATGAGGGGAGGATAAATTATGGTAGAGCAGCAACCGGGCATTTTCAGGGAGGTGAGTAATGACGTGGATGCGATTGAAGAGTGTATAGCAGTGTGGCGGCGCGCTGGCAGTCGGCGCTGACCTGTATCTGTATCCAGATTGGCCTAGTAGCGTCTACCTTCGTCGTCGTCTCATTATGAGCCACACCTCCTTTTCACACATTCACCTACATTTATCCGATATGCGCACGGATACAGCGCAGACAGGTTAATCTCACCACCTTCGAACCGTTCAAGTGCTATCCATCACTGGCGCTGGCAACGCGACGTCACGAACAAGGCTCCACGAATATGGACGGACAGCCCGCCCGCACCCATGAACACACGTGAAAAAAAGTCACAGACAGAAGAGTTCAGAATAAGCTATGGGACATCGCGTTCCATCTCGATTCGCCTTTCCCAGAGTGTGGAGTGGCGCGAGTATTCGGTCCAGGGCCAAGACCATTTGGAAGCATGTGGACAACGGTCGCGGCTAGCAGTGGTCCCCGTACGTACCGTAAACCGTGACATGTATACTTTATATATGTGTGAAATACATCATAACGGATTCTCTTTTCACGAAGTGAGAATCAAGTCACCCGTACCGATCGCCGCTATCCTTGCCATTCTGCGTTCCCCCCGGCCTCTCCTGGGCCTTGGCCTTACCCGCAACATCGGAAGTAGAAGCGCCTCTTCAAGGTCCCGAATGCACATGGACGATAACTTGGTCTTTCTATCCGAATTTGAGTAGGGAAATTCAGGAATATGCGGTTGTACCAGGACAGCTTGATGAGAAGGGAGACGAGAGGTGCTGACGGGGGCCGAACTGAACTGGTCGCGCACGCGCAGGCTCTGTTGTGTCGTCATGTGCGACTCGGACAATCTCACGCTTTGCAGGATTTGGGGGGAAGAATGTAAAGACTTGAGAGACGCTCGCAGGAGCTGGATCGCCATGGGGAGTTGGGCGTTAGATGGGGTCGCATCGTTTAGGAAAAAGTTCATCAATTGTCATAGACCTTGGTGAGCTGCTTGGACGCTATGTGGGATGAGATGACCGCGCTGGTTGGACATTTCACTAGCAAACGAGGTTGCTCACCTCTCGGTACCCTCGTTATACCGAGCCTCCACGGCGCTGATTGCAGTGAACACATCACATTCGTAGCAGCTTCAAGTTCTAGCGCAGACGCACGCCAACCAAAATGAAGAAAAGAGCGGTGGCTGCGTTGCGCAACAGCATGAAGAGCAGAAGACTCCAGATATCTTAGTCAATACGTCACGAGATTGCAAGTTTTTGATGTACTAGTAGCTTGATAAGTGGTAGGCATACGCAGTTGCAGTGTACGTAAATACATCGCAAGGAAATGACACCGTGCTCGAAACGCGAATAACGATGGCCAACATGTATGGAGATAAAGTATACTTAGAGAGGGTACGTGATAGTCATCAAGAATGCATAGTACGCCTAAGTTGCTTACTATGTTGACTAGGATAAGCTAGTTTGGGCCGCTTTGTTGCAACCCTATCATATGATTAAAATCTGATGGTCATCACGAACAGGAGAGTAAGTGGTGTCACACGATTAGGATATGGGTAGTTGTGTCAAGACATACTTCAATCCACCAATTAGCGTCTAGCACCGCCCACACACTACAGATACTGAGGTATTGTTTTTTTGAATTGGAGTTTATTGTCCCCGCATGAAACGCGACAGGACTACAATCTACGATACATGGCCGGCCGAAGTGGGTCATAGTAAGAGATAGAAGAATGAGGAAGTGTAACCAAAGGGGAGTAGCACGAAGGGTGGATCGAGGAAGGTTAAAGGAAAGAGGAGAGGACTTAGCCAACTAACGGCCGCTGTCCAGCGGCTCAATTCAAGGTGGGTCAGGTCTGGGTGGCAGGGGGCGCAGACGAGAGGAAGGTAAAGCTCGTGAGATACTGAGGTATATCGAACATCGAACAATCCACCAGGCGCAGGCTCACTGGATGGCCCGATACTTGTCGTTCGTTGAAAAATGTGGTAAATGCGTCCCGAGCATCGATTCCTCCAGAATATCCAACCTCTTCAACGTTCGGAAGGAGTGGATCTCCATCGTCACATGCTAACGAAGGGAAAATTTTGCTGATGAGACCATCTTTCATATGAATCGTCTTCACGTTGGTGAACGGCCTAAGAAGTTCACGCCACTGCCTTTGGTCGACATTGTCGAGCCATTCGGATTGATGGTGCTCGTCGTAGCTGAATGCAACTTTCTCGATTAAAGAAAGTACAGGTGAAAGTGTGCCAAAGAATTGAACCGCGGATGCAACCTGCCAGTCGAGAAGTCCGCACATGATCTGCAACATCGAAGGAGTGTCCGACTTCCAAGGGACCACATGTAAGGAAACGACAGATGAACAGAAAGTCACCTGGACAGCCCTAAATGTGAGGTTCTCGGATGATTGCATGAACTGACAGAGGTGTGGAACTGTAAGGGGGAGCATATTAAAAAGATTGACACGAAGGATGCTGAGGGAAGGGGCGCTGATCCAAGCAACAAGGCCCTCCAAATATGCGGCGGTGCCTCGGAACAAAAACCGGCGTAGGCTAGGGAGTGTGGTCATATCTGGGGTCTGGCGCAACTGCCTTTCAACATCACGGTAGGGGATAGGGGAATGAAATATAATGGACAGCCTCTCCAGCTGGGCCATGAGCGAGAGCCGAGTAAGTATTTGGCTCGGAGGGAAATAGACGGGTGCCGAGATATTGAGAAGCGAGAGACTGACAAGTCCCGCGGCAGTTGTGGTGAGTAAGGATGATTGAATTGGAACGGAAGCCTTCGACAGTTGGAGATGGCGTAGATTGGGGGCTCGAAACGTGAAAGGAAGGTCCACTTTGGTCAGAGAATGGATATACATGCGTTCGAGAATTGGGAATTGATCATTCATAGCTGTGACGAACTTCCCCATATTTTGGGCCATCGAAAGGTAAATGTGATGCACGCGATCACGGTGTGAAAGTGCGAGAAGTATATCTGATTCATCCTTTGCTGCTACCTTCGAACCAGCGTAGTAGATGATGAGTGGTAGGGGTGGTGAATGTGCGAGCATCTTCGCTACAGGCACACCATTGGTGCAGTAGAGATGAAGGTTGAGCCGAGATGGTGATTCAAGAATGACATTTCGCCATTGTTGACAAACATGTGCCAGTCTGTACCACCACCGTTGGCGGTCCCAAGCAACGGGTGGCCCAGGTTCGTCGTCATATTCGTCCGGATCTGCCAGCCGATAAAGATGAAATATATTGAGGAGCACGTCGTCGTTGAGGATATGGATAGGTGAGTATCGTCTATTATTGTTAGGCCCTGTTAATTCGCAACTTGGAGTTTGTGAGCGGATCAGGGAACACAAACATTTGGAACTCATGGATCGGCTCACTGTGAAGCCTTCCCTCGAGGAGATGATACATTATAGTAGAGCAGCAACTTGAACCAGGAATTTCAGGGACGTGGATAATGAAGTGGTTGTGATAGAAGAGGGTACAGTGTGTAGGACCAATGGATGACCGATCCCGCGGCGTCCTTGGCTCTGACCTATATCCAGGGTTGGACGCTGGCGTCCACCTTCCTCGTCATCGTCCTCGTCGCCATCGTCACCTCATTATAAACCACTTTTTCACACTCTTACGCACACCTACATTTATAAAATATGATCGTGCCGATACAGGCCAACACCTCACCACCTTCAAAAAGTTCAAGTGCTGTCGGTCCACCAACGCCACGTCACGCCGAACACTGGCACATACCGCACAAAGGGGACGTACAGCCCTGTTAGATGGACGTTTTTGGCGTGCGGGCGTGCGCCGTTTTTTCTCCCAATGATAACCAGCGAAACCATCGTTACACACATGATAATGACCGACTGACTGATTCTTGCACACCGCCAAGTGGGCAACATCCCAGGATTTCGCCCGAGAGAGGTCGCACGGATCAATAACGATCTTGTTTCATTCTACAGGACGTCATCGTTCCGTACTCGGATGTGGCGCCCGCACCCACGAATGCAAGTGGAGAAGAGCTATGGTAGATCGAGTTCCATCTCGATTCGCCTTTCCCCAGAGCGTGGACCTGCGCAAATGTCCAGTCCAGTGCGGGAGGTTGAGAGTGGACGACGGTTCGTGGCTAACAGTGATCCCCATGCGTACCACAAATCATCATGAGATATTTTTATGTATCCGTACCTCCACATCAGTCAGATGGGTAGAATATATGAATAGGTATACTTTTGAATATGTCATGACGAATTCTCTTCTCACAAGTGATATATACCCGGGGCTCATCGTTCACAATGAGACCCTCCCTCCCCCTTCCTTAATCCCCGCAACGACCCCTTCTTAACCAAGAATGAATACAAGAATTATAACCACAGACGATTGCAATCGCAGCTTGAGCGGGGGGCTGTGATGGGTCTTCCAAGAGCGCGCGTGAGGAGAGTCCATCGTGGGATATTAAAGATGGCGCTACAGGGCTTGTAATTGGATTCAAACATGGATGAAGTGGTTGTAGATCCACTGGTCGAGAATTTTGCACTCGACCTCTATATGGGATGAGGTGCAGGATTCTAACCACGACGTGTTTGTTCGGATTGTTCCATGGGATAAGGATACCGCTGCAACTCGCTTCTTCGCAATGTGGGGCATGTTTACCGAGCCCACGGTCTGGCGTTGAGCGGAGGATGTACCTCTTCCGAACTGTGAGACCGCCGGACAAGCACCAAGCATACGTATATATGATGAGACGGACATGTATTCACAAAAAAACGGAACGTACAAGCCTCAGGATGTTCATCAGTCCGGTGACAGCTTACAGATCGCTGATATCCTCGGATTCCTCGCCAGTCTGCATCACCGGCTTCTCCTGCGCCTTAGCCCTTGTCGTATGTGAAAGCGCGTCTTGCTTGAATGCCCATGGATGATAAGTCGAGGGGATATTTGGGTAGCTCATACATAGCTTATGCGAGTGGACCAGGACAGCTTAAAAAAAGATGGCGAGAGGTGCTGATGGGGCCGGAACAAGCTAAACTGGGCGCGCACTCGCAGGCTCCGTGGCGCCATGTGCAGCAACCTAACGCTCTGCGGTATTCAAGTTCGTGGAAGGTGAGTAAAGACTTGAGATACGCTCGCAGGCTACGTCGCCCTGGCGAGATGAGCTTTTCGAGTTGCAAGCTCAAAAAGAGACGTCGAGATCTCTTCGGATTTGACAACTTGGACGCTATGTGATCTGATCGCGTTGGTTACACCATTCACCAGCAAGCGAGGTTACTCACCCTTTTTTAACTCAACACCCTCGAGCTGATCATCCACGTCAACGGGAACTTGAGCAACAGAAGGAGGTGTTCGGAGCTGGCTGATTGGTCAGGGTGAAGAGCACCGAGACGCCAAAGGTCTTAGTCAGCACATCACGGGTTTACCGGTTTATCCATTTGCAGGTCGACCAAGTCGACCAATGAAAAAAGCCTACAGTAACAGTCACGATGGCACAAGACATACACACAATTTATGCAGTCGTCAAGGAATGCGGAGGGGACGAGAAATTATGTGAGAGAAACCGTGGAAGGGTGTACAATCATGCCGGCGTAGGGTAGTCATCAAGATGTAACGTGAGTATATGTCGATTAAGATAAGCAAGTTAGGGTGCTTAGTGTTGGGATCTCATCTGTGATTAGGGTCATAATGAACAAGAGATCTAGACTCGGTGTGAGCGTGAGCACGAGTGATATATGGGTAGTTGTGTCTGGATGTAGTACGTTGGTTAGCTCCTAGGTACTGGCAGTTGCTGCAACGCTTACATGTACCTTTGGCCTATCTATCCACAAACATTGAGCGATCCATCATGCGCAGGCTTATAGGGTGACCTGAAACTTGTCGCTCATCGAGAAATGCGGTGAATGCGTCCCGAAGATCGCTTCCTCCAGAATATCCAACCTCTTGAAGGTTCGGAAGGAGCTCAAGTGGCGGTTCTTCACCGCCGACGGATTGCAGTGACTGAGAGATTCTTCCGACGAGCTCCTCTTGCACATAAAGAGCCTTGGCATTGTTGAAAATTCTAAGAAGATCATGCCACTGCGTTCGGTCGACGTCGTTGTGGCATTCCAATGGCCGACTGTGCTCCGTGTGACTGAGAGTGACTTTCTCCACGACAGAAAGTACAGGTGAAAGTGTGCCGAGGACTTGCACTACACCGGCAGATGCTACTTGCCCATAAAGCTGTCTGCAATTGAAGCGCAACGCCAACAGGGGGACTCCCCTTCGAGCATTCGCATGTAATTGGACGAATTCCTTGAAGAAAGTGACTTTGACAGCGCTGAATATGAGATTTTCAGATGATTGCATGAACTGTAGGATGCGTGGAATAGGAAAGGGAAAGTGATCGAAAAGATAGACACGAAAGACGCTGAGGGAAGGGGCGCTGATCCGAGCAACGAGGCCATTCAAATAGGCGCTCACACCATAGAACACAAACCAGCGTAGTTTAGCAAGTGTGAGTTGGGTCTCAAGTAACTGACTCTCAACATCACTGTTGGGAATACGAACATCAATGTTGAGCGACTCCAGCTGGAGCATAAGTGAAAGCCGGGCAAGTACATAACTCGGAGGGAAATACGCGGATGGTGGGATATCTAGCACGAGAGTGACAAGGCCGGCAGTAGTTGTGAGTAAAGGAGATCCGATCAAAAGGGCAGCCGTCGACAATACGAGATGGCGTAGATTGGGGGCTTGAAACGTTAAAGGAAGGATTGTCCGAGAATTGGTATACATGCGTTCCAGCCTTGGGAATTGATGACCCATAACCGTGACGAACTTCACTACATTTGGGAGCTGCCGAAGGTCAATGCGACGAATGCGATCGCGGTGTGAAAGTGCGAGCAATATACCCGATTCATCTTCTGCTGTCAGTATCTCCGAGTCGCCATCCCTAGTCACGGTGCGATAATCGATGGTGAGTGGTAGAGGTGGTGAATGTGCAAGCATGTCCGCTACAGGCACACCATTGGTGCAATAGAGATGAAGGTCGAGCTGGAGTGGTGATTCGAGAATAATATCTCGCCACTGTCGACAAACTTGTGCCAGTTTGTACCACCAACGTTGACGGTCCCATTTGTAGTTCAACACAGTTTTCTCATCTTCGTATTCGTCCGGTTCTGCCAACCGATAAAGATGAAATATATTGAGAAGGACGTCATCGTTGAGGATGTGGATAGGTGAGAGTCGTCTATCACTAGCATCACGATTGTCGTTGAGCCCTATTGATTCGCAAGTTTGTGATCAGGAACAGATTAGCGACACAGAGACCATAATTTGGAACCGCGTACGTCGGCCGAGCATTCTAATGGGGGGCGGATAAATTATGGTAGAGCAGCAACCATACATTTTCAGGGAGGTGGGTAATGACGTGGATGCGATTGAAGAGCGTGTAGGCCTTGGGCGACCGAGGCGCTGACCTATATCCAAAATTGTACGTTGGCGTCCAGTCACATACATCATATAATAATACATCCTTTCGCGTGTCAACTTGAATGAAGAAGAGTTAGATATATACAGGAAAGCATAGCGGGACAATAGGAGTAGCATGAATCAATGGGGTGTAACTAGGAGTGGAAGGGGTTGTTGACAACATCGAGCTTCCTACTGGCACCACATCAACTTTCGGAAGACAACGATGAATAGCCAGTTGTTGCGCTGAGATGCCTGATATACCCTGATCGTTGAAGCTCCTCCAATGCGGGTAAACACCTGGTGGCCAATTCCCCACTGAGCCCCCGTAGCGCTGACACGATGAGTGACTGGACGTTCTGAGATATACGCACTGGCAGGGTCTGGAGTCTGGACAGCAGTAAATAGTCGGAAGAGTTCCCGTCCATATCAACTTGCCAAATCAATCCCATCTCGTCGATGCTGAGCTCTTCAATACTAGACAGGACAAAGGAAAGTTGGTTGCATATTACCAGTACTGTGCACGCATTCTACTCAAATGCACAAGAAACAAAGCCAACCACGAGGAGTACCGCACATCCTTCTCAGCCGAGCCCTTTCCTCCCAACTCTCACGCTCCCCTGAAACGGCAAGTCCGTCAAGACCAATCCGCCACCAACATTTCGCTTAGCTGCCCCATCTCCTCCAATAATCTGAGCTTCATCATCGCCAATCGACAACCCCTCCACGCGCACGCCAACTGCAGCGACACCCTGCACGCCCGCAACCGCACCATCACCACGTCCAAAAATAACTTTACCGACAAAGCTGCGAAACTCGCGGTCCCGACCGGGTAGCACCTCGAGCGGGACGTCTGAAAACCACGCCGAGATGTGGAGAGTCGTGTGTCCGTGCTCGTTCCAGTCCCGTCGAGGCTCGGTCGGTGAGCTCATCGCGGTGGCCCATGTGTGAGGCCGGATCCGCGCAAAGGCATGTGGTGGGAGTGGTGAGGGGAGTGGACGTGCCGGAGGCACGTCGTCATCGTCATCGTCGTCATCGTCATCACCTTTTGAGGACATCTCGAAGCTATCGTGTTCTGTCATGCTTGATGTTGTAACGGTGGGTTCGGCAGTAGATACGGTTGGGAGTGGTCCGTCAAAGACAAGTACGTCAGGCAGCACCCGGTTAACGTGCACCATAACTTCCATGCCCTTTGGAAAGGCGAGTCGCGCATGCACGATCCCATTGGCAAGGATGGTTGTGCCTGAAGCGTGGATTTTCATGCTTTCGATTGTCACGTTGCGCAGTACCTCAGGCCGTGGATGAGGAGCGGGGAATATTGTATGGGCGGTGTAATTGGAGAATAGTTTGAATAGAGATGTGATCGAGATTGGATGGTCGACGCCGGATAAATAATCAGAGAGAAGAAACGAGAGGGCAGGAATCGCAGATCGGTGAATAGGAATAACGTTGCCATGAAGGGAGAATGTGATGTTTGGATGTGTGAGGGTGAATGGCGCTGAAGTGACGGAGACCACTGGGATAAGGGAGTCATCATTTGCGTCTGGTGGGGGCGGGACCCAGACGATGAAAGGAAGAGGGGGTGCGGTGAGGGTAATTGTTGAGGGGATAGGATTAAAAATCGTCGCTTTTGCATCGAGGGTGAGATTTTCAGCACCAGATGAAACGGAAATTTGAGTGAGGTGGACTAGGTCAGAGATGGATGGTAGGGGTGGACTGTCACCTGGAGCAGGTAGGCTGGGCAGGACAGGGACTATAAAACTGTCAGGGCTGTTGAGGAATGAGGGTTAAAAGGAGAATGTAAACGTACTCTTCATACGGAGTCCGACTGTAAGATTTGACCTATCTGTGCTAAGTGAACTTCGCCAGGTGGCACCGCGCAATGGGCCGCCTTGAAGTTTAGCTCGAGAAATTGAGGCCTGAGCGACGACATAGCCGTGTCTCCAGCTTTCGCGTGCAAAGTTGAGCCAAGTAGATAGATTTTGTGAGGGTTGGACATGCACGGGTAGAGAAATTGGAGTCAACCACGAGGAGTCGTCCGGAGGATCTGCGGTGAGAGGAATCTGGAATGGAAAGGTACGGATAGAAGCTAAATGCGTAGGGGGGTCATCATGGGAAGTAATGTTGATAGAGGAGAGGGTGATAGAAACGACATCGAGATTGCGGATGCCCCAGCGTCCAATGGCTTTCCAGGCGTCAAGCAAGAAGTTGTCTCTGTCGTCGGGCTTTACACCGACGATAGCGCCTGCATCAAAACCAACACTGCCATCTATCCTTAACCATACTTCGCCATGTTCCGAGATGTTGAGCACATCGAGTGCATCCGGGCCACGAAATAAGAGGCCAGTATCTAGGATGTCTCGATCTGATAACTGGGATGCCTTTGCGGCGTAAGAGTAAGCAAGTGAAATTAGAAGTAGTATGAGGAGGATTGAGACGAAGAGTGTGGTGAGAAATACAGTGGTGAGTGTGGATAGTAAGCTGGAGCGGTTGGATTGGCCGGTGGTGTCTAAGTTATCGTCGTCAGTGTGAATGACATAGGATTGATGGGGTAGTAAGGGAGTTGTTTCTGTAGGTTCTTGATTACAGCCGTTGACTGCTCTCGCCTTTCCCTTGTTTAATGGTTGACCCGTGTCAATATCTTGGGTGTTTGATGGAGACATTGAAATGTCGGATAAGTGACACGTGATAGATATGATATAATACAAAAGTCACACGCTCTCTCGCTCACTGCCCCAGCCAGCCAAGCCAAGGTCAAGTCCAAGTCTGGCTAATTCTGCTTTGCTTTGCCCTCAACTTGCTGATAAATCCAATTAAGCACTCTCCCTTGCATTTCCTCCATCTCTATTCTTTACTATCATCTTCACGCGATAACTCTCCCCTCCTCTCCTACCCTGCCTTCCTACATCATTCCCTTATCACCCAATAACCCATGGCAGGCACGGCTGATACACCAGCTGAACGAACTCATTCATCAAGCAAACGACCAGAGGATGAGGAGTTAAAGCCTTATGTTATAGTCGGCGACCTTGGTAAGGGAAGCTTCGCGACTGTCTACAAAGGCTACAATGAAGTGAGTGTCGACCTGTCGCGTTCTCTACATTTGCCATCGGCTTGTTAACAACACGAATGTTTTGGTTAGGAGACGCGTCACGAAGTTGCGATCAAGACTGTCAGTCGTAGCAATCTCTCTGCCAAGCTTTTCGAGAACCTCCAGAGCGAAATCGACATTCTTAAGTTATTATCCCATCGACACATCACCAAATTGATCGATATCATCGTGCGTTTCACTCATTTTTAATATTGAAACCATTTTTGAAATCCCTTGAAGCGCGCCGAGCGCAACATATACCTCATCATGGAGTACTGTTCTGGGGGCGATCTCACTAACTACCTCAAGAAGCGCGGACGTGTAGAAACCTTAGAATATATTCCCGAACCTGGTGCTGCACCCCAGTATTATCCCCACCCTAGGACGGGTGGTCTCGCCGAAATCGTCGTTCGAAGTTTCCTGAGGCAACTCGGTGCGGCTCCCCTTATCTGGTCACACATGTCGGTAACCTCTGTCCCTATAGCACGTGCACTCAAGTTCTTGCGGCAACGAGACCTGATCCACCGTGATATCAAGCCACAGAACTTGCTCTTACGTCCCCCAGGCAATGAAGATTTAGTTCGCGGTCACCCTTTAGGAGTTCCCCTCCTCAAAGTGGCTGATTTTGGCTTCGCGCGGTCCCTTCCAAATGCAATGATGGCAGAGACCCTTTGTGGGTCCCCGTGAGTTTCCCATCTTGCGTACTTCGTCTCAGTCACAACTAAAATGAGCAATTCCCTCCCAGGCTCTACATGGCACCCGAAATCCTCAGTGGTCAGAAGTACGATGCCAAAGCTGACCTCTGGTCCGTCGGTGCTGTGCTTTACGAAATGTCTGTCGGCAAAGCCCCCTTTCGCGCTGCCAATCACATCGAACTTCTAAGGAAGATCGATCACTCTAAGGGAATTAAGTTCCTGATGAAGACCCCTCCCATCAACCACGTCCGGGTGACGACCCACCACAAGTGGTTTCCTCGGACATCAAAGCCCTCATCCGTGCTCTCTTGCGGCAAAATCCCGCCGAGCGCACGAGCTTTGAAGCTTTCTTTAAGAGCGAGGCTATGACAAATTCCAAATTTCCCCGGCCGATAGTTGTTAAGCCCCCCCCCCACCTCCTGGAGCCGGTAGATGATGGAAAGATTCCTGAACACCATATGCGAGTCCCGCCCGAGGTTCTCGACCCGCGGGCAATGATCCCACCAAGCAAGTTTAACTTTAGGAGGCGTGAGAGCGAGGGAGCATCTCGATCTCAAGAGGAGGCATCATCGAGGTACGTGATGGACAGATCACTTTCTCCAGTGCGTGCGAGTAGAAGTGCGACCTCACCTCGTTACAGTCCCCCCAAGGAACCTCCACCAACAATGGCCCGTGCGACATCCAATATGGCTTTTCCCGTGTCGAGGCCGTTTTGACGCCGTTATCGACTGAGGGTTCTATTATTCCAGGGGAGACAGAAGAGGACGGCTTGCTCCGTAGGGAGTATGTACTTGTAGGAGACACACAAGCTGTCGAATTCAATCGGGCAGTGGACGGTAAGTATGTTAATGCATACCAAAAGTCTTCAAAAAATCAGACCATCCCACAGAGATCAATGCAGCCCGGCGTCGACCTCTCCTTGACCGCCGCGTACCGCCAACGCCTGCCTCTGCCAACGATGAGAAGCGCCTCCCTGATCTTCTGCCTCACCTCTCACCGGATTCACCATCTGGCCCAACTTTCCCACCACCACCGAGCCACGGTGGCGTACCGATTCCGACGGGCCGCTCCGCGACCAACGCTCTCTCACGCGCCCTATCGCTGGCTTCGAAGAAGCTCTTTGGCGCAGGTGTTGGCAGCCCGCGCTCGCCCCCTCGTTTTGCCACTCTTAGTTATGGCGGACAGGGGACGGGGTCGTCGTCTCCGCGTACGTGTTCTGCAAGCATGGCGGTGGCGTTGGGGAGGTCGACCCGGTGCAGGACGAATTGCTCGGCGCGCTAGAACAGCTGGCACAGAAGACCCA